>JADRCH010000067.1:7458572-7525817 GCA_019843965.1 Rhynchomys soricoides
GATACACACCATAGTGAGAACACATGGTGGATACACACCATAGTGAGAACACATGGTAGAAATATATGCACTTCAAGGCCCAGCGCAGAAAGAGACCATGAGCTCCTTCAGAGGCACATTCCCAGTAACTTAAGTCTTCCCTTGCGGTTTCACCCGCTGAAGGTTCCATCACCTTTCAACAGTGCCAGTCTGAGGGTGAGGCGTTTTGAGTTTAGTGGGCTTTGAGAAACACTCTAGCCCAGTGGTTCTTAACCTTCCTAAGGCTACTGGCTACCCATTAATACAGTTAGTTCTTCATATTAACCCCAATGGGTGGTGACCCCCCAATCATTTTTTGTTGCTACTTCATAACTATTATTCTGCCGTTATGAATCATAATGTAAATATTTGTGTTTTCCGATGGTTTTAGGTGACCCCTGTGAAAGGATCATTCAACCCCCAATGGGGCCGTGACCCACTTGTTGAGACCCAGTGCTCTAGATCCAAACTAAACCAGAAGAATTTTCCAACTTTTCCCACAGGGGTCTACAGGGTTTTCTTAGCTGTTCCAGGCCTTCAGGTGACACTTTCCCAGTAGCTCCCAAGGCCATCATATTGAAAGATTCTAGCTTCCTCCTGTCCGCCCAACACTTTGTGCCTTCTTCATTACACTAATGTCTCCACAGCACTCAGGACCATCTGCCATTCAGTCTCCTGTCTCCTTGGCTTCTGCTTTCTAAAATATATGCTCGACTCATGTTGGGGTCTGTGGGTTTATTCACTTTATCCCAAAGATCTTTTGCCTGCTTCACTGACTATTGTTTTTCCACTTAGAACTGCACTTGGCAAGAGCTCAGTCCCAAATCTGAAAGAGAGAAGCAAGAAGAAGCCAACAGGAAGATCCATAGAAACAACCACTTCATTCTGTATGATGTTTACATTCCTGGGCAGGGGTTCCCCCAAACCACCCACAGCAACTATGTGGTACCTGACTAATTTTTGCACTAGAAAATATAAAATATTAAATCATTCACATCACTAGACAAGTAAAATATACATACTGTTGATGTAGCATTAAAGGATGTAATCATCTTTGAAAGATTTCAAATGCCAGAATGTAGCTCAGTTGGTAAAATGCTCACCTAGCATGTATGAAGTCCTGACTCCAACCTCAAACACCACATAAAACTGGGCATGGTGGTTGGTATATGCCCATAAACTCAACATTTGAGAGACAGAGGCAGGAGGCTCATTCTTAGCTACACAGCAAGTTCAAGGACAGTCTAGAAACATGTGACTCTTCCTCAAAATTTAAAAAAAAATATATTTCAAAGCTCTTTAAATTAAAGTGTAATCTCAATTCATATGAGAAAATTTCCCAATTCATATGAGAAAATTTCTTGGGACAGCACAGACAGCTCAGCAGTTAAGAGCTCTTGCTTTTCTTGTAGAGGATCCACATAGTAACTCACAATCTTTCCAGAGGATCTGACACCTTCTCTGTCTTCCTCAGGTACCAAGCATACATACAGTGCACATACATACAAGTATGCATACATACATACATATAGGCAAACACTCATTCACATGAAATAAAAATAAGTATTATTCAAAAAGAGAAACTTCTTAAGACCAAGCAAAAATGACACACTACCTTCTCAAAAATAGATTTCAAAAAAAAAAAAAAATCCTCAATCTTGTCACTTTGTGGGGTTATATTATAGCAAATTAAATACACTTTGATGCTGCATCCCAAGATATTGCTTAGTCATTAGGTTGATGGATAAAACCAACAGGTGCTTTTACAGGTCAACTCCCCTTTACCAAGCAATGATGCTCCTGAGGACATAGTAAAATTAGTAACAAATGGGGGAAATCAGAAAAATGCATTAGAAAGACAAATGAGCCCTTTCCTCTCCCCACCCCCTTTATGAGAGGAACAGTGTGCATCTCTCCTATAGACTGATTGCCCTTGCCAAGACTAATATAGTAAAACTCCAAATCTCCATGTGATGGTATTTAGAGTTGAGTTTTTGGTTGTAATTAGGCCACAGGATAGGGCTATTCTCAGTCAGATCAGTGATCTTCTTAGAAGAGACATCAAGAAATTGCTTCTTTCCTCATTCTCTCTGGACCTGCCATATGATGGTACAATAAAAAAGATGGCCATGTTTAGCCCAAGGAGAGACTCTCTCCACACACCAGATCTGCCCACACACCTTGGCCTCCTGAGCCTCCATGGTGTTAAGTGGTAAATGTCTGTAATTTGAGGCACTAAGTCTGTGGCAGCTTATTCTACATGTCTACCTTAAGGCACAGTGTCATGTTCCAACATTCAGTCTTTAGTGAGGGAACCTTATAAATCCATAACCCTGACAAATAGCTGGGGAGCACCAAATTTTCTGCACACTGAGTGTTGTCTATAATATTTTAGAGATTACGTGCAACCAAATGCAAACTTGATTCCTTTTCATAGAAGATGACTTGAAAACTCTATAGAAGACTTTATAGAAACCCGTCATCCACAAAACAGCTACGGACTCCATAGGGCAAATGATGAAACACACCAAAACAAACCCTACCAAGTGGCTTTACGACACATATGTTCAGTCCCATGAGGAGCATCTGAGTCCTGTGTGAGGCGACTCGGGTCTCTTCTAGTGCTTAAGAGCTGCCATGGTCACACGGACACAAGGGTTTGGCTTTGAGGTAATCTGTGCCAAAGTTTCTATGTAGAGTTCCTTTGACTTTATCTGTGCATCTTTAAAAACATGAAAATAAACACAGTACACTAATTAGTATCACGCTTGTGAGTTATGAAAAATAAACTTTTAATTGTTCAGTAAAATAGTGTTGGATGCAAGGTAATAGCTGCAGTACTGGCATGAAAGGGGGGACAATTAAAATAAATTAAAATAAGTGCCGCTCATTAAGTAATCTGTTCATTTACTCAGCAAGCACCAAGGGAGAGTCTCTCATCGGATACCTACCTAGCATCTGCTACATGCATGAAGCTACTGATGAGTGACTAATGATCACCAGTGTTTAGGAAGATAGGAAAGGCTGTGTGGTGGTTTGAATAACAATGGCTCTCGTAGAGTCACGTGTTTCAATGCTTGGCCCTTAGGGAGGGACACTATTAGATGTGGCCTTGTTAGAGGAGGAGGGGCCTTGTTGTAGGAATGTGTCACCATGGGCTTTGATGTCTCCTATGCTCAAGTTATGCCCAGTATGGAACACAGTCCCCTTCTGCTGCCTGTGGACCAAGATGTAGAACTTTCAATTACGCCAGGACGGTGTCTACCTGCACACTGCTGGCCTCAATGAAATGTTTGCCTTTATAAGCATTATTGGTCATGGTGTCTCTTCACAGCAATAAAACCCTAAATAAGACAGGCTGCTTCTAAAACTGAAAGAGTTGAAATTTAAAATGATACATGACACAGATGACTCCTTTGTAAGACAAGCCAAGCAGGCCAAGGAGGTAGGGGACCTCAGACATGAACCCATATTATAAAGACTCTGCATTTCACTGGGTGTGTGTGTGTGTGTGCGTGTGTAAATGTAGGCACAGGAATGCCAAGACACATGACTCTTGGGAGTCCTTCTACAGTTGGTCCTAGGGATCAGACTCAAGACTGTCAAGACTTATACAGAAATTGCAAGCACTTTGCATCTTGCCAGTCCTGAAGTATCTTTTATAACTGGGAAAAACATAATGTCATTTCAAAGTATATACAACTAAATGTACACGGATATATCTGATTCTATCTTCAGACTAACTTAAAAACATTTCATTTAGTTTGGATCATAGGGTTTTATTTATGTTAATACACATTGGTGGTACATATTAATGCAACTCAACGTGAAGTTTCCATACATCTGTACATCATGCACTGACTGAATTCAACCTCCCTCTCTCCACTCTCCCACACGTACCTTTCCCAACTTATTTCTATGATTTACTATTGCACTTACAAGGCAGTTATTACCTTCCATATAAAGAACCATGGTATTAACAATATGTCTAGTTGGGTTCATTTAATACAGTGCCTACTTCTTCTTTCTGTATTGTTTTGATGGGCACTTGGCTGACTTTGTACCTTAGTGTGAACAGTGCCACAATAAACACGGATATGTTCTTATCTCTCTGACATACTGATTTCACTTCCCATGGTTATGTATCCAGAAGTGGGATAGGTCACATGAAACACTTTTAGTTTGCTAAACAAGACCAGAAAAACTAAAAGGAATATTAGCATTTCATCATGTGTAACTTTGTATTCAAACAATACAAAACTGCATAAAATTATTTAAAGTTTAAAATGAAAGCATAGGATAAACAAGCAAATGTTCGAAACAGCAAAGCATGTAAACTTAATTATGAAAAGGAGGGTATAATCAGATTTTAATTTTTTTCTAACAGTATCTAATAAATGATTTCCTTAAAATCATACAAAGAAGGGTAAATAGACTAACTTCTGGTACCTGCTACCGATTACCTAAAAGTTACTGCAAAGATTTACATCTCCTAATTTCAGGAATTTCACAAAATAGACTGGCAAGTTACACAAAATAGGCAACACAGACTCTCTCTTCTTGACTCAACAGATTTCCTGTGTTCACCTTCTGTTCACCTGCACCCAGCAACCCTTACAGAAGGCACTATTCAATAGACAGAGGTCCAACCCAGATCTAGCCATGCTCTACCCTGTCATCCCACCTAACTCTCCTCTCCACTAGTGTCCCACAATCTCTTAACCAGAAATCACGCTGGAACTGACTTAGTAATTTCAAGTATTAGAATATGCTATGCAGGCAGCTAGGGGAAGAACAGTCATGACTAGACTTAACCAGTCATAGACCACGCACACTACAATACCTGCCAGGTAAGCGGTGCCCACTGGTGCAGCTGTGGCAGTGACATTCACGGAAATAACCAGCTGCTTTCTGATAGAGCTGAAGCCCTGCTCCATGGGATGCAATTCATACCTGATACTGTACAGCCGATCAAAGACCATAGCGAGAAGGGTCACACCTCCTTGGTGAGAGCCTGCCATTGTTGCTTTGCTAAATGGACATGTTGTTCAGCTGCCTCTAAATGGTTTTGTTTATATCCGTAGATTAGTCTTGCTCTCCATCTTGTTCAGAGGCATTTTATCTTATTTTATTTTGCAGTGGGCAGAAGAAGCTCCTAACTGGTCAAGGTGCTCACAGTAAGTGACTGAGTGAGTGTTCAGCCCTAAATTAGACCTTCATATCAATAACCACACAGAAAGCTCAGGGAACACTGCAGATGTGAGGGCAGAAGAAATGTAAGAGATGGCAAATAAAGAGTGTTAGGAACTCCTGTCTACTGTACATGGTATGGCTGGTGTACTCACGGACTGTGGCTACCTACACAGAGCAAGGCAGGCAATGTTCTAAAATGGATGGGAGAGGGGCTCATGAGATTTGGCCACTATATGAGCCGCTATTGGTGACTGATGGCTGCTGAGGGGATACAGGCAGACTTCTCAGGGGCGGGGGTGGTGATGAGTTGCCAATGTTCCAGAGGACCACCCTATACCTAAGTGTAGGCTGGCAGCACCAGCAGTGTGTTATGATAAAGCAGAACAGAAAAGAAGGCATAAAGGTGGGCAGGTAAAGTCCTGCGGACAGCTGGTGGGTAATGGAATGGGGATTTGTGTTGAATATGATCTAGACACACTGCAAACGTGTGTGACATTGTCAAGGAACAAATTTTAAAATCTCCATTTTTTTTTTTTAAAAAAAAGGGCATATCTTACAGAAGTCAATACAAAGTCCAAGGGTGGTAAAGCAGGGAGTTAAATATGTTCCATAATCACGATGCCACGGGAAGACGGGTGTACGATTTGTACAAACTCAATATTCATCTTTGCATCTTCATGCTACAGCTGCATGATTAATCGTGATGCTTTGCTCAGAGATTCTGTCAGAATAAAGCTTGAGTCTTCTATCCATTGCTTCCTCTCTGTAGTATCCTCACTATTAACATAAATGTTTCAATGTTTTGTTAAGGGTGTGTCTGTGTGTGTGTGTGCACGTTTGTATGTATGTACAAGCATTTGGAGAATTCATATTTGTACTTCAACTGTCTGTGACTTAATTCAGTCTATCGTATATAAAAATAAGGGAAATACATAGCTTGCACTGGTTTTCTTTCCTCGATCTGGGTTTATTTTAAAGTAGTATCAGGGACTTTCCCACAGAGTGAATCTGATCAAAACGCTCACAGACAACACACTCTTCTAGGCAAAGGGTCTAGCTGCAAAAGAAACAGGGGGAGAAATGAATTATCTGGCTGGGGACTCACAGAATTTTGACACAAGAAAGACCATGGACAGAGAGTTTTGTATTTTGTGTTGCACAAATCACTGACCACACGGATAAGCACACATAATGAGGACCACTGTCATGTAGACTGGGGGTATGGGGGGCGGAAGCTCTCTGCCACAGAATGATATTTAATATCTGTATCCAGTTACTAGATGTCCTGCAACTTAAAAATAAACAAACAAACCAAAAAGCCCACACACACACACACAAATGGATGTTTTAACTTACTCTTCCCCAGGCATACTTGTCTTTGATGGCTGCTAGATCATGGCCTTCCATTTCAAGATGCTGGACAAGCTGAAGGAGCAGAGCCATCAGACTTGCCTACTTCCTGCAACACAACCCAGAACCTGAAGACGCCCGTGTGGGGCTCTGGAAACACCAATGTTGTCGATTTTACAAACAAGGAAACTGAAATTCCAGGAAGTCAGTAGGCTCAATCAAAACCCTGCAACTGCTCAGTAGGGACCGATCAGCACGGGAGTAAGAAATGAGGGAAAATCCCAATATCCTCCATTTCCACAACCTCTCTCAGAAAAGAGTGATATCCTGTGTCCCACTCACAGTCTCTTGACCTTTGCTTCCTGCTAGATCCCTGTTTCCAGCTTAGATTCATCCACTAACGAGCATGTTTCTCCCTGAGGAAGCCTTTCCCACTAATCCGGACTCAGGAGCTGAGGTGGTTTGAATGTGGGAGCAGAAGACCAGAGAGATGACTTATTTAAGACAGAATGGTTTTTGGAGTTCTCCTCTGGCTTATTCATTTGTTTCTATGGTTTCCCTTGATAGCATTAGAACATAAAGTGTCTTTAAAGTGACCATAAAGCAGGTGACACCTGTCACTATTACCTGTCCGTCAGCTCCCTCTCCACAGTATCTTCTTCCCACTTTGTGTCCATTCATACCTAGTTCTCTGCCACCCCAGGACAGATCCAAACCCACATGTAATGTCAGAGCAGCCCATGAGCTACAGAAAACGACTTGGCCTTCAATGTCTTACAGATGCTGTAGTATAGTACATTTGTTGACTGTGCATGGCCTAGCTGAAAACTGCCCCCTCTAGTAAAGGTCTCTCTAGCTCAGCTCCCAAACAGAAAAGGAAGTACACCACTTTGACAGCCTTTTAAAATGCTATTCCACTTTATGAGATGGGTCTCCTTTCATCTGGAAAGTTCAATCCAGATAGCCTTGGTGGGGAAATAATCTTCCACATCATGATGTGTTCACTTGTCTCACTTACCTACACTGAGAACTAATGGCGTTAGCAACGGGAGGCGTTGAATTCTGCATCATTCGTCTGAACTGATCAGCCATGCGTCACCAGATGCTTCTTAAAACATTTCAGTTGGCCGCAGTTCTAGTCTATGACAGTGGGCATGAAGAACGCTGGCCGTGAGAAATTAAACAGACCTAGCCCTGTCTAGGCCTCTGTTATAAAAAGCACCTTTGCCATGTGTGTTATTCCCTCTGACACGGGGGAGGAGCTTCATGAGAGATGGGTTCTTGGAAGAGGTGTTCAAAAGCGTAGGAGGACAATTGTACCTCTTGCCTATAGAGATCAACCTTGCTATAGCACCCTCTATTTTATCTAGGCTCAAATATCTGACACAGTCTGTATTTATAACTCAGAAGGCTGCATGTGACCTAGAGATACAGGTAACAGTGAAGAAGCAGTAAAGAAATTACCCAAGAAGAATTAAGTCTGGATAGGAAAGAGGGTCATTATTGTCTTCTTTGAACTTTTAATAGAAACTTCTTACCCAGCTTAGCATGTTTTGGTAAAGAGTACAATGCAGCCCAGTTTTATTATTTTTATCTGTGAAGATGTCAGCTGTAACTTTCCAAAGCCCGAACTGCAGGTGCCTTGCAGCTTTAAGTCTATTTCCCTGCATCCTATATACCTAGAAGGCATTCCTAGGACACAGAGGCAGGGAAGGTCCTGGGGAGGACCTCCACAGTTTGTGAGATCCACCTGTTCTCCTGGACATTCAGAAGCCAAAGTTAGATGACAGTGGTCATACTACACAAAGCCTACCTTTGCCATCCTTTCTGATGCCTCCTGGATCTTTATGGCTATTCTCTGTGAGAGTTCCCATCTCAGTCAGTGACTTCACTGACAGCTTTGTCTGTGCTAGACAATATGTTCAGGCTGGCATCCAAGAGAAATAGGTCCCCATATAAATAATTAGGTAGGATGCAAACAAGTTAGAATAATGCAAAACACAGAGACCCATGCACGAGTTTAAACCTTCACTATTGGGAAAATCAGGGTGAAAGGTTTCTTTGGGGAGCATGCACTGGACAGAGCCTTAAAGGATAAGAAAGCTTGTCAACAGAGAAATGATGGAGGGCCACTCCTGACCAAGCAGTACATCTGAGAGAACAAATCAGAAATGCTATAAAAGGGGCTGTGAATTCCCTGAGTTGGGTGACTGGAATTCTGCATTAAAAGAATTTGATAAAAAGAAAATGTTTCTCTGAAGTTCTACATAAAAGAAAAAGCATGTATTTCTAACACAGCCCTTTGATCTACAGGAAGTCACTACATAAATGCCAAATACTACTTCTGTTCAAGTCAGGATTTTAGACGGCAATATTTCAGAATAATTGAAAGTAGATTTTTTTTTTTTAAATCTCCAAGAAAGAAACATTCTAAGAAATTCAATGTGTTCCACATGGATGATCAAGTCGAGATAAGAATTCCAGGAAGATGTACAAGACCTCCAATTATTTATTATAAATCTATGCTCTTGGAAGCCAGGAATTCCTGTACACTGAACTCCATTTGGACTGGATACCCAATTCATGCTTCACTTCCAGTCCGTCAGAACTATTTCATTAGATCAGCAGAAATGGGAAGTTTTAAATGTCAGGTGATAGTATTTTGTTTCCTACTCGTGTGGGACTTTAAAGTTTAATTGCAGAGCCCCTTGACTTTATATTTGAGGCAATGAAGTCCAGACAGTGGGTGACCAACTCACTAAATGTCAGCCAGCCAGTGAAATTGAAGGGAAAGAACTTGCCGCAGGCAACACAAGAAGGTGACAGGTGGAGCCAGGGTGTGAGCACAAGCAAGCACTGATCCCCAAACCTGCACACAGTCCAGCTGTCATGGAAGATTAACACTGGTGCTTACAAGGTACAATGCTGTAGACAAAGAGTCTCAGAGACAGAAAGTAAGGGTCATAAGCACTTGAAAGTGAAAGAAGTGTACACGATATCTGAATCTCTGGGCACAGGAATGGGAATTTCTGGATGTCCTGAAAGAAAAGTTAAATATCATGCACAACTGCTAATATTATGTACTTGGGATGGAAAAAGCAAAAATAAGTAAGAATGTTGCAATCTTTTCTTCTGCTTCTTAGAGCATTAAGAAAGTTGAGGATACCACACACTTCAGGTGCAAGGTCCAGAGGTCCCTAGGACGAAAGAACTAGCTTTTACAGTACCAGAAAGTGCTATTCAAGCTTCCAAAGGAGAGAGTTAACCATTTTACCCAGCTATGGTGCTTATGAACCACAGTACCCAACATAGCACAGTAGCCCTGAGGATGTACCAGTGGTACCCATACCTTGATAGTACCCAACAGATCTCTAATTGGTTCGAAACACACTTTGTTCTTACAACCACACCTTCTTCAAGGAAACTTGCAATGGCTGAAGGGCCAGTCTAGAAAACTGCAACCAATCAAAATGTAGACTTGTGGAGCCCAGTCCCAACGAATATGTCTAAAACCAACACCCACGTCTAAGGTTTAGGGAACATTGCAGAAGAGAAGATTTTAACAGTCAGAGGATAAAGGCGTTTGCTATGAGACTGTCTCCTAGTAATGTCACAACCTACAACCGTAAAGTCCCACCAACCTGACTGCCTAAGAACGAGCTGAACAAGGGCACATGAGAAAAAGCCCACGAAGCCTCACTCAACCCTATTGGAAGAACTATAGGCAACTGAAGAAAGCTAAGAGTGTAGGATAGTTGGCTCTCTCTCTCTCTCTCTCTCTCTCTCTCTCAAGGAGTGGGATGTTTGTTTGTCATTGTGGTTTTGTTGTTGTTGTTTTGAAACAGAGTTTCTCTGTGTAGCCCTGGCCATCCTGAAACTTGCCCTATAGACCAGGCTGGCCTCAAACTCAAGAGATTCGCCTGCCTCTACCTCCCAAATACTGAGATTAAAGATGTGTCCTACCCCTGCCTGCATGAGATTTGATATTCTCCAGGGAAGACAATACTAACTGGCTATCCAATATCAAAGATCGGCTCTGAAAACACACAGTAATATCATATAGATTGAGAAGGGTATATTAGCAATATATACATATATGCATATGCTATGTAACAACCATTACTGAAAAGAGGCCATGAAGGAGAAGCAAGAGGGGGAAGAGGGGAAGGTCTGGAGGGAGGAAAGTGAAGTGGAAATTATAACTAAGCTATAATCTCAAAACCAGAGGAAAATAGTAAAAGATGCATTCTCATGGTCACCCCAAATCCTACCTTTCAAATGCATTAAACGCATTGCTATTTAATGATTTGGAATATTAAAGATATTCCTGTTGGTGGAAAACAATTATTTTAGAGGGGAGCAGAAATGGGAGTATCACACAGAGGCTCTGGGTTCGAGCTGAGATCAGGGGAAAAAGAAATCCAAACTCTAGCACAGTAACTGGGTAATCCTGGATGTAAGAATCCTACCATGTAAGATTTACAAAACGCCTACAGCAGATCAGGATTTGACACCCAATATTCACTTGCCTAACAACCCATTTTGTGGTAACTACTCATAAATACACTAAAAAGCTTTTTCTCCTGTTTTTCCCTATACCCTCTTATCAAAGGAGAACAAGGATAAGCAGATGAGGATGCAGGGCAGGAGACATGGAATTTCACTACATTAAGCTTGACTTATCTAAGTCCCTTGTTTGTGACTAACAATGGATAGGTTTTAATACTGATTTTTATTTTCCATGAGAAATGACCCAGATTTATTCCACTTGGAACTATGAATACTAAGTTAGAATTGGACTTCAGGTATCTATCTGGATCTTTTATTAAGCCCCATAAAAGGTCAAAATATCCTGAGAGAAAACTCAAGGTGCTGATGGGGCATCACACTTCGGCATTCTCTGACAGCCAGGAGTCTCTAGTAAACAAGGCATGCCCACTGGGGCCAGGAAGCTGGGAGACTTCTCTGTGGAGCTGCTATAGAGATGTTGGTATCTAGAAGGGTAAGGATTCTAGGCCAGCTGATCTTTCCCTGAACCAATTCAATACGCTTGCTATAATCTCACCCCCAAGCTGCACTGTGTGGACCATTTCAAGGACTCCCCCAAAGGAATACCTATTCTAGAGCATTATCTCTTCTAGCCAGGAGTCTTAACATTGCATCATCAGTTAATAACTACTTCATCCAAGCCCTACACACAAGCCTGGGCACCAACTCAACATCTGTGTGCTCTTATCTGACTTTGTCATCCAGCTTTTGGAAACAACAGGAAGAACGGCATAGCATAACATACACAATAGATTTTACATAAGAACAAGATGAAGCTCTTTATTTCTTCTACTGAGAATCTTTCTGACAATATGTATAATATTATTTTAACCACAATCCCTCATTGAGTTGATGTTAGAAAGCAATATATAAAGACTCCTGAACCCCTTGTATGGATTAAGTATGAATATTTGTCTTAATCTGCCCAAGTTGCCATAACAAAATGCCTTAGACAGTTACTTTACAAACAAGTGGAATTTGTTACTTAGAGAGCTGGAGGTTGGGAAATCCAAGGTGAAGGAACCAGCAGATGTGCTCCCTGGGGAAGGTTCATTCTCTGCCTCTCAGATGGCATCTGCTGCTTATCTTCACAGGACCGCAGGGCAAGACATTCTCTTCAATTTCTTTTATGAAGGTACCACCAATACACAGGGCTGGGCACTAAAGGCCCACTTCTAACACCTAGATTGGGAAAGGTACCAAATTGAGACCATCAACATCAATAATAGTTAATAGTTCTCATATCAAGTGCTCTTTTGCAAAAGCTTGAGTTTACCCAAAGAGCCAAGGCTAACTGGACAGGTGTACACCAGGATCCACCGTGTGGGAATGAGGTGACCCCAAACCAGGGACTGGGGGACAAACAAACAAAATCCAGAGCAAAGAAAGCACCAGTCCTTTGAAAGACAAGAAGGATGCAAATGGCTGGAGAGAGCTCAAAAGTCAACGTTATGGTAGAGAATCTATGATGATAAACAACTGCCACTTTCATGATACAAGAAAAGCCAGGAAAATAATCAGACAGGAGACTAAATCAAGACCAGTGGCTCACACTATGGCAGAGGGTAAACAGCCCTCTGAAATCCTTATTCTCATGGCTGCAAATCTCTGAAACCTTCAGCCCCTTCATTCGGTTCAGAACACTCAGCAGTATTTATACCTGGGAGATTTCTTTATGCCCTGTCCTAAGGCAAGTACTAATTCCTGTAGAAGGTAAGAAATAAGTTGGTTCCTGTTTTCATGTGGCTTACATTCTTGGTTCTTCTTATTTTAAGAGTCACGGCAAACAGAATCCTGCTAGGTCCTGGCCAGCTGTGACTCTACAGAAGAACCACTGCCAATCAAAACTGACAAAACTCTCATTTCAACATGTTGCCCTTTAGACAGAAAGAATCCAGAGCAGGTGGGCAGACAAGTTCTCATCCACAAATGTTCGAAAGACAGAAAAAAAAAGACGACGCACACAAGCAAGTCTTTCTTTACAGTAGGACTACGTAAAATCCACAGTTTTCCCCTCACAATATGGTTCTTCATAAGAGCAATGTATCACAAGTACTGTAGGAATTTTTAATCAAGGGTTAGGAATTCGGCTCAGTGGATAAGAACATCTGCTCCACAAGCAGGAAGACCTGAGTCTGGTTCCCTGGCATTCATGTCAAAAGTCAGGAATGACAGAACATGCCTGTAAATCCAGTACTTGCAGGGTAAATGCAGGCAGATCCTGTCTAGCTAAAAAAGCAAGCTTTCAGTTCAGTGAGAGACCCTATCTTAAAGCAGTATGGCAAAGAGTGAGAGAAGAAGATAGATACCCTATGTCCTCTGCATACATGTACTGGGCATGCACGTGAATACGCAGGCACACATGCGCACACACGAGTACACAGAAAATAATACTGAAAATTTAAAAGACAAGAAAAATGCTTTGAACATCTACACTACACATAGATAGTCATTGCTAATATTTTGAAGGTTTTCCTCTACATTGATAAATAGGGAAAATTTAGATAAGTTCACTCCATTACATACTCTTAAAAATAGTAACACATCGATGCCGTTTTATAAGCTTCTCTTTTCTTTACATTGACTTGAACATTTTCACTAAAACAGGAGAGCTGAGTGATACCACCCAGTTATGCCGTCAGCTGCCAGGGACGGACTTTAAAAGCACACCCCACAGGTACACTAGAAACTGCTTCTCCAAGCACACGGCTCTTCAATCTTCCATTCTGACCTTAATCCTATTTCTTATCTTCCCATTCAGGCTATTCCCACAGAGTCATGTGAGCAGGATGCCCTTACCGTAAGCATGGCTTCCAAGTGTTCACATCTGCAACGGCGTTCAAGCTGACCATGCCCAAACTACTTCCTGGAAGAGCCTATCTGTCCACTCAGAAGTGCCTATGAAGCTCCGCTGTGCCTGTTTCTTGGCCCACTTTTCATTCCTAACAAAAGACTGTGAATAGACAAGAAACTGGAACTTACAATAGGAATTATTACGACCTAGTTTCCTCAATCTCTAATCCTAACTCTTCCCCCTTCCCCCCCAAAATAAGTCATTATTTTTGCTATCATCTGTTTGTTCTAAATACTGATAGCCCTGCCTCAAGGACATAGTCTGATGTGATGGGCCAAGGGTGTTTCCTGAAGCCCTTGTCCTAACAAGAGCCCTGCAGGGCACCAGCTAATGCCCCACTAATTCTCTGAAAATCTGTCTTATGAACCAAGTCTCACACACACAGTTGGAGGAAGGCCAGCTGGCCTCGGTGATGTATCTGTATCTAGTCTGTTGATCAGGTCTGGAGACTTCTGAGCACGTGCTGCTTCTTGATCTATTACCTTCAGTGTGGGAACTGCTTGAGAGAGTCTGAGTGCAGGAATCCTGCTCAGCAGAACAGAAGCAAGGAATTCTATTTTCTCTCTTTTGGCCTCTGGATACATGTTTGGCATATAAAAGTCTATCAGTCCTTCGCTGCACAGCAATTGTGTTTCAAAACTGTTTCAGACATCTGTCCATCCCAATGACCCCTTTCAAATTCATCTCTGACTATCTCATATCTATTGTACACCCTTTGTGCTGATCTATCATAACAGAAACTTAGTAAGTCAGCCGTTCAAATAGTCCATTTCATTCCGTGTGTTTAGGCATCCTCATCTTTATGTCTCCCCTATGGATTTGGTGTTCTAGAGCACTTGGGTCTAAGACCTTTGTTTTCCTGACTACATAATTTATATATCCCTCATTTCCTTAAAAGTCATTTGATTTTCAAGTATCTCCTTTATTTCCCCCCACCATGTCAGCACTGAATTCCTTTTTACAAAATGATTGTGTATTGGACCTCTTTCTTTGGCATGCCCTTCTCCGTGCTGAACTAACACTACTCTTTATTACATGCTATAATTTGTGTTTTTAGACAGTAATCACTAAGTGACCAGCTGCTGAATGAAGGGATGGTACCACCAGCTACCAGCCGGGGGGCGGTTCCTAGGTACCACATCCCATGCTGAAGACTTGACATACATTCCACATCACTCAGGTGCCAGGCTGTAACCTTCAGCAGCGCCTAGAGTAGAGCTGCTGCAAGGGCATCAATGAATACCTCACGAACAAACTGAAAACCTGTATGAAGTAAGTTCATTTTCCAACACTGCAAGGGAATTCAAAGATGGAGTGGTCTGATCACTTTCTGACGTCTCACAGTATATGATGCCAAGACTTGAATCCAAAGTCCGCACAATGAATTAAGACTTAGCACTTGTAAAGTCAGTGTGCACTTACATTAATGCAAACAAAATTAACCTCATAAATCTCAATAGATAGTATGCCATACTCCAAGTAAATATACTGAGCCATGATTTTCCAAGAAAAGATCTATAAATGATGGGTCCTTAGTAAACGATCACAGAGGCAGAATCCGTCACCCAGCCATGCAGGTAAACACGTGACTTTTCACTACTGGATAGTTTTTTTCCCTATAGTAAATTCTGGGTTGATTTGAGTCAGAAAAATAACAGAACTGAAACAAGCGCTTGTGATTTTACTGTAAATTGTCTACAAAACCTGTGAGGAGTTGTTGCTTACGAAGAAGAGAATGCCCCTCAGACATCCCTGGCAGGAGCTGGCCACCTGGTATTTCTTAGACCCTACAGTGAGCAGGCCATTCCTCAGACTGACTGCTCCTATCTGTAGCCACCAGCTAGGGCACACAGTGGCTCCTTAAAGCCATCTTCTGCTTTCTCCTCAACTCCTCATCAGACGAACTTTAGTGGAAGCATTAGCGAACAACAAAGCCTTTCAGCAGTGACCTGCCAGAAGCCACGGGATAAACAACCAAAGGCTGTAAAAGAGTCAGAGATCAGCAAGCAGCAACAATGCAAATCATGAAGGTAAGAACGTTTAAAAGGGAGGAAGGACAAGAAATACAGATGAGGCAAAGGAAGAATTCAGAAACTCTAATTTGAGTACCTTGGGGGGGGTGGGGATTAATCTGAAAGCCTCAATTGTTCCATCTGGAGAATGGGGGTGATAAAGTGTTACTTCATCGAAGATATGTCAGTGTATCACATAAACTATACAATATATGTTGTCATTTTCATCTGTCATAACCTAGCCCATTTATGCATTTCACACTATAAACATTCACCTTACAAAGCTCATCAACAACTTCAAATTGTAGCCCACTGGCCCATGTCTGCCGGTTTGGGGTGGGTCTGGAAACATTTTTGATATTTTAAGCCCATACAATACAATTCATAACAGGTTTTATGTGTCTACAAGCTTGGAAAGCTACTGTGTGTTCACAGGATGAGCACTATAAGGCACAGTTTAAACAAGGAAGCCTCTTTCAAGTCTTCCTTCAGTCAGCTGCCTTTGGATGCGGTACAAACTAAAACTGAAAAGGCATAGATGTTTTACATGTAAATAGGCTTAACACCAATGTTCATTAAACTGAAGCATGATTGCACAGATACCTTTTGCAAACTTGGTACACGTGAGCACATATACAGTTGTCTACAGGTTCAACGTTTTAAACAGCTACACGGAGTTCCTGTCACTTGGAAGAAAATTCAACCGCTTTGGGTAAGTTGCTCTGGTATCTACGATGGCTATCCAGAGCAGAGTGCAAACCATGAGTCAACTGAACGAGAAATAAGCTTTCTGCTGGAGGATCTGAAGTTGCCCTCCTCCCACAAAGAAAACTGACTTTTGGAAGTCACGCCTTGGCTAGCTTACCAAACAGACAAGCATACTATTCGTTTTGTGCTCTGGCAAGTCAACACCGTTCACCAAATTGCTAACACAAAAAGCTTTACCTTCCCAGTGCCCCCAAGTTAAAACAAGTCTTTGTTGTTCCCAAGGATGGCAAGTTGATTATCATCCTAAAGATACTCGTGACCATCCAGTATAAAACTATACCCAAGCATTAAGTTTTGAACCACGGGACCAGGCAAGTGACAGAAACAGGAGTCTGTGGAGGGATCAAAATGAGTCATACAGACCAACAAATAGAGTGCTTTCTGTTGAAATTAAATGCTTAATCAAATAGAAATCAACCCAACTACTGTAACCAGAGAAGGGGGCAAAAATCAAATCTAGGTGAAGTCCACACTCTCTCTGCAGTTCCCAACCGGGGTCGCCAGGGTGGGTGGTCGCAGGGCCCAACAGCAGGGCGGTGCCCTAGCACACCGCGCCTCCTACTACTACCACCTCGGGTGGGCAAAGCCCAGCAGCAACACGTGGGGCGCGGCCACTCTGCCGCCTAGGAACTCACTCCAGCGGGAGTTCCTTGTGCTCGCCCGCTCGGCGGCCCGCAGCCAGGGAAGCTTCGCCAGTCTTGAACTTGCAGCTCCTGACATTTGCATCCCTCCACAGCACGCGCGGAGCGCACTCCCGACCCGCCCGCTGCGCTCAGCCCTTCGCCTTGAACGGAACGCAGTGGCTATGACTCCCGCCCCGCAGGACAGTCCCGGCCCGGGTGGTACGTCGGCTCTCCCGCACCCGGAGCCTCCTTTTGTATCTCACCCCCACCTCTCCGGGGCCACCTCCCTACTCACCCGGGCTGCACGCGTCCCTGCCGCCAGAGGCAGCCCGCTGCCCCATCCCAAGAACACTGCGGCGCCCCCCTCGTGTGCAATGCGGAGCGCCGCCTGCGCGCGGCCCGAGCCGGGAGCGCAGCAGGAGAAGGAGGGCGCGAGCGCCGCGGGAGGGACGCGCGGGGCGGTGGGGGGACGCGCGCCACTCCCACTCGCGCCTGGCCTTAAGGGTCTCAGGGCCAATCAGCGCGTGCAGGAGGAGCCGAGCCCTCTGCGGGACGCGTTCATTGGTCTGGCCCGCGCCGTCCCAACTCTCGGAGACCCGGCCCTGAGGCCAAGTCTGCAAACTCAGGCGGAGATCCTGGCGCACAGGTGGCGGAAAAGGGAGGACTCGGGACCTGTCCGGGAAGCCGGTTCCCACGGAGCATCACGGCGATCTGTTTGCTCAGGTTGCAGGTCCCTTCCTGTGCGCGACCCTCTGCCCACCGCTAGCTTCGCAGCTCACGCCGGCCTGCAGCTACGCGTCCCGAGCACTGCTGAGCGACAACGCCCAGACCAAATCTCACTCCCAGCGGTCCGCTGGGGTCAAACTCACTGGGCATTAAGAGCCAGGCTCCAAACCTGAGGCCATTTGACTTTTATAAGAGCACAGGCCCTGGTCTGGAAGGTGGAAAGCGGGCAGGCAGGACTTGCATTGGAAATGTTGGGGATTTGAGGAAAACCCCCAGCAAAATACTTGCCCAGTTCATTCTCATTCTCATATTCTCTCTCTCTCTCTCTCTCTCTCTCTCTCTCTCTCTCTCTCTCTCTCTCTCTCTCCCTCCCTCCCTCCCTCCCTCTCTCCCTCCCTCCCTCCCTCCCTCCCTCCCTTTGTCCTTCTCTTCCTTGAGAATTGTGTTTAATAACTCCTGGATTCTCAACCTGGGAACTATTGCCACTCCTCCTTATCTGGACAATTCCAAGAGATAATGGGGATCTGAGATGACTCTTAGGTCCACCCTCAGGCTGGACGCTCAGGACCAGCCTCCCTCCCTCCTTCCTCCCCCGCGTCCCCCTGCCCTCCTACCCCTGGCCTCTGCCTGGTCTGCCTGCCCCTGGTCTCTAGGGCTGCCCCCAAGAAAGCAGTGTGCCACTGACAGCTTGGGCCCGTCTTGGGTCTTCCCCCGTCCTCTTGAGCTGTTTCTGGAACTATTTTAGGGCTCCTCAGAATCCCCCTTCCTCTGTCCTTCCCTGTAACATACTCTTTCCGAACATAAAAACATAGATTTATTTAGCCTCTCCCGGCCTTGCCCCCAACAAACAGCACCTTTGGGTGTTTTGGATCATCAGCTTCAGGGCCTCAGCATCTTTCTTTCTCAGTTTATGTTCATGCACGTCTTGTGCAAACTTACACAAGCTCGGGGTTCAAGTCCATGAAAATAATGTGTGCTCTTAAATAATCTTTTGGCAAACAAGGGTACCCTGCTATCTTGGGCTTCCCACCGGGCTCGGCATTTGGAATGTGTATTTTATGAACAAAGTGAACCTGCCTGCCTGTTGCTCTTAGTATGTGGGCAGGTTACACCTGCAGATTAGAATATGCATTTAATGTCAGCATGTCATGGTATGGACACCTGCTGGAACAAAAACTTCTAGTTTTGGAAGTTCACAACTATTAACCTAGTTCACCTGATAGGAAAAAAAAAAATTATTCAAGGTTTGGGTTTAAGCTAATAATAGAGCTCTTCCTTAGCATCTAAGAAGCCTGGTTTAACACATGTTGCCACAAAAATAATCAATTTAATATATAGTAAACATTAGGGAAAACCTTAATATTTGGATTCTAAATAATGTCCAGACTAGAAATGGTAGCTCATGTCTCTAATCCTACCACTCAGAAGGCAGAGATGGGAAGATCATTATGAGCTCAAAGACAACTTGATGTGCATGGTGAGGTCTAGGCCAGCCAGGCTATATAAGAAGATGCTGTCTCAAAACTAAACCAACCAAACAAAAACAAGAGGAAGAGGAAAAGGAGAAGTTACCACTGTCGTTCATCTATATTCCAGCAGTTCATAAAGGTAGAAGGGTGGAAATGAAATCCATAGGCTAATTTTAAAATGTATTTTAGAATAAAGAACGTACATGTAAAATGGCATATTATCTTTTAAGTATTGGAATAATGGATGATTTTTATATTTTGTTGTACATTTTAGTAAATATAAAGGAATATATAAAATATAGTATTAGGGAAAAGGGCTGACAACATCCGGCTACCAACGTCCATTATTCCCCAGGCATCAGAGAATCTAAACATTCTAAATCCTTCTGTTCTATGCTTTATATCTTATCATCGGGGTTCACAATCCTGTTTGTAGACTAGCTTTATGATCGGTCCTTTCTTGACACCCCAACTGCCGCTGATGCTCTCAACTTGTCTGATCAGAGCTCTACAGCTTTTTAACCCATTCTCCCTAGTGGGCCACCCTGCTACCATCTCTGACTTCCTCTAACTGCTGGACTTTTCCCTGTGCGTGCCAGGCTGACCTCCCACCCACCCACATTGCCCGAGGCAGGATGGGCAGTCACCTACCTATGTCTAAGATGTCACAGAAGCATGGAATACTTCTCTTCCTCCCTGACAGCAAGTTCCTACCTCTGCTTCAAGATTCATTCCTGATGTCACCCCCTTAATCAAAACAACCAGGGGCAGAATTAGTCCTTCCTCCTCCTGGCTGTGCTGAAAGCACAGCCACTTTATTTATTCCTCGATTCTTAATCCAGATCCTGCCATGTGCCAGGCACAGTGAAGGAAACATATATCGTATTTATTCTCCAGGAGCACACCGTGAGAGAGACAGACTTTAAATCAAGTATTCACACAAACAGATAATTTCATACCGAAATAGAGATGATGAAACCACTACATCTACAGAAAAAGGCCAGATTTGCTCTGAACATGTGTCCATCACACTTCTGAGCTGTGTTACTCTATTTCTTTATTTATGGACACTTCTGCCTTTCATCATATGCTTCTGTGTACATCCATGTAGACAATAGGGCTTGGCTCATAGTAGGTGGTCAGAGAAAAATGTTAAAATAAATAACTAGGAGAAGTAAAGTTTAAATACACCCCCCAGATGCACCATATCTCCTGTGTTACACGTTAGTGTCCATGGACCTCAGTTCCATGTTTCAACTATTATCATCAGAGCCTTGCCTTGTGTTTCTACACTCTTAGTTCTCCCTGCATTAGCTCTCTGATCTCTTCCTATTTGATTCATACGTAGGCGATAGAGCTGATGGATTATGTGTAGGTGGTCTAAAGGAATTTAAAGGAAGTTGTTCTTTCCTTTTCCTTCTGTTTTTTTTGTTTATTTGTTTGTTTGTTTGTTTTAACAAATTTTACTTTCAGCATAAAAATCCAAGGCTTGAGATTTGAAAATTGAAGAACAAATAAAAAGCATAATCCAAAAAATAGTAATTGCACTTTTTCCATCTCAAGCCATTTTACTTTATAAATATCATCCCATTAGGAGAATGAAAAGGCAAATTTTGATTGGGAGAAATGACTCGCAAGTTATCCCTGACATTGGACTGGTAGCCAATATGGAAAGAGCTCTAAGAAGTCAACAATAAGAAATTAAGCAAGCAACTATAGTAAGTGGGCAAAAAAATACAGATGCTAAGAGGCACAGAAGTCTCAATATCATTAGTGAAATGCTAATTAAAACCACATGAGATACTCTACACACTTGTTTCCATAACTGTAAGAAAGACAGGAAAACCCAACAACCAGCAATGCCAAGTGCTGATGAATGACCTCTTACATGTTCCTAGTATGATTTCAAAATGCCATAGCCATTATTGGTGGCTCTCCAAAAACCTGACAGTAAGCTCTTATTGTTGAAGACAACACCTATACAACTCATTGAAGATGAAGAAGCCTACCTAGCACTGTCAGCACTACAGATTAGTATTCATGGTACTAGAAGGTACTCTACTCAGCTGCAAACCATTCAATATACAAGAGTGACCTGCCTGGAATGCTCACTGGTTCAATAGTGGCACAAAGTTTGTGGATGCAACCAATCAATATACCTGATTTAGGTTAAAGCCTACTTCATGAGATGGACCCATGCCCAAGCACTGTGTATTAGTCATGGTTCTCTAGAGTCACAGAACTTAGAGTAGTCTCTATAGAGTAAGGGAATTTGTTGATGACTTACAGTCTGTAGTCCAACTCCCCAACAATGGTCAGCAGCAGCTGTGAATGAAAGTCCAAGGATCTAGCAGTTGCTCAGTCCCACAAGGCACACAGACAAAGAAGAGCGAATCTTCCTTCTTCCCATGTTCTTATGTAGGTCTCCAGCAGATGGTGTGGCCCAGATTAAAGGTGTGTACCACCACGCCTGGATCTGGGACTTGCTTTGTCCCAGTCTGACCTTGAGCTCAGAGATCTCTTTGCCTCAGTCTCCTGGGATTAAGGGTGTGTACTACTTTGCCTGGGACTAAGTTTTTCATGGCCACTATTCCTCAAGATCTCCATGACAAGATCCAGGTCAGAAACTTATGTCTTCTAGCCTCAAGATCTGGATCACACATTCCTATCTCCCTGCACAAAGCTCAAGTCCAAGTGGATCAAGGACCTTCACATAAAACCAGATACACTGAATCTAATAGAAGAGAAAGTGGGGAAGAATCTCAAACACTTGGGCACAGGGGAATTGTTCTTGAACAGAACACCAATGGCTTGTGCTCTAAGATCAAGAATTGACAGATGGAACCTCATAAAATTACAAAGCTTCTGTAAGGCAAAGGACACTGTGAATAGTGCGAAATGGCAACCTACAGATTGGGAAAAGATCTTTACCAATCCTACATCTGATAGAGCGCTAATATCCAAAGTTTACAAAGAACTCAAGAAGCTAGATGCCAGAGATCCAAATAACCCTTTCAAAAAATGGGGAACAGAGCTAAACAGAGAATTCTCAACTGAGGAAACTCGAATGGCCGAGAAGCACCTAAAGAAATGTTCAGCATCCTTAGTCATCAGGGAAATGCAAATCAAAACAACCCTGAGATTTCACCTCACACCAGTCAGAATGGCTAAGATCAAAAACTCAGGTGATAGCAGATGTGGAGAAAGAGGAACACTCCTCCATTGCTGGTGGGATTGCAAGCTGATACAACCTCTCTGGAAATCAGTTTGGCAGACCCTCAGAAAAATGAACATAATACTACCTGAGGACCCAGCTATTCCACTCCTGGGCATATACCCAGAAGATGCTCCAACATGTAATAAAGACACATGTTCCACTATGTTCATAGCAGCCATATTTATAATAGCCAGAAGCTGGAAACAACCCAGATGTCCCTCCACAGAGGAATGGATACAGAAAATGTGGTACATTTACACAATGGAATACTACTCAGCTATTAAAAACAATGACTTCATGAAATTCATAGACAAATGGATGGATCTTGAAAATATCATCCTGAGCAAGGTAACGCAGTCACAAAAAAATGAACATGGTATGTACTCACTGTTAAGAGGTTATTAGCCCAAAAGTTTGAAATTCCCAAGAGTCATTTCGCAGCAACAGTAGTTCTAAGTGTGACGTCCCAAATGGAGGGCTTGGAGAAAGGACTGAAGGAGCTGAGGGAGTATGCAGGCCCAGGGAGGTAGCAACAGTGGCAACTGGCCTGACCCCCCGATACTTCTGGAGACTGATCCACCAACTAAAGAATACACATGGAGAGACCCATGGTGCTGGCCACAAATGCAGCAGAGGAGGGTCTTGTTATCCGTCAGGGGGAGGAGAGGCCCTTGGGCCTGAGGGTGTTAGATCCCCCATTATAAGAGAATGACAAGGAGGAAAGACGAGAGTGGGTGGGTGGGTGGGTGGGAGGGTGGGTTGGAGAATATCCCCATATTGGCAGGGGGAAGGAGGAGGGAATGGGGAGGTTCCAAAGGGGAGATCTGAAACATTTGAAATGTAAATAAAATATGAAAATTAAAAAAAAAAAAAAAGATCTGGATCACAGGTGACCCTTCTAATTCTGGATTGTAGTTCACTCCAGAAATAGTCAAGTTGACAATCAGGAATAGGCATTACACACTGTTTGGGTGGCCAAGAACTAAATATGCCAGGGACCTAAGATAAAACCAAATAAATTAACACAGCTAAAGGAACATGACAATAAAATGACTCCTAAAAACATTCTTCTGTACTCATAGATCTTCAGTGCCTTACTCAGCCATCACCAGAGAAGCTTCCTCCTACAACAAATGGGAACAAATACAGAGATCCACAGCCAGACAATATGCAGAGATTGAGAGATGTTGGAACACTCAGCCCTAAAAGGGAAGTCTTCATCCAATCCCTCCCTTCAGGGTTTAGGGAACCTGAAGAGGAGAAAAGAATTTAAGAGCCAGAGAGGATGGAGGATACCAGGGAATCATGGCCTTCCTGACCTAACAGGGCTGGCTCACATATGAACTCACAGTCTGGTAGTTGGGATGAAAATGGCCTCCATAGATTAATAGGGAGTGGCATTATTTTTAAAGGTTAGAACATGTGGCCTTATTCTAGTAGGTGTGGCCTTGCTGGAGGAAATGTGTCACTAGGGCTGAGCTTTGAGGTTTCAAAGGTCAAGCCAGGCCCAGTGGCTCACTCTTTCTTCCTGCCATCTGCCTATTCAGATGTAGAACGCTTGGTTCCTTCTTCAGGACTGTGTCTGTCTGCTTCTTCCCATGGCAATAATGGACTAAACCTCAGAACCTGTAAGCCCACCCCAATTAAATGTTTTCCTTTGTATGAGTTGTCATGGTCATGGTGTCTTCTTCACAGCAACGGAACACTGATTAAGACACACAGAGACTGTGGCAGCATGAACATGTGGGCCTGCATTGGTCTGACCATAGGTGACCTAGAGATGAAAGGAAAAGTTGAGAAAGGACTCCATCTTAACCCAGAAGCTATCTCCAACTGGTAACCACTTGTAAATGAAAATATTGTTTTCTCTGAGAGAGAGAGAGAGAGAGAGAGAGAGAGAGAGAGAGAGAGAGAGAAGCAGAGAAGCAAAATAAATGACTCAAAATGTCTCATGCTGATGGAGGCACTCTGGGGTCTGATAACCTAAGGCTACATGAAGCAATTGTTGTAACTGTTGTTATGGGGTTTATGTCACTGGCACAAGGTTAAACTTCATTTTACCTAATATATGAATGCATGAGTTAATTACTTGAAAATTCCACTCAGTCTATGCTTATCTTAGTCACAGAAATATTACCAATGCTTCCTGTGCTACTGGCTCACAGAGTAGATATGCAATAAATATCAGTTAGATGCATAAACAGATACAGATGAAGACAGAGTTAGGATTTTACAGGAACAGAACAAAATTTTATATTTGGATTCAGTGTGTCCTCTTCAAAGTAGCTACACTGGCACACCACATCTTTCATCCCAGAGATGCTGCTTCCATCTCAAAACACAACTCCCATGTCCCTTTCCACGTATTAAAATATTGCCCTTTCTGTAAGGGAAGTCGTTTCCATTAAATAAATTATTTGCTTTCTTTTTTCCCTCAATAGGCAAACAATAAATTTAATGTGTATTAACATTTTGCTCATTTTTTCTATGCAACAAGTCATATCTGATGTATCTTCTTTATCTCTATCAAATATAAGACCTTTATTTAACAGGCACAGAGTACAAATAAAAACTCCAGATTTTATGCAAAGCTTGAGAGGTTCAGGCTCAGAAAAAAAAAAAAACATCTTATTTCCAGATGTATCAGTAAAAGTAATTTTCCTTTATTGGACACTGATGGTTGACATTAAGCTCTTGAAATATCATTAAAATATTTCTGCTCTAGCCAGTTTGCACAGTCAAGTAACTTTTAAAAAATCATTTACAGCTAAGCTGCTGCAGTGCAATTTATTATAGAAACTCAATTTTCTCCACCAGTTTCCTACTGTGATCCTGACTGCAGGCAGGGACCCATCTCAGATGCTTTGAGGCCTCACTTTATATTTTGTTTCTCTCAGAGAACTTTTTTTTGCATAAGAAAAGTGTGCTGGTTAGTTTTATGTCAACGTACACAAGATACAGTCATCTTGGAAGCAGGACCTCAATTGAGAAATAATTCCGTTAGATAGGCAGGAAGGAAGGAGCATTTCTTGATTAATTATTGATAAGAGAGGACCCAGGCCACTATGGGCAATGCCACCCCTGGGCAGATGATCCTGAGTTATATAAGAAAGCAGACTGGGGGAAGGGGATGAAGAGATGGCTCAGTGGTTAAGAGCACTGGCTGCTCTTCCAGAGGTCCTGAGTTCAATTCCCAACAACCACATGGTGGTTCACCACCATCTGTAATGGGATCAGATGCCCTCTTCTGGTGTGCATGAAGACAGAGCTTGTGTGTGTGTGTGTGTGTGTGTGTGTGTGTTTGTAAGGAAGCAGACTGGCAAGGCTAAGAGAAGCAAGCCAGTGAGCCACTTTTCCTGACTTGAGTTCGTTCCCTGACCTCCCTTCATGATGACCTGGAAGTAGTAAACTGAACTAAACCCTTTTACCCCATGTTGCTTTTCAGTCTATATTATATCACTGCAACAGAAAACAAACTGGGACACACAGATTCTTTCCTACACCTCCTTTCCATTGTCATTCTTCACATAAATACACATTTTCTAGTAAGCATCGACATGAAAATTATTTGGCAGGAAGGGAAGAAAAGTAGAAAGATATGGCCAGAAATGTGTAAACAAAGAAAGACTACAGAGAAGTCTAAACGTATTACTACCTTTATTTTTCCAAGTTTCCTCTGTTCCTGAGACAATGAAAGACTGGTTGAATTACCCCTTCCCCTTTCCTTTGTACTCAAAACCAAGGAGGATAAGATAGGCAAAATTTTATGACATTAGATTCCTGTCATCCCATTACTGATGCCTACAATTCCACCAGAACAAATATCCTTGATCAGAGGAGAGAGACAGTAGTTTGGTTTGAAAGTGCCCCCAACATACAAAGTACATGATAAAAAAAAATATTCTCTCTAGTGTAACAGAACTGATTCTTAATTCTTAAGAATTGGGGTTCTCAGAAGGTGGACAGACCACCTGTGCTCTAACCCTCATAGAATTAGTCAGTCACAAAGGGAGAGCATCTTGTCCCCTCTCTTACTCTGTACCAGCCTTTCTGTCTTTGTCACATTTGCAAGGGATGACACAGCTTGAAGACCTTCACCAGATGCCAACCTCTCTATCTTGAACTTCCTAGCACCTAAAAACTTCAAGAAATAAATCTCTGTTCTTTCTACTTCATCTAGGGTAGTCTATTATAAATGCATAAAACAGTATAAGACCAAGCATCTTGGCTGACAATTAATCTTAGCTGTTGAAATCAGCTAAGATTGACTGGGGCACACTGCTGGCTATAGAATGCCAAGATAGATTCTTCCAGTGTGGAGTTGGTTGGGTAGGTTCAAAGCTCAAGTAAGATTGTCTTTGAGACCTATGTATAAAGCTTCACTTCTTGTTACTTGTGTCCATAGTGGACGTTGTAAAGCAATCATGTCTTGGTCTCTGCCCCTTCTCTATAAATGGCTTCTTATAACTACCAACAACAATCAGTTAGAACAAGAAATGACAATTAATTTTCCACATAATTTATAGGAATAGCAAGCTTAACACTCTGTGAGTGAGTATAAGGCAGAAGTTGGACCGGTGAGATGACCCAGTGAATAAAGGCACTTATTGCTGCCAAGCCTGATGACCTGGGTTATCAGAAGCCATAGGGGAAGGGGGGATGAACTCCTATGGCTGTATTCTAAGCCCCATTCATGTTTGGGTTTGTGCTGGAAAGATGGCTCAGGTGTTAAGAATGCTTGCTTCTCTTCCACAGGACTCAGGTTCAGTTCCTAGAACCTGTCAGAAGGTTCCCAGTTGCTTAGACCTCACTCCAGGTAACCCAGTATTCCTCCTGGACTACACGGGCACCTAAATATATATAGCATTCACTCACACAGACACAAACACATAAGCATAAGTAAAACAATTTGTAAAGATTTTGTTTAAAATCACAGAAGTTAAACATTAATAATGCCAAAAGATTCTTGTGGGAAAAGTCACCAAATAATGTGACCAATTTTTGTACTCTGCCTGCTACAATACTGGTGGCCAGATGTGATATGCTTACTGATTCAATAGTGGCATAACTGTTATGGGGCAACCAACCACTTTTTGATCAGAGTTGAAGCCTGCTCAGCAGGAAAAACTCATGCCTGAGAGTAAGCCTGGTCAAAAGACCACAGCTATGGAGGCATAATTGTTTCATTAAATTAACATTTTGTCAAAATGCCTTCTAGATATTTTTGTTTATACTGATAGACTGAACATGGTCTCAGCCTTGGTGAGTAGCTGGCAGCTAACACAGAGACTCAGGACTGATCAAAGTGCTAAGAATAAGTGACTCTTGACTGTTCAGCCTCAAATGAAATATCTATGTCACCCCTTTTAAGATCTGGGGGACATCATGGAGAGTCTAGAAAGAATGTAAGAGCCAGAGGATGGAATTCAGTACTGGGCAATGACATCTACTAGATATAATATGACTGTTATGATCTCATAGAAGCTGTGTTTACATATAAAAAAACACACAAAAATAAGCCTACAACAGCCTTGGATGGTGGAAAGGCTCATAATCCACTTCTCCTGCTTGAAGTGCTATTGATAGTTAATGGATTGCCAGGAGAGGCGGAGTCATTTTTCTCAATGGGATAGCCACTGATAAGTTGCCCAAACTAAATAACCCTGCGTCTCTGCTTATGTCAGCAACTCCAGTTGAACTCTGGGCCCCAGAAGGCATGGAAATAGGAGTTGTGGGCTAGTTGAATAGAAGAGGTTCATTAGAAGATGAAAGAAAAAAATGAGAGAGTAAAGAGGGGAGGATCTGAATTCTTTAAATACATGTACAGAATTTTAAAAAACCCACATTTTGTATTCATGCATAAATTATAAAACAGAAGCTGTGATAATTACAGAATCATTCAAGTGACTAACTATGATATCTGGGTTGGTTGAAGAAAGGAGAAAAATGAAAAATGGACTTAAAATGAACTTTTTCTCCTCATCAAACCCCAGACTCACTACATTCTGGTGCTACTTTCACTCACATGGTTGCTCTAGCTCTTGTGAAAGTCATTCTGTGTTTAACGTGGTATTTCTAAGGGGTGAGCTTTAAAGAGCTCTGTCCCACCAGACACCCATCCAATCTCAAGAGCTGAAACTCACACGATTCCAGTCCTTGGATAAAGCAATGGTGGGCTCGATGGTGCTTTTCTCTGCTGGGTTAAATATGATGCAATCCAAGAGCCTAGATCTTTGCTGGAGAAAATACATGCTCTTGGAAACAAGACTGCTTGCTTTTCAAAGATGCCTTAAAGTTTCCTCTTGCGGTGTTTCTAACCTATGAGTGATGTCACAAGCTACAGTTCTAGTGTACCCAGTACTAGAACTAGTACTGCTGTTGTTCCATTTGCACCTTACCTTCTCTGTCATGAAGAGAAGTCCTGGCAGGAACCTGGAGACAGGAACTGAAGCAGAATCCAGAGTGTGCAGCAATGCTCTTACTGGCTTGTTCTCCATAGTTTATTCACTTTGCCTACTTCCGTACCACCTTCCCAGGGCTATCACCATGCATTTCTGGCCTGAGCCTTCCTATGTCAATTGTGAATCAAGAAATGCCTCAATAAACCTATCTTTGGGCCAATCCAATGGAGGCATCTTCTCAATCATCTGGTTCCCTCTTTCCAGAGGATTGTAGCTTATATCAAGGTGACAGAAAACAAAAGCAACAACAATAAAACAAAAAACCACAAATAAATGAAAAACACACATAAGCTGGCCATTCCAGCCAGCCCCTGCTTTACAAAACCTACTTTGAAATCACCAAGTCCTGGCTCTAAAATACTTATAATTACTTTGTGGAAATCTATGACAAGAACCCAAAAGAGAACAGTGGCTATATATTCATTGTTTGTGAGCAGAGGGAAGTCAGCTACCAACATTTGTGTAAAGCTTTGTGGTTTAAAAATGGCAGTGGGGTAGGCTTTGGATGTGTTCTGATGAAAAGTCATTTTGTGGCCATAGAGAAGCTGGGAGTAGAAGAGAAGGATCACATCTATGTGATTAGGTCCACAGGCATTGGTAATCGTCCCTATTACATCCAGAACTGGAAAGTCTATGGCAAGGTGAGGGGAGCTGCCAGAGGCTTGCTTTCCTGAGTTGGGCTGACCCGTGTCTGTTTGCATGCACATCTGCTTGTGTGATGTTGAGGCTAAAATCATATCCAGGAGATGTTGTTCACATTGCAGTTGACCTCCTCGGTTTAACCTTTCTTGTTCATCGGCTTCTTGTGCAGGGAAGTTTGCTTAACTTGATGCTTCCAGGGGAATGAACGTTAGAGAGCACAATTCTACCAGACTTGCATCCCAATGCCAAGAGCTGAAACCAACATAATTCTAGGGCCATACTTTCCTCTCCATGTTAAACATGACAGACCAATAGCTGTTTACTTGCTCATAGATTTTTTTCTGGTGGTCGTTAGAGTACACAACAGTATATAGTCCACATCTAATACTATATACTGTATCTGGTCATAACCATGTGTTTCTTCCTCCTTTTCCCACTGAGAGATTATAGAATGCTTAAATAGGCTTCTATAGCTCTCTAGCAGTATGTTGCTTGTCAGTACATTCTATGTAGGGAATAGATCACATGCTTTGGAAAGGTCTTGGATGTCACAGGTTTCTAGAGTCCAGCTTCAAGGGTATATGGTCATTGGACCTAAGCAAAAGTCCTGTCAACCTAACACAAAAGTATCTCTTTGCCACTGTTTTCTCTGACCAGTAGAGAGGATGGATGCTATGAACATAAACAGAAGCCGGGCAGTGGTGGCACACGCCTTTAATCCCAGCACTCGGGAGGCAGAGGCAGACGGATTTCTGAGTTCGAGACCAGCCTGGTCTACATAGTGAGTTCCAGGACAGCCAGGGCTACACAGAGAAACCCTGTCTCGAAAAACCAAAAAAATAAAAAATAAAAATAAACAGAATAATCAAATCTGGAAATAATAAAGATTCCTGAAATTCTGTGTGACTAGCAGTAATTTTTGCTGACATTCACAGGTTCATTTACTAACTATAAATCAAACCAAATCTGTATACTATCCACTTGAAAATTAAGGAACAAAAAGAAAAACATAGTTGATATCATCATGTCTTGTAAAGCTTTCAGTCTAGTGAGGGGAAAAATCATTGATCAAATAGTCTAACAAGTAAACATGAAATATGAGAATGTTAACATGGGGAATTTGGAAGCTCTCAGAAGGTATGCTCAGGAGATTAAATACCTAACTTACTTTACTATAGAATACACTCATGCAAAAGGTATTTATAAGAAGCCATTAAGCAATTCATTAGATGGGCACTAGTGGAGCTCTGCTTCCAGAGAAGATGGGGTAGCTGGGATCAAACACCCCTTGAACTAACCCTGCTAAAATCCAGTCAACATTTGTAAGACACTGAAGATCAGACTTCAAATGACGTAACCCTGATGGACAGAAAACATTAAACAAGATTCCTGTTCGATTTCTCACTGGGAGAAACAAAAGCTACAAATATGGGGAAAGAGAGAAACTCTGTAGAATTCACTTGAACACGAGGAGGACATGAACTTGAGCTCTTGTCTCACTTATGAAGGTATGTTAGTGTGGGGCCTTTTAAAGTAAAGCCACCCCTGTGGATGTCTTCTTTCTTTCTCCCTTTGATACAGCTCTTTCCCAGGACTTCCCACAGGAGGAAAAGGTTCCGTTTATAAAACCTTCGGCACACCCAACAAACTTGAGGATCTCGGCTGTAGTGGGTTAGCCTGATGCTGCTTGTATTCTAATGCTAATATTGGGCCTCCAAGACTGTACCTCAGAGAGAGAGTCTGCAGGTAGATGCTAGCTAAGTGACCCTGCCTTTAAGTTATTTCTGATTGGTAAATAAAGATGAGAACAGTAAGAGACATAGATGAAGTTTAGGATTCTCAGGCTTAGGGTCTGAGTAGAAGCATGGGGAGAAAGAAGAAGGTGCAGGAGAAACCGCCATGGGTTAGGTAATCCATAACAATGTGGTCCCTGAAGGCTGGCCAAAGTTAAGAGCAGCCCAGATGAAACACATTAAGTAATAATTCGGGGTTGTCTGTAGGAAACCAGATCCTAACAGCGTAGAGGGTAGGTTTCTGCCCAACTCTTGTGCTGTTTAAGGCTTATTGTAAATATAAAGGTTGTGTGTGGTTTTTATCCGGGAACTAAACGGTCAAGGCAGGGTAGACACTCCAGGATAAGATTAACCATTTCTACAACACTTGACCTTCCAATGACTAGGATCCTGCCATCACGGACTGACTCAGTCCCTGAAAGTTCTCGGGAGTCTAAAATTCTCAAAAGATTGAAAAGGGTGACCTTCTCCAAATACAGAATGCATATATGTCAAAGGTTTTCTTCAGCTCATTAGTTAGTAAGGAAACATTTTTTTAATGTAGCCCATGGAGTAGTTGTAATAATAGCAACAGCAGTGTCTACAACTTAATAATAAAGCCACATCAGGATATGGTTGGTGGGAACAAAACAGGCTCACAAAGTATAAACCGTCTACTATAAATTATGTCTATATTTTCAAGGGTGCATACATCATTTACAGATGCTTTTACTTTTAATTTTAATTCACATTATTTTATTGTATGTGTATGGATGTTTTGTCTACATGTATGTATATGCACCCATGTGTAGGCCTGTACCCACAAAGACCAGAAGAGGACATCTCCATTTCTTGGAACTGGAGTTTCAGTTAAGAGCCACCATGTGATTGCTGGGACCTGAATCTGACAAAATTCTACAAGCTGACCTGTTATAATCAGTATTCATAGTTAAAGATCCCACATCAACTGTTAGAGTTTTGTCAGAGAAAGACATAAATAATTTATGCCAAGGGGCTAGAAAGTTAGCTCATCAGTTAAGAGCACTGAGTATTCCTCCACGGGACCCATGTGATGTTTTAGGGAAGGGGATATGGATCAGATCTGAATGAGGGAAAATTGGGGGTATTGACACAGTTTGGCCTTCCTGGCAGAAAATGACTAGCTTCTTCATTCATTGAGTCCCCAACTGGCTGGGACAAGTCACCATGGAACAGCCAACTTTTCTCACTAACAGCACCTTAGAATTAAGTGGATCTTAATAGAAGACCAAGTAAGGGGCCAGAAGTTTGTGGCTGAACATGCTTAAAAAGTCATTATTTGAGAAGGATATACAGAAAGAAAACTATGTCCGTTTGCCTAAGCCACAGTAACAAAGCAAATACTTTTACAAACTCTAGGAAAAGACCAATGGTCCTGAAATGAAACAATGTGTGTGTTTGGGGGGGGGGGAGATCTTATAGGAAGCATTAAAAAAAATTTAAGCATAATGAAGCCTAGGAAAACTCCAGAAACTGAACTACCAATTCTTAGTCTGTGTTCAGGGAAACAAAGTTCATTACAAAGGGCAATTACAATGTAGCAGGCAAAGAGGCTTTATAGGTCAACTCCTGTCCCCAGTCCCCGCCTGCTTTGGACTTATTCCCTTGGCAATCTATACAGAAATGAAGGAATGACTGAACAAAGTTAACTGGTGATGGATTATCTCTGCTTCTCTTGGCTTTAGCTGAGGCATCTGAGTAGAGGGCTGGAGGATGAACTGTCATCACTCTGAGGACAACACTGTCTGCTGCGACCTACAACCTGTGAGCCCTGAGGGGTTTGTTTTAAAGGGCACCGGAAAGGCCTAAGAACTAATGTTGGTCTGACCTCATCTTGCCCCTCATTCTCTCACAAACCAAGCCACAAAGATGTAATTCTCCTTTGTAAGGCGAGCATTACAAACGCCAACACTGTCCCCCCCCAAGCAAGCCATAAAACCCATAAAAGACACCACTCTAACTTTCCCTGCCCCTCTGTGTCAGAGCTGGCTATAGCCTCTCTCTCTAGAAGGGGTCTGCTTCATACCAGGAAGCCAAGCAGAATCCGGCCAGCCAGGCCTCGCCAGCTCCCCTCTGGGCTTACCCTTTAGTTAAGTACAGCGGTTTGTTCTTCACTAAATCTAAGCATAAAAGTAGACGGGTTTCTCTGGGTCTTTGAATCACCATCATTCGGAGGGCTCTGTGGCACAAAACACTTTCATTAAACAAATGTGTCATACTCTTCTCTTGTTGTCTGACATTTTTGTAAAGGTGTGAGCCATGGTCCTTAGGTTGAGTAAAGCTGTGGCTGTCATGGTTGACCCTCCTACAGCGTCCTCCCTGTACAGTAGAAAAGCATCCTAAGAGGAGGAGCAGGTAGAAGACCTCGGGCAGACTGCCTTTTGTGATAGGACTCACCTACTGTCACCTCTGCCTGAACTGACTTGTTCAAGGGAAACTACTACGTTCCATCTTTTCACGGAAATGTCAAAAAATGAGAATGCATCTTAAAACCACGCAGGAATGGTATTTATTATCTATTCTTTTCACTCATTATGATTTGTTCTTATAGCAAGGGATGTGTTTCAGTTTGGTGGTTGGTTTCAAATTTTCTTGTCATCTACATTCTGTTTTTTACCGTAGGGATGCCTGCTCAAATTTTAGAACAATTATATTTTCCTTCATTTTCTTGCCTTCTCTTTTCCATGTCCCATCTACCTCTGCATTTGCATTCGCACACACTTTCTCCGATTAATTTTTCCAATCATTATAACAATTTAAAAGTTGCTGCTGACCTGTTTTCATTACCACGAGTCCTTTGTCTTCTTATTTCCTGCCCCCTGTTCCAGTTAACTGAATACAATTACCCTGATTGTCTAAATACAATTAGAAATGGGGCTCTTCATAAAAAACACATATTTCTGCTAATTTGACAGCTTCCCTCTGCCCCAGCTACTCCTCATCTAGTTCTTCCAAAGGGTTAACGTTTAATCACAGGCAGCTAACTAAAAAAAAAAAAAAAATCTGTATTCTAAATCAGTTATCAGAAGCCTAACATACATTGTCCCTGCATTAGCCTCTTTGGGCGAGCCACAAATCAGAGAGCATTAAACAATTTTTTCTCTCATGTTGTGGAGGATGAAAGTCTGAAATGAATGTATCCTCCCAGAGGGCTTTAAGGGAGAGTCCTTTCTGAGTTATCTTCGTTATTCCTCAGCTGGTAGGCACCACATTCCCATCCTGTCCTTGCTGTTGCGTGGCACTCTCCCTGTGTGCCTTCTGCCTCCTCTGTTTTCCCTTCAGAGCAATAGTCATTGACGAAAGCCTAGCTTAAATCAGTATGGCCTCATCATAACTAATTATGAACTATGCTCAAGTGACATCACACTCTGAAATATCAGAGGCCCAGACTTGAACTTACGTTTGGGGACACAATTCAATCTGCTCTGTATAGCCCCCTCTTATGTGTCTCCCGTCGTAGGAGCAGAGACTTCACTAAATACTTCCAACTCCCATAGTTCCTTTATGTCAAGCCCAACCCTTTACCACTCACAACGTCCCATTTTTAAGAATCAAATGTTTCAGCAAGTAGATTCAACCAAACTGAGTGTTCTCATATTCATTAAAGCACTTGACTTTTGAGGACTCACTTGGAGTCAGTGGGGGGCATTAAAGCCTTTCCTCATGTTTTGCCCCTGATTCGAATGTTCTTAAAATCTGTCAGCTTAAGTCCATCCCATAGGGGTTATGGAATGAAGAGGCTCCCTGGTCTGTCTTTCGTGTGCCTAAGCTGAGACTTGAAAGGAAAATCAGAGCACAGGTTTCAATCACTTTCAATCACTCTCCAAAGTTCATTTTAGTTCTCTATCCCTTGCTTTTGCACATAGACACATGGATGCCATATGTTTCTTTGATAGTCTTGGCCACTCTAAACCTGGAATTGCACATGTGTGTGTAAATATGTGGTGACCTCACATGGGTTTGCTTCCCTTTTTTCCTGCTATAATTAAAATGTACGTATTGTCAGGAAGGGGGGATCCCGTGTCTTTCAGCAAGATTTCCTCTATTTTTTTTTTCCCAGTAAGAACTGGCCTGGCTAAATGCTTGCTTGTATTTCTTCTGCAGATGTCACACCTTGTCACCAGCAACTCCCACCGTGATGAGAACACCCTACAGACATCTGTTCCTTTTGAGCAAATGCCACCCTGTAATGGGTTTTAGCCTTCCTATGGAATAAAGCACACTTTGCACTAAATCCATGCCTTAGTCAATGAAGGGCACAAAGAACTTTCTCCTCAAAGGTAAACAAATGACTTAAAACGTAGGGGTTGCAAAGTTCTGCATTTTTCCCACCATCTGTATCTTATCAAAGGCAGTATTCCTATTGCTATGTCAGGGACAACTGATGGTGTATATTAATTAATTTACTGGAGCAAAAGAAAAATAAGGAGAACTAATCAGTGTTTTGGTTGACAGACGGGGGAGCCTTTCCATACAACTCAGTGAAAGGGCCTGGAAAGAAATGTCGATTTTTTTTTCTGTATTTCTTTACTCTTTGCCTGGGGCAGTGCAGCCCCAGTCTTTGAACAAGGTCAGGTGCATTGTGTATGCCCACAATTTGAAAAGCGTTGAAAGATTCCTGGAGGGGGTATATCTCCAGCAACAAATGGCTTTGTGGGGGAGGAGACAGGGAGACAGGACCCCACGCAGGCTGCCTCTTTCATTCCCAAAGGTTGCTGCCCTATAGGGTTTTAACAAGCTGGGGTGAGTTAACACCTGCTTCTAGCAAGAATTTACTCAAGCCTTCTGGTCACAGGTAGCTGACTTCCTGATGGGCAGGACTGGAGGCCCCTTTCAGGGGGGAATTTTTGTCTCAGCATATTGACAGAAAAATGAACTGTAGACAGCCATACAATGTCTTAAGGCCATTAGGTACTTGTTCCCACAGCACAAAGAAATGAAAAATAACCCCTAAAAGTGTACACATCTGTATGTTATATATAGCTGCTCACTCATATTTTGTCACCTTTGAACATTCAAATATTTTTATTAATCAGCACAGAGTATTTGAATGACTAAGGAAACACATGGTGTTATGAATATAGAATTAAAGAAATTAAGGAAATATAGGCTAAATTGGTCTGATAATTGATATTTTTAATGAGCCTTACTACTACTAAAGAATATATCATTTGAGTCACACTTTAGTGACACGCTCTGATCCCTGTGTCTGAACAGCCAATAGACTATTTAGACAATGGAACATGCACACACAGTTGAATGAACTGACATGTACCAAACTGTGAAAAACATCACGAGTGTTAATGGAAGAGTTTCATGGTCAGACATCAATGAGAAGAGTCACTGCAAGGATTTTACAAGCGTTCTGCATGTACTTGTAGGGCCCATTGAACTTACTCTTAGGCTTGGGCAATATCATTCATTTACCTTTTGCAAGACTTGTAGAATGATCAGTAAGTTTACCTTACTGATCTGCACATGTAGAAATGGTGTTCCAATGAAACCTCCTACAGGGAGCCTGTGTCTACAGAGACCAGTTGGAATTTCCATACTGTGGAGAAATCAAAATGTTACTGGTTTAAAAGACTAGTTACCTTAGGACTCAAGCCCTTGTCCACTTAGGTGTCAGAACTAGCATCCTGTGATTAATTGATAAAACACCTTTTAGAATATATTAACCTATAAGACCACTAACTTCCACAAATCCAAAAGCTTAGAATGTCATCAGATAGCATTTGGGGCCTATAGAATGGCTCCACTCCCAGATCCTCTCTGGCATAACCACCAATGCATTTTAAACTCGCCTTGATTTATTATTTTCTTTATTATAAAATTATAAAAACTTCATGACATTGCTTCCACTTTGGAACATAGAATTTGGGGTGACCCAAATCTGTGTTCCCAGGCCATGGTCAAACGGAATGGTTGGAGAATAAACTACCTTTTATTTTCTTTGAGATGAGAGTCATGGTTTTTTGCATTGACAGATAGATGTAAGGTTTTATTGTTTTTTTGGTTTTTGTTTTTTTTTAAAGAACCCACCTTGGGCAGATATCTGCTGCTCAGGTGCAGGAGACCAGCCAGAAGAAAAGATAGGCTGCCATCTGCTTGCAGAACGTTCCCACTCTCTCAAAGAAGGCTATGCTTGTCAGAAGAACAGACTCAGGCACCAGAATTGCAGATCGATGAACCAGCCAGGACCTCTCCCACTCTCTTAGTGCCCCCACACTATCCCCAATTCTCCCTCTACTCCTCATCACCGTACCTCACACCCCCAACTCTGGAAGAGACCCCCTGCCAAACCAATGGCTATACTAGCCACCAGAAATCATGGCCCCAACTCAGAAAGAGACTCACTACTGGCTGCCAGAACTCCAGGCACAAAGACCAGAAGACCAGAAAAGAAACAGAAACCAAGGAACAAGATACCCATCAACAAAGACAAACTCAGAAACCCACACCTAGACCTATAACCGTTACAAACCCAAATGTCTAGACACCAGCATATGAACACAATCAACAACAGCCAGGACAATATGTCCCTACTGGAACCCAGAAAGTCCGGAAACTTCAAACACAGCTGAAGCACAAGAAAACAACCTTAAAGCCAACTTTATAAAAACAATAGAGGTCTTTAAAGAGGAAATGAATACATCTCTCAAAGAAATTAAGACAAGGACAATCAAAAAATTGGAGGAAATCAACAAATCCCTTAATTAATGTCAAGAAAGCCAACAAACAAACAGTTGAAGGAAACAAAACTGTTCAAGACCTGAAAATGGAAATAGAACCAATAATGAAAACACAAACTGAGGGAATTCTGGAGATGGGACATCTAGGTAAGTGAAAAGCAACTACAGATGCAAGATCACTAACAGAATACAAGAGATGGAAGTCAGAATCTCAGGTGTTGAACATATAATAGAAGAAATAAATACATTGGGTGTTAAAAATACAAAAGAAGAAATAAATACATCAGTTGAAGAAAATGCTAACTCTAAAAATCCCTAACACAACACATCCAGAAAACATGGGACACTGTGAGAAGACCAAACCTAAGAATGATGGAAATCAAAGGAGAAGATTCCCAGATCAAAGGCCCAGAAAATATCTTAAACAAAATCATAGAAGAAAAATTTACTGAACTAAAGATTTCTTTACAGACCTTGAAAAAACAATTCTCAACTCCATAGGGAAATGCAAATAAGCAAACCAAACAAACAAAGCAGGATAGCTAAAATAATCCTGAACAATAAAAAGGATTTCTGGAGATATCACCATTTCTGATTTCAAGCCATACTACAGAGCTATAGTAATAAAAGAACATATAGTATTGCCATAAAAACATACAGGCTGATCAATGAAATCTAACCAAAGAATCAGATGTAAATCCATATACCTACAGGCACCCAACTTTTTATAAAGAAGCCTAAAATATACAGTGGAAAAAAGAATGCATCTTCAACAAATAGTGGTGATCTAACTGGATGTCTGCATGTAGAAAAACGCAAATAGATCTATATCACCTTGCACAAAACTCAAGTCCAAGTGGATCAAAGACATCAACATTAAAGCAGACACACTAAAACTGACAGAAGGAAAAGTATGGAATAGCCTCGAGTCACTGGCACAGGAGACGACTTCCTGTACAGAACACCAATAGCGCAGGCACTAAGACCTACAATCAATAAATGAGTCCTCATGAAACTGAAAAGCTTCTATAAGGCAAAGGACACTGTCAATAGGACAAAACAGCAGTCTATAGAATGGGAAAAGATTTCATCAACCTCACATCCAACAGAGGGCCAATATCCAAAATATATAAAGAACTCGAGAAACTAGATATAAACAACCAAATAACCCAATTTTAAAATAGGGTACAGATCTAAACAGAGAATTTTCAATAGAGGAATCTCAAATGGCTGAGAAACACTTAAAGAAATGTTCAACATCCTTAGCTATTAAGGAAATGCAAATCAAAACAACTTCGAAATTTCATCTTACACCTGTCATTATGACTAAGATAAAAGCACAAGTGACAGCTCATGCTGGTGAGGCTGTGGAGCAAAGGAGAATGCTCCTCCATTACTGATGGAAATGCAAACTTGTACAGCCACTATGGGAATTAATACAGTGGCTCCTCAGAAAACTTGAAATCAATCTACCCCAAGACCCAGCCACAGCACTTCTAGCCACATAGCCAAAGGACACGTCATCCCAGCACAAGGTCACTTGCTCAACTATGTTCATAGCAGCTTTACTCATAATAGTTAGAAACTGTAAACAATCTATATGTCATTCAGTCAAAGAACACATTTTAAAAATGTGGTATATTTACACAACAGAATATTACTTAGCTGTTAAAAAAAAAAGATATGAAATTTTCAGGCAAATGGATGAAACTAGAAAGACTCATCCTGAGTGAGGTAACCAGACCCAGAAAGACAAACATGGTGTGTTTTCATAAGTAATAGGTATAAAGTAAAGGATAATCATCCTACAAACCACAGACCTAGAGAGGCTAAGTAACAAGGAAGGCTCAAAGGGAGATGCATGCAACTCACTGGGAAGGGGAAATAGAACAAATTTCTTGTGGACTGAGGTAGATGGAGATGGGAGCAGCAAGAATCGGGACATGGAGGCGGAGAGTACTGGGAGAGATGCCTGATACTTGAGGGCATTCTGGGGGTGATAAGAAAAACTAGCGCAGTGGAAACTCCTTGGAATCCATGACGGTGACCCAAGGAAATGGTAGTAATGGGGATACAAAGCCTGAAGTGGCCATTCTCTGTAACCAGGCAAGGCTTCCAGTGGCAGGACTCGGACCTCAACCCAGGCACAAAACCTCTGACCACAATTTTTGTTGTTGTTGCTGTTGTTTCATACTTTATTAACATTTCAAATGTTTCTCCCTTTTCAGGTCTCCCCTTTGGAACCTCCCCATTTCCTCCTCCCTCCTCCTGCCTCCATGGGGGTATTCTTCTACCCACTCACTCTCGTCTTCCCCCCTTGGCATTCTGAGGAATCTAACACTCTCAGACCCATGGGCTTCTCCTCCCCCTGATGGCTAACGAGACCCTCCTCTGCCGCATATGTGGCCAGCATCATGGGTCCCTCATGTTTATTCTTTGGTTGGTGGATCAGTCTCCAGGAATATCGGGGGTCAGGCCAGTTACCACTGTTGCTGCCTCCCTGGGGATGCAAACTCCCTCAGCTCCTTCAGTCCCTTCTCCAAGTCCTCCACTCAGCCCTATTGTTGCTGTGAAGTGACTCTTGGTACATACCATGTTCATTCTTTTGTGACTTGCATTACCTTGCTCAGGATATTTTCTTCTTCTTTTTGGTTTTTTTTTTTTTTTGGGTTGGTTTGGTTTTCTTTTTTTTTTTTTTTTTTGGTTTTTTGAGACAGAGTTTCTTGTGTAGCCCTGGCTGTCCTGGAACTCACTCTGTAGACCAAGCTGGCCTCGAACTCAGAAATCCACCTACCTCTGCCTCCTAAGTGCTGGGATTAAAGATATTTTCAAGTTCCATCCATTTGTTTGCGAATTTCATGAAGTCATTGTTTTTAATAGCTGAGTAGTATTCCATTGTGTAAATGTACCACATTTTCTGTATCCATTCCTCTGTGGAGGGACATCTGGGTTGTTTCCAGCTTCTAGCTATTACAAATATGGCTGCTATGAACATAGTGGAGCATGTGTCCTTATTACATGTTGGAGCATATTTTGGGTATATGCCCAGGAGTGGAATAGCTGGGTCCTCAGGTAGTATTATGTTCATTTTTCGGAGGGTCCCCCAAACTGATTTCCAGAGAGGTTGTATCAACTTGCATTCCCACCAGCAATGGAGGAGTGTTCCTCTTTCTCCACATCCTCACCAACATCTGCTGTCACCTGAGTTTTTGATCTTAGCCATTCTGACTGGTGTGAGGTGAAATCTCAGGGTTGTTTTGATTTGCATTTCCCTGATGACTAAGGATGTTGAACATTTTGTCCTGCCTACAAGATGAGCTATGGTAAAGGTGGCATAGAACTTGTAGGAGTGGCCAACCAAAGATTGGTCCAACCTGAGGCCCACACCACAAGAGGGAGCCCACACCTGAAAGTCCCTGGATGGCCAGGAACCAAAACTGGATAGCCCAGAAACCTAGGTAGAACCAAAGATAAGTGGCATAAATAAACATTAATGAGATGATTCCTAATGATGCTCTGCTATACTCACAGACCTGTGCCTAGCCTAATTATCAGAGAAGCTTTGTCTGCAACTGATAGAAGCAGATGCAGAAACCCACAGCCTAATTATCAGAGAAGCTTTGTCCTGCAACTGATAGGAGCAGATGCAGAAACCCACAGCCAAACTTTAGGGGAAGTTCAGGGAATCCCAGGAAATTGGGAAGGAACAATTGTGGAGCCAGAGGGGTAAAGGACACTGATAAAAGGGTATGTGCTAGTTTTATTGAAGCTTGTTAGTTTGTGTTCAGTTAATATCCCTGGTAGGCCTGCTCTTTTAGGAAGGAAAAAAAGAGGGGGATTTGCTCTTTGGGAGAAGAGAGATGAGGAGGGAGAAACTGCAAGGAATGGAGGGAGGGGAAACTGTGGTTAGGATGAAATATATGAGAGAAGGATAGACAGATAGACAGATGATGGATGGATGGATGGATGGATGGGTGGACAGATGGATGATGGATGGATGGATGGATGATGAATGGATGGATGGATGGGCGGGCAGCCAGCCAGCCAAGAGAAGATCAAGCTAGCCCCTAAATAAGAGAAACATTTCTGTGGACAAGAAACAAAAGGAAAACATAAATTGTATGTTGTTTGCACTCTGAAAGTAGGTAGTGGTGACCAAGAACTTGAACTCTGTGTGACCTGCAATAAAGCCCAATGAATAGGCTCTTGTAGGTTTTCAATGATGGTCAGGGCCTCCACTGTACTGCAGTTATGGCTTTAGAAGAAGGAACGAGATTGGAGAGAAGAAGAACTAAAAGAAAATGAGATTTTCAGGAACTGAGATAGCCTGTGGAGTCCAGGATGGGTCTGTCGTGGCTTCCAGCGTCTTCCAGGGGCCACATAGCCCCAGGTCAATTATGCGCCTCTTCCTGGCTTAGGAGTATCAGGTCTGTTGCAGTAAAGAAAAACGTTCATGTCTGGGGGAGGAGGGAGGAAGTTGGGCTCTGGTACTCAAAATGAGCCTGCAAACGAAAATTCCAAAACAAACAAATTCTAAGCTCTCAAAAGACAGCAAGAAACAAGAGACTTACTATAGTAATTCACTTCAAATGAAATTTATTTCAGAGAACAGTATGAAAAGACACCAGCATGAATTTGTTAGGGTGGTTTAAAGACATAGATAAAGCCATTTGTGCATTAGAGAAATAAATTATTGGACAGAAAAAGGCAAAATGAAATGCAAATGAGCAAATTAAATCACATCCTCCATTCTGACATTGCTAGAATCACTGGAAGCCAAACTAAGGTCACAGTCAGACTCTATCCCATACCTATGAGGGATAGTCAACCTAGGAGGCTCATTTAATACTGTAGGGTGAATCCAAACTCCCTCTGGCTCCTATGACGTCTGAGCTACATGAATTACAGAGGGTTAGTGATCTCACCACTTACCTGTGTACATGCATATAGAGACAAGAAGTCACTTTCAAGTGACATTTCTCAGTAGTCATCCCCTTGCTTTGTATTTATCTATTTGTATGTGCATATGCACACCATGGCCAGAGATTGACATTGTGTGTCTACCTTTCTTATTCTCCACCGTAGTGGGTTGTTTGTTTGTTTGTTTGTTTGTTTGTTTTGGGGGGGTTGGCACAGAGTCTCTCAATGAACCTAGAACTTGCCATTTTTCAGTCTGATTGGTCAGTGAGCCCCTGAGCTCCATTTGTCTCCTAAATGCTGAGATTACAGATGGAAGCCACGGTGCCTTGTTTCTTCACTCAGCTTCCTGGGGATCAAGCTCAGACCACCAAACTTACATACTAAGCACTTTACTGTCTATGTTGGCTCCTTGGTCCTTCCCTAGTCAGTCTCTAATTTTACTTTCATCACTAGCATTGAACACTTGATTGTACCTTGGCCAAGTGAGTGGCATCTCTGAGTCTTGTGCTTCGAAGTCTTCCCACTTCCGATCCCTGCAACCTTATTGTTTTCACACAATTTAAATATATTTTAGTCACTGTCCTTCCAAATCCATTTTTGTGTCCTCTCCTGACCCTTTGGTGACATCAAGTTTTCCCACAATTCTCTGAATCTGTTCACTTTTTAATTGCTTTTGTGTCTGGGTTCTATTTGTCTATATGTCTTTGGCCCATCTGTCTTTGCCTTGTAACATCCGGTATGGCACTGATGGGACACGTTGTATTTATGCAAGCTTGTGTCTCTGTGTCTAGAGGTTTGATTTCCACGCTCTTCACCTTCCATCTTCCTAACACTCTTCATTCTTTCCCCTGCCATTTTATGATGTAAAATACAGTTATAACTGGATTAATGCCTTTTTGCCAAATAATTTCCATAGCTTCAGTTTGGGATCAGCTTAGCTTAATTAATTTTACTCTTTATGTTTCCTTGTATGGCTGGTCATTTCTTACCCATTATCAGAAATTCTAATTTTACTTTCTTGGATGCTGGGTATTGTGTTTAGTATTTCATGTCTTCCTGGTGGGTTGTTCCCTTGATCACAATAGTGTGCCATTCTCTAGTCTTCTGATTCATTTTGGTTTACAGTTTCTTATCATTAGAATACTGATACATGTTTGTTTTCTGGCCCCATTTTCCTTGAAAACTTCTTTCCATTCTTTCATTCTAAGATCATGTTTATTGTTGAAGGTGAGATGTATTATTTTTAGACAAGAAAACAATGGATCCTACTTTTCAATGGCAGCAGCCACCCTTTGTGTGTTGACTAACAAACTGAAGCCTTTATGACCCAGAGGTATGATTGACGGGTGTGTCCTAACCACTGCCATTTTGAGGAGTTTTGTGGCTTATCTTCTCAGTCCTACTTTGCATACCTCGTGGCCTGACGTCACTTATTTTTTCTTACCATCTCTCGGTTGTACTCACCCTTCTCTTCCGTCCAAAGAATTCCTTCCTGTTTTCCATGAAAAGCTGGTCTGATAGTCATAAATTCTCTCTTCACTTTTTTCTGACAAGGAAAATTTTCTTTCTCCGTTAATTATGATGGATCGTTTGTCTGCAATACTCGAGCATCTCTGTTCTTTCAGGACTTGAGTCACATTGCTCCAGGCTCTTCTGGCGTTGAAGCTTCCATTGTGAAATAGTTACTATTCTGACAGAACTGCCTTTTTATACTTCCTTCTCTCCTGCAGCTTTCAAACCCCCTTCTTTGTTGTGTCTTTGGTATTTTAACTGCAATCTGGCCCGGGGAGTTTGTTTTATGGTCCTATCTATTAAATGTTCTGTGTGTCTCTTGTAGGTAGAAGAACAACTTTTTCTCTAGAATTGGGAAAATTTCTTCCATGATTTTATTGAAAATGTATCCTATGCCTTTGACATGGAACTCTTTATCTTCTGTATGCATAATTTTAGATTGAATTGTAATGGTATTCCAGAGTTTCTACTTATCCTATAAAGAGCTGTTTGAAATGTATCGCTTTGATTGAATGCTCTGATTCCTCTACTTTGTCTTCAACTCCTGATAGTCTGTCTTCTACATGGCCTCTACCATTGACGAGGCTTTTTATTAGACTTACTGAAAATTGCCTGTTCAGCTTCACTTCTATCTAGGTTTTCCTATATTATTTCTATCTCTTTATCACATTCAGTTTTAATATCCTGAATTGTCCTCTTGAATTTCAGTTAATTTTTGTCCCCTTTAAATCCATTCAAGTGTTTATTCATGTCCTCTTTGAATAACTAGTGAGCGTGTTTATAATTGCTCTTTTTAAATTCTGTGTCTTGAGTTTCACCTAAGTTATTCTCATTAGGAATGATTATTATGGAGTTTGGTGATATTTGAAGGTGGCATATTGTCTTGGTTTCTTCTATTGCTTATATTCTTACAACAGGAACTGGACATCTAGAGTTAGGCTGCCGGGTTTTTCATGTGGGTTCTTAGCTTCTCAGGCCAGCATTTCTAGGCAGAGCATTGGTCTGAGCCATTGGGGGAGGGGGACTTAAATAGATGGAGCTGTATGGGTCCTCAGTCAAGAAGTCTTGGGAGAGTAGGGGATCATGTGGGGTCCTAATCATATGAGCCAAGGAGGTCACTTCTCTTTCAAGGGTAGTCTTCAGGGGCTAGGTGACTGAGCAGGTCTCATAGGTGACTGAGCAGGTCTCATAGGTGACTGAGCAGGTCTCATAGGTGACTGAGCAGGTCTCATGGCAGGGGAGGTAAAGCCAAGAATAAAGCCGAGTCCATTTGGTTTGGGGGATTGCTGGAACAATTTTCTAGGCTGGCACAGCCTGGAAAGCCTTCCCAGTAGTCCTTGTCAGTGTGTGGGACAACCTAGGGAGGACAAAGAAGGTCCCACCATGCAGTGAAATCAGCATATGATGAGGCCAGATACAGTCTTGAGCAGCCTGGAGAGGAGGAAGTAGAGGACCTTGACACCCTGCAGTATTATAGATGCAGGTCCAGGGACATAGAGGTGGATGTTGAGGCATTAGATATTATGAACTTTTAAGTAAATATTCTAGACAACTGACCTGAGATATAGTGAAATTTCTTGGAACCAATTAAGACCTGCTAGGTCTTACTTTCAAGTAGACTTTTTGTAAGGTCTAAAGAAGAATTTGGTCTGGGGCTAATTTTCCCCTACTTTTGAGATAATCTCATCATGAATGAATACCATTGGTGATGAAGCTGAGTTGGTGGCAATAGACATTTTTCTTAGACCTCCATAACTTTCAGATGATTTTTCCCCTTAACCTTTTGGTTGTGTTTTAGGCCATGTTACCCAAACCCAAATAGTTCATTAAGACTAGTTGTTTTTTTGTTTTTCTTTTTTTAACAGTCCTGAAGACTAGGAAGTTCAGGAACATGGTGATGACATTTTCCTGATGTCTAGTGAGGGCCTTCTTGCTGCACTTCAATGTGGCAGGAGACATCACATGGTGCAAAAAGGCACATGTGTGAGGCTAGACCTTGCTTTCACTTCCTATAAAGTCATGAATGTCTACATAGGGATATAATCTCATCTAACTCAAAATATGTCTGACACTCTTCACGCACCATCAGTACATGGATTCAGGGATGCAGTTGATAAATCATGACCTCTTAGAGGATACACTCTAGTGGCAAGTAGTCTCTTCACACGCTTCTGTATATCTAGTGATAATCAGCTAAATAACTGAGAAAAATCCTCTTCAGATCTTGAGATTTCTCATTGGACAGCTATTTTGTACCCAACATTTTGGCATTCTGACCACCAGTCCCATCTTCATGACTTTGGGAACTTCCCAGGCGCTATGGAATTACTACTTCCTACATTACATTTTAAAACTCCTTCTAAAATAGACTTGCCTCTTCTCAAATATCACAGGCCATTAACTGAAGCTTACTGTCCATTTGAAGTCATTCATTATTCAAGGGAAGAAATCAAGTCTCAAGCAGGACAAAAGAAGAAATGACACCGGCACAATTCCTTAGGGAAACGAGTGAAACAAAGTCATCTTTTCTCTCTCTGTGACCAATGTCCTTGCCAATATTTCACTCTCTTAAACTACTTTAGATTTGCCAATTAAAAAGGACAGATTCCACACTCTTAATAAGATAAAGAATATGGAATAAGATACACTCAATCAAATGATAATGTCTTTGCACTGAATACATAAAAAACAGACTCTAGTTCAATTTGGTTGTGACATGATAAAAATAATCTCTTTATGGATATTTTAGGGAGAAAATTACTCACATCTTCCTCTAAAATTAAATTAATTTGCAGCTCATCTAGAAAGGAAAAGGCTTGTCCCATGTCAGTGATAGACTCGGACACTGGCCTGAGGTCATCTCCTTCCATAAACTCTGCTATATTTATGAGGAGCAGGAGGGCAAGTCAGCTGCCATAGAAAATGTTCCACTGGACATGCTCCTTAATCCATTGAGCCTCATGAATACCACTGGCTATGGCCTTGTATTTGTCCACGAGGATTTCCAAAGACCTGGGAAAATGTTTTGAGATATGAAAAAACAAAAGCAAAAGTTAATTACATCCAGAGGTAAAAAATAAAAATAAAATGTTTTGAGGTAGCATCTTATTATATAGCAAAAAGCAATCTGCAATTCCATGTTTAGCCAAGGCTGACCTTGAACTCATGATAATCCTTCCTCATCTTCCTGAGTTCTGGGATCCCTGGCACATGCCACTATTCTCAGTCCTAAAGGTTTTGTTTCTGAAAGTACAATGTAGGAACCTGTAACTGCAACTTAGCTTTTATATTTTTATATTTATTTGATTACTTAAGTGTGGGTTGTCAGTTCATTTTCATAGAGTTGACATGATGTGACAGGAGTGTTCACAAACACACCTGCACAGGGTCACTGTGGTCATTTAAATGATTATGTTTTTACTGAAACTCCAGAGACATATCTTGAGTCCTCTTAGTGACTTTTATTTAAGAACAGTGATGAATTCCAGTGAACAGATACCTGGTTAAGATTTTTCTTTTCTTTATTTCTCCTAATGTTATTTGCAATCCTTGGCCGTTTTGTACTTTTGTTTGCTAAATTGCCATTGGCTATTCAGGGCATTCTGCAATCAAACCAGAGGAATATCCATTCTGACAGTAGCAGCTCTGTCTCTCTGTCATCTTCTAAGAAGACTTTCAACAAATCAGAAGTGCCCACTGTCTAGAATGTTACAGCATTGTGTTCCCCAAATTTGCTAAGTAAAATACATCTTCTTTCAACCTACTTTCACCAGAATAATGGTAAGTTTTGTTACTGAGACTCCATCACTACTCTTGGAGCTTACAAGACCCTAATGTTGATGTAAGAGGAAAAAATAGGAAATAACCCCTCTGGGATGTTGTTTTTCTTTCTTTATTTTATTATTATTTTTTTTGTGTGTGTATATATATCACTTTACACCTGACGGGCCCTCAAGCTATTTTCTATACCTACGGGGATCCTAGGACACTTGAGTCTATACTACTCAATTGCTATTACTAAAATCATTCCTATTTGACATTCTACCCTCTCTTGAAATGTGTATTGCTATCACCTCTCTCTTTTACCTAGTTTCAAGAAAACCGATGGCACTCCAGTGTCAGCCCCAGTGATGTAACAGAAAATATATGCTCTTGGTTCCTGAGGTAGGGCTTCTAAAACCTTCAGTTTTCTAAGTCATAAGGATGCTAGAACATCCTTTGTATTAATACTTAATTTTTCACAATGATTCCTAGCACAGGGCTCTTTAAACCTTATAATTTTCCAGGGGTCAAGAAGATGCTTTTTTGAATTGTGGCAACTCTGGATAGGCTAGCAGACAGTTTAAGCATGGCTTGTTTCAGTTAGGATTTCTATTGCTGTGAAGAGACACTATGTCCACAACAACTCTTATAAACAAAACATTTCAGTGGGGCTGGCTCACTGTTCAGAGGTTTAGTCCATTATATTCAGGACAGGAAGCATGCCAGTGCACAGGCAGACATGGTGCTGGAGAAGAAGCTGAGAATTCTACATCTGAATTGGCAGGCAGCAGGAAGAGAAAATCATACTAGGCCTGGCTTGAGCATGTGAGACCCAAAAGCCTACCTACCCCGGGTGTCATACTTTCTTCAACAAAGCCATATTTACGCCAACAAGACCATAGCACCTAATAGTGCCACTCCCTGTGGGCCTATGGGAATCATTTTATTTCAAACCACTACATGGCTGTTCACTATAAACACTAGGTCATGATTAAAAGCTTACCCAACTCCTCCAAAAAGGGGAGAAAGATTGACTATTGAATTTATATCTAGCAAGTCTACATGGTGAAGCACTGATAAAAAATTTCAATATAGAGAGTTCAAAGAGCTTGCAGAGGTTCAGAAGTTCATGAATATTCATGTGTGTTGAGAAGGTAACACATTACAGTTCCTTAAGAAGAGAATTCTTATGTCCTCTACCATTCCCATCACACCCCCACATACCTCTGCATCTAGCAGTTCATTTGATTCTCTTATAGCCTTTCTAACAACTTGGAAACATAAACAAATCTTTGCTTAAATTTGTGAATCATTATAGCAAATTATCACATCTGAACATGGGTGGTAAGAGCCTTCAGTTTGTAGCCATGTTAGGCAGAAAGGTGGATATTCTGAGGACTCATCTGCAATTGACATCTGAAATGGTGGAAGTTGTGTAAAGTTTCACTCTCTAGGGTGTGACCTAATTGTAGCTAGCTCATGTCATAATTGATTTATAGGACATAATTGTTGATTGAAGAGTTGAAGAATTGGCTGGTGTAAGGCATCCCTTCCCCCCTTCATATGTTTGCTGGCTAAAGTATCATAAAAGAAAGGAAAATTCATCTGTCTTCCCTCTCCAGACCTCTTCTGTCTGCACAGGATTAAATTTAATTTTGCCTTATGTTCAGACTATGCAATCCTTTCTCTCAATGAATCAAAAGCAATATTTCTCACTGTGGTGGTTTGAATGAAATGGCCCTTACAGATTCATCAGGAGTAGAATTGTTGGTGAATGGCCTTGTTGGAGGAAGCATGTCACTGGGGGTGGTTTTTGGGGTTTCAGAAGCTCAAGCCAGGCCCAGTGACTTATTCTTTCATCATGCTGTCTGCTGATCCAGATGCAGAACTCTGTTACCTCTCCAGCACCATGTCTGCCTGTGTGCCACCATGCTTGCTGTAAATGATAATGAACTAAACCTTTGAACCTGCAAGCTGGCCCTAGCATCATGCAGGCTGACTTGGTGCTGGAAGAGCCAAGAGTTCTACATCTTGATCCCAAGGCAGCCAGGAGAAGGCTATCTTCTGCAAGCCACCAAGAGGAGGGCCTTTCCTGAAATGAGCAGAGTCTGAATATAAGACCTCAAAGCTCACCTCCAGAGTGACATACTTCCTCCAATAAAGCCATACTTCCTAAGAGTGCCACTTCCCATGAGCCAAGCATATTCAAACCACCACAGATGCTTAGAGCATCCTTTGTATTAACATTTAGTCTTTGACAGTGATTCCTGATGCAAGGTTCCTTAACTCCTTGTAATTTCCTAGGGCTCAAGATCTTTAGTTACTCAGAAAACTAGTTCTTTGAACACTGTATTAGTCCTAAGTTAACTAAGTTGAATTGAACTTCTAAATCCAGCATTCTTGCTATAATCCTTGTTTCCTCAGATACTAAGCTAACCAATAGACTATGATATCAAAAATCATCAACCACAGTCAGAGGGATGTAACATAATCAAATGCAGGGTTTTTAACGCCACTTAAGGCTGCCTCCTAGGTGTTTTCCCTTGTACAGATGCATCAGAGGCAGCTCTGGAAGTGCTTCTTCCTGACCAGTGTATCCCATGCAATTAACACCTCATTCCACCACATTCTCTTGGCTGCACTTGACTCTTCAGCACATTTTGTCACTGTAAAATGTACTTAATTATCACATTGTCTTGTCACTAATTGCTGTTTGAGATTATTTTGTTTCCCCAACACAGTTTTATACTTCTGGTGAACAAAGAGTATTGGAACTCTTTGGCATACCATAATAACTAAATTAAGCCTAAATACCTAATAACTACACAGCTATGTAATCAGTTACATACTTACATACAGTTAGGTTTAAGCCTCACATCAAAGATAAAGTGAAATCCCATTACGTCTGGTCACCCACCTCCTATACACACATACAAATTAGACATTGGCTCAGAGACACTTCAAAATATTACATTATTTATTATAAAATCTTGATTTTATTGTCTCTTTCTAAAAGGCATTCAAGCTGATATGGTTTCAGTGTTAGAACTGAATCCTCACTGTGAGGGTCTAAAAGGATGAAAACTTGATTCAACACTGTTATATAGAGGTGCGGTGTGACTTTGGCGGGTACACTAGGACCAAGGGAAGTCATTGCAGTTGAGCTCTTATGTTTGAATATGGTGACTGTGTGTGTGTGTCTGCATGTGTGAGAAAGAAAGAGAGAGAACACAAATAGAAAGCATACGCATGTACTCTCTGTGCCTTTCCGTGTGCTGCAGTTTGAATGTGACCCATACTTCTCTAATAGTTCTCTGTGATGAGTAGGACTGGTCACCATGGTGGTAAGAATCTATGAGGTGGGATCTGATGGGAAGTCTGTGGTTCACTGGGGACATACTATCAGAAGGTAGTTCTGTTGTTCTATTGAAGGAGATACAATAGAAATTGCTATGAAATGAACAAGACTGTCCCTTCTTTTCCATCTTTTGTCTCTCCATCTTGTGATCTTTCCTCAGTACAAGCTCCACCATCTACCATGAGGTCCCTCCCAGACCCAGACCAGCATTTGTTTGGACTTCCGGCCAACAAGACTGTGAGAGAAATATAAACCTCTTCTCCTGAAAAGGTAGTTGCCTCAAGTGTTTCGTTATAGTAACACAAAACTAATCAACACACTAATAGCTACTTGAGGCTCAGCACATCTCGGGGCTCTGTAAGCAGAAGACTGTCACCTCATATGGGCCCTTGGACTTACAGAATTGTGATTTCTTAGAACAGTTACTCTTTGTAATGGGCTATATCCCTTCAGAATTTAATTGTAAAAACATAAAACAGGCAAATATAGATTGATCAGAAAAGTGCAAGGCCTTAAAGAGTTGGTGGTACAGAAGAGTTCAAAGCAGAAGTGGGTTTTCAGCAGTGCAGTTGATTTCATCTTAACTTGAGTCCTAAATTAAATCACATTAAGAAGGCTAGAACCATGCTTTCAGGCTTATTTGGAAGAGTACAATTTGGGGCATGTAGAAGACAAAAAAAATATAAAGAACAAGACCCAGGTCAAAGGTCTTTCATGGAAGAGGCTTCGTGGCTACTGATAAAACTTTTACATATGTCCATCACAATCTTCAAAGCACACGACAGTACAGAGCCCAGAGCAGCCTGTGGGTCACTCTGCCCTGAGATTAGAGACAAGATCACGCAGTGCAGGCTGATGGCCCCAGCTGCTGAGTGAAGCTGTCCGACTCACCTTTCACCGGCTGACTATCTCTTTGTGAGTGTCCAGCCTCCCCTTCCCATCTGGTAAGCATCACTAACAATACCACTTTTTTCTCTCTTCAGACATTCTTTCTCAGCCTGCCCATTAAAGTGAGCACATCCCACTTCAGGATGAGCTGGGGGACAGCATTCATGATAAACAGAAGTAAGTGGTTGAGATAATGCATCTAAAGACAAGAAGAAGGAGGAGGACGAGGAGAGAGGAGGAGGAGGAGGAGGAGGAGGAGGAGAAGAAGAAGAAGAAGAAGAAGAAGAAGAAGAAGAAGAAGAAGAAGAAGAAGAAGAAGAAGAAGAAGAAGGCGTCAGAGGGTGTCTGTGCTGTTTTACAGAGCATACCCTGATTTCGTTAGCTCCATTTCGTTTTCACTAAAATGGAATAGAGTGTCAGAAAGTCAGATTTGGACCAACAACAATGAGATTTTTCTTAACAGGTCCTTTTCTCTAGACAGTCTTATAGCCACTTCAAAGTCCTCTCTCTGGCCAAATTCAGGGAAGTTCCTTTTTCTTCCTGTCTCTGATTGAACCGCAGCTTTGGGAAGGATGGTGAAGGAAGCTGAAATGAAATTGCCAAAGTTATGGTTCTCAAGTAAATGAGATTTTCTCTAATGCTTACCAACTGTCACCAGGTTAGATGGATTTTTCTGCTTGAAGTCCCTCGGTGCATTAATTTCCCTGCTGTCTTATGATATCCCTGAGAAAGTAACTTCGGCAGCCATAAAGGCATAAGAAGAAAATGCATAGCATCAGTGGTACACAAAAGGACAGTAAGAAATGAAAAGCAGGGAGAGGGATGGAAGAAAGCTTCCCAGACAAGGCTGTTGTCTGCTTGGTTTTCACATCAGAGGGCATTTCATACATCACTGTACCCAGTGCTCCTAGCAAATGGCAGGATATGGTGAATTCAGGTCATCTGAACTAAATTCTTACAAGGCTTGTTGTTATTCTCTTCGTTGTGTAGCACAGTGGTTTTTAAAAACCTTTTTAAAGCAGCATAAACATTATACAAAAAGTAGGCGAAAGTGGTGCTGCGCTGGCTGAGATACGGATCTCTGCAAAAGGGTGCAGCCCACAAGAGCCTCCAGGGGGCTGTCAACTCACTCTGGAGGATTTTGGTGAATTGGCATGTGTTACACAAGTGTTTTATTTCTCTGGTTGCCAAGAGCTGTGACCTAAGTTAGAGAACAAGCACACATCTCAGCCTCTCTCGATGTATGGACACGCCATCTCCCACCTCACTCCAGTTTCTCAGGAGGGAGGATAATATTACTTACAATAAATGCCACCAGTCTTACCACCTACCATCTAGATCTTTTCATTTTTCTTCCTTCAAAGGATAGCTCAACAGAAGGATTTTGAACAGTTCTTACATCCAAGGCACTAGCTGGAATTGAAACAGACACACGTGCACACACGCACGAGCACATACACACACACACACACACACACACACACACACACACAAACACGCGCTCATGTGCATGCATATGCACTAGGGAAGGATATCAAGGGACAGATTTAACTTTAAATGTATGTGTGATGGTAACAGTAACAGCAGTAGTGATGAGAATAGAATACAAACACACCATTACATTCCATTTACTAAGTGCCAGATGCTGCTCAAATCACCACACATGTATTTTGGCATTCACTCATGTAAATCACACTCTAGGAAAGATAGGACCATCACTCATAATTTGCAGATGAGGAAACAGCAGCAGGGAAGTGAAGTGGTTCACACAGTTCTATACCTAGCAAGCAGTCGAGCTGAGCCTTGGATATGGACAGCACAGCTCTCTAACCTCCACTCTATCTACATTTTCTTTGGAACCCATCAATACTCTTGTTTCCTCTCTATGATGCCAAAGAGAAGCGTCTGCTTGAAGAGCTTTAAGTTCTGCATAAAGGACTGTGGATAGAGTGTTCATGACAAACGCAGCTGCCTTTGCCTTTCCCTCCAAAATTGTTCACCAATTACTGGCTCTTTGCCAGGGATTGTGTGACATCAGTAATCTTCTGGGGTGAACTCTTTTTTGTCATTGAAAAAGCTGGAGATTTAAGAAACTTGTTAATTTGCTTTAATGAACAAGTATCTATGATGGGTTATTTTATTCTTTATTATTGTATATGTATGAATGTGTTGCCCTTATACACACGTGTGTATTGTGTGTGTGCTTGGTATCCACAGAGGCCAAAAGATAGTACTGAATCCTCTGAAACTGGCATTATAGGCAGTTGTGAGCTGCCATGTGGGTGCTGGGAACCAAACCCAGGTCCTCAGGGAGATTAGCCAGTGCTCCTAACCACTGAGCCATTCTCTGGCCATTGTCTTCCCCTCGTAGATTCTGACCCACAGTGATCTCAATACCAAGGCCATTTCCTTAATATTCCCGAGTAATGCCAAAGATTGTGAAATAGCTAACCTTGCTCAGTAATGCCTCTAATTAACATTATTAATACCACATGTCCCTTTCTTCCACTTTCTCCTGTTTGTGTCCCCACATAAACCTGCTGTCTCCCTATTTTACAAAGTATAGCCTTTCCCTTATTGACCTGAAGTGAGGAAAAAGGGAAGGTCCTCCCTGCCTAGTCTACGGGTCATGAAAACAGTTCTGGCAAGTTCTGGAACTCAGCCACTCGAAGTCCTGTAGTATTCACTTGTTCAGGCTGAACCCAGAGCTCTTGCCTGCTTGCAAATATCCAGACACTGAATCTTTATGTTTCCTTCATTTATCCACATGCAGCACAGGGCTTTAATTACTTGATAGAAGCTAATGGGACATGAGGCGGTGGGATCAGGACACTTGAGCTAGTTTGGAACATGGGCAAGAGTAACAGCTCTGTCTTTATTTAAGATGGTTTGCACTTCCATTTTCTACCAAGGCAGCAAACAGCACAGATGAGATTGAAATGCAAAGTTATCACTGGAGCAAAGACTCTGTCATTTTAGAGACACCACACCCACAGGCTTGGAGACATATGCGTGCTCTAGAGAGGACCATTGCATGTCCAGGTGCCATCCCAACACCATATAAGTAAGTAGCCCCACATCTGAGATATGTCACTTATACATTGCTGCATCGGTGGCAGCTGTAGCCTACTCTGCGGACAGAGAAGATCCTTACCATTACATGTGTGGGCTAAAGCAGTTGTAATGCTACCAGATGTCACTGCCACTGAGGATCCCATCTGGGCTGAGTGTGAGGGGTCAGTAGTTGAAGAGCAGAAGAGCGTGGGTTAAAAAAACCACTTACTTTTCTCTGTGTGTGCATGTGTGTGTATATTGTGTGTGTTTCTCTGTGTGTGTGTGTCTGTCTATCTGTGTGAATGCGGTCATGTGTGTTTGTGCATGTGTGTATGTGTCTTTGTGTATTATATATGAGTGTGTGTGTGTGTGTATGTGTGTGTGTGTGTGTGTTTCTGTCTGTCTGTCTGTCTACCTTTTTATTTTTTGGAACTTGCCAAGTAGGCTATGTGAGTTGGCCAGCAAGTCCTAGGCATTCTTCTATCTATGTCTCCCCAGTGCTGAGATTACAAATACCTACCACTGTGCCTGACTTTTAAATTTTTTTTTCAATTATTTTCGAGATAAAACTCAGACCTTCATATCTGCAAACAAGTGCTTTCCAAACTCAGACATCTCCTCAGTTCTTCCTGTGAAGTTTTAAGCAGAAAGTCTCCTGCTGTAGATATTCTGTAAATTCCTTAAGAACCCCAGAGTATTCAAATATATTTAAAAGCAGCTGGCCATTCCCTTGATTTTTGAGGAATCTTAGCAACTCATGTTAAGCAACCTGAACCTGAAATTTCTAAAGCAATGTAGTTTTAGGAAGTTTGGATTAACTACATTTACAAGAAGTAGCTCATTACATCATTACATTGTTGCTCAGTAATGCCTCTCATGAACATGATTAACACTACATGTCCCTTTCTTCCACTTTCTCCTCTCACCCTGCTCATGTCCCCACAGAATCCTGCTGTCTCCCTATTTTACAAAGCATAGCCTTTCTCTTATTGACCTGAAGTGAAGAAAAAAATCCTCTCCATCCAGTCCACGTGTCATAAAAACCGAGCAGGGCAGCAAATAGAGACAGACAGAGAAAGAGACAGAGACAGAAAGGAAACCTGTTTCTGGCTTGATTATTCCATTGCTCCATTTCATCAAGAAGCAGCGAGCAACAAAAAGCAGAGGCTAAACTTCTGAAGCAAAACTTCATTGGAGAAGAGATCTAAGTGAGAACTGAGGCCTCCACATGTTCATCAGACACAACCATTAGGACATTAACATGCCTGAAAGTCTGTAAGGGAGAGATTTGAAGAGCACAGTGCTCTGCAGAAGCCTCTCAGCTCTGCTATAGGACATGCCTATACAGCCTTTCCAGATAAGTAAAAAGTACTTTTTGGTCAGTGGTGGGGAAGAGAAAAATGGGTATTGGTGGTTCTAGGAAATCAGTGCTATTTGAACAGGGGTCTGTGAGCAGCTGGATGTCAGGGTCTTCTGGAGCAGAGTAATCACTGTCAGGTTCAGCAGGCAAGAACCTGACCAGCTTCCTGTGATGGTCCAGACAGATAGTCCAAATGTAAATGGGTGGCAATATGGCATCAGCAAGGGCATGTCCAATCAACAGGAAAATAAGACCAGGGGAAACGGAAGTGTGGGAAGCAGTGCAATCTGCCACAGTACCCTGATGAAGACTTCTGGAAGGAAGGTGACTCCATCTGGAACTCCAAAGTACTACAAAAGGAGGAAGAAAGAAACCTAGTCATTCAGCATATGTCTGTGTGTGCACACAGAGAAGCTCCTTTAGTACTGGAAAGGGGCAGAGGATACTAGCTTCATGCACTTAGGCTAGCTGAGGCCTTGGATGATTGAGATTCAAGCTGTTGCTATAACCATGACACATGACACAGGTCACTGTGAAAAGCATGGGACTAGCAAATTCCTCATATAACACGGGAGCTGATGGGTGTAAAATTTCTATTATTTTGAAGAGAACTCGTAGAATGATGCTTGAAACAGATACCTCTGGACCTTTTCTGTTTGTACACTTTCATCTTTCCAAGGTCAGAAAGTACTTGTTGGAAGCACTAAGTCAAGGTTAAAAACACAAAAATGCATATACCAAAACAAACCCGAGGTAGCCTCAGGGCTCTCACAGCTTAATGGAGGCACTGGCCTCTTAAAAGAGCAGACCCAGAACAGTAGGGTGATGAGTGATGAGTGCAGAGGGGAAGGTAGATACAGAGGAAAGGGTGGAAGGGCTGAGGAAGGTTTCTTGGTAAACAAGCTAGGTGGATCTTAGTGGTGATATCAAATCTGTTTGGGTACTTGAGTTGTCACTGAATGATGGACCTGAGCTGTAGGGCCACATGGAAGTACTCATCATCTCCAGGCTGCTTGTCTATCTATGCACCTAGGCAACTGCTGTGCACCTAGGCAGTTGTATTGCTATGGACCACATCCTCCTTTGTTCTCTGTCTTCTAGCTTTGTATTACCCAGTGGAGTTACCAGCAGTTCAGAGAACAGAAAAAGTGAAAGAGAGAGACAGAGACAGAGACAGAGACAGACAGAGCAACAGAGACAGAGAGGAGACTTCTCTTCCTGGCTTCATTATTTCTACTCAAACCACTGAAGGAACCCCTCCATGTAACTGTGTCTTATCATTTTTCTGGGTGCTCCATCTGAGCACCCTGCATGATACATCATCCTAATTATAGTATATATGCAAAAGAGATATAAAACAACGAAGCTCAAGGAGCCTGGTCTCATGGAGTCCCATAGCTATGTGTCAGAGACTTTATCCTTTATCCCAAAGACTGCTAACACCACTACGTGATCTTTGGGGTTTTCCTAGTGGTATCTTCAGAATTTGTGGCTTTGATTAAAGGCTTTCCCTGCCTCTGAATTGTAGAACACAGTGTCTCCATTGCTTAGTTGTGTGGTATCAGAACCTTCTCCATGTTTTGCTGAGAATATCCATGTAATAATCTTAAGAGAGAAAGCCAAAGACTTAGCTGAAGGAAGCAATTCCCACCTCTCAATGTGGATACTCCCCGGGTACTCCTTGACTAAACTCTGTAAGAACTGATGGAGAGAACTGACTGCTCTCCCTGAATAAAGTGTGGGTATCATGGCTCATCTTCTCTTTCTTTTAAACAATGACTAGCTTAGGTTGGGAGCATGAGCCAAGTAAGAGAATCACTGCAATCCTAGTCTGTTTCATATACCCTTTCAAACTCAGACCTTTACACTGCCTGAGAGAAGAACCAATCAGCAAAGAAGGGAGATAGGTCTTAGTATGGATTGTAGTCTATTTATTGTAAAAAGTCATTGCTCATGGACTGATGGCTTTAAAGAGATGCTTGAGTTCTCAAGGAACTACTGGATGAGGTATCTTAGAAGTGAGCTGACCTATACCCCTTCCCAGTCTTGGTTTCTCTTATCCATCTGGATCATCGAGAGTGGGAAAGAATACATTTAATGTCCTCCCTTGCAGCGTGGAAATCTGATGAGCTTTCAGCTAGTGACATGTAAGCAGAACTCTTTTGGTGGTTTCTGAAAGAGCTTTTGATTTTCTCTGGCTTTGGAGTGGGGAGGGGTGGCAATCATGGTCAGCATCACCCTCTGCTCCTTTCATCTTGACTTGAACAGAGAGGAGCTAGATGGAGAAACAGCATCTTGTAAGGAGGAGGCAGTAGCTATCAGGACAAAAAGGATGGAAAAGATTGTGGCCAAGATGGCATTAATAAGCAGTTAAAGGGATGATAGCAATAGTTTTATCTTCGGAGTTATGGTTATGTTAGCTGCCACTTAAAATAATATTTATTGAGTAATCTGCTCTTCTAGCAAAATACGTTCTTACTTAACACACCTGGATCACAGAATAACCACAACCATTCCCTGTCTCATCTTCTCGATTAGAATCAGGGTTTTGTTTTTTTTTTTTTTTTTTTTGAAGATAATAGCATGTCTCATATAATAAGCTGTGTTTTTTTCACTCCAGAATGATCTTTACATGTCTCTGCACAGAAACTACTGTTCCAATCCTAACCGACACCCATTAAACAGAAATAATAAGTCTACCTGCATTCCTGCTTAGCTTAGAGACCTTAGTCATCACTGCAGTCTTTACAAACCCTTCTCCTCATTAAGCCTCACTGTTTCTGTGGAAACCTCAGCAATAAAGAAATCCACCTATCTCCTTCCCTGTGGGGGCGCCGAGGCTGCTACAGATGGATTTCCCCCTGGGACACAGTTGTATATCTCCAGTGGGTCCTCAGCTCCATCCCAAATCTAATTTTCTTTAATCCACTCCATAACATATGCTTCTCTGATTCTCCTCTTACTCCCTTCTCACCCCACCCCTACAGTGTACTTGAGTTGTCTCGTTCAGCAGCTGCCCATTCTCTGTCTCCTAGCCTCTGAAAACTGGGAAAATATATTGTTTTCAAGCTCCCCTTACTCAAAGTGCTCTGTGGACCAGCAGAACCTGGGAAAATACTAGAAAAAGAGACTCTTGGAGACCATCTGATAAGCGCAGAATCAGAATCTGTGAGGTCTGGCTGTGGTGGAGGGGGAGGATTACATGTATTTTGTATTTATCGATTGATTTGCTTTTATTTGCTGTAACGCTGGAGACCCAATACAGGGATTCTTGGATGTGGGCCAAATGTTGTACCACTGAGCCATGTGCATGAGTGTGTGTGTGTGTGTGTGTGTGTGTATGTGTGTGTGTGTGCACGCATGCACACACACACGCACAAGCTAAAAATACTCTTGACTATTCCTTAAGACTCTCATGGCTCCACATTCTCTCAAGTTATCATTTTTCCCCCACTGTACAACAGTTCAGTCCTATCAGTAAGTAAATTCTGTCAAGTACTTCCTATCTTCGAAAACCCAAACCCTCCAAGGCTTGTACCTCTATCCAAAGAGTATTCCTTCTCACTTCTCCTTTCCAAGTTCATGAGACAATTCCACATATGCATTCCCTTCTCCTTTCCTATCCACTCAGAATCCAATCAAACGCATTCATTCTTACAAGGTAATTCAGAGCAAGCTTTAGAACAAGCTAAGGTGCCCCAACATCCGGCACAAGGAATGTTTTCACTTGAAGGACTCTGAGAGCCCCACAGAAGCAAAAAGCTCACTCTGACATTCCCCTCTTCACTGCTGAAGTAAGCTATAAGGCTTTTATTAACTAACACCTTCCCTCTGATGATACAGAAACAAAGAAGGATCAGAACAAATCCACCTTTCTGATTTCCCTCCAGCACAGCACCATTGCATCAGACTCTTTCCTCCCAGGTATCCATCTTTCTGCATGGCTGTCACACTTCATTGAGCCTAGCATACAAATGGCTTTCTTTTGGGAGGGGTCCTTATTTCTGAAGGCACTTGTGTTATGCAAACTTACATATGCATGGTTTTTGTATCATTTGCATATCCATCTCTGTGACCATAATGCCCTGCAGAACAACATCAGGGAGAAAGATTTATTTTGGCTCAGCATTTCAGTCTTTCGAGGCAAGGGGCAGGATATAGCCAAGTTCACAGAAGAGGGGCAAATGGCAGAGACTCCCCACTTTGTTGTAGGAAAAATAAAGAAAGCAAGGCCAGAGCCAGCAGCTGCAACTTTGAAAGACCCATCTCTAGTGATCAGCTAGGCTACACCCTAAAGATTCTTCTGCCTCAAAATCATGCCATCGGTTGGGAAGTAAGCACTCAGAATATAAGCCTGTAGTAGACAATAGAATCAATCCATAGTACACTCAACTGTTTAATCTGGTTTTTGTTACCAGAGTCTCAGATATAAATGTAGAAGTGAGTGAGGAAAACATATTTCTGGTTCTCTTTTTTGCAGCAAACCTCAAGGCTTGCTTTTCTGAGTTTCCTCTAGATCCCTCCCAGTCAAGCCCTCTCCCTTGGTTTTTCTGGACATTTTCCTTCTTCACCAGTGTCCTTTGCTTTTCTAATTATTAGGGTTTCCACAGTTTAATCTCAAGTTTCTTCTCTGCCTTGTCTCTGAGTGGTTTCATCCAATTGTTTAGAATTAAATATCACTCGCTAATGTGCTGGTGTTTCCCAAATATATCTCCAGGCCCTGAATTCCTCTCCGGAACATTCACTTTCTTATGTGGCATTTGTATGTGAAAATCTTGGATGGATCTCAAAGTTGTTAAATTTAAAACCGAAATCTGATTTTTACAACCTTCTCCAGAAACATTTTCTCAACAGGTCTTCTCACGCTCAGTGGAGAAGAAGACCTCCCACCCAGCGGCATAAGTCAGGGACTTAGGAGTCACTCCTGACCCCTCCCCCTAGTCCCTACAACATACGCATCCAGATGATCTGTTTCTCCTGTTTCCCAAACAGATCACACACTGTATATATCTCATAGCAGCCAAGATAGTGCCTTCTTCACTTGACTCTTGGTAGAAACTTCTTCATTATTCTCCCTTCTTGACAGATTTTCCTCCTGCCAACTCTTCTCCATACAGAACCAACAGCAGTCAACAGAGCTTACTTGATGGAGTATCAGAACTATGTGAAATGACTGACTGCACTTGCAGTAAAGTGACATTATCTACAGGTAGGTGATGCTACCTGGCCTCCCCTCTTCCCAGGCTCCCCCTGCCCCTCCCTACTTCTACACCTGATCTGCCTTCACACTGCTCCGAACCACTGAGTCTCTTCTACACCTGAGAACACAATGTATCTTCCTGGCTCTTTCTAATCCTTTAGGGATGTGTCCTTCTCAAGGAACCTTTTACTGTCACATTGAAACATCACACACACACACATACACACACACACACACACACACACACACACACACACCCCTCCCCTTTCCTCTGGGAGCTTTTGTTTTGAAAGCATTTCCTATGCACAGGCTCACCACTTGCCTATTCCCTGGACTGGAAGCCTCAGGAGTGCAAAGGTAGCGGTAGCGTCTGCTTTGTTCTTGTAAACTGCAAGCCTAGCACCTCACAGGGAACTGAGTCAGTGAATGGTGTGTTCATCCATAAACCTCTCTCCACCCTGCCAACAACAACAACAACGCCTGTTTCTTTCACACTAGCAGGGATTTGAGTATGATAGAATACAAACACTTAACCAGAACTTGAAACTGGGATGGGCAGAGGTAGGAACAGCACCTTAAAATTGCAAAGAAGAATAGGTTTCTCGAGAGGTAGAAGATCGCTATAATCTTTGGAAGAGGTAGTTCTCTTGATTTGAAAGCATTGTTAAAAGGATCTTTTACTCTCTGGTAAAGTAAGTTCCTACTGCGGTTCCTCTGGGTGAACTCTGAAGCCCTCTTTGGCCAAACACATACGTTTTAGCCTGTATACTAGCTGTTCTAGGAACTCTGGACTATGGAGCCTGAGAGGCTTGTCCTAGAGGAGATTAGCACTCTCTCCCTTTTATGGCTTAGGAAACCTAGGCTTTATCAGGCAGACTATATATCACACTTTGAGTGCAATTGGTTGTTTTTCAGAAGGTCTGGATATATTCTTTTATTACAAAAGTGGGTCACTGAAGCCACGAGAATGCACAAGCCAAGAACAGAAGAAAACATTATGAAGATCATTAAAGCCAGGTACTGGGGCCAAGCACTTCACATGTACTGTCTCAGTTCCTCTTTTGTCTGGAGGTAAATATGTGTCTGCCTGTGGTTTACATTTGAAAAAAATATATTAAAATTTTTTTAAAATAATTAAAAAAAAAACAAACAAAAAACCAAGGTTGCAAGCAGAAAGGGTAATTTTAAAAGGTCACACAGCTCCTTAGCAACAGAGCCAGAATTTGAACTGACTTCTAGGTAGGGTTCAGAACTGTGTGTTAACTAGGCAGCTGATATATTGAGGAGTAATCTTCAAGTCTTGCTGGAAGAGGCACTGGCAGGAGAAATCCAACTGATGTGCACTGGACATATCTCACTTGAGGCATTATTGAAGGCTGGATCTACTGTTGGCTGCCATGTTGAATCACCCTGTTAGGGTGAAGAAGAAAGCCAATATTCTCATGTGCAGTATCTCGCCACACAAAAAAGACACTTCTGCTTACTTGTTTGAGAAAAAATTGCTTTGGTGTAGGAAATAATGTTTGAAGATATGAGTATTAAACTAACTAAAGGAAAAAATGCAATTCTTCCCTAGGCCTTGGCTCAGAGGGACAGACATACCTGAAGAAGCTAAGGTGGTTGGCCTGGCCTCTGCCCCTGTGGTCAGGCAGGGGCCAAGCCAGGAGGGTCTGGGCTTGAAGGCTAAGGTTGTATCCAACTAAACAGATTGTTAAAATATGCTTTCGTATCAGTGGTAGTGTCCAAATTCAGGGAAGGAATGATAAAGCACAAAGCAACCCTGGCCCATTCTCACAAGGCAGCTTGGTAGCAGTGCCAGGCCTTGCAGAGACAGAATTCTTTATACAAAGTGGTAAGAGTGGTGTGCCTGCATGACCAGGAGCAAAGAGTGCCAGGGGACTTCTTTAGGGAGCTATGAGAGAGCACCCTGCAGGACAAGAGGTAGCTGGAGACATCTTGCTTTCTTGTCCCCACCTCCCATATGATGAGAAACTAGCTTTTCTTATAAACAATCCATTAATATCTATGACATTACATTTTTACTCACTGGTTGTTAGGATGCTCTTGTGGTTAAGGTAACATTCATGATGCACATAACTGGCATTTTGTGTCAGTGTTTTGGGTCTTTAAGATTCTGTGGCAGATGGAAAAGGAACTCAGTCCCTCTCATACTAGCAAAGGTCCCCATTCTTTAAAAGCCTGGGTATAAATAGCTCAAGGACTCAATTCAGCACATAGCCCATGCTTGATCTGGTATTCTCTTGTATAGCTATTGCCTCCAAGTTGAAACAGTCCCTCCTGGACAGAAGAGGGAGGTACACAAGACTTAGGAGAAAGACTTAGGACTCAAGAGTCATCCCCCAAGGTTATATAAAAGCAGGAAGCACTTTCAGGAGAAGCAAAGAGGGGGAGACTATTTCTGATGGAGTTGTCTACAAGTTGGGCAGGGAACTCAGAGATGCACCTCTAGTAAATTGTCACCCATTCTAGAAGGTGATATGTGCTTCAATGATGCATGTGCTTTTGAATCACCCATGTCCTTGTAAGTAACCCCTTACCAATGCTCCTATAAGCAACACCAATGGAGCCACTGAATCACCAAGCTAGCCTTCAGTAGAATTATTTCTCTGGTCTCCATGATGCCCAATCTGGGGATTAATAGACATTTGTTCATATCTCCCCAGGAAAAGTTACAGGATTCCTCTCCCCTGCCTCTGATTTATGAGGTGACTTTGTTATTAGTCAAACTTCATGTTGTAGCAAATAAAGTCCTACTAGTCTTAAGATAAATAAGCATATCCAAGGTACTCTGAATGAATAGCGTCAATGACAGAAATCATAGGATCATCTCAATAGATGCAGAAAAGGCCAGTGGCAAAAAACAAACAAACAAAGCAAAAAGACAACTACACCCTTCATGATAGAACCCATGAAAGACAAGAAATATATGGAAATTACCTTAACATTACAAAGGCTGTGTATAACCAATCTACAGCCAATATCTTCCTAAATGGAGAAAAACTAGAAGCATTTTTACTAAATCAGGAATAAGATAAGGATTTCTACTCTCCTCACTGTATCTAATATAGTAATTGAAGTCTTATCTATGGTGTTAAGACAATAGAAGGTCATAAAGAAAAGAAAGAAGTAAACTTTTCATATTTGAAGATGATGTAAATCTACACATAGACCCTACAAACTTTCTGCAAAACCCTGTAGAGTTGATAAAGGCTTTATGTAAAGTAGCAGAATACAAAATTAGCCTTTATATATGCCAAATGTAAGCCCATTTATAAGATTCAAAAAGAAAAGCAAGACACCTTGGAATAAACTTAAGCAAGAACACAAGAGATTTCTACAGTGAAAATTTTAAGATACTGAAGAAAAAAGACAATGGAAAGACCCACCAAGCTCATGGATAGGTAGACTCAACATGGTGAAAATATCCATTCTACTAAAATTAATCTGTGCATTCAATATAATCAATCTCACCAAAGAAATCAGTGTGGAAGCTCCTCAAAGAGCACAAAGAGAGCTAGCAGATGACTCAGATAAATCACTCTTAACTGCAAAGTATATCCTACTACAAAGATACTTGCTCAGCCATATTTATTGCTACGTTATTCACAAAAGCTAGAGATGGAATCAGCCTAGATGGTCTCCAACAGATTTTATTCAGTTGTAAGGAAAAATGAAAAATTAAACTTTGAAGGTAAGTGGATGGATCCAGAAAATATTAAAAACAAGTGAGGTAACTCAGGCCCAGGCAATCTTTTACCAGAAAAAAATGTAATTGAGGAGACACTTCAAGGAATGGAGAGCAGGAGTTATCAGTGATAGGAAACAGAGAGGAAAAGTACTGAAGGTAGTTTAAGCAGGGATGAAGTTAGGGAGACAAACCCCTATTACTGAAGAAACCACACACCACGGTACAAAATACAGAGAATGCAAACTCAAACTGTACGTGTCCTCCATGCTGGTCAGTTTTCATAGTTCACTGTAGTCTGCTGCAGCAGGGAGATCACTCTTACTCAGCTGAGAACTCCATGAACTACAAAACCAACCTGCAAGGTAATATGGCTCCACCTACATAATACTGGCATGACTGCTGGGAAATAACCAAGGGCTCTCTTATTCTCGTTCTAAGGCCACTCTACAAGAGGAGATTTTGTATGAATTTGCTACAAATTAAACCTAGTTAAAAACCTTAACTGAAGGGGTTATATGCAAAAAAAGGGAACTTAATATTACTGGTTAGATAAATTATCAGAATGCCAAACTGCCTTCCAGATATGTAATGTTTATGCCCATAGACAAATGAATACTATTGTCAGTCTTAAACACAGAAATTTCTCTTTGCAATGAATTGTCATGAGTACAGACATATATGACTGTTCTAGGTGCTAAGAATAAGAGACAGTCCAATGCTCAGTCAGCCCTGAACAAAACAGTACTATTCCATCTAAGTCTAGAGAACAATTCAGAAGAGGAGGTGGAAAGAATGTAAGAGCTTGAAGGGGAGAGAGAAAGAGAGAGAGAGAGAAAGAGAGAGAGAGAGACAGAGAGAGAGAAAAACTATGAAATACCATCTTCTCTACATGACTAAGCCAATGCAAGCATTATCTTGTAGCTGTAGTGGCTACATGCATTAGGTGTGCACAAGACTGGGCCTGTCAGTAGTTAATACAGATTAGGGAGGGGCCCTCATTACCCTACCCCTCCCTGATGCACTGCGGACTACTGATGGATTCAGGGAAAGGTCACACACTCTTCAGTTGTGTACCTACTGATGAACTCACCATGCTCC
>JADRCH010000067.1:7535663-7555874 GCA_019843965.1 Rhynchomys soricoides
TGCACACCAACAATTCACTGGTTGTTTTTTTCCAGCTAAACGAATATCTAGTAAGCACCTCAAAATAATGAACAGTGCTTGAGTTTCTCAAGGGCTCTCCAACATCTTTTTTTTGGTCATGGACTTCAACTTTATTTCTGGATCATGTTCTTTATTTATACAGGCTCAAATTGGTATTTTCAGAATTCTGCATGTAATATCAACAAGATTTGAATTTTTAGTTTCCTGTTACCAGGTATCAGTGTTAACTCTATCTTCCCGGTATAACTCAATCAGACTATAAAGATCTAAATACCTATATGAATAGGGGAATTTTAAAAAAAGTTCTCCTTTGTGATCTGACAAAATAGTTACATTCTTAATGTTTCTAGAAAAACTGACAGATTTAATATCAGGTCCAAGTGGACTGTTAAAAATGCAGCCAGAATATTTTTACTGCTAAAAAGAAAAATGATCTTAACTCCCACCCCAACTCAGTTAGTTATCCATGCATGCATGAGACAGCTCCAGACATTTGTTCCTATCCAGTCACCTACAGGGTAACTACAGCCACTGTCTTAGACAGCAGGATCAGAAGCATCTCATTGCTCTCGACTCTCTTGTAGGACCTCAAATGAAAGCATTAGCATATACAGATGAGGTTGCCAGCAGGGAGGATGCAGAAACCACAGCTCTGCCACCTCATAACTCCACTGTGTCCTGGTCCTGCCCCTTTGGCTGGGTGAAAATTTATTTTTGTAACTCAGTGCACCATTCTTGTGCTCAAACAAATCCATCATCTCTGTTTAGATGAAAAAATAAAAGAAAGAAAGTACTTCATGAAAGTTAGATCATGTGTACTTTATGAATCCTTTCAATCACTGATAGGTGGAGTTTAAAATGAATGTCTTTTTGTTTCTTGAAATGATTTCATCTGTTATGTATGCTATTCTTTATTATCAATTAATCCAAGGCCCAAGAGCATTAATTATCCCAGCAGCAAGTCAAAGAAAAACACTGATTACAGACATTTACACTTTGACCTTAAGAGGTAGTTACTCTTTGACATGATTTATTTTACTTTTTGTCTCCAGAGCTCTAATCTTTCAACCCTTCCCAGACAACCTATAATTCTGCTCCTTTGCCCTCTTTAAAATTACCTGAGTGCTGGCTGCCTTTGGGGAAGAATTACTGCCCTGTGGCAGAAGCGGTGAAGGTCAGTTCAAAGATGTAGGTCCATCTGCCTGGGGACAAGGGATTCCTCAATAATTTTACCCCATTCCCCTTTCCACCACCGACTGGTTTTAGTAACTGATGACAGGAAAAGGACTACCTCACGTAGCAAGGAAGCTTTCCCCTATTTGGAAGAATTTGCCAAGTTCTCTGTATGACAGTAGCTAATGGTGGGGCAGAACAAACAGGACCACTCACATGACACATGAACTAGCCTGCAGACAACAGACACATCTCCTGGAATTTAGGGGTGTGTAACACTACTACTCTTGAGAGACACACTGTTTGGTTCTCGTGCCAAACCTTTCCCTTGCCTGCCTTGTGGGTGTGCAATACAGACCCAGGTGGTTCACTGTCCACCAGGAAGCCTGTTCATCTCTGACTGCCTAGATTCTCTGAAAAGATCCATAAAATGATTCCAGCAATTTGGTCTTATAGCCAGGCTAAGATCCATAAATATTTTGGGCTACAAATCAACACAGAGTGCACATGTCAACTCTCCATTATGTGAGACAGAGCTACCTGTGGCTTGAGTATCAGTTCCCATCTAGTCACAGGTAAGACTCTGGTTGATGGATTCTGTTGCCTGCCACTGGATCCCCTTCCCCTACCTGCACTGCCTGATTGGGCCTCAGTAGGAGAGGATGTGCTTAGTCCTGCTGGGACTGGATGTCCCAGGGTTGGGTGATACACAAGAAAGGCTTCTCCATCTCTGAGGAGAAGGAGAGAGGGAAAGGAGGGAAGGATTTGTAAGAACAGGAGTGGGATGAGGTAGGGAGAGACAATCGGGATGTAAAGTGAATAAAATAATAAATATTGAAAAAAAAAGAATTTTGGTAGATCAGCCCATGAAACCCCAAAGGACTGCACATCTGGTCACAGTAGCTGGCATGTGCATGTCCCATACTGACATAGGTCTAGATTTTCCTTCTACTAATTCTATGTTTAAATCCTAAGAAGAGTCTGTCACAAATGTGACTCTACATTTGTAGACAAAGCCATAAATGTGTCCAGACAGTGATCCCCTTAACCAACTTTGAGTTTCAGGTGGACAAAACTTAGGAAAGGTTACATAGCAGAAGCATGAGGCAAGGATCTGGAATAGCTAGAAGACATTTAATACTGCCACCAATTTTATAGTCCATGTTATAACAAGTATGACTCTAATTATAGACACTGGACATTCTTCTGCTTGACATTATCTCATCTCAGTTCCAATTTCAGCGACTAAAATTCTGCAGAGAGCCCTGGACGCACAGAGATGCCCAGAGAAGACAACGATCACTGTTCTCAAAGAGTGCTCTGTTGTCTATGATTTGTGAAACCTTCCCAGAGAGTCCTTGCGGGTTCCATGACCCACACCCACATTTCCAAGGCCAAACACTGATGTCCTCCATCTATCTGGATGAATGATGAATCACTCCTTAGACAGAGTCGTGCTTTCCCTGCTCCACTTACATTCTGCTTCTCCAGTGTCCTACCAACTTCTCAAGGTCATTTAGTGATACTTGCTTCCTCTTAAATTGGATTCATGCATAAATAAAATGATACAATGTATACATAAATGTCTAAGACCCTGCTTTCAGGCAAAACTTATTCTGTTTTGACAAGAAACTCTTTCATAGCAATATGTGTGTGTATGTATATTAATTGATGTACATATATATGTATACATGTCATACATATATAAAATATGTTATATGTATATATATCACATATACATATATATCAATATAGTGATATATATGTATATCATTACTTGATATACATATACATATATGCATACATATCATATATATGTAATATATGTGTTATATGTATATATGATATATATCAGTATACTGATATATATCTAGATAGATAAATAGATAGATAGACAGACAAATAGATATTGATATAATACACACAAAAGGAAAGACATTGGTTTACTAAATACCAGTCCATTGCCTCACTAATTGCTGTTCTTGTTTAGAGCTACTCATGTAGGCTTAAAGATCATAATTTAGCCAGGCTTAAAAAAATTTGTGCCTCATTTTTCTTCCTGTATTCAAACTTTTGTTTCTTTTTTTTTAATTCTTCAGTTTATTAATCATCTGTATTTGACTTCTACCAAACTGAGATTAAATTTCTTAATAAAAAATCTCTTGAATATTAAATCAGCAATTCTTAAGCAGCAAAAGCCACAGTCATCCACACCATGTTCAGGATTTGCCCTATCCTCAAGAGCACCTACTTCCCAAGACCAAGCTAAAGGCCGTGCTTTCACTGACCTTGATGTTCAGGTGGTGGTCTACTTGGAAGCTCCAGCTTTGTGGTCTCATCACCATGATTTGCCCTTTTCTTTATGTTTGTATTGTTGGCCTATGTATTCACTGCTATGACAACTTTCTTTCAAAAGTGAAAATAGACCTACCCAAACTCAGAATTATAGTTTATTTCTTTAGTTGATTTCCTTGGTTAGTGTGGTGTTTTGAATGAAATTGGTTTTCATTTGCTTATTTGGATATTTGAATTCTCAACCCCCAGTTGATAGAACTGTTTGGGAAGGCTCAGGAGGCAGGACTTCCTTGGAGGAGGTGTACCAGTGGTATTTCAAAAATCCCCCACCATCCCCAGTTAGCCTTCTCTGCCTCATGCTTGTGTATCAGCATGTAAGCTCTCAGTTACTGCTCCAGCGCTGTGCCTACCTGCCTGCTACCATATTGCCTATCATGATGGTCATGGACTCACCCTCTGAAACTGTATCCCAATGACCTCTTTTTTTCTGTAAGTTGTCAAGGTCATGGTGTCTCTTCATAGCAATAGAACTTAACTAAGACAATTATGTTCTCACTTTAAGAGTAGAGTGTGACTTTTTGACACCTGTCTTTACCCTTCTTTGTCTAGTAAAACCAATGGCCAACACTGGTATGGTAAGAGTTAGACATCATTGACTGCTACACATTTCTCTGAATCAAGTAAACCCTGCATTAGTTCCCCCAAGGTTCCATCAAGGTAAACACTCTCATATTTGGCTAAGCAAATGGACCTTTTGAAGCTTTGTACAGAACAATGCTGCCATTACTGAGCACCCTCTCATATATCTATCACTATGCCACATTAACTCACTTAATTATTGCAAACAGCCTCATGAATTATGTACAGTTACATCTACTTTGGAAACAGAAAGCCGACTACCTCCCAGGTAAAAGTGAGTGCTCACAAATCATGCAGCTGTTAAAGAGCAGAGCTGAGATCAGTGCCCAGGCCCCACCTGACTTCAAAATAGCCGTTTTGTCTGCAATATGTATATATCCCTCTTCCTCTCACCAAACTCTACTTCTTTAAGAAACACAATAAGACTTTTTAATCTATCTTTTCTCTAAGCCAAAACCATAATAAATTCACATTCTTTGTTAATGGCCCACCATATATTTTTTTCCCAGACAAGCTGGGACAAGCAAGTCCTCTCATGAGTGTGCATGCTGGAGAGATGTTTTTAAAAAGTCATTTATTATCTTTAATTCTTAAGGCACATTTACATCTCTATCTGAATCATCATTACACTTTAATATCACTACTAACTAGCCCGTGCATGTAGTGAAAATATATTAGCTTGTTCTTAAACACTGTGGGCTTTGGGTATGCATAGCATGTCTGCGCTCATGAACTACCTATCAGGGACCAGAAAAAAAAGTACTACTCTTAAACTGTGTGGCTCATTCATGATTAAGAGTTGAATATAAATCTAAGAACAGCTGTAGTTCTAGCCACTCTTTCTTAGCTCTTAAGCATATGTGTTCTGCATGTTGCTATCACTTATTTGTTTCTTTAAGGAATTTCTTGAATTTATCTCTTTCTTTTTAAAATGTTTGGCTCACACTTTACTTATCTATTGTGTTTCTGTGTGCATATGCGGGAGTTGGTTCTCTCCTTCCACCAGACATGTGTGACCCAGGGATCGAACTCAGAGCCTCAGAGTTGGCAGCAAGCACTTTTCCCTCACTAGCCCATCTCTGTGGCCCAGTTTTACCTTTTCCTCTTCATTCCCATAAACCTGGTCCACGGGTATTTGTTCCTTTGTTGCCATAAAACCTTGCTAACTGCATTCTCCCTGCCTCAAATTTCTTTGACTCACCTTAAAAGCCAGACGAATCTTTGTGAACCATTGCTTTCATCGGCTCACTCTCTGGGCCAGAATCTCCAGCGAGCTGTGCCTAGTTCATCAAATCTAAAACTCCTCCTTTCAGCTACTGGGTTCTCTGAAATCCATCCTCACGGCATTGAGTTCCTTCCCCTGCACAGCACCATCCCAGTCAGGTCTTGTCTCTGCAGTCCAGTGAGTCTGTTCTGTGTAGATCAGATCAAATCCAGTGTTCTTTCTGCTGCCCTCTAACTGCCTTGGGCCAGAGCCCCTGACTGTGCTGCAAACACTGCATAATAAAAAGTCCACAGGGCAGGATAAACTGCTAAGGAGTAGCCAGGGCTTAAAGACCAAACCAGCACCAGTGGCCCAAACAAAGAAAGCCTGAGAAAAGCAGTGCAGCGCACAGCAACCAAGTTTCGGCGATGAGCATGAATGGGAAGAAAGGTGGAAAGATGGCAGAAATGAAAGGAAATTGTTTAGACCAGTGGTACTCTAATGAGCCTGAGCCCACATCTGGGACTTTGGAAAGACATTGGAGATATCAGAAGTTGGCGAAATCCCCAAAGACTTGTCAGATGCGTGCAGTCTTACAGATTCAGAAGCAAGTCTAACTTGGGGGGCATGGGTAAAGTCACTCAAGAGTCAAAGATCAGAACATGATACTATCAGGTGCCACATAGGGTATTACAGCTATGAACCCTCCTGAGTTGGTTCCTCGGCTTTCAAGAGAACCAGAAGAGGGACTATCCACTCCTGTCCCCACTGGCACACTGTAGTACGCTTACCATGCATGCAACTCCAGAAACTGTTTCTAGACTGAAGATCTTCCTCCCAGGATGAGTGGAGGCTGGGGATGGTGTTTTGTTATAAGCCCTGAGGTAACATAGCTAGCCTAGCACCACTTTTTCTTTTTTTCTTTATTTCCTTTCTGAAACTCAGAATCATTTCCCTCAAGTGTATGTGAGATTGGAAGACCATGGTGGAAAACTGATCTTCCTGTTGACTCCAGAGTGCCATAGGGATTTCTCTCTCGAGTTGTGGATGACGGAAAAGGACTTTGGCGCCATACTCTTTAACCTATAACCTAACCTATTTTTTCGAGTAGTAAGAACTTGAGGCTAAGTTTGCTGGAGAACATTAGCACTCTAACAATCGCCTTAATCAGTCTTAGGCTGGCCACATGCTAACTTGGCACAGGTGTTTAAAGAAGCCCTTTCTGCCCGGACTCCTCCCACACCTGATCCTGCCCCCCTTTTTCCCCACCCCCTCCTATCTCCCTCCCAAGTCCCTCCCTCCCTCTATCTCTCATGATTTATTTTGTTCCCCCTTTTAAGTAGAAGTGAAGCACCCACACTTTGGTCCTCCTTCTTCTTGAGCTTCATATGGTCTGTGAGTTGTTCAGAGCTTTTTCCCTAATGCCCACTTATCAGTGAGTACATACCATGTGTGCTCTTTTGTGACTGGGCTACCTCACTCAGGATGATATTTTCTAGTTCCATTCATTTGCCTGTGAATTTCATGAAGTCATTGTTTTTAATAGCTTAGTAGTACTCTATAGAGGGTCAGAAAATTGACCAGAGGAGTGTAGCAGTGGGGGATGGGGAACTGGGGGTAGCCATTAGAAAGTCCCAGATGTCAGGAAAGCAAAAGGCTCCCAGGATCCAATGGGGATGGTATTACTGAAATACCCAACAAAAGAGAGAGAGAACCTGTAGAGATCATATCCAGAGGTTAGGCACAGCCCCCGGTTGAGAGATGGAGCCACCCACCCATCTCAAAAATTTTAACCCAGAAGTGCTCCTGTCTAAATGAAATACAGGGACAAAGAGTGGAGCAGAGACTAAAGGAAAGGTCATCCAGAGACTGCCCCACCTGGGGACCCATCCCATATGCAGCCACCAAACCCAGACACTACTGTTGATGCCAAGAAGTGCTTGCTGACAGGAGTCTGATATAGCTGTCTCCTGAGAGGCTCTGCCAGACCCTGACCAATACAGATGTGGATGCTTGCAGCCAACCATCAGACTGACAATGGGGACAATGGATGAGTTAGGGGAAGGAACAAAGGAGCTGAAGGGGTTTTCAACCCCATAGGAAGAACAACAATATCAACCAGCCAGGACCCCCCCCCCCACAGAGCTCCCAGGGACGAAGGCACAAACCAAAGAGTACACATGGAGAGACCCATGACTCCAGCTGCATATGTAGCAGAGGATGGCCTTATCTGGCATCAATGGGAGGTGAGGCCCTTCATCCTGTAGAGGCTTGACGCCTCAGGGTAGGGGAATGCCAGGGTGGGGAGGCAGGAGTGGGTGGGTGTATGGGAGAGCACCCTCATAGAGCAGGGGTGAGGGGCATGGGGTAGGGGGTTTGTGGAGGGGAAACCAGGAAGGGGGATAGCATTTGAAATGTAAATAAATAAAACAACCAATAAAAATTTTTAAAAAAGAAGCCCTTTCTGTATAGTCAGCCTGAGAAAATCAGTCACAAGCTGATTTTAAATATGATGCTACTGAGGGGTGTGTCCATGTCTATGTTCCTGTCAGTGTCCATGTGTCAATGTCTATGTGTCAGTGTCCATGTGTGTCCATGTGTCTGTGTGTATGTGTGTGTGTGTGTATGTGTGTGTAGTCATGTGCTGTGTGTGTAGTCATGTGCTGTGTGTGTAGTCATGTGCATGCATGTATGTAGGTATATAGTGTATGTATATATGCTTTCATGTATGTATGTATACATGGTCATAGCCTATAATCTCATCAGATCACTTAATCTTTTAAAGTTGTAAGTCTACCAGCTCAGAAATCATGATACCTTATTTTGCCTTGTATTATAACCCTAGGGATCAAATGAGATTGCATTTGCAAAGAGGCAAGTACATACACTACACGGAGGTTACAGGAGGAGCATCACAGATGTGAGAATCTGTAATGTCCCCTTAGATACAGTGTTGCTAGGGAATGTTGTCTATCTTGGAAGTGACCAAAGCCCGTTCTTGTGTTAAAACTTTTTACTTTAATTTTTTGTTAGTTGGAAACATAGCTAAACATGTCCCTTGAGTCTTCTTAGTTATATATCATTAGACCTGCTGATCTCCTAGGTACAAAGCACAGAGGACTCTAGAGAAAACAATCCATATTCATTTATAGCTCTGGAATTTAAATTGTTGTGTATGCCACCCAAAAATCAAATCCAAATGTGATATTGACCTGGATATGAATCTCAAAAATAATGATAGCAAATGTTCCTTGATCTTACAAACTTTTATATGTGTGTGTGTGTGTGTGTGTGTGTGTATATATATATATATATATATATATATATATATATATATATATATATATATATACATACTCTACAAATGAATCCCTTTTGAGGACTGGGAGGAAGAAATGACTTTCTTTCTTTTCCCTTCAACATAGTATTTTTATTGGTTATTTGGGAGTTTCGTATAATGTACCCCAACACAATCAATTCCCAGTCTTCCCTACCCTTGTGACTTCTTCCCAAAAACGAAAGAACAGAAAAAAGCGAAAGAAGAAGAATACCAAGTCGAATTTGTGTTGCCCATATACTCACTGGAGCACAGTCAAACTTACAATGGCAGACCCTTAAAGAAAACTGAGTCCTTCTCCATCCCCCCAGAAGCCATCAATTGTGCAGAGCTACACTTCAGGATCCCTTTCACAATTTTTAACTCTCCTCAATGGCTTCCTGTCTGAACTGCATCTTTTCAGGGGGAAGGAAGGTTGTCATAGAAGCCTACTGTGTCTCTCATTCTCAGCTGTGAGTCTGAAGTCATCTTTTGCAAATATCACTGCAAAAAGAGCTTCCTTGTCCTTTACAGTCAGCTTGCAGCACGGATAATAGGCTTCCACATGATTTCTGGCAACAACACCGACCATGGACATCCACATGACCTCAGAGTCCTCATGGACCACAGACCTCAACATAGTCTCTGTCAGCAGTACAGACCACAGATATCAACACAGCCTTAGCCAGAGTAAAGACCATCATCATTGGCTCTTGATGGCAGCACAGGCCATGGACATCAACATGGCCCAGGCCACAGACTCCAAAATGGCTTCAGGCAAAACGTTGCTCCTATCCACCCACTGTTGGCCTGGTTAAGACTTCCTTTCCCTGTGTGGTCATTGAGGACACAGCCTGTTTATCCTTCATTCTGCTGGTCTAGCCCAGCACATCCCACAGCTGCTGGCAGGAATAAGAGCTAAGGGCTGACAACAGAGTCACGCAGATAAGCTTCCCTTCCACATGTGTTTTCCCCAAGTTAATCAATCCACCTCCTCTGAAAGAACACCTAGAGGATACCAGATTTAGACTTCAGCAAAGGCATTGTTCATAGATTTCTTGCCTTTCTCGCTCCTCCTCCAATGAATTGAGTTCTGCCGTGTACCTTTAAACTTGCAGTCGGTACCCCTAACCTTTCTGGTGCTGCACATAATACATTTCTTCCATTTTATGTATTTCCATGGTAGATGCAAGTGTGCACGGATGTTCATAGCTGTATACATCTTTGAGGAGGATGCCAGGTGTTCTCTATTGCTAGCTGCCTGATTCCCTTGATATAGGAGCTATCACTGAAACTGAAGCTCACTGGTTTGTTGTTACTGTTGTCGGTGTTGGTGTTTTGTGGTTTTTCTTTTTGTTTTGGCTAGGCTGGCAACCAGCCAGCAGGCCCCAGAGGCCTGACATTCCTGTCTCTGATACCCTAGAAGGACCAACTTCCAGGGGTCCTTGGCTTTTCCCCAGGGTGCTGGGGTTCTGAATGGGGGTTTTCATAGCATTCATTACTCTTGCCCTCTGAGCCATCTCCCTAGGCCACGTTTTATGTATTTTTATTTAAACTTCCTCATTGTTTGTCAGGTGACACTCCCCCACACCTCCATCTCCTAGAGAAAGAGAGATCATCTTGCTAATGGCCTCTCTCAAGAGAGACCTCAAGTGCAAATTAGAAAAAGTCACAACAATGACATTAAGGAAATGAGGGAGAGAAGAATGTATAATTACGGGGAAAAGCTTGTCAGGTAAAAGAGACAGCAGCTATTAAGGGCAGCTCTTAAGGGCGTGGTGGGTCTTCACCTGCCACAGGGACAGCATTGGGACTTACCATACTTCTGTTGAGTCAGAAGAGAGGGGACTCATGGAAGATGAAGACAGAAAGTGTTAGCAGGCTGGCTACTCAGGTCACAGCTAAGATTTTGACTTTTCTTCTTTATAGAGGAAAAGTCTATAAACTGTCTTGAGTGGGAGAATGGCTTGACTTAAGTTGTCAAGTTTTTGAACCCTTGTTGTTTAAATAGCCCTGGGAATGAGAGGTGCATTCCTGAAAGCAGAAAGGATTCAGGAGGCTGGGGTCCAGACATGTTTTGAAGGGAGTCTTGCTGGCAGTATTGGTGCCAGGCATAAGTAGATAATTTATGATAACGAGAATCTTGGTTGGAACAATCAGAAGTACAGAATAAGAAAAGACAAATGTGGCAAAAACTCCGTGTGAAAGATTTCTGGTGGAGCAAGGGAGACTGGTTCGGAGCCATGTTGAGTTTGAGATGTCCGTTAGACACCAACTGGTAGTACCTAGCAGGACTTTTGTACATACGAACTTGGAATTGTGGATATAGATCCTGAAACAGCCCCTCAAATTAATAAATAATTTTGTAAAAAGGCACTTGGAGAAATAAAGACATTTCCCTAGACACTACCGAAGTTATCTGTGTAGAAAAACATCTACAATATCAACTTGTATCTCATGCACATATACATTAATCTGAGATAGAACATGATGTGTTTATAAAAATGATAAAGATATATATGTTCTACGGGTGTGGGGAAAGTGTGGGGGAAGGGGATGCCCCAGCGGGCCCATGGCCAGGCATTCCTTCCCCCTGAGGGACCAGCCACACGCGAAGGTATAGTATAGAATAGAGTTTATTTAGGGCATGGGGAGGGGAGCTAAGAGGGTAGTAGAGGCGGAGAAAGGCAGAGAGGGCGAGAGAGTAGAGAAATGGAGAAGTGGAGGCCGGCCATGACCAGGTGGGGGTGGGGGGTGGTTACAAGAGGGATAAGAAAAGCAAGAGAGATAAGCAAGAGATAAGAGAGAGAGGAGGGGGCAAGCAGCCCCTTTTATAGAGGGTCAGGCCCACCTGGCTGTTGCTAGGCAACTGTGGGGCGGAGCATACCTGGCTGTTGCCAGGTAACTGTGGGGTGGAGTTTAGACAGAATGCTAACAGAATATGTTTAATTTAAAAATTTAAAACCTTCTAAAGGAAAGAGGAGAGAATCTATGTCATGTAAATTAACCCATGTCACCAACACCAGAGAACATTGCGAGAATTCCCTCACATCGTTTCTATCCAACTCTACCTCAGTTGTGAGGTGGCTGCTCCGTACAATACAGTCTTCTCTTTTCAAATCCAGGTAAGTGGAGTCTTGTTACAGCATGTCCATTTTTTGAGGGGTTTAGAAATTCTGAGTCAGCAAAATGTTGAATATTTATTTGTATTGTCAAATATACCAATAATTTATTCTATTTTGCCGAGGAATATTTCCTTATATGAATATTTTCATATAAGTATTTTATAATTTTTGATGTACATTTGAATGCTTTGTTTAAAAAGCTGCTATGACTATTTTACATATGCCTGTTTTAGAATATATTTTTATATTTCTTGGGTAAATATCAACTAATTGGATTGCTGTCCAAGGGCAGATGTATATTTAACTTATGAATAACCATCATAATTTCTTACTGTAGTTTTTCCATCTTAATGTCTGTACCAGCTGTTCCTCATCTTTCTCCAAAATTGACATTCTTAAGTGAGTTAGCTTATTTTGTAATTAACCATGGTACTTTATAAGGTATAATATGTCAATATAGACATATGTATTTAAGTTACCTTTCTATTCCAGTAATAAAACACTATGACCAAGGAAATTTATAAAAGAAAGAGCTTGTTTGAACTAATGGACCCATAAAAGTAGAAGTTCAGTGTTATCACCACTGGGAAGCAGGCAGCAGGGGCATGGTGGTTGGAGAAATAGGTTGAAAACTCGCATGTTAAACCACAAGCAAGAAACAGAAAGCACTGCAAATGGCATGAGGCTTTGCAACCATGATGCCCACCTCCAAAGACGTATTTCCTTCAACAAGGCCACACCCACTAAACCTCCCCAAACAGTGCTACCAACCGAGGACCAAGTATTGAAACATCTGAGCCCATGGGGACTTTCCCATTCAAGCCATAATGGCATTTTATCAAATGAATAATGTATCCATTACTGTGTGCGTGTGTGTGTGTGTGTGTGTGTGTGTGTGTAACACGTTAAAAATGTATTCTTCTAGATAATTTTTAACTATGGTTTTTTTGTAGGGCAATTAAACCATAAAGCTAAACTTTATCCCTCCTTGCTAACAGTTTATACCCTTTCCAATGACTTTCTAAAGTTTTTAAACTGAAAAAAACTGTAACCATCCTGAATTTGAAGTAGTGTTTCCTGTGTGCTATGGTACTCCTTTTTAGATAACCAATGGTGTTGAGCACATTTTTAAGTGTTTGCTACTTATTCTTATGCTTTTTATGAAGCTTTTGCATTCATAAAAATGTAGGCTGTCATTTTATTATGTCACTTGAAAGCATTCTATGCATATTCAATGCATGTACAATGTATAACATTGTTCAGATATCACAAATACTTTCTAACATTCTGAGACTAAAGTTAACATTCATTCATGCATTCATTCATTCATTCAGAATGGAGCTAACTTTGTTAGTATTTTAAGAAATGAAACTTAGAAATTCTGATAAAGTTAATACTAATTCTTTCCACACAGTAGGTATTCTTTCCTATTGCAACAACGTGAGTGATGCCATATCATAAATATTTCACTGAGAGAAGCCATTCTCCCGAAAGAAAAAACACATGGTATAACATCATGTGGATTTTAAAGTAGAGAAAAGTAAGAAAATCAGATAGCTCTATATCGAAGCAGAGTTCACTAGGAATAACATGAGTTGATTCTCTATCTTGGATGCTGGATATACTAAATGGAAGACATGAGTTATTAAATGAAAATTCAATGATGAGTATGGGCTACCTCACTATGAACTATTGGCCAAGATAGCCACAGAGGTCTCTAAAAAACACAGGCTATTTGCCATTGACATTGGTCACCCACCATAATGACATGGTAACACCCAGTAGCTGAAGGTGACAGGAAATAGAGAAATCTACCTCACACCCACCAGGAAACTTCCACCTATCTGGTTAGCTTTTATAATGTCAGCAGGTGCTATTCAGACTACTGTGGGAGAAAAGACATTAGTGGTCTTTCCCAGCACTGGGTCCTGTATGTTATGATACTGACCTGCCAATCAATATGGAGTTCACCAGAGCAATCCTGCCAATCAATATGGAGTTCACCAGAGCAATAGTGGCATAACTGTTATGGGGCAACCAATTGCTTTCAGATTGAATTTGAAGTCTACTCCACATAAGATAATTATATGATTGGTAATCTAAATCTGCTTAAAAATCCCATGCTGGGGATTTCATAGGCCTTAGGGTAGAACCTGGTATTGTTATTTTATCAAATTACTACCTAAATATTTTTAGTTTAAACTTGTAGATGTAGGCTGATCTCAACCTTGGTCAGAGAGGTTTCTTTCTGCTTTCAGTAGCAGTCAATGCAAAGATTCATAATTTGTCAAAGAGAACATGTGACTATAAGTGTTCAGCCCTAAATGGAATATCTTTATCAACTCTCCAAGTCATACACCCACCAAGTCCCAGGGAACACTGTAGAAGAGGAAGCAGAAAGAGTGTGAGAACTGGAAGATGTGGAAGAGAGCTGTAAAATACTGTCATTTTACTCTACTGTATACATATATGAATTTCACAAAGAATAAATAAATAAATAATAAAAGAAAAGCAATAAATGTCCACAAACTATTCACTTAACATCTATAAGTTTGTTGTTGTTGTTTTTAAGGTTTATTTATTTCTATTAGCAGTTTCCCTACATGTATGAATGTGCAGCACATACATGCCTGGTGCTTATGTAGATAGGCACCTCCATAAAAAGATATCAGATTCTCTGGAACTGGAGTTAAGGATGGTTGCAAGCCACTGTGTGAACCAAACCCAAGTCCTTTGTAAGAACAAATGCTCCAAAATACTAAGCCATCTCTCCAGTTCTGATCTACATGTTTTGACAAGTGAGAACTAACTTTGATTTTCAACTATACATCTGACCATGCTTGAGTTCATTTTCGGCATAAGCATATTAGCTCTCTGTTCTCCCAGTGTTGATCCAGGGTCTCCTCAGAGCAATCAAATCAGTACACAAGCTAAATGGGTCCCTCCCATTCATGATTGGGGAAGGTACTTGTTCTTATACCTTATGATGATGCAGGGAGGGAAGGGGGAAATTCGTGAAAGAGGAAGAATTAGTTCTTACAGATATGTCAAGGATGAGTTGTTTATTCTAGTATTTCAGCTGACTCTGTTGGGTCCAAAGTTAAAACAATCCTTTTAGAAAGTTGTACGTGCTATAGGACAACCGCAAGTTTGAATGCTTCAACAATGAGTGTTCCAAAGAAAACTGTGCTTTTCAAATAATTGATTCAACTATTTAAGAGCTGACTTAAATATGTGGTCCTTATTTTTTAATATAGAGCATAAAAGCAGACTCTATTGAGTCCAAGCTTTCTCCATCCTTCACCATGACCCAGTTCAATCAAAGGGACAGGCTCTGATTCTGAGTAAGAACATATTTATTTTATAGCCTGGATTCTTTATTAATATCAACCATTTACTGAAAGTCTCAGAGGTATGAAATCTTTAAAGTTTTCAAAAGGTTTATTCACAGTAAGTAATCACAAATAACTTTTATTGAATCTTTAATAGTACTCTTTAGTGTTTTCTCTTACCTTGTATAGTCAGGTTAACACCAGTCACCTTTTGATGTATTCTTGCTTCTTTCTAACAGCCTTGGAGTTTCTTCTTGTAATTTATTAAGGGCCTAGGAAGCTGGAAACCAAGCCCAGAAATGCATAAATATATGTAAATTTACAGTGTATACAATAAAAATTAATACCAGTCTAGTACTGCCGACAGTAATTAATTGTATATTTCAAGACAACCTATAGAGAATATTTATAATGTTCTTAATAGACAGAAAATAGTAACTGTTTAAAGGAAAAATACGCAAGCAGTGTCTCTGTGGTTTTGGTGGATATAAGGTGTATTGAGGTGGTTCAGTGAAGCACTGAAGGAAAAGAACTCAGAATGTTCTAGACTCCTGGCTACCTCATTTTGAATCCTGGCTCACAGTTTACAATCTGAGTTCTTAAAAGTTCCAAGCCCTACTTTCCTACATCTAATACAAGGGTAACTAACTTTGCCTATGTTGTAAAGTTACTGTGAATATTCAAATCTATAAAAGTTTCTTCCTATGTGACAAGGAACAGCTAAGTTATTGGCTCCCAACTTTATTATGCACAAAGGATATCAACTCTCCATTTTCTCCATTAAAAATGAACCAAACCATCAGAGGATAATATAGTTCATTCTTTGTGGGCATTCATCTAGTACAAGGTTTAGAAAGTGTAGTGTAGTACTTTTTCAGTCTCAGTGTTACCTCTACCACTACCCTCCCCCTCCCCCTCCCCCTCCCCCTGGGCCTCAGTGCTCAACTGGTATCATCTCACCTCTTACTGTCCAGTATTATGCTCTAGAGAAATGCAAATGAGAAGTAAGCTAGCCTTCAAACAGGGCTGTACCACTGGTGTGGTGGAGCATGTGGACAAGTACTTGGACATAGGGCTGGAGGATTAGGAGACCAAGGCCAGTTTCATTTTGACGATATCAAGACTGGCCCGCAAGAGACCTTGGCAAAAACAAAACATATATTTTGAGAAATCAATAGTCCATATCCACTAATGGTAATAACTAGGGCCTTTAACCTATTGTAAATCATAGTGTTTCATGAGTAATGAAAAATGTATATCAATTTTTCAAACAGCTGGTATTATGTTAATCTCTTATAGCAGTAATTATGCCATATTAATCAAAAGCCATTTTAAATTACTTAACAAGGTGAACTCATTCTCATTTAATGTGCTCATAAGAGCTCATTGGAAGTGGAAAGTTCATGAACCAGTGATGTGGGTAGTGTCATTGAGCATAGCCTGTCCACTGACACTTGACAAGAAAGCACAAGTCAGCACTAAGGGCTTCTATAATGCATATAACATAGAAACAACAAAAGTACCCATTGTGTTGAGTGTTACCAGGACCCAACTCTGTAAATGTCTCTACACAGATTATTTCCTTTAAGCACTACAACAATTTGTTTATATCCACTTCACAAAGAAGAAAACAAATATGTACAGAGGAGACCAGCTGCCATCTTACATTGCTGGGTCTACAGAACATCAGTATTTCAAGAAGCAAGACATATTTCACTAGTAATATGCAAACCATAGATGTGACTTCACACTTCTCTTAATGATCCAGTTTTTATCGGGGCCAATAGTGAGTGTAATATCTGGGTAACATTTTTGGTAATTTAGAAAAATCAATTCTAAGCGTATTTATCCATTTAATAATTATCACAAGAATAGTCTTAGTTTACTCTGAATGTCTTCTTGTTATTGAATACCCTCCAGGTTTGTAAATTCACATAATAATCATGATAGTACTAAAAATACACATTCTCATATTAAACCGAGCAAAATATAATTAAGGAAGTAAATCTAGAGAAGAAGAAATAAAGCACAATCACATATGCTCTGTAACAGCCAGGAACATGGTTTTTGGATTAATTAAGAGGTCTTCTGTTTCTCTTTCCTTCTCTTCTACACATTCCTTACTTGCTGCATAATTACAGGAAACCTGCTAAACACACAGGAAAATGACCCTGAATTAAGGAAGAGCATGGAGAACTAATGATGTCAGACAGTTGCTGAAGGGCATTGACCTGAGGCCTCAGCGCAAAGGTGTGCTTCCATCTTCAAGTAGAGGTACAAAAACTCCAAAAGACAGAACAGTCAACAATGGCCATGCTTCAGCCTTGTGTTTTGACTAAAAGTGGATTTTCAGATGAATCTTTCCAACTGAATGTCAATTATACCTCTGAACATCATCCCATAAACCCCACTGGTGCTGTCTTAATCTCTCCACAAATACAGAGGTCACATGGAAGCAAACTCTAATACCAGACTTACTTGTTCTTTCGTTGAGAAGGAATTTCATGTAAAAATGCTTCCAAAGTATCTTAATCAGCCCCTATCAATACTTGTATGTAGCAGCAGGGTAAGGAGGAAATTAAATTATTTTCTATAAAATAAGTTATAGCCTTACTCTGTCTTCTCCACATTATATGTAGAAGCAGAAGACAGCGATGCCATTCCCTCCTCTTCCCCAAAACTATAAAGCACAAATACAGAATGTTCTAGAACTTTCCAAGTTGGGGAGGAATTGCAAGGAGAATTGTATTTCTCCTGGAGGTGTATCCCAAGGTTCAGGAATGCAGGTTAATTAAAGAGTGATTCTCCAGCAAATGAGCTGTGACTTACTCATGTATTCCACAAGAGCCATCAAAACCTCATGAGTCTATTTCCCTAGATATGTATTTTAGTGCTCGGCCAACCCTTCATATTCAGTTTTAATAAGGATACCCAATTCCGGAATTTTTTTCCAGTTTCAAACTTTTCAAGGATTGCATAAGTGTGAAATGGAAACCTTGTGTTTTACTGACTCCGGGGTACTCAGCTTGAGTTATATGAATAAAATATGACTCTGGTCATTAAAATGTAATAAAAGTTTATAGTTTGAAGTCTGAACCTAAACAAGTCCACTCTCCAGTCTTCAGGATTGCTTTGGCTGTGTTCTCAGCAGGCTTCCGCTGCAGCAAGCCCAGGTTTCACAGAGAGCACACAGCACTACACACAGGCAGAATCATTTCCACAGTGTGGTGGCTTTCAGAGCTTTGTCATCCTCAGCCTTCCAGAGTCCTTACTCTCTCTCACCAGATAAAGCTTGCCACTGAGAGGTTGGATAGACACTGCAGTTGAGGGTCCTTCATTTTTTCTCACTGTGCACAGTGGCTTTTCAGGCAGATCATTCTTGAAGGGAAGGCAGATGGACTGTTAAATGTTCCAGCAAACTGGACAATGGGACTAAGCAAGAAAGCACTCAAGTAAACATACCAGAGCTTTTACTTGTATTGTGCAGTGCTCCTGGCATATCTCACCCATGGACATATGCCCCACATAACAGTGGGTGGAAATGTTATGCTCTAAACTACATGATCACCACCAGGACTCTTCAGCCAGGATGTCTAACAGAGATGTTCTCTGATGGGCTATGTTTCTAAATAGGCATGAAAGTGCCATTTAAACCCACAACCCAGTATGAGACACACGGTATCTGTTGGAGAGACTTCACTTCAAGACTCCTCTCCTATTATCATACGGCACAGTCAGGCTAACGGCTTGAGGAGAAAGTGTTTTCAGTGAAGGAAAAAGAGACAAAAGAAAAAAGTTTTTAAATAAGCAGATAGCCAGCCCCAGTTACTAGGTAACTAATAGCAGGTTTCTGTTGTGCTTTTCGGAAGGAAGGAAAAGCTTCTAGCAAAAGTAGTCATTAAAGCTGTGTGTAAGGTGAAACTTAGGACAGTCATATTAAAAAAATGCTAACTTCTTGTGGAAAAGATGTAAGTAAATGCCCAAGCAAACATCCACGTGCTACAGAGATGTGACTATAAGAAAAGAGCTGTAATCCGGCTCAAATACTGATCATCGGTGAGTTCTATTTGTAATAGGTAGTTAGCAGAGGAGAGAAAGATGCTTAGCATCCCATCAACACTAAGGCTGCCTAAAATTAGAATCTTAGGGATTCTGAAGCACGTGCAGTGACCTACAGCATCCCTCCCATGTAGTCGTTCCTCAGGCCTGGAACTCTGTTGAGGAAATGTGTTTGAGAGGTCTGATCAGAAGCTTGACCATATAAAGAGATCAGATCCTTAAGAACGGAGACAGCAGACATTCTCAAGAATCAGCACTACCGAAGTTCAATGTCAACTGAGGTGTTTTGCTTGGCCTTACTTCCCCCAGGAGACACCTAGGTCTAATCCCAAAGTCTATCTGATACATGAAAGACATTGGTATTATTGACAGCAATTTTCTCTTTCCCTTAAGACAGAGTCAGGTACCCCTGGTGTTCATGCCCTGCTTATGTCCCTATTATTTCTTCTGCCAGGAGAATGACCCTGATCTATGTGACTGACGCCCAGAAAGAAAATCCTTCTGTCCTTAGTATCACAACAGTGTGACTGGCAATAAGGAAACATTTACATGCTTGCCAACCAGCCTCCTAGACACCAGAACAGGGTACTGGGATCCTCCTGGCACAGGAGTGACCCTTTCAGCTGTTGGAAGGGCAAGAGTCAAGGGGATGCCTGCTTCCTGAAGGAGGCTGAGGCATCTGGATTGATGAAGTTATTATTGCTTGTAAGCATATATGTTGGGCTGACAATTTAAGATTGGATAACCATTTAGGAGGCCAGTACTAACCAATGAGGAAGACAGGAGGAGACAGAAGAGTCTCAAGGCTAAGGGTGTCGGCTAACTTAATACATTAGTTCTTCTTCCTATCATATTGGTTTATTCCGGATGAATGTACAGAATGAAGTACTCACAGGTTGTGGAACAGAGCTAGAGTTCATACTAATTGTAAGGGGGACCAATGTACCCGATAGCAAACCTTTATTAAAGTCCACTTTAAAGCTTCTAACGCTGAAAGGACAGGAGGAAATCACATCTGGTACTGAAAACCTACGACTAGCGAGGCCA
>JADRCH010000067.1:7555884-7655510 GCA_019843965.1 Rhynchomys soricoides
GACTAGCGAGGCCATAGATTTCAGAGAAGGATCTACTACCGCTACTTTACAAACCATCCTAACTGCTTTCAAGATTCCCACAGGTAGGTGTGGCTCTCTCCCTGTATCCCAGGTCCTCTTCGCATAGCAGACTACTACAGACAACTGGTCAACATGCAGAAAGCAACTGACTTTGGGGTACCCAGCCCATTTGATACATCTACTGTACAACCCTTAAACCTGAGGCTCAGGGAACAAAGCAGAAGAGAGGCCAGAAAGACTACAAAGATAAGGGACCAGGAAGTCTACTTCGAGGGTGAGTCCTCTAGATGTGACAGGCAAACTACACACCCATAAAACCTAAAAGAGGTGGCTGTGTAAACAAGACCTGAACAATGGCAATACCAGTTAACATAGCACAGTGGATGGTAGAAGTCAAACGGGACCCCATTCCTATGCAGAGCTAGAGGCAATTAATAGCTACAGAGAGGGGGAGGAGGGAGGGAGAGAGGGATAAAGAGAGGGGGAGGGAACTAGTCTCCAGGGATGAGCTCCCTAAATGGCTATCCAATACAAAATGGTCAGCCCTAAAAATTATGCATGCAAGCAATACTAAACAGACTCAGCAGATTGCATTTATATATTAATTTGTATATAAGCTTGTATGTAATGATAGTAATTAAAGAAGAAGAGATCAGGGATTTCTTTTTTCTTTTTAGAGATTATAATGTAATTACCACATCTCCCCAGTCCTGCTCTTCCCACCAAGCCCTCCCATCTCCTCCTCCTCACTCTCATTCAAATACAAGGCACATGGATTTTAAAGGAGGGGAGCATGGGAGGAATCGGAGCAAGGGAGAAATGATATAATTATATTTTAATTTTTAAAAAAAGGAAAACTTTACTTCTTTTGCAGCCTTTTTCTCCCCTCTCAAGTCTTTCTTTCGGGGTTGTCTCTATTATTTACATTTTCTTATTCCTGGCTTTCCCATTGCCTCTTCCTTCCTACCTTAAATTAGTCTGCATTCTTCTCTCCTTTGTTTGTCTTGCTTTTTCCCCTCCCTTCCTTCTCTCCTTGTATCTCTTTCTTTTATCACTGAAGTGTATTTGGTTTTGTGCAGTATCTTCTGTGAGTCACTGTTCTTTGTTGTGTGAGGGCTACGTAGAAAGAAACGCGGAACACAAAGGAGCCCCGTGCAAAATAAGCCTTTGTCTCATCTCAAAATTACCCCTTGCATCATCAAAGGCATGCCATTTTCAGCCTTCCCACGTCGTCGACAAGCCAAACTTCTTTCTGTAAATTATCTGAATTGTACTGTCTAGCCAAGGTCACAAGGCCAGCCACCGAGCTGGGAGCCCCTCCCTATCTTGTCTACACTACCTACCATATTCCCCCACATTGCCAAATTCAAACCTGAGGAAAACAGCTAAACCCCTCCAATAAAAGCAGTCTATATCATAAAGTTCAGTCAGCTGACTTGGGAAGGGGCTGTCATGGCTACCAGAATGCACCATGATCCTCCAGGTAAGGCAGGAAAGGGTGGCTGGTCCACAGCACATCTGCACCCCATGCACCTGGCCAGCGGAGCCTTCTTGTCTTGAGTTGGTTCCCTGCCTATCCTTGTTTTGTTCTGCCTCCCTGGCTGTCAGGTCAATCAGCTCTGGCAGAGTCGGACCATAGGAGTCACTGGCTGAAAGGAGGCAGAAGCAAGAGAGTTCCTTCCTTTTATTCCTGCTTTGAACTACCTCTCCCCCATTCCCACCTTTGCTGCTTTAGACAGGACTCAGGTCTGAAACAAGCTGTCTCTGGTTGTGCAACAGTTCCCTGAACTGAGCTCCCTCTGAGTTAAATGTTCAGTGCTTTCCATGTTCCTGGGGAACTTGTAGAATACTTTCAAAAAGCAGCCACCTTCTTAAAAGGCTGCACCACCCACCTCCCCAACATCCTCGCTCCACATAACACATGAACTCATCACCTTAATATCTGCACCTTTCCTTCTGCCACCTTAGTTACGTTTCTGACATTACAGGCCCAACTGTCTTCTACTAGAGAAAATCCTAAGGCAGGGTGTGGAATCATGTAGCCTGGCTTCAAAGCACTGCAGAATGGGAACACAGAATCTAAGGTCTGTGCGAACTGCAGCTTGTACAGGGAAGCTGCACAGTATTGCATGTAGTTTTAAAAACATGCTACCGCTTTGCCCAGGAGCTCTGGCCCCACCCAGCTCCCTTTTGTTGCACATGGCTTAGCTCTGGGATCTGTAGCAACCAACCCTAACCAGGCTTCCTTTTCTACCTGCCTTATGAGAGCATAAGGGAGGGAATGACTACTCCACCAGCCCGCTCACTCCTGAGACCCTTGAATCCGAGGATAAAGGACACACAGACAGCTTTATTACTTTAGAACTTGCCTGCTAGGCACAATTGCTGGGCGCAGACAACTCCCGCCTGGAAAGGCATGCCCTTAACAATTTATTATCTTGTCTCTCCCTCCGCCCTAAACTTAGTGGATTGTATCACCTAGCTCCCCCTCTGCCCCCTCCCTGCCAACATCCTTAGCCATCCACCCACTAGCCTAGGCCCCAGGCCCTAGCTGCCCTGAGACCTTACATGGTTGCAGTGTCCGTCTTCCTCCAAGGCATGGCAGAAAAGACCCTCTCTCTTTCCTGTGTCTACTTTTCATCTTCGGACCCAGAGGTCCAACCAGTACCTTCCGCCCAGCAATTAGCTCCCGGCCTTCTTTATTGACAAATCAAGAACCAATTAGGGAGCTAGATCTTAGTATTAGAACCTCCCCTCTGTGCTGTAGCACAGAGCAGCCAAACAATGAGCACTTCCCCTGAGCTCCCTGGACAAGTCTGGAGGACTCATGAAGTCTTCATGAATGAGCATCTGAGGTTGAATTTGAATGTGTATATGTTTTGGGGGTAGGGACAGGATATGATCTATGTATTTTATTGATTTCTTAATTGAAATACAAGTCAAAAACTGGTGAAAAAAAAAGAGGTTTTATCAAAATAGAGAACTTCTGTGCAGTAAAGTACACAATTAGCCACAGAGAAGAACCCAACCTATAGAATGGGAGAAAGTCTTTACCAATATTATATTTGATAAGACGTTAATATATAGACTATACAAATAATGCCTATAATTCAAAGTAATAAAAATGAACAATGAAATCAAGTAGATATTTCTCTCATAAATGACCATGAATCCTTTGGGGGGAAAAATGCTTAACATGACAAATATTAGGAAAATACAAGTGAAATCTGCATTAAGATGCCAACTCATACCCATAAGATATATGTTATTAAAATGATTGAAAATAACAAGTGTAATTAAAAAAAACATATTGTAGGAACCACACGCTTGTGGTACGTTTCCTCCAGTGATTTAAATACAGCTGCAGCTTGAGCTGCTTCAGAAATAATTAACAGGGCTCATGGGACAACTGTTGTTTGATCCTGGACCCCCATATGGTAGAAGGAGAAAACTGACTCCCACCAGTTTTCCTCTGACCTCCACATGAGTGTGCTCCCATCCTAAAAAGAGTATGTAATTTAAAAAAGAGAGAGAAGCTAATATCTAATGTAAAACAAGTAGTCATCGGCTAAAAAATAAAAGTGTTGGCTCAGCATCCTAGCTCATAAATCAAAAATGTTGATTTTAATGAGAGTTGGTGGCAGGATAATGAACACGGGAAAAATAAAGGTGGGGGGGGCAGATAATCTGTAATCCTAATCCATTCATATTTTACGAAGATAAATGGTTCCTGGATCTGAATATTTCTGTATGTCTACCTTGAAGTCTGTAAATCACAGAAGCTCTGTATAAAGAAGAACATTCTGCTATTAGAAAAAAGAAAGAAAAGAAAGGAAGGAAAGAAGAAAATAACAAATGTTACCAAGGACATGGAGAGGTTGGGTGTGTGAGTGTGTGTGTGTGTGTGTGTGTGTATATATATATATATTTGGTAGATGAGTCAAACAGTGTGGTCAATATTACAGTATGAAAGTTTCCCAAAACATTGAAAATGGAATATGGAATTAGCACATAATCCAGTGTATTATATTCTGGGTATATTCTCAAAGGAATTGGAAGCAAGATTTCAACAGGTATTTCAAACCCACATTCACACCAGCATTATTCAAAACAGCTTCAGGTGGAAGCCACTCAAATGCTCCCAACACTTTAATAGATTGGAAAATTGTAACATATCATGCAATGAGATATTATTCCACCTTAAAAAGGAAGAATAGTTAGATAAATATTGTAGTTGATGAGACATAATGACTTTATTCCCAGTCAATGATAAGCCAGATACAATAAGGCAAACGCTATAGGCAGCCCTTTACATGAGTTACCAGGCAACACCACACTCAAAGCCCAGAGGAGGAGAAAGCAAATGAATAGTTGTTTCAGACTACAGTGTTTCGTCTATATGAGATGAAGACACATTACACAGCATTGTGGATGCATGTGACATGGTTAAACTCTACACTTAGAAATTGTTAAGATACTAAGTTTGATATGACACACATCTTCCAAACTAAAAAATACCTGAAAACAAAAACACAGGGCCAGCAAGATAGCTCAACAGGTAAAGACACCTGTCACCAAACCTAACGTCCCATCTTTCCACCCACATGGTGGAAAGGACTACATCCCAAATTGTCCTCAGACATGCGTGTGCACACCCATATATGTATGTACACTCACATACTCATGTACACACACAATTAAATATTTTTATGTTTATATTTTAAACATAAATTCTATTCTATATACTCTTGAGAATTTATGTAATAGCCTAAAAGAATAGACTAAGGACAAGTGGATTTAGGTCACATTTTCACAACTGAGTTAATTCATTGAATTGGAGTTGGCACCAGAATTTCTTAGAAGGTGCTTTTGAAGATATGGTCGGAAGTAGTAGCCTGACTCTGAGTTTCAATGAATAGACACTGTACATGGCACATGGTCTTAGTGCTGTGAAGCCAAGGCCAGAAGCTCTATCCTTTGGTTAAAAAATAAAATAAAAAGCAATTTGACATAGTAAAAGCAACTCCAAATTTGAATTGAGGGTCAGGTTCTCAGTGAGTACAGGCATTTTTACCCAGTGTACCCAAGCCTCATGACACAAGTTAGACTTGAGTTAGTAGGAGACCTGACCCTGATGATGTTCTCTGACCTCCACACAGTCAGTGTGATATGCACATGCCTGTGCATGTTCTCTCTCTCTCTCTCTCTCTCTCTCTCTCTCTCTGTATGTGTGTTTCAATAAAAATAAATAATTCAATTTGAAGTTTGGAAATCTGTTCATAAATTATCATAAAATTTATGACCTTATGAAAGTCCAAAATATTCTCTAAACTTTGGGTCCTTTATCTGTAAAATGAGACACAAAATATCTATGCCTCTACTTTATAATGCCTTTTATGAGGTTCCACCTGAACACGTATATGTATATACTTTATGGACCGTACATATGATCCCAAAACCATGCTAATGTAAATCCCACTTCCATTCCTTGGTTTGCGTTTTCCCAAAATGAATTTTATGTTATTTTTCCAAGCCCATCTGTTATTTATTCATTCTGTTAACTCAAGCAATTTAGTACACAATAAAGAACACATGAACAATTAATAGCAGCCTTGTGCAAACTTATCTTTTCATCTTTATTGATGTGCAAGCACACCTCATCATAGCGTAATTAGCTGTTGCCTACCTCCTTGTTTTCTTTCTTATCTGTCTAACATCACACACCATCCTCAAGCATCAACATGCCATGTAAAATAGCCATGTTGCTGCAAAGCATCAACATGATATAGTTTACGGCACCATTCTTCAATAGACTCTGATCTTGAAACACCATGTGAACACCAGGAGGTTAGGGGAGAACCTGTGTGCTAAACATTGTCCAAAAGTACCAGGTATAATCTGATGGAGTTGGGAGCCCAGGCAGCATTAACATCCTTGGCTGAGAGGATTCTGAACCAATAAATAAGTTAGACAGTGAGGAATGTGGTGAATGATGGCCCTACAGGAGAGAGACCTAAAGGCTGCCAAGTTATTAACCAAGAAGCAAAGGTATATTTGTCACAAGTGAAAGGGTAAAACAGCTAAGCAGAGAGCATGGAGCTAGCCTGCAAATGGCACTCATATTCAGCAGGAGAGTCCATGAAAGCATCATTCTGAGTTCTGAGTCTGCCATCAACTGTTGCCACTGACTTATCTTTCAGAAGGATGAGTCACCTCTGTCAATCTTCTGTCTACATCAGCTTTCCATTGACATGACCAAAGGATGTGGCAAAACAGCTTAAGGGAGGAAAGATTTATTTTGCTGATGGTTTCATGGCGCCAAGTACCTGATCTCTTGGCCCTGTGTACCTTGGAAGAATATCATGCCAGTGGGTGCAGGTGGTGGAGGGTTCTCACCTTAGGCCAGCCAGATAGAAATCAAAGAAAAATAACAAGTTAGGAACAAGAAACAAAATTACTCCCAAAGGCCCACCCCCAAGTGACCTAGTTTATAGGACTAGGTTCTACCTCCTAAAGTTTGCAGAAACTCCCAAAATGTCATTAACAGACGACGATCAAGTATTTAATATGAGTCTGGGGGTAAGGGGCATTACATACCAAAATCCTAATATATGAATCAAGTAACTCATAGGGACGCTTACAAAATATGTGAGGTTTCCTAGTTAGCTTCAGTTGTCAACCTGACATAACACAGAGTTGTTTAAAGGAGTCTCAAGTGGGGGATTGTCCACATCTGATTGGCTTGTGGCCTTGTCTGTGAAGAATTGTATTGATGTGATGATGTGGGAGGGTCTAGTGCACTGTGGGCAGTGCAATCCACTTGTAAGTGGTCCTGAGAAGGTAGCTGAACAGGAGCAAACCAGTAAGCCACCTTCCTCATGGTACCCATTTTACTTCCCACTTGAGTCTGCCCTGACTTCCCTCAGTAATGGACTTTGGTTGCAAGAGTAAGCTGAATCAAATCCCTACATCCCCAAGTTGATTTTGGTCATTGCATTTTGTCACAGGAATAGACAGAAAACTAGAACATGAAATACTTACCAAGAACTCGAAATCATGGTTCTAATACAAGAGGCAGAGGCAGAGGCAGAAGGATCACAAACTTGAGGCTTGTCTGGGCTACATGAGATCCTGTCTAAAGAACAAAAGAGAAAAAAAGAAAGGGTAAAAGGAAAAATAGGATCAAAAGGAAGGACAGAAAAGCAGGGAGAGTAAGGGGAGGGGAAGAGAGAGGAGGGGAGGAACAGGAGGGAGGGAAGGGGAGAGGCAGGGCAGGGCAGGGCAAAGTACTGTGGATGGAAAATGAAGTTTGGCATGTTTCTACTTCTTAACCACTCTCAATGTAGAGATTTGATGAGGTCTTTACAAACTGTCTGCTTCTTATCAATCTTCTGAGACTGGATGGACAAGCTCACATAATGAGCTGCCGGTTGATCCTTCTACAAGATGTCACGTGTTCTATAAAAGCATCACTTAGGCTGCCTTTAAGAGTTTGTGAAAGCACGACACCCCTACCTCCTGGTTCAAACCCATGCGGTCCCCAGCTGCAGAAGAAAGGATGTCAGGCTGCCAAAATCTGATCATCAGCATTAATAACATCATCCCTGATACCCTTGCTCTGAAACCAGGAGTCTCAGAAATTGCCAGAGTGAAATGCATCCTTCATGAGGTATCTATTGACAAAGGAAAATACCAAAGTCCACTCTCGACATTACAGATTCCCAATGAATGGCAAACATTTCCAAAGCTCTTAACAAGAAGCAGGCTTAGCCATGCGTGAAAGCAAACTCTGCGACCTGAGGAAGGTAAATGGCATGAAGGTAGCAGGGGACTCAGAGTTCACTACTCAGGACACCATGACCCACTGCCAGTCATAGAACCTCTGTGCATCCTCCCATTTCTAATGCTGGAATAGCCTTTGGCTCACACGCTCTACTTTGGTTGACATAAAGAACAACTTCCTTCAGATAAAAGCTAAACAAAATCACATTGGAGTTGATGTGGTTACTCAACCTCTCTTTTTCCCCCAAATTAGTCTCTTCCCAAGAAAATATATTCTATGGATGCCTTTATGAAGCCTAAAGAGTGGACCAACCTAGCGGCTGGTTATAAGACTGGCCACCTTTATTAGGGATGAAGGAAAGAGGTCCTGAGTTAATATCAGCCAGCTCTGGCATCCTAGGAATATTTTACTTCTCCATGTAGGTGGTAGAAATATACCTGTGTCGATTTCATTGAACTTCATGAGATGGTCAGTTTTATTTGTGCATTTTCCTGTAATCATATTATAGTTCAATGAATTTTCAATGTATCCTTCACAGCTTAGGTTTTCTGATTGTAGGCGGCATGACATCTTAAAACGTTTTTGTGGCTATAGTGAAACGGACTCTCCTGGAGCTTGTCCATTCTCAAAGACAGTGAGGGCCCACCCAGCCTGGTGAGAGTTTCACAGGTACTAAATAGCAGGAGCCATGTCTTCTTCTGCTGGCCTATACACCCTAGAAGACTGACTGAGTTCTCCTTAGTCATTTTCCCACCGGCCACCCCAGGCAGAAGCCTGACAAATAGGGAGTTTCCCAATACTGTGAAATTTACACACGGGGGTTGGGGGGGAGAACAAACTGGCTACTATTGACCTTACTGGGAGACACCTCAGTAAATACTCTGGCTTCCTGCCCTTTGTTCCTTTCTTATGCTCCTGAGGGCCCTACACTCTTCTCAGCTGGCCTTACCCATACCTGAAGGATCTGTGAACATAACAATTTCCCTGAAGTGATCTTATGTTTCTTCTTGTGGCTAACCTGACTGACCATCTCACAAAAGAAGGCAGAATGTGCTCCAACTGGATCAATACCAAAACAAAAACAAGAATGGAAGATGGTGGTCACATCTCTAATCCCAGCACTCAGGAAGCAGTGGTAGGCTGATTTTTGGGTTCCAGGCCAGCCTGGTCTCTCTAGTGAGTTCCAGGGCAGCCTGGGCTACACAGAGAAATCTTGTCTCAAAAACAAAACAAAACAAACAAACAAACAAACAAGGAAGACAGGAAAGGGAGAAATTGCTTTATTGGGGTGAACTAATGGACAATTCCATCTAATTTCATAGATAATATGAAATATGTACTATATGTCGTACATATGCATTACATGTCTTCCTGTGTGAGTAATGCATATGTGCTCTCTATTGCTCATGTATGTTCATGGATACCCGAGGAGCTGAGAGGACATCTTGCAGAAATCCCTTCTCTCCTCCTATGACATGTGTTCTGGGAATTGAACTCAGGTTGTCAGGCGCCATCAGCCCCTCAGCCATCGCACTGGACCCCAGTCTCATTTCTTATAATGAAACTAAGAGACATGCTGGACTTACCAACCATAGCTTTATCACTATTATAAAGGCCATTCTTCTGCTCAGATAACTTATTCTGAAGCTAAAATCCAATAATTCATATTAATTTCTTGAAGCTGTATTAGTTTATTTGGCTTAACAAATAAATGAAGTCAGTATAGCTAGAAAAATATTTCCTTCTATATGTGTTCTTTAAAAAAAAAAAGCTTTAGCATGCAAAAATTATCTTACCAATCTTAACAGATCCAAATTTATTCATGTTCATTATTCATTAATTCATTTATTCATTCATTTGTTTGTTTCTATACTTAAAACTGGCTGCTTTATTGTTTATTATTTTCTTTATTGATTCTTTGATGGTTTTGTTTTGTTTATTTGTTTGATTCTGGCTTTGTTTTTTAAATTACAGAAAGGTATCGTGTGTGTGTGTGTGTGTGTGTGTGTGTGTGTGTGTGTGTGTACATTCAGCAGGTACAGAGAAAAGAACTGCAAAACAGAGGGGGACTCAAAAGCCAGAAAAAACAGTTTCTTTTAAGGCCTGAGGTTTTAAAGGCTGAAGAATTTTTCTCCTCTCATTTAGAGTTGGTCAGTTTGAAGAAAGCTGGGATAGTTGATTGACCCAGAACTGTTATGTGGCATGTCCTGAGCAGGCCTTGAACTTGTTGAGCCAGTCCTACTGGGGGGCCTGCTGGGGGAGACTGTAACCCTTTATTTTAAGCTATCGGGGCTTTTGTCTCAACTCTGGAGGGCAAGGAAGGGCAATGAAATAAGGTCATATCGCCCCCATTGCTGGCTCCCACTCCCCTTCAGCATTCCTCTAAGACGTACTCCTCCCAATTTCTTGTCTTTTTAATTTTTTTTTAAAGAACCAACTAGAGCTGCCCAAATGTATGTGGGTGTGGGCCATTCCCTGGAGTGTGGTTAACCTACCAGGACCCACACTCTCAAAGGTGTGAGCTTCCTCAACAGCTATCAGTTGTCAATAGCTATCCCCTCCTCCTCCTCCCCCTCCTCCCCCTCCTCCTCCCCCTCCTCCTCCCCTTCATCTTCCTCCCCTCCCTCTCCTCCTCCCCCTCCTCCTCCTCCCTCTCCTCCTCTTCTTCCTCCTTCTCTTCTTCCCCCTCCTCCTCTTCTTCCTCCTTCTCTTTTTCCTCCTCCTCCTCTTCCTCCTCCTCTGTAAGGGCTGGGCCCTTATGAGCTCTTCTCTCATCTATGCAGGCTTGTCTTGTGCCTGTAACCACAGCTGCCGTGAACTGATGAGTAAAACAGCCTTACCATGTCCAGAGGGCAGCATCCCACATCACTCCTCTTATTCTTCAGCTCTTACATTCTTTCTGCCTCCTTGTCTGAAATATTTTAGTTTAATATTTAGTTCCCTAAATTTGACCAGTTCCATGTCTCTGGCTTTCGACTGTTACCTACCAGCAGACCCAAATTTAATTCACAAATTTAGTTCTTATGTTTCATACATTTATCAATATGTTTGGTATATTTTTCTCAAACTTGGATTTTCAGACTCAATAGTTCTGGTGTTTTAAATGGTGTTTCTTTTTATCTGTGTGCTTCTGGCTCTCTAGTTGTGTCAGTTCTTTCTCAGGACTGGGGTCAACTTACTTATCTTTCTTAAGTCAATGTAATACTTATGCAGGAGGAACAATCTCTGCACTGACTGATAATCTCTTTTGCTATGTAGCAGTTTTCTCTGAAATTAAAACCTTCCATCTAAAATGGAAGCTTATTAAGACATGGGATGTTTATAAGAAGGTTAATCAACAGGATGTTCTAAGGGAGGGTGAAACATTCTATCCTGCATGTATTGCTAGCTAAACTCAGGAAGTAAACAACTCAATAGCTTCAGGAAGCCAGTGAAACTGACAGGATTCACTAGGATCCTCCCTCCCCTTTGTATATAAACAGTAAGGACTGCTGGTAGACACTCTAGGGGAGTCTGAAATCCCACCAAGGCTCTCAGACAAACAGAACAGTCTGAAAGAATCAGAGCTGTTGAAGAGGCTTAGACCTGCTGAACAATCTGGATAGTACATTCTCCAACCTGTTGTTCTGCCTGTAGATTGTGTGTCATGATCCAGGTTTCCAGCTTTCATGAGCTGTCACCCATGCTGTGGTGGTCTCTTGGGGATGCAGCTGCCTTTGAGTCGTTTCTGCTCCTTTGAGTAACCTATAGCCCATACTCCTGTAACTTCCATAAAGCTCATTGGTTTACCACATTGGACTTTGGTGGCATCCATACTTTGATTGTTGGTTCCCTCTTTTGGGTCAGTAATGTTTGTTCGTGGTTCCCCAGGAATAGAGTCAGGCAATACCTTCTCATGAACAACCTTCCATGACCACACTGGCATTTTCAAGAAGGACAGCCCATCACTGGCTTGCATGGTCTGGAAAAGGACTGTTAGCTCACTTCTCACAAATGTTGTGAAAAACATTACTTATCTTTTACCAGATTAATGCAGTTGTGCCTCTTTTTTAGAATTCATATCACCTTATGTGAGCTTTCTAAAATAAAACCATAGTAATGGATCCTGGAGCTCTGACTCTCTTTGCATACTTGGAAACTTTGGTTTGTACTTTGCCCTCCAGAACAGTCACAAAACATACAGAGCTCAATGAGCTTGGCAGTGATTCCCTAGTGACATCAGGGTGAGCCTTGATCATCTAGAAAAACATGCATGTATCTCTTAGTTTATATATGCCAGCGATCATCTGACATCTTATCCTTGGTGACACAGTTCCCAAAGTCTGAAATCTGCTGTCTTCAAGATATGTTTGGCATGAAATTCAGCCTATGATTTTTCAAAAATCCAATGCCTCTGTAATGACAACCACCATAACCAGCTCTGAGGGGGTGCCACACACTAAACCACCCACTAAGTGGGTTCTTACTCTTTTAATCCTTCCAAATGGCCCATGGGATAAATACTGTCACTGTTCCAAGTTTAACAACTTGCCTGAGGCCACCTCAGGCCACCTGTCTCAAAGTGGAAGAGTGTTGATGTGACTGCAGACATGCCTGTCCCCTGACCGTCACAGTTTTCCCACACCACTGCCCTTTTCAGCTTAGCTTCCTACAGTGTTACATTAGACATCCCAGGCTCGGGGAAAACAGCATTAATCTTCATTACTCTGTGTTAAAATGAAAGCACTGAAGTCCATTTTAAAGTTATATTTACCCCCATGTTGAATTAAGGACACTCAAATTATCTTCCACTATATAATCAGTGAATGGTGGTCAATGTTTAACTCTAAATAGGAAGGATTATTAAAGTAGATGGAAAAAAAATACTTGACCCAAATGGAACCAAAGAAAACCATACAAAGAATCTTTTTTTTTTTTTTTTTTTTTTTTTTCCTGCTTTGCTGCTATGGGCAGGTGCGAAACTGTAGTATTGAAGATAGTGCTGGTAAATCAACAGTAGTTCTCATTTGTTACTTTAGCCTGTTCTGTTATCTTATAGTCTTAAGGAAGGAGACAATGGGCTTCACATTCAGCCACTGATTTAATGTTAATAATATGAATTGCCCTTTATCTTTCAAGGACCATGATAAACGGGAGACACCAGTCTACAAAAATCTCAGTAAAGTCCAACTTAAACCTTCAGAGAAAAAGCTAAGAATATCATGCCAATATATAGTTATAGATGATATATAGATATATAAACTAAGTACAAGAAAGTGGAAGCTTTTCACTTACTTGGTAAGATGAGTTAGGGATACTATGAATGAATTTCTCTAACTTCAAATCACAGGCAATTGGCTGGGGCTGTAGTTCAGAGATAGGACATTTTGGTTAGCACATGCAACCCCGTGGGCTCAATCCCTAGCACTACAAGAATAAAACAGGCACCAATGAAGGCAAGGAGATCTCTTAAGCTTAGTTTGAAGTGAGCTTCAAAATGAAACCCGGTCGTGAAGAAGTGCTGGACAGAAATGACTGGCATGAGTTTCCTTCCAAAGTATTTTTATACTCAACATCATTAGCTTTGTGACTGAATAAGTCAGGCACTTGAAAATTAATTATATATCTACTCAGAAATAGAGATAAACCAATAGACACGGGCCAAGGAAAGGCTCATTGATGGAGGGAGTTAATGCAAAAGTTATGAAGCCATGCAATCTCCAGTGTAAACCTCAGCCACATCTATAAATTAGGAAATAAAGAAGAGGAGCAATGGGGCCCAAAAGATATTTTTCATTTCAAGACTAAGCCAGTTTTACCAAGGTTTGTCTAGTACCTTGAAAGTCATAATAAAATACCCACCAAGAATGAACCTAATCAGGAGCAAAATGAAGAGCTCCTTCATAAGATTGTGGCCCCTATCTCATCCAACTCAATCACAGCTACATTAGGAAAGGAGGGGAAGATGAAGGCCAGGAAAGGAGAGAAAACTTTGAAAGGGTGCAGAGGAAGTAAGGGCTACGAAAGGACAGCACACTCCTTTGTCAGGAGGAAGCAGAATGCTCATCGAAAGGCTACATGGCTGGTATCTAAAACCCCCTCATTGCTGGGCCTGGTGGCCTGTCAGGTCTGTAATCAGTTACTGTGGAAAGAGGGCAGCAAGCTCAAAGCTTGCCTGGTCTACATAGTGAGGTCAGTGCTCACCCGAGTTAGTCAGTGAAACCCTTTTTAAGAAGATCTGCTGAGGAAGCGGGAGGACTCAGGGCTAGTCCAGCAGGGGAAGTACATAGGCTCACTAACATCATATTTCACAAGCACATCCTTCGACTCTGCTGTGCTTTTCTTCAAGTGTTCGTTGATGCCTGAAATGAGCGTGCATCACGTCTCTGTTTATCAGGAATTTCCCTTATCGAAATGGGAGCACCACACAGGTGAGGTGTGCTGGCTACTTTATGTCAACTTGAAACAAGATAGAGTCATTTAGGAAGTGGGAATCTCAATTGAGAATATTACCCCACCAGAGTGGCCTGTGGGCAAGCCTGTGGTGCTTTTTTTTTTTGATTAAAGATGGATGTGTAAGGGTCCCACCCACTGTGGCCAGTGCCACCCCTGGGCAGGTAGTCCTGGGTGGGCTGAGCAATCCATGAGGAGCAGTGTTTGCCCTTGGCTCTGCATCAGCTCCTGCCTCCAGGTTCCTGCCTTGAGTTTCTGCCCTGACTTTCTTCAGTGGTGGACTGTGATGTGGAACATAAGCTGAAAGAAACCTTCTCTTTCTCACATTGCTACTGGTTGTGGTCTCTATCACAACAGAGAAAAACAATTAAGACAAGGGGGTATTTTCTTGAAGCAACTGTACTTTCAGCTTCCAGATCGGTGCCTAGAATGGTAACTTCTCATTCTTCATCTCTGCAGTTACTGCACAAATGAAGGAACTGAATAACTGATATATAAGCTCAGGCTATCAGAATACCTGTTTACTCCCAATATTTATGTGGAAGTGGGATTATACTGATGTTGTCCTCCCAACTCTCAGCAAGATTTGGGTCCATAGTCTCAAGAATGTATACAGATGTACACACTACATTCAACTAAAGTGGAAGATGGATGGATGGATGGATGGACAGATTCTGATAGAAATTTAAGCTAAAAAGAGAAACATAATCTGATGGAAAGAGTGGAAGGGGAAATGGAATATGTCTTCTGCAATCGTTTAAAAAATTAGATCAAAACAGTAATAAGCTGCCAAATTTAAAAGACATTGCCATTTGGATGAAAAAAAGCAATGTCTTTTTTTTTGCAAATATGTGGTGAAATTAGCACTTTTATATGTTACAAGTAAGAGTGTCAAGTGTTGAAGATTCTCTTCACTCCATGTGATCTTGCTAGGACCATCAACCACATGTCCATCCTTCTGCTACAAAAGTAAACTCAAAGCCACAGAGCCCGTGAGGGTGCAGAGGTGCTGGAGAGAAACAAATCTTTACTGCCATGGACAGCTACAGATAAACAAAGGTGTTGGTTTTGTTAAGACAAATTAGTGGCTCAAGGAGTGATGTTTCAAGCTTCAGGTGACCACAAATGCAGAGTCTACAGGTGGCTTCTGGGAAGGAGAAGGGAAAACAGAATTGCCTTCTTTAGTTTCAGAGCTAAGGGGTCTCTACAGATGGCTCAGTGGTTAAGAGCACACACTGTTCTTGTAGAGGACTTGAGTTCTGTTCCCAGCACCTGCGTCAAGTGGGTCACAACCAGCACCAGGGATCTGTTGCCCCCTTCTGGCCTCTACGAGCACCTGTGCTTATGTTCTCAAACCCACACAGAGACGCACAGTACACATAATTAAAATAGCAATGGTAACCAAAACAAATCTTTTTAAGAGCAAAACTTAGAAAGATGAGAACAAAGGAAATCACCCTGCAAGTAGCCAACTCTAGCCAAACACCCCCACTCCCAGAACCACATCACCACCTAAAAGAAGGGAGTATAAAAAGAAATGCCCCTTTAGCCACAACCAGACACAAAGTAGGTCTGAGTGTATAACAAGTGTGGCTTTGCCGTAGTCATAGCAGACACTTGTCCCGTCTACACAGTAGAGGTGACTCAGACAATTTGTTTGCTTTTAATTTGCTTTGGGTGAACATAGGTTAGTTAACTAGTGACTCACATTTTAATAAACCCATCCAGAAAGTTTTCAGTCTTTTACTCATTTTTCTGAGATGACTTCAAATAACCAATTGGAAGTAAGTTCTCATGCCCACATTACTTACAGGGACTTCAGATCAGCTTCTGCAGTTCCTCAGCTAAATGTCTTCCCCTGAAACAGCATACAAGGACATGTTGTGCTGTGTCCAAAAAGAAAATATAAATTCGGAACTTAGCCACTTTCGGAGTTGTAACTGTAAATATAAGTTTTGAGTCCCCTAACCTAGCAGGTGACAAAGAAGGCAGAGAGAGAGAAATGACATCACTTTTCAGAGTCACAGTGGACTTTTAACTCTGTGGGATAGAGGTTCAGATGTCTATAGGGTAATTTCCCTCCATGAATCCTTGCCAGAATGTAAGGAGTTATATTTGGTTGGTTTGTAATGGTGGAAGACAGGAGAACTGAGTTCTTCTGTTGAGTGGAAGTTCATGGAAAGGTCTCATCATTGGTTCTTTAGCTTTATATGCTTCCCTGGAGGTAACAGAATATTTTGCAAAAGGCATCTTAAATGACCAAAATGACCTTTGCTTTTACCACCCAACCCACACTTGCCATCATTCCAGAATTACCTGGTTCAAACCCAATTCCCTCTTAGTCATGGCATCATTGTCCTCAGCTTCAAGCCTCATCCAGTTTACATCATCAGAGAAGAAAGAATCATGGTTCCATGGCAGTGGATCCTTAGGAAGATTAGTAAGTGCATTGTCAACCCAGAAGGTTATGAAAGAGAAAGAAGACACTATTAAATATATCAGAACAATGCACATAAATTAAAAAACAAAACTTAGGAAAACTAGGGTATATGCTTTCACTCTACTTCTGCACAAAAAGCCTTTCCATGAATCCTAGGAAGCTGGGAAGGAGATTCCCATCCATGAACACATTGCCTCCTATGAAGGTTTCTGTGAACAAAGAAGTTGGTGAGACCTCTGACACCTGACATCATCCCAGCCCCCAGTCCAGTCTGTGCCCTGCTGACCTCAGAAACTGAAGATGTCTGAGAGAATACACTACAGTAGGACATAGGACTGTGATGGTGGTAGCCGTGTGACCTCCAAATGAAAGTCGCACCTATCCCACAGTCAGAGGTCAAACTTGGACTCTCCCTTTTGAGTTAGCTTTCTTTGAGTGTGTAAAACAGAACCTACGACCAGCGAGAGCTCCAGCTGGCTGTGTCATTTTGTTTTGTCAGCTGAATTCCCTAGTGTAGAGTGTTTACTTTCTCAGAGTTGGTCCCTCCAGAGCAATGATATTAAGACTTCCTCCTAGGTTCACTCTTCAGCTCATGCCAGTGAAGTAGTGCTTTGTGCCATCTAAGGGTCTCATTTTTAAACAGTGAAAAGCGCCAAAGTCCTGACAGGCTATTGCAGATGGTTGGCAAGCCGTCAGACAGATGTGCATGAAATAATTAAAATATCACGCTCATTTCTGGATAACATCTGAACAGTTTGAGAGCACAAAATCAGCATCTTGCTCCAAGATGTGTTTCCTTTTGGTGGCGACACATGTACAATGTGCCTTAAAACCTGACTACTGCCCACTAGTAGAGGCTTGCCTCACTTGTGTGAGGTTCTAACTTCCATCTCCAGCATTCCAGGAAAGAAAAAGAAGAGAAAGCACCCTGAGTTGATGGGGGGCATTAAATCAGTGTAAGTCTAATATGGTCTTCACCAAAAGGGAAAATCTCAGTATCAGTTCTCACATTTTCTTCACACCAATGATGGCCAAAAAATTAAGACTTTAACCCCCAGCCTGAAAACCTATTGTTAAGTCCATATTGTATTTTTATTATTAAATCTTCACTCCTAAATGAAATAATTGACAATAGATGGTAGGAATAAAGACTTTTTTTTGCGTGTGTTTGATGCCTGACAGCAGGGAAGACAGCATCGCAAAATCCAGCCAGAGCCCCCTGATAGACAGCTACATGGAGACCATGGGATGCCAGTAGTGGGAACTTACATTGAAGCGGATGGTGTGGCTCACTAAAGGATAAGCTAGAGTCCCTCACCACGCTTGCAGGAGCATCATTTCTAAAATGTTTAAGAAGGGAAATACCCTACATGCCATAATCTTCTCAGCTTGAGAAATGTTGAAAATGCCTTGCATAGAAGGTGATTGGAATCCAGCAAGATGATCAGTCTTAACATAATTACATTAATTATAATTATTATATTAATTAATACTATAACTCTGACGACTTCTACTCACTTTCAGTGTTTGTTGGAGAGACATGTTCCTTTCCAGAAGCGTGCTATGTGCCCAGAAAACAGATCAAACTACATCTTAGACTTCAGTGCCTATGGCCATTTTTATTAAGCAAGACTGGTACGCTTGGCACTGCAGCCCACCAACAGAACATTCTCTCCTAAGCAAGCTGGCATTGGGATTTCAGTCATGCTACATCTACCAATAACAACTGAAAATGAATTCAAACTCCTGTTTTTAAATCTCAGGACTGCCTCCCTCCCTCCTTCCCTCCTTCCTCCCTCTCTATCCTCCTATGTAAAAACAAAGAAATGGTGTCTCCAGGGAGAAACTCCCTTTCTGGAAGAAACAATTTTCCTGACGTAAATTGTCAATAAGTTATCAAAATAAAACAATAAAAAAGTCAGTTTTGTACCAGGTACACAAAAGGCTCCCTCTACACACTTCAGGGTGAGTTTCACAGGCTCCCTGTACAGTCTCTAATCCAACCCCAGTGTCACTTACGAAGCCCACCTTCAGCTTATGATTTCTTCCAAGGCACTCACACAAAGATCTCTCATCAAACTTGTCAACCCTAAAAAAGTGTAAAGGCCTAGTACAGTCTCTGGATCTCATCCAAATGTATTAGAGGACTAGCAGTCATGAAGTTGCAGGCAAATGCTTTTTACTCAATCATGGTCTCAAAAAGACACCGCTCGCTTGTTTACACTTACCACACCTCACTTACCTCAAAACCATGCACATTGTTTGAAAAATGGGTGTGTGGCTTTAGAATGCGGACAAATTTCATCAACAATGAATGAATTGCCCCAACCTTCCAAAGCACGGAAGTTCAACAGCAGTTCTCATGAAGGCACATGTAAGATGGAAAGCCACACCAGGAAGAGAATTACAGGACTGAACAACCCCAGCAATGACGATTTCATTCCCAAGCTGCCTCCAAATTCCCATATTTCTTTTAAAATCTCTAAATAAATAAAACTATTCTTGGTAAACCAATCTATTGTATTCTCTTCTGGAAATAAGTGCCCTTCCCCAGAACTAAAGGCCAAACACAGGTAAGACGCCCACAGCTAACAATGCTAACACTGGATATTGAACTGCTGGCTCATGGCTACTGAAATAATGCCTTTCAGCTTCTTTGTAACTCTTCTGTTCTGAAAAGGGAGCCCACGTCATCGCAACAGTACAATGTGATATGAAAGATGTTATTGAACATGAAGTGAGAAGATTTAGTGGATCAGCTGCTTTCGATACAGGCATGAAGAGTTTAGAGCACAGAACACATATAAAGAGCTGAGGAAAGAGAGTTCTTATAACCCCAGTGCTGAAGACAGACAGAGAAGGGTGCTGGGACTTGCTAGCAAGCCAAATCAGCAAGCTTCAAGGTCAGTCAGGGAGCCTGTCTCAAAGAACAAAGTGGAAAGTAACACAGGAAAATGCCATACATACACCTCTAGTCTCCACATATGTGAACACACATGCACACATACACACAAAGGTTCACAGGAATAAAAGTATAGAATAATAGTGATCTTGTGAAAGTGTGAGTAGAGCTAATATTTCTATTTTGAAATATTTCTGTTCCTTCCGTAGCTATCTGTACTATTCACCAAAAGAAAGCACATAGAAAACAAAGTCACATTAATTATATTGTTGCTGTATTTTTTTTTTTCTGGAAAAAAATCAATATATGGATTTTTGTAAGTGCAGATCTGATGCAGTTGTCTTCAGCAAGTTTATTTCCAACTCAATGTCTTTCTTCATTTTTGTCCATATTTCATTGAAATTTCCAGATTTCTTTGGTTTTTGGTGGACAGGGCTCTCTCCTTGGAGGTCTTTAACAGAACTTGGAGATATTAGTGGAATATAAATAGATCAAATATCATGGGCTGTGGCATAAATACCTTCCTTGTGTCTGTGTATAGATCCTTTGTGGAGAAAAGCTGCAATTGTGGCAAGACTATGTACCTGTCTTAGTCAGGGTTTGTATTCCTGCACAAAACATCGTGACCAAGAAGCAAGTTGGGGAGGAAAGGGTTTATTCAGCTTACACTTCCATATTGCTGTTCATCAGGAAAGGAAGTCAAGACTGGAACTCAAGCAGGTCAAGAAGCAGAAGTTGATGCAGAGGCCATGGAGGGATGTTATTTACTGACTTGCTTCCCCTGGCTTGTTCAGCTTGCTCTCTTATAGAACCCAAGACTACCAGCCCAGGGATTGCACCTCCCACTATGGGCCCTCTCCCCTTGATCACTAAGTGAGAAAATGCCTTACAGCTGGATCTCATGGAGGCATTTCCTCAAGGAAGGGTCCTTTCTCTATGATAATTCCAGCTTGTGTCAAGTTGACACATAAAACCAGCCAGTACTGTACCCATGAATGTGCACAGCTACAACTGTGATGGCTTAAGTCCAAAATGTATACAGCCTAATTCATTATCTCTTCCGATGTTCCAAAACCTAATCAGCTGAAGCCTTGGAGTCCTACAGGGAAGAGATGTCCTTAACATGAGACATTCTGAAGGTAGGTTTATCAGTGTTCTGCCTCCCCCCAGAATATGCTATTCTTCCAGAGACTACTTAATTTTGGAAAAAGATTGTATAGCAATGAACTTGGCAGGGTAGCTAGCTACAAAATATACTTCCAGGTAAATCACTTAAACGTCCCCTCTGGTACACCATGAGCCGGGATGTAATAAAGTCTCCATATTGAGATGAAATTAATCACACACACCTCTACAGTGCTGAACACGAGGCTCCCAGAGTGTAGGATATTTCCTTTTTCCACCCCCACTCCTTATCTGAGTGCTTGTCAAATAGTTAATGTGTATTAAATAATGGTTTGGTGACTCACTGGACTACATGGATTGTTTAAACCAATGGATAAGCAGAGCCATCACTGGGAGAAGGAAAATGTTTTGTTGTTGTTGTTGTTTTGTTCTTTAGGGTTTGTTTTGATTAAAAATCTGGTTTATAGACAAGGATTAGCCAGTGTAAAACATTTCTGCCTGACCCATGTCCCCTTCTTCCTTTTAGAAGTATTGCTCTGTCATTAAGACCCAGCACCTCTAAGCATCTCTTCTGAGCAGACCTACCTCATGGCTGTTTGGAACAAAAATAAAGGCAAAGCAAAGCAGTTTTCAAAGAAAACCAACTTAATAGTCTCTGATCAAATGGCACATTTTCCAGGAGACTGAAAATGCAGCCAACTTGTCTCAAGATGTGTCCTTTTTGTCATTCACACACCTGTGTGGCTATGTATTTCCCTTTCGTGGCTCTATTTTTCTTTCTTAGCAATGTCTCTTCCCAGGTGTCTGCTTGCTCACTGGCTCACTATATTAGAAAACAAACTCCCCAAAGCATAGGCTTTGGCTTTGATTTATTATGTGGCCCATACTGGCGAGCACTGTCTAGAATGTGGAAAGAATTCAATACATATTCATTGAATAAATAAATCATTATTATTAGATATATTATCTCAGGCATATAAAGGGAACACAGAGAAGCCAGGTTCTATGTACTGAGAGTTTATATTAAATATTAAAAAAATTAGATGCACCAAATAGTCTCAGATTTTAACTGGATTCAGTGGCTACAATGATGAGCCTTTTTGCAATCATGGAAGTAATTACTAATTTATAAACCTGAGTAAATAAAAACTTGAAGTAAACCTAAGGTCACCTCTTGCCTCTACTGCATTTTGGTTTGGTTTCCAGATGGCTGTTCTTTGTTTGGTTTGGGGTTGTTTTTATTTTTAGAGAAAACTTCAAAGTGTGTTTTGGGGGAGATCTCTTTCTCTCTGACACCAGAGAGAAATTTGCAGCCAGGAAGATGACAGTAGGGCAGCAGGCCCAGCCTGTTCGTTAGTACATTTTCAAGTGTACCAAGACAGAAGGGACTTTAAAGCGTTGGGAACATCACACCATAGAAAGGCATTTAGAACAGGGCCTTTCCACCTCAGTGCTCATTAGCGCTTAGACACCATCACTTCACAGTCTACCTCTGACACCTCATGCTTCTTCTCCTCTCTCTTTGACTCTTCCCATCTGCCAATCATAAAGTAAAACTTCACAATATAGAATTCTGTTGGCCTCCCCGCCCAGCCCATGCAGACAGCTATCATATCTACATTCACACACTTTGCACACCACACCTTAAAATGAGACCATCTTTCCTTTTAAGCAGCCAGATGTCTTTCCAGAAAATTTGAAGGACAATTTCTCTATACTCCCTATGTATTTACACATCTTCCACGTCCTGTGTAATTCCTCTTTCATTTCTCTGAGCTTGACTCTTTTGCAGTTTCCATTTCTTTTTTTCTTCCCTTTAGGTGCAGTTTTCCAATTGGCACACACTAAGCACACATATGTATAAAGTAGTCATAATATCTTGGGATTGCTATGTTCATCACCTCATTCATCTCTTTATTCTGTCTGGAACATCCAAAGTCCTTGCTCTTATAACAAGCCCCCAGATCTTAACACAACGGATGCCGATTTAGAGGTGTTGGTAGGTCCCAACACCTGCCAAAATGGAAACAAAGACTTAACCCCTTAAAGACCTAGTCCATAGGTCCAGGAAAGTCCCTAAATATACTAACGTCACTTGTTGGCTTCTGTAGTTCTGCTTCTGGCTGACTGAACTGTGACAGTTTGAATGTGGGTTTGGTGCGTAAATGACAAAGGGTGGTGAGGCTCAGAGTTGCGTGATTTGGCCAAGCTCCTCAAGCAGCCACTGGCTGGCAATAAAGACTTTCTTTTCAGCTCATGAGCATCTGTGTGGTGATCTCTTGTGGGCTTACCCCACAACATCCCCAGTTGTTTTGAAATCTGCAATGCAGTTAATTGTGGTCAGCTGTAGTTAGCTTGTTGTGCCTTAGAACATTTGAAATTATTACTCCTTCCCAACTGCAACCCTGGACCCATCAACCACCTTCCGTTTATCTTCCCTCCCTCTTATTCTTCCAAGTTCTTGGCAACTGCTACTCCATTCTTGACAATATCACCATTTATAGAATAAATACTTCCAAGTGCTGTTGTATTGAAGGCTTGCTCCTAGCTGGTGGTGCTAGTTTATTCTTATCAATGGGTTAACCTGCCTAGTTATTACAGAATGGACTGTCAGGAGATGGGTCCTACCTAGAGAAAGTAGGTCACTGGGACAGTGCATCTGTAGGATTTATTTTATTCCCAACCTCTTCCCCGTACTTCTATCCACCATGGATAAGCTGCTATGCTCATCACATGTTTCCTGTCATAATGTCTGCCTCACTGTGGGCCAGAAAAAAAAACAGAGCTTAGTTATCATGGATTGACACCTCTGAAACTGTAAGCCAAAGTAAGTCTTTCTTCCTTTAAGTTGTTGCACTTGGGTGTTTTATCACAGGGACAAAAAGTTGAAGAACACAGCTGCCTTTAGTTTGTCTTGTGGTACAGTTTTGCTGTCTACAAGTTTCTCCATCTTTAATTTATCAGAAAATGGCTATATTCAATCTGAAGTTTTGCTTTTATATATTTATTTTACATAATTACACAGAAGCATTGAAACATTAACTCCTGCTTCATAAACTGCTTTTTTCTCAGGTTAAATATGACTACCCTGTGTGCTATGCACTGAATATAAAATATCTTCTATGGGATCATGTGTTTGAAAATTTAGCCTGTAGCCAGTGATAAAGTTTTGGGAGCTTATGAACCCTTTGGGACATGGGCCTACAGGGAAGGAATAGCCTACCAGGAACTAGCTTTTAGAAGTGCAACCTGTCCAGATTCCAGTCCACCCTTCTGTTTCTTGGGCTGCCTAGAATTGAACAAACCATACTGCTTCCATGTCCTGAGCCACCTTGAACTCCATCACAACTTCTCCACCAGGATGAAATGGATGAACACGAGCCAAAATAAACCTCTGTGTTGCAAGTTCCTCTGTGTTTTCCAGGCTCGAAATGTTTTACACACACACACACACACACACACACACACACACGCAGGTTTCTCATGTCACTTCATTGTTTTGGGGGTTGTACTTTTTATCGCTCTTGTTGGAGTGTTCTGTCGCTATTATCTGTGCAGTGTGATGCTTTTCTCCATCTGCTTTCAAGCTTTTCTCCTCATGAGCTACAGGTGGTCAGTAGCTGCTGAGAGAGGGCTCCAGGGATTACCTCCTACATAGGACATATGGTAGACGGATGCATACAAGTAACACAAAATGGACTCAGAAGGTTGTATGTACACATGTGCATATACATGTATATACAGATAACAATAGCTAAATGAGAGACCATAAATTTTGAAGGGGGCACAGAAGGAGTTTGATGGGAGAGAAAGGGTGATAGTGTTCATGTCTGAATTTATCCATAAAAGTATTATTTTAACAAAGATTGTCTCTTCACTCTTGGCTCTCAGAACATTGATGATGATATGCCAGTGTGTGGCTTTCTGCTTTGGAAATCACTGTTTCTCCTCAGCAGTTAAAGCTTTTCATCAACTTTGAGAAATTTAGCATTGCTTTCTCTATTTTATTTTTCTGATGCATTTGCCCTCCAGTTGGACTCAACTGTTAAACTAAATGACTTGAAATATCTGTTTTATTTCATGAATGATTGTTACTTTTCATGAATGATCGTTGTTTGAGTTTTATAGATAATATTCTTTGTATTTATCTGCCTTCCATTCCACTGAGCCCTATTCTGTCATCTCCAATCTACTATTAAGTGAACTTTTCATTTTAGTTAATACACTTTTCAGTTCAAGAGTTTTACATTTTTGCGTTGCAGAAGGAGAGACAGAAGATCCAAAAGATGGGGAAGCTATGTCTAGTAAAAACCTGAGAGGTTCAGGTTGAGTAAATCTATAATGAAAGGGAAGATGAGATGGCAAATACAGGTGAAAGTCTGCCTTTAGATTCTGTAGTGAGGACATTTCAGTGCTCTGCTTCCATAACATCTGACTTTTCTGTCAAACTTGAAGCATGTTTTCAACTGAGATGATATATGGAAACAGAGGTGGTAATGAATTTGAATTTTCAAAGCTGGAAATGTCTGTAGTAGGGAAATTATCAGCAACTGTTTGGTACCCTTCTATATATTTCATGACTTTCTCATTGTGTTGCATGACATGAATGGAAACTTGATCAGGCTTATGAGAGCAGCAAGGCAATGAGTGGACCTGATACTCACTAAGGGATGCAAAACAGGTGAGGAGGAAACAGAAGGCACAAAGGAACCTGCCACTGAGAGACTGCTGTGTCCCCCGAGAGAATGTTGTGTGGATGAGAGAGTATAAGATCCACCAAGAGAGTGTTGCACCCACTGAAAAAAGACAAAGATTAGTTTGTTACCTTGTGGCAGTGAAGGCAAATGTATCAGAGAGCCTGGTATAGAGTTGAGAGCCATGAAATGGTGTGAAGTTAAAAACTAAGATGGTGATGGGATGACTTAGTACTTGATGGTCTAGGAGAAGACAGAGTTCAATTCCCAGTACCCACATTAAGTGGCTCCCAACTATCTGTAACTACAGCTTCAGGGAATCTAACATTCTCTTCTGGACTCCCCAGATACCCATATTTACTTTTGCTCTTGTATATATACACATGTCCTTAAAACCTTTTTACAAACAGAGTTTCAATTTGGCAAATTTTCTAAGGAAGAAAACTTTAGGCTAGAAATTTAATAAGTATTTGTAGTTGAGATCATATGACAAACTAGAATAGGGCGATCAGATAGAGATTATAGGGCTCAGGGAGGGTCTGATGCCCAAGAGCCAACAGGTAAACTGGATTCAGAGAAAGGACTTTAGAAAGAAAGATTGTCTTAGTTAGAGTTTTACTGCTGTGAACAGATACCATGACCAAGGCAACTCTTATAAGAACATTTAATTGGGGCTGGCTTACAGGTTCAAAGATTCAGTCCATTATCATCAAGGCAGGAGCATGTGCAAAAGGAGTTCTACATCTTCTTCTGAAGGCTGCTAGGAGAAGACTGGCTTCCAGGCAGCTAAGAGGAGGGTCTTAGAGCCCACACCCACAATGACTCACTCCCTCCAAGGCCACACTTATTCCAGCAAGGCCACATTTCCTAATAGTGCCATTCCCTGGGTCAAGCATATTCAATCAGCCACAAAGATGAAACTAAAAATCTTCCAAGCACTATGTAGCAGAAAGGTACATGATGATGGGTACCTGGAAAGAGAGTGGGACTTTTGAAAATTTCTGAAATAAATAGGGATAAACGTGGTAGAACAAATCCTGAAGGTCTTTTAGAAGGCAGAGATTCAGCATTAGAGTTATGGACCTGAATATTTAGTTCCTACCATCTCAAAGCTCTTTTGGCAGGAAAATGATTTGTGAAAACTCTCTGCAATTTTTCTGAAGGTCTCTGACACAGACATGGGTAGGTGGATGATAAACTCCACCTCAATGGCAATATCTAATCTGCCGAAATATTTTTGTGTAATTCATATCAAGTTCACCAATAAACCCTAAACCTGGCTAACACAATAACTTTCAAAATACATAGGTATAGATATTTGTCCCAAATAAAAATAGGAATTAGTCTTAGACCCCTTATTGTCAGTTATTGAGTTTGCTCATGAACAAAACAGGAACATGAGTACAAAGGCTCCTCTGGGTGGGATTATTACATGTAAATGAAGCTTACACATTTGGTGGATAGATTGTATGCTTCATGATTAGACCATGTGTAGTGATACAGAAAAGGGATGTGATGTTGGACTTGACCTTAATTCACCAGCACATATCAAGAAAGATCCCAAATCTCCTTTTTGCCTGAAAACTACACAAGAGAAGCTATAACATTCCTTAAAAAGAATAAACTCATCCCTTGATTATGAAAATATGTCATCAGATAACAAATCCATACACATTCACCCCAAATGGCCTTCTGAAGTAGAAGACAGTCACACTGTAGTGTTAGGTGCCCTTCGAGTGGACCTTTTGACCAGTATGTGTTTTGATGCCAGCATTTGTTTTGTATATGAAGGTCACTAAAACCTTGTTTTGTGTTCTCAATAGCAGGTACTCAGAGTGTATTGAGTGAATTGCTGTGGGTGGCAAAGAATGATAGGCAGCCACTAAAGTCTGGCAAGGAAGCTCTTTGGATCTGGAATCCATGACAGAATTATTGTCCATATTTTGCATTCAGTTTTTCATAAAAAAGAACTAATAAAATGCCACAAAGAACAAAATGGTTAAGCTCACTCTTAAACTGAGCTTGAAATAAGACTGTCCTGAAGGGAGATATGCCCTTGAGAGAATTTCAAAGGGGAAATTACAAAGAAATCTAGAGAGGCTGACAGAAGAAAGGGGAATGGCAGGGGAGCCAGCCAGAGAGAGAGAGAGAGAGAGAGAGAGAGAGAGAGAGAGAGAGAAGAAAGCAAGCATATCCTTTGTACATCTTTACTATAATGACCCATATATGTGAAAAGAATCTTACCACTCACAGAGGAAATCTATGAGGTACTATGACTGCACAGAGTCATTTAGGGAAGGTGAGTATCACTAGGATATGATGGGCCATGGGGAAGACTCTACTATTGCTATTATTTGGGCACATCAGCATGTCATTTTAAGAAGACAAACCAGGATGTATATTTCCCTTTAAGATTTCTGCTGCATTGATTTCTGCAAATGGAATGTATTACAATGCACCTTTTTTTTTTTTAAAAGTGTACATTTGTATACCAATTCCCCCGTTCTCCTTGAACTGAGATTCACTTTGTTGATTTTTGTTGTTTTCTATTAATGTGCCTGGGAAAGCTGCTAGAATTTTTACAGCCATTCAAAATGGTAGTCCCAGAAGTGGTGTAGCTGGTGCCAAGTGCAGAGTTGCTTCCTTGGTGCTGTAGAGAGATAGTTTGTGTCAAGATAGGGTATGGTATGCTCACGCTAGTGTCGCAGAGGCAGCTAGGCAATAGTGGCCACCAGTTTTCTGATCTAGTTGAGTCCCTGGCACATTATGATGAATCAATGATCCTCTTCATTTTCTCTGTCCTGCAAGCTTTTGACTCTTTTTCAGGACAGTCTTGTTCCAAGCTCAGTTTAAGAGTGAGCTTAACCATTTTTAAATTTTCCTTGGCACATGGAAACCCAACTCATTCTCCAAATTCTTTTCTGCCAATGAAGAACCAGCATGTTGGACAACTGCATTTGCTACATAATGTAAATCTGTTAGGCTTAATCAATAAGTTATGCTCTAAGCCTTTCTCAATTTGTTTTTGAGAGACCCTGTCTCTACATTAGCCAAAGGAAAACCTACACTGAGATCATTGAAATATACTGGAAATGACCAATGGAATGCTATTCTCAAAGGGCTCCTGTATACTCCTAGTCTAAATACCTTGGCCTTCAGGGAATATGAGAGGAAGCCCTGTCATCAGCCTTTGGCCTAATTCAGCTGAGTCCCAGAGCTGACATTATTTATGGAAACATAAGCAGTTGGTTGGATGAATGCCCAGGGGCCTTGGCATTGTAGGTACTTAAATAAATCAAATGATCCAGAAAACTGGTATGATGTGAGACCTCCATTTGAACTGCCACCTCCCCCACTCCCACTGGCAAATGTAAAGGTCAGGGAGGACCCTCCTGTCTTATAAGGGAGAGCAGAGCCAGGGTAGGAGGATACCCAGCTAGGCATGCCATGTGGCCAGTGACATGGAGACCTTGTAATGTCACAGCAGGGAACAGAAAGAAGCCATCACATTCACAGGATATGAGGACTGCTGCTTAGGTAATTTGTGGTAAAAAATTAGATAGGTTTCTCAAATCAAGGCTGTCTCCCAGGACTTTACTCTGAAGATTTCCTAAAGCATACTTGCATTTTTAATCATATTCTGTTTTTTGCTATTTCTATCATTTTACTAAACAGCTTTACCCCTGTGGCTTTGTTTTAAATATCTAGCCATCTTGCCATCTCAGGCATTTCTCAGAAATCTACCCTCGGGAAAGATAAATCTTACTTGCGTGTTAAAGAAATGCAACTCCACCACCTAAAAAAAGTCAGGATACAGGGAAAAAGATATAATTGAATATTGACCAAATAAAAACCATCATGTTCATTCCTTACTTGAATATTCTTTCTTCAAGCAAATTCAAGCAGTATAGTCTCTGCTGCATAGACTGGTGGTTCAGCAAGATCAGCAGGAAATTAGAAATGCAACATTAGGATATTTGGAACATAATTTTTGAAACCAGATTCACATCTGTCTGCTGGTTCAGTGAGGATGCTTGGAGAGACCAATCAATGAAGGTACATCAATTATCACAGCAGCTAAAAAATGCTGGAGTTATAGCTCAAAGGCACTCAGGGTGGACTTCACTTCTCCGTGACTTAATCAGATGTTATACACATAAAAAAAATACCACACATTCTAATCTCTATCCCAACCATAGTAACCTGGGTTTGAAGCCTCCTGCTTTGCTCTGTCTCTAGGTGACTATTTGAAAACTAAGAACAGTTCATGAAAAAGTTAACCCCTAAGGAGATGCAAGCATGCCAGCTGCCCCATCTCTCATCCTCCTTATGTCTCTATGGAGTTTTTTCTTCTATAAACATAATTCCACCATTTAGAAGAGTGGGACAAAGAATATCTCCCACCAGAACATCCCTTCAAGGTTTCAAGACACAGCTGACAGCTGGCAAGCTATGGTCATACTTATTGAAATTCAAGGACTATTGAAAAAAATGATATTGGGGAGGGTTGGGCTTTGGAAATGAGGGGAGACCACAAGATAAAGGTATCCTGTTATTGCTACATTTAGCTTCAAAAGGCTCTGCAAAGGCTCACATACTGTTTGGGTGCCAACTATTTGCAGTAGTCATCCCACTCATCAATCTTTGCTCACTGCTAAGGGAAAGGTCCTGCCTCAAGCCCATGCAAAGGAGAAATATGTGTATGGTGGTTTGAATAAGAATACCCCTCATAGACTATTGTGTTTGAATGCTTGGTCCACAGGGAGTGGCACTATTAGGAGGTGTGGCTTTGTTGGAGTAGGTGTGACCTGTCACTGTGAGGGTGGGTGTTGAGGTATCCGGTTTCTCTCTCCTTGCTGCCTGAAGATCAAGGTGTAGAACTCTGAGCTCTTTCTCCAGTACCATGTCTGCTTGCACACTGTTATGTTTTCTACCATGACAATAATGCACTAAACCTCTGAAACTGTAACCTATTCCTAATTATATGTTGCTTTTAATAAGAGTTGCGGTGGTCATAGTATCTCTTAAGAGCAACAAAACCCTAACTAACCCATGCTCACATGCCTGGGAGCCATGCTGCTCTCTGCTCTATGTGACCAGCATTCCTTGGGCCCAAGGAAGCAGCATGCAGACCTGTGTGATGCTCAAACCTGCAGAAGCTCAAACATCAGAAAGCATTGAGCAAGTTGTGCAATTTTCACAAACACAGAGAGGTCATAAGAGAAAGACTTGACTGTCTCCCAAGAGTAACAGTCACCATTGGGTATCCAAAAGTACAGACAATATCATGAAGCCAATTCCTAGGAGAGAGAAAAATGAGAAGACATCAAAAGAGGTATAATTGGAGAGTCATAAATGAAGGTATTTTATGAGGCTGAGCCCCAAGCTCCCCTGCTTTGTAAAGGCCCAGAATCCCTGTGGGCTGTTAGATCATCTCACCAAGAACTGGTTAGAGTCACTTCTTCAGGTCCGGTTCCTACATAACTTCTTGGCTGACATTCTTTTTTCCCCTCTAACCATGACCTTAGTTTTCTGTTACTGTGATAAAACACCTGCCAAAAGTAACTGGGGGATAAAAGGTTATATTTTGCCTTACAGCTCATGGTTTATCATAAAAGGGAAATTGGGGCAAGATCTCAAGGCAGGAACCTAGAGGCAGGAGCTGAAGCAGAGACCATGAGAGAACACTGCATACTGGCTTGTTCTTCAGGCTCACATTCAGCTATCTTTCTTTCCATCTCAGAACCACCTTCCTAAGTGGCACCACTACCACAATGTGGGCCATCCCAAATCAATCATCCAGCAAGAAAATGATCCCACCAACTTACGTACAGGCAATCTGATAGAGGCATTTTCTTAATTGAATTCCCATTTTCCTAGATGACTCTAGCTTGTGTCAACGTAACCAAAACTAACCAAACACATCCATATGTAAATCTAAGATGCTAATAAGCTTGGGTGATGTTTTCTGATAGGTATGTTACAGTCTCACTGTGTGACAAAAACCAAGAAAATGTAAGAACACTTGAATTCACTTTTAATGGTCAAGTGCAATAGAATTGATACACAACAGCACCTTGATACGCAGGCAAAAGGAGGATAATTAAACCCAGCTTTTCAAATAAACATCATTGCAAAGGTTACAAAACACTGCAGTGTTCCCAAAGTTGGTGAAATCAATTTTCATTTTGCTGCAGTGTGTGTCATGCAGAGATTGCTGAAACCAACAAAATGAAAAGCATTAATAATTGGTATTAATAGCTTCTATAAATTAATTTGCTTATTTGCCTAAAAACATCAGCCAAACAATTTATCAAATGGAAGCTATGTGCAGCAGATAATAAACAGCAGGTACTTTCTATTGTTTTTAGAAATGAAGCATTGGAAAATGAAGAAATCTAAGCAGATACAAATGAAATGAAAGCCCCTTTGCTAGGAAAAACAAAGACAATTAATTTAGTGGTACACAGAAGGAGCATTTTTGTGACTTTAGGTGTTTTGTGGAGACTATAAAGCATGTTACAGAAAAAATTGAGGTAATAATACAAGTTCCTATTTGTTTAGTGTACTTTCTATCAAATAATTGAAAACATCACTGTTTGTTTCACCTGTAATGCCATAGAAACAGATGAGAAATAAGCAATAAACGCTGATAAGAAATCAAGAGGCACTTGGGCTAAGCACTTTGTCGAAAGAATCTCATGGATTCAACTCAATGGGCATTTATTGAAAAGCCAGAGTTCACTGTCCTGTTACAGAGGAGAGGACAGTCACCAGTGTCCTCTGATGTAACAGGAAGTGAGATGGGCAGAGCAGTAAAGAGCCTCTATGTTTCATTCATAATCGTAGCTTGTGCTTGCCCAGGCTGTGCTCTGTTCCTAGAGACTAACTATGACATCTGAAGACTGTTAGAGCCTCAGCCTCTTCCTCTACTCTTCCTCCACTCTGCCTGCTCATTTTCTGTGCTTCTGCTAAAAGCTGGCATCTTTATTTCTTTTCCCGTTGCTGTGATAAAATACTGACAAAAGCAAATGAGGGGGAATGGGGTTATTTTAACTCACAGTTCAAGGTACAGTCCATCATGGCAGGGACGTCAAGACAGCAAGAGCTTGCAGCACCTGGCCATATCACAACCACAAACAAGGAGCAGAGAACAATGAATGCATGCTGCTGCTCAGTTAGTTCCCTTCTCTTTTTATATAGTACAGGACCCCGGTCAGGGAATGGTGCCACCCACAGTGGGAGAGTCTTCCCATTTCAATTAAAATAATCAATACAATCTTGCACAGCTATATGCCCAGAGGTCCATTGCCTAGGTGACTGTAGCTTCATTTTCTTCTTCTGGCTAATATTTAAAAAGGACAATCTTTCTTGCTTTTCCTCAAATGAAGCTCCTAAATTAATGTTCCATGCATAATATTCAGAACCTACTCTCAGACTCAGTATTGATTTCATACTAGACTTAGAAATAGTGTAAATTACCTACTTGACAATTAACACTACCCATCACAGCTAGTTTCTAGCTGCTCCAGATAAAGTCTGAATACATAAAAGACAATAATTACTCAGTCTTAAAGCTTTATCACAATAATGCAGGAATTGTGGCTATGTAGGGATGAAATGGAGAAGGGGAAAAACGTGGTGCTCAAGTGGGATGGCACAGAAAGCCACTTCCAGGGTCATCTTGTAAGTTATTCCCATTGACTGAGCTACACAGCAGCATCCCCACATCTTCCATTCAAGAGCACTGCAAGCAATAGCCAACTGGGTGCCCACTCTGGGCCAGGCGTGTAGGATGGCATGACAAAGTCATTCAAAGCTCAGCTGCTTGTAACTGTAAATGCTCGGAACAAAGCTGCAACAACTTAAGTTCCTCATTATGTCAGCTTTGCCCCTTATATTTAGAGATTTACAGACAGCAGACATCAGGGTGCCCTTTGCCTGTGCTGTTTCCCTATTCCACCAAGCCAGTCTCGTTTGACACTTCCCCCTCAAGGCAATGCAAGCTTCTCTCAGCTGGAGAAGTAAATGCTTATTAGGATTCTGCATGTGCATCCTGGGAACTGCATCCCGCATGTTCCCGAGCTGTCCTTGCATCGTTAGCACAAACACTTACCCACAGCTGACAAGAGACATCAAACTACCATAGGTAATTGCATTTCCAGAGCAGTAGATAATGAAACGGGAAAGGCTGGCCTTGGCCCTTGCCTTGCTCTGAAAGCAGATAAGTAGAATTGTGCTTTCTCACCCCAATAATGAGACAAGAAAGTTTAGTCTTAAACTATTTGACTCTTCCCCCCATCCCAGCCCACCCCAACCGTGAACTCTTAAATTTTAAAACATGCTCCTTTATATCAGATCTTATTTAAGCTTGAATTATATTTCTACTTAATTAAACTTGCTGTTCCTTTTGAAACTGTATTAAAAAGAATACACAGATGCCATGTAGAATGAGCCCACTAATCTATTACATCAGTCAAACAACTGCAAGCTGCCCCCAGGTGAAGGAGAGACGCTTGGAATTATGATCAAAATCTTTCTTGCTTTTCCTCAAATGAAGTTCTAAAAGTACAGGCTCTGAAACAGCTAAGAAAACATCTCCAATTTAGAATTATGTTGAACAGCAGGAAAAGACCCACTGAACCAATATGGATTTACCCAACTTAAGCAAAACCCTGCATTGTTCCTATAATGTGCTCCTCCACTTAGTTATATCTTAATTTTCTTCTGCTGCCTAAGGTCGAAAAGGACATCTTGAGGGCATGTGCACACATCGGACAAAGAGGCATTCCCAGTCCATTAAGAAAACCTGGTCTGAATTCATTAGTTAAATTAAGGATGCATACATAACATTCAGGACTCACTCTCTGACTAAGTATTGATATCATACTAGATTTGGAAATTTGTAGAAAGAGCAAAGAAAAATAAGAATTTCTGGGGTGCTCAGGAACAAACAGGAGAGGAATGACTAAATCAATCTAAAAGACATTCCTTCCTGTGGATTACAGGGGGCCGTGAGAGTCCTACTCCCTGGTTGAAAATCAGCACACATGTGAGGCAGAGTGGCCTCCAAAGAGTGTGACCCAGACTAGTGGCGGAGGAAAGGTCCCCTCATGGGATAATTTGGAAAGTGCTACATATACTCTCATTCCCCTCGCAGATTTGCAATGCACACTGATCAAACAGTGCTGGAAGGGAATTGCAGTCTGCAGAGATCGCCTCTGCTCTGCTTTCAGCTGTGTGCACAGGCAAGTCTGAACGGCTTTGGTAGGCTCTGCTTTCCATCTCTAGCTTGCTAGCATTGCCTCAGCCATCTTGACAATGGCCTCTGTACACAACAACCTCTCACTGTGGGGACCAGAAGATGTTTATGGCTGCCCACCCAGATCTACTTCTTCCTGCTTCCTTTATGGTTTCCTGATTGGTTGAGGTGTCTTCCCTACACCATGGACAACATTTTCTTGAGGGAACACTAACTGCCCGTTGGCTATACTAGCCCAAGGGTCTCTACTTCTTGCCTGCTTGTGTGTTCGTGGGACCTAAGTGTAAATTTACATCTTCTTGAAGTGTTTTCAGCTGTTTGCCAGATACTCAGTGGGCAGTATGACCTATGTGTGGCATCTACTTAGCAAATGATGTGAAGGGTATGAGCGATCAAATGAATTGGACCCTCTGGATCAAGGCCATCTTGAAACCTAGTTTTCTCCTGGACCCTGATATGTGAAGTAAGAAATTCGTTTGTGCCAATTTGATTGAGGTTCTCTTAACTGGTCATTGAAGTCATCCAATGGACACAGCCACTTAAATACAAAGACCCCATGCCTGCCTAGGAACCCTCTGAAACCTTATAGGAATCTGTCTCCATGAAGTGCTTGCCCGTTTCACCCAGCCTCCTTGAAAGACATTTGCCCTGGATCTGCCTTCAGTCTCTGAGCATTAGTTGTTCATCTTCCCATTTGATTCACACTGCATCTCTCCACGACCATGATTATCATGGCCCCACAGCTGATGGCTAGTGTTACTGTCGTTTACTTGCCTGAAGGTGCTGCACGCTGCCTCTTTAGTGTTATCCCAGTTCTCAGGCCTCTCAGGACCACTTTCAACATGGTAGTCCCGTCCTGTCAGTGTCTGACAGGTTCTTCCAAACCTCTTAGCTGGAACTGGTTTTCATGAAGTAAAAAGGTCCTTTGCAGGGGTTTAAGCAGTATGTGATGTTTTTGCACTGGAACTCCACAGCCTATACAGAGGTCCTGTTTCTCTCAACTCAAACAGTGCTTACCCCATACCTGTGTCCTCCTGAAGTCAGCTCAGCTTCCAGGCTTAGCATCTCATGAAACATAAGCCAGACAATGAAGAAGAGGGGCTGGGGTGGAGAACTATGGAAACATAGGGTGAATAGGACGTGTGCTATGCTGCTGTTTCACAGACAGTCGTAGGACTGAACCTAGCATACTGAAATTATAGCAACTATTTGTTTTGTAGTGTGATGGTTTGTATATGCTCTGCCCAGAGAGTGGCACTATTAAAAGGTGTGGCCCTGTAGGAGTAGGTGTGTCTCTGTGGGTGTGGGCTTTAAGACCCTCATCCTAACTACCTGGAAGTCAGTCTTCCACTAGCAGCCTTCAGATGAAGATGTAGAACTCTCAGCTTCTCAGGCACCATGCCTGCCTGGATGCCGCCATGTTCTCACCTTGATGATAATGGACTGAATCTCTGAACCTGTAAGCCAGCCCCAATTAAATGTTGTCCTTATGAAAGTTGCCTTGGTCATGGTGTCTGTTCACAGCAGTAAAACCCTAAGACATGTAGCTTCTTTAACCCTGACCACACAACTGTGGTTCCTCCTCTTCTGACATGGTTTGTACCTGGATGTTCAGAACAGCCAACAACAAGAAATAAGGCAGAAAATGTCCAAGACCCAAAGGTCATAATAAATTTCTGTTTGCTGATAATCTACCATTAACAAAATATTGACTTAAACATGAACTCATTTCTTACATGTGACATACATCTTTTCATGATGTAACTTACCTCCCAAGGTCATGTTCCTCAGCAGTGCTCAGTTTACGCTTTGTGCTGTAAACATAGTCTCTTATGAACTATGTTTCACCCAGAGACTGAATGATGAAATGCAGACTACATGGACCATAGTGCCTGGAATTTCTGATTGCAATTTCACTCAGATTTGAATTTAAAGAGAATTTAGACAATACTGGGAGTGGAGGGTAATTGCCAAACACCCACACCCCTGTTTTTCTTAAAACAAACAAATAAATAAAAAACCTGGGCAGTGGTGGTGTATGCCTTTAATCCCAGCATTTAGAGGCAAAGGCAGGTAGATTTCTTTATCTACAGAGTGAGTTCCAGGACAATCAAGGCTATACAGATCAGTCCAAAAAACCAAAACCAACCAAATAAACAAGCAAGCAAGCAAATAAACAAAACCTTACTGATGGGATAGAATTTAAAACTTATTCTAGAATATAGAACTATATTTAACATGGAATTTGACAGCCTATTCCTTTAAACACCCCTCATACTTACAGCTAACCTCACAACTCCTTTGTAAGAGCAAATCTACACAGTTCCCTTTCTTCCTAGCTCATTACTCCATTTGTCACTGAACATTTTTTGCTTGATAATTAAGAAAAATTAAATTATTCTGAAGTTTTGGATAGCTGACCATTCCATATCCTTATGAAATGGATTTTTTAAAAATCAATGACTGGATTTACTTTTTAAATTCTAACTTTATAAGGAGACTGGAACAAACCACAAAGTCAACCTCATAGGCATAGAAGGCTGGGATGGTGAGGTGACTCATTGGTTAAACCTGGTAACATTAATTCAATCTCTGGATCACAGGTTGAAGGAAAGAACCAACTCCTGTAAATTGCCGTCTCCCTCCAAATATATGCTGTAGAATGTGCATGTGATGGACTTGCACTTTCAAAACTATGACCCAAAATAACTCTCTGTCTAGTAAGAGAGATGGGAAAACCCAAGCACACTGGGACTAGGATACACACACACACACACACACACACACACACACACACACGGAGTGGGGGGCGGTGGGGAGACAGAGATTGATTCCCTAATCTAGACATCAGATACAAAATCAGAAGAAAAGTTACAGTCTACTAAAGATTATAATTTTACTAGACAATATGACAATTGCATGGTCAGTGTATGGAGAAAACACCAGGGAAGAAAAAGACACTAAAGATGCATTTTCCAAAGAAAGCCATATATAATACCAAACAAGCAGAAGCTATGAAGACACAAATACCTGAAAGTACTAAATGAAAGATGGGATGAACCCTTATCAGGCTTCAAAACTGATGCTTTCAGGTGAGCCTCAGGTTGAGGCAGATAGGGCAGACAAAGTACCTGCCCTCTCCTTGTTTTATGGAGAACAGAAAAGTCTTGATAAGTCACTCCCAAAGCATCAGGATAAGAGACCAATATAGTCTGTGTCTGACATAGCACATAACTACCATCAGAATAAAATAAATGGAACAAACAAATCAAAACAGAGAAGACAAACTCATGGATGTGAAAGTCAAAAGAAGTAGCCAGCAAATTACTGCCCAGACTCAGCATTCCCCACTCACACCACATATTGGAGTAAGAATTTTGGTTTCTTTGAAAAACCAGAAACTGAAATATGTTTTCATTTTAATCTCAGGTGTGGGATATGGGGCTGCTTCAGATTGCCAACAGCAGCTGACTATGATTTGCCTCATGCTCTAGCAGAGGTGTGATTTTGCCAGCCTCAGATAGTTTCTACAATTGTTCGATGTTTGGAATTCTGGGGACTTCTCAAAGAGTATATAAATGCTAGGACCAAGAGAAGCAGGAAGGGATGTTGGTTGTTTGCAGTTTAATAAGCAGTTGTGTGCAAAGAGGAAACAACAAGAAGAAATTAGATCTTCTTGTCCCAAGGAATATCTAAGGAAGTAGTCTAAGGATAATATCACCCACTTTCTCCTCTATCCCTTTTTCTCTCTTATCTAGTGTTACCGTTGAAAGAGTGGGGGGAAAAGGGTGGAGAAGGGTGCAAGAAAGAAGAACTCACAAAATAGCAAAACACTGGCTACAGTGGACCCTGCAAAAAGCACAATTTTCTCTTTAGTCAGTCTTAACTTCTTATAGGTTAGGGGTCAGAAAGCTTATCCTGTAACAAGATTCTTGCCAAAGACCACACCATCTCTTTTGCTCCTAGCTATCCAGGATTGAAGGCAGATAAGTGTATGCAGAAACAAATGGGGGTGACTGTGTTCTAATAAAATTTTATTAACAAAACTAGGAGGTGGAATGGATTGGACTTATAAGCTATAGCTAGTCAACCTATGTCAGAGATGAGCCTAAGCAAGAACAGCATCACTAGTAGGTTCTAACAAAGTAGCCACTTTTCCAGTGGCCCATGTTGGGGGGCAGAGAGACATTCCTTTTTAACACATGAAAGAGCAGAAGTGGGAGGGAAAGAAATCCAGATTCTAGAAATAGCAAAGAGACGTTCACTTGACATTCCAAAACTGTGTTATAAATGGGAGAAGACAGCAAGACCAAACATTTCATTGCATATTTAGAGTTCTTCTGCTAGACTTCCAGAGATGAGTAGGCAACTGGACTGGAAAAGAGAACTCTTCAATTTCTTGTGAATCTTGGTAGGCTGCTGCCGAGGGCGAACATGAAACAGTGACATCCATCCCCCTTGGTCAGGGAAGTTTCCTGACTTTCTCAATGCACTCTTTGTATTTAGCCTCCCTGAAGTGTCTGTTCTCCCACCCTCACCCCTGCAAAAAGGAAAACCAAACAAAAACTAAGTCACATCAGCATAAAATTTTATTCTTTCAGACAGCATGTATCACCCATGGTGCCTGAAAACACAAATTTAGTGACACTGGTAAATGTGTTTCATTAGAGGCCTCCACATTGTCAAGAAACACACAACATGCATTAAACTATATAACTCAAAGGTTTGCACCCCATCCCCAACCATCTCGTAATTGGCAAATGGATTCATAGAATTAACTGGAAATTTCCCTCTTACAGCTGCCTTTTGCTTGTTTGTTTTTTCAAGACAGGGTTTCTCTGTGTAGCCCTGGCTTTCCTGGAACACACTCTGTAGACCAGGCTGGCCTCAAATGCAGAAATCCACCTGCCTCTGCTTCCCAAGTGCTGGGATTAAAGGCATACGCCACCACTGCCCAGCTACAGCTGCCTTTTTCATCGACTAGGTAATTAGTGGGTACTATTGTTTGGATCTTGACTGTTACATGGTTAAAGTTTTGGTCCTTGGCCCATTGGTGCCATTAAGGAGGTGGTTGAGCCTTTAGGAAATGGGGTCTAGGCAGAGAATTTAGGACATTGGGAACATGACCTTGAAGGGTCCTATAGAATTTTAAGTGCATGCTTTCTCTCCCATCTCTGCTCCTTTCTCTTTTTCCTTCCTTTCCCTTTACTATAAAGAACTATGTGTATGGGTGTTTTACTTGCATATATGTCTATGTACCACATGTCTGCAGTACTCACAGAGGCCCAAAGAGAGCACTGGATCTCCTGGCACTGGAGTTATCAGTTGTGATGCTATGTAAGTGCTGAGAATTGAACCTGGGTCCTCCAGGAGATCAGTCACTGCCCTTAACTGCTGAAATATCTCTCCAGACATCCTCTCCCCTTTTCAAGTTTCTATTATGAGTGGCTACTCACTTTCTAACATAGGCCCCAAACCAGTATAGACTATAGTTTCCAAAACTATGAGCCCTAACAGACCATTTATCTTTATAAATGGATCATCTCAGGTATTTGTTACAGGAATGGAACATTAACACATTAGAGACTGTTTTCCCATGAGCAGAAGAGTTACATTTCAGAGATGCTCTGAGCTAGCCACAGAAACCAGAGTCTGACCCAGCAGCCTCTGAGAGAGTCCATGAGGTCAAACAAGTCCTTCCAGGTGAAGGCCAGGGCTTATCGAGCTACTGTTGCTGTCAACAATACTGGTTGGCTCTCCTATAGACCTGACAGAATGCAGCATCCCTAGACCAGGACACTGGATGTTAAGTAGTCCTCTTGGTTCCTACCAAGTCCTCATGCTCAGTGCTGTGACCTCATGCAGGAGCATTTCAGCAAAGCAAACTTTTGCCTTCTACTTTGCAGTCCAATGTATCTTCTTTATCAAGTGCAAGATGGACCTTCGCTCCAGAGTTCGCTGGTCCACTGTTTCTGTGCTTTCCATTGCTGGTCTCTGCTTCTCTTGGGAACAGCGACATCATAGCAAGGGACGCATGAACAGCCAGGCCAGCACTGGGAGGTAGGGTCTAGGGACACTGCTGCCAGATGTCCTCTGAGCGTGCATTACAGCAAAGACTGCATTTGTGTGGTTGGTGGGCAACTCTACATTGCAGATCATTCCTTCACAGCAAGACCTACACTCCTGTGTACAAGGAGGGAAGAGGAATAGGAATAAGGAGCAGGTCCAAAACCCTAAAACAAAAGACAGGAGCTGGAGTTGATAGCCCAGCCTGTACATTGCCCCAGCCTGTGGGTACTATTCCCCTGCTGAGCAAAGACTACCTCATCCTAACTCTGTGTCAAACCCAAGCAAAAATTGAGGCAAATAAGAGAAACTGAGTTAGTCTGCTCAGTTGCCAGCTCTTGACAGATTTACTAGAAAACAATGAAACCAAAACCAATGACCTGAAAGTCAGGAACCTTCTGGACTTGTTGGTTCTCTTTCTTAGTATTATTTGTTAGGTGATAACTATGACTTGCTATTGTCTGTGCCATCACCTAAATCCGGTTATGACTGCAGTGATAATTTGCTAAAATAAATAAAAATAAAATAAAGTCTCTGTTCTTAAGAGTACTTTCAAGGGAAGCAACCTGTGACCACAATAGTGATGCATGTCTGGCCTGAAGCCATGACTTAATGAACTGGCCACTCATACATGTTTTCAAGCCAATGAGGCAGCAGAAAGGCAGCAACTCAAAGCACAAGCACAGTCATAATGGCTGTCCAGCCAGCTGACCATCAGATTGACCCAGGGGAAAATTTTTATTTTCCTTTTCAAATCTTGCTATGTAGCCCAAGCTGGCTTCATACTCATAATCCTCCTGTCTCAGCCTCTAGAGTACTGGGATTACAGAAGTGAGCCACTGTGCTCACCCTGGGTACTTTCTAGAGATTTTGACTCCTTAGACCTCTATGTGAAGTTCCATTTCAATCAGTCTAGGATGCTCTCTTTCATCCTCACCAGCTCAGCTCAGCATTGCTGCCCATGTGGCCCTTGCATGGTCAGAGCCAACAGCCACTAAGTCAGAGTCAGTGACTTACTTACATGCTACATTAAATTCCAAAATCTCATGAAACATATTTTCAAGTCGTTTCCCCTCAAACTTTAGGATCTCTGCATATAAGAGTCCATTTTTGTTTGGGATGATAAAATGAGAATATTAAAGAGATAAATTGATCCAATAAATTGATCTAAATTTATCTTATTCTCTTAGACTCTTTCTTCTCTGGGCAGAGATACAGAATGAGACAAAGTTTCAATGCCAAAAGCCATGCCTGTTTTTTTCCTTTCTACCTTCTAGTTATCCTGGGGTGGAGTAATGGTGATTTTTGGCTAGGAACAGAGCCCACATCATCCAGAGTCCAGTGCTCTTTACTCTCTGAAGGATGGGTAATTCTTGAGCTTCCAGCATGGGCTTCAGACTGTACAGGTTCTGAAGCCCAGAATTTAGATCTAGAGCCTGGAAATTAACATTCATTCTTAATACCATTATTTCTTTTTGAAGACAGAATATCTTCAAATGTCTGCTCTCCTCATTGGCACTGTAGTAGAGTCTTTTTGTCAGAGTACAAACAAACCTAACATATTGCTTCTCCTTCTTGGTTCTCTCATGATGCATAACTTACCACCATCCCCATGAAACCTGGGAAAGTAACTCCAAGCACACATAATCTTTACCGTGTGTTCCGAATCTCGGCTGTGTCGGCAGCCAACAAAATGACATTCATTTTTAGAGGCACACTTTTTAGTGATGGATGTACTTCTTCCATGGCTGGTGAAGTGATGAACTGTCAAACAATACTGTGTGTCTAGGAAATTTAACAAGAATAAAAACAATTTTATTCCCCATACTGCAAAAGAGACCCCTTGACCATTAATTCCAGAAAAGAGTAAAAATCAGAATAATCTTAAGGTTCATAGGTAAGAAACATAATAGAAGTGAATGCTAGAGTTTGTAGGTAGTATTTCTGCCAAGACACCAGCTTCCAAAGTACACATGTGTTTTGAAAATGAATATAAATGGGTACCTAGTTCCTTTGGCATTAGCCAAAGCTGAGAAAAATGTGCAGAGTTTTCCTCAATCCTTGGGCCTGGTAATTGAATATGCAAATATTTATGTCCCCAGCCTGCCCTTCCTTCCTCTGAAGCATGTGTTCAGGAACTCTAAATTAAGTCAAAAACCGTGAGCACAAAGACAAAACATATCTGGGAACATGGTGTCTCACTCAACATTTGCTTCTTATAGGCTATGTGCAAATGGGTCTCCAGCTACATAGCATCTCACCCTTCTTCCTTGTCTTGCTTATTTCGATTTGAAGCCTTCTAGCATGTTTGACTATTCCTCATCAATGTACTCTACTTTCCCTGGTCTCTTTACTTGCTGTCTCCCTGTTTCCCTGCTCTGTATAGTTAGCTCATTTCTACATAGCTATCCTTACTGCTTTAACCATCCAATTTATGACATCATTCTTTCAGAAAGTGGTCCATATGATATCCTAAGATAATACATTTTAGTCCTGTGTCTCCTTATTGCTATCAAAGACCATGGAAATGCCTGTTAAGTTTTTCACCCTGGATTTCAATAGCAACTGACTGGGAGAAAATGGACCAAGATTGTGAGTTCCTGTCACAAGTAAGTCTTGTTTGATCCTTTAAAAAAACATGGTGATAGCCAGGCAGTGGTGGCACACTCCTTTAATCCCATCACTTGGGAGGCAGAGGCAGGAGGATTTCTGAGTTCGAGGCCAGCCTGGTCTACATAGTGAGTTCCAGGACAGTCAGGGATATACAGAGAAACCCTGTTTCGAAAAACCAAAAAAAAAAAAAAAAAAGAACATGGTGATATTTTTAATGAAATGTTAATACATACAGTGGCATTTTGATAATCTTAGTAATATTTACAATGGCAAATACATTCACATTGTAGAGATACTCCATATCTTCTAGCTGTGTTCATTCATTCAATCCTCATCATGAACCTTTGGAAGGCCATAGACCATATTAACATTCTTGTTGTTGTTTCTTTAGACAACATCTCATTATGTATACCTGGCTGTCTGAAGCTCTCTATGTAAGTCAGGCTGACCTAGAACTCACATCAAGATTCTCCTGACCCTGCCTCCCACATGCCAGGGTATAGGTGTATGCCACCATACTGCCCACAGTCAAGGGGGTAGAAAGTTACATAGGTGTAAGGTAGAATGCTAACCAAAGAAAGTGTCAAGGATTTGTGCTTTTAATCAGTACACTCGGCTGCCACCCTGGATACTCATCCTTGAACTAGACAAAAGTAGCAGACATTGGAGTCTGAAGGAAAGGGAGCCATTACATGTTTTGGAGAAGACATTTAAATGTATACTCCAAACTCAGAATAAATGGAAACCTGTGGCTTCTTGTGTTAATCCAAAGCATTGTATACATCCCACACATGAAAGTAGCCTCTAAGCAGTCAACACACTGTTGCAAATAAAACAAGAAATATTCATGTAGTCATGTTGTGTTACATAGACAGCCTTTTAACAACACTGGCAGACCACAGGCAAGGCTTCATGGAGAAAGGAAAACATGAGATGACAAAGATTAACAGCTCCAGGCCTACTTGCTGTGGATGAATGGTTGACTATCATTTCCCTCAATAAGGGCAATGGGGAAAGTAAGAAATGACACCTCAGTTATAACTCCAGGTGGTTAATGTCTTTGAGACTTCACTAGTGGGTGATAAAAAACCTGAGCTCTCATGCTGTGCTGGAAGGTGGAGTCATTCCACACTGGTTCCTGTAAGTGTCAGCTTCTCAGGTGGGCTTGGCAGAGTCAACAAAGCTGCTTTTGCTATTGCTTATACTGTTTGGGGGTGGGAAGCTACCCTCTCCTATTTTTGCTTATCTATGGTTCAAAAGACATACAATTTGGGCTGGAAAGATAGCTCAGCACTTCTTGCTCTTCTGAGAGAGCTGGATTCAATTCCCATCACTCGCATGGAAGCTAATAAGCATCTACTAACTCCAGTTCCAGGGGATCCAATGTGTTCTTCTAGTCTCCTTGGACTAGACATGTATGTGGAACAAAAACATACAAAGAAGCAAAAATAAACATAAAATAAATTAATCTTTAAAAGATTTTTAAATAAACAAAGGAGATGATATTCTAAAACCCAGAAGCAGATAAAAGGTCTCAGTTGAAAAGCCACACATTAGAGCAATATATACAGATATAGTATGCACAGACTTTGAGAGGCAATTCAAAGAATCGCATGATCCATAAAGGGAAGGCCAATGAACAGGTAAACTTTAACGCTATTCTAACCAGTATACTTGCTTTTCAGCAGAAATTTAAAGCAAATAGTTAAAGAATTATATTGACCATCTGAAATAAATTAGGAGAGACAGTTACAAACCAACCTTAAAACTTTAAAATAATTGTAACCAGTCTGTTCCTAAGTGGATTTAAAGTCTACTCTAGAAGATGGAACTTGCGTACTATTAACTGGGCTAAAACCCTGTGGCTAGCTAGGTCTTAGGTCCTAGAAGAGGAACTTCTGCTATTGTTCTAGTAAATGGACATAGTAAGAAATTACCCCTAAGTTCTTACCTTTATACCCTTGGACTAGTACATCTCCAAACCCTCATCAAAGAATCTTATTTTTACAGGACAGAGGGTTTACTACAGAGAACCACAACAGGTCAGTTTGCAGAAGATAAGAATGTGGAATGCTTGCTGCGAAAGGTGACAACTGTATCAGAGCCCCTACTCCCAGGGCTCAGGAATCACCATTGAGAAGAGGGGAACAGGAAGATTTTAAAATCCAAGAGGAGTTGGTATCTGCAGTGAAACAGTATTTGCTAGCCATTACAGGACCATTGCACACATGAACTCACAGTGACCGTGACTACACAGAAGACCTGAACAAGCTCAAGCCAAACAAAATCCTAGAACGGGTGAGGCAGGTACTCATGAAATCCTACTCCTACCTGAGGAGCTATCAGCAATTGATGGCTGTTTAGGTTTCTTCAGGATGTGTCCCTGAGAGGATACTTATGATCTAACAGATTGTCCTTCACCCATCCCCCACTAACTGGACTCAATGGGTTTTTTTTTAAAAAAACGCAAACCTTAAAATGGAAGGAAAACAGAGGTGTGTGCAGGGGAGGGAGATAAAGGAGAAACTGGAAGAGAATGAAAGGGAGGGGATTTTATTAAAATGAGTTATATGCTTGTATAAAGTTCCAAATAGAAAAAAAAAAATCCTTTAAAACACTAATTTTTGTGGACACATGAAGGAAGATGCACACAATCGCACATATAGCAATGTAAGAGCACTCACTCTACTGAAATGTAAAAGAACCCCAAGGAAAAACGTTTCTAATAATTGTTTCCTCTAGAAATAAATAAAATAAGAAACAATGACCATATGGGTGCTGCAGGCAGGAACACTTAACTTAGCAGTGATTCTCAGTAATATATCCAGTAGGACTTTTTTTACAGGTGGAGGGAATCCCACAGCTTTCCTCTATCTGCAAAAAATTAGGCCATTCTACAAACAATGCAATAGAAACTTCCAAAGATTCATGGTAATAGCCGCAAACTAGCAATTTCTAATTCTGGAGGTCTGTTCTGCTATTTGTTTTTCTTAGGTCGTTGCATCTGACAACCTGAAATCCGAACAGCCCAGTCTCATTCAAAGTCCTAGCACCAAACTCTCTCTGTTTTACTTCCAACTTTGTATGGAAACATTCAGTTTCTTCACAACTTTATTTCCACCACCTGCAGGGAGTAACCATCTTCCAACCAAACGTTAGGACAGCCCCCACTTGATGTATTCTTTGACTCTTGTCTCTAGCTGTTCCAACAGCAATGTTTCAGATCACAGTCTGCAGTGTGCACTCTGACTTCCATGCTCTATCAGAAAAAGAAGTCTCCGCAGGTCTTTGCACATGAGCCTCTCTCAGTTTGTTCCTCTGTGCCACTGTTCCTATCTCCCACTGTGTCACAGTGGACAATCTCTGTGTTCACTGACGAGTCCACACACCTACTGCCTCTGGAAGCCTTTACAGTTGAGATTTCCCTTGCGGGCACACTTTTCCTTCAGGCTTCCTTCTCTTGCCCATTCAGGTATTTGTTTTAATGTCTATTGAGAAAAGATTCTCCATGGCTACCTAGGCAAAGGCATCTATTCATCTTTCAGCAAGTATTTACTGAGTGCATATTAGGAGCCAGGCACTGGATTGGGCACTGGAGATGTGTCAGTAAACTACCAAGGATAATCAGATGTTTGTTAGGAGAGTGGATGAGCTTCCTAAGCAACAATGAGTCTCTAGAGTATAGTACAGAACCCTTTCTCTACTTTAAGCCAGTAAGTATGACTTTCCTAGGGTATCATCAAGCATCAAACATTTCTGGAATTGTTTGAATGCCTTAGTCAACACTGTGGTTTCTGTCTTCTAGATAAACACCTTTTAAGAAATTTTTCTTCATGATACACACAACCGCATGTTGAGTGTATGTGTGTGTGTGTGTGTGTGACAGAGAGAGAGAGAGAGAGAGAGAGAGAGAGAGAGAGAGAGAGCGCTATCCCCAAGTTCTCTCAGGATACTCTAGTGTCTAGACAGTCTTTCACAAGAGATCCAGGACCCTTTTAGAATCCCACTGGCCTGTGTTAGCATACTAATCTATAATATAAAATATCTCCCTCCAACTAAGGGAAGGACCTAAAGAAAGAAAGGTCACAAAAGAATCTAGAAGAGTCTTCCAAGCTCGGCTACTCACCCTGTGGACACCACTTGTCTTCTGCCCATCGATTGCAGTTATAATTATCCCCTGCATTTTCACAAGTAAAGCACTTGAAGCTGTTTGGGAATGGTGTGGCTTTTTTAAAAAAGAATGAAGTAAAGTCACAAAAGGACAAAAAAATTTCTAACATCAAACGCACAAAATTTGCAACTTTATTAGGTGAAACAAAACGTGTAAGACATCCTCCTCTTTGGAATGCCTGTGTCCCGGAATGAAATGGCCCCACAAACTATTTCGAAAGATCCATGGTATGACTCTGTTAGTATTTAATCTTCTGAAATAAGAGGGGTTGAGACAATGGGCAAGGATGGTAGTGGAATGTGCGATTATAGAACATATACATACACAGATGCAGACACAAATACATATATGCATATATATGTGAAGAGGCTAGACAGATTCTTTGGAACATCCTGAATACAGAAAATAAAAAGTGAACAACAGAAATGACATAAGCCTCATGTGGGGCTAAGATGAAGACAGTCCCCATCTTGGCATCTTCAGCACCAGTAAAGCAAGAGAAGAGGAGAAAGGAAAAAAAAATACATAGCCTACATCTCATCCTCGGGATTACTCTTTGATCACTACGTTAGTGACAAAACTTAGATGCAACATTAATTGTGCATGAAATGATAATGAAGACCCAGGTCACACCCTCTTCCCAATTTCAAACCTCCTGATGAGTTTTCAAAAAGTGTTAATGTCCATTTGGAAGAATGGGTCTACCATTTACGCAGGAAATTTCCCATAGCCAATTATCTCTGATGAAGAAGTCGACAAAAATCCCTAAACTTCCTCTGCCAGGCCATGATCAGAGACAGTGCTCATAGGAGGATTATCTGCATTTGTGTTCTTAAAGGAGAATCCTGTAAGAGTGTAGCAGGAGGCCAACCCATTCTAAAAAGAGAGAAGCTTTCCACCGCTGTACTCTCATCCCAGCAGTGGCTAGGCATGTCTCTTTCACTCTAGGTAAAACCAACCATTCTAGAAAGGTGTGGTAGATGGAAAGGGGACACCAAAGGAAAATAGAATGAGGACCACAGCCCCTACTTACGATCAAGAGGGGGCCTCACATTGTAGAAGTTGATGTTCTTAGCAAACACCCAGTTCTCTGAGATGATCAAGATCTGAAGGATGGCCACAGCTAGAATGTGACAGAGGAGCAGCATTCTGTCCTCCCTGATTGGCCAGGTCAAAGTTGTGTGTCTGCCATGAAAACACAGACTAGATTAGCTCATTTGTTTTTATACATCGAGAGTTATGTTCTGCATCTGCTTGGAAAGCTCAATTATTCCACCTGTCAAAAAGGGTCAGTACCACACATATCATTCAGACCAAAGTTAAGTAATTACTGCCTTCTACTGGCCTGATAAAATTTCAGCAGGACACTCAATGTTCCTCTCTGTCCAGGAACACAAGCTTCTGGCACTGGCCTAGCTAGACCAGGTTCCTCCTTTGGCTGGGGATAGCTAGTCGATGCTCTGCTTAATGATGGGATTTTTTTTCTTCAATCAACCCTGGTTCCTGGTTTATTTACCTGGAGTCCCTAAAGCACTTCTTTCTGAAATCCTTTCTCTGGGTAAACAGAGGTATTTGATCCATTTTGTAACTCAATCAAATCCTGAGAGAAACCACGAGAGTAAAGCTAGCGGAGCACATAGTGAGTAAGGCACTGGAATCTGGACTAATGTCTCTGCTGATCCTAGAGCTTACAGACGCAGAGTAGAGAAGGGAGCAGCACTTGAGGTGCCGGCTCCCCCTATACCTGTCACACTGGGTGCAAGGACAAACCACCAGGATGCTCCAGAGGAAGTGATACAAGTTGACTGCTGGAAACAATATAATGATACTCCTGGTCCACAAACATTATTGACTGTGTTCATAAGTGATTGAAACTGAAAGGAATGACAGATATGCACATGGCGCTGAATAAAGGACATGACCTTTTGGGACCTACAGAACCCACAGCCTCTACCCTTTGAAGCCAGTCTCATGGGAGTAGCTAAATCTGCAGTCTCATCACTGACAGGTTGTCTGGTCAGAGAAAGGTAAGTGTGGGCTGCAGAAGACAATGTGCAAACTTGGAGTCCAAAGGTTCAGGTGCTGGATCTGCTGTTTATTAGCTTCCTGACCTTGGGTAAGCTCTTTAAACTCTATTAACCTCAATTTCCTCAGCTGTAAAATGGCTTAATAATACCCACCCTACCCACGCATTTGGATAATTGTGAGCATCAAATACAGGTTCAGATAGGATCACATAGCCTTGTGTGAATAAAACGCACATAAAAAGAGCTCTGCGGAAACTCTAGAGTTCAATAGAATCGGCCAGGCTCATTTTCTTCTTGCTGAATCAACTATCTCAGCAGCTTAGGGAAATTTTCAAAGAAAAGTAGTTTGATATGCACATATATAACTTTTTGAAGTCAAGGTATTAGTGTGTGGGCTCCAGAATTCTGCTTCTTCTCTTGTGGTTTTTGCATGTAAGTAACATGTAAGCCAGGGTACTGAACTGAGTACCAGACAAAATTTAGTGGCAACAACCTTCTTTCCCTACAGAGGACCTTTGTGAAGATAAGATTGAGTCACTAAGGATGTAGTCAGTGAAAGAAAGCACACCGGTATGGACTTTGTAAGAATACAATAAGGCTAAACTTTCTCGATTTTGTTTACATCAGTACATAGACCCAGAAGTACTAAATATATTTTTCTAGTTCATTTTAACAACCAAAATTGAAATTTTAGAAGTTATGCTTACATATTCTGAAGAAATAGCCAAGTCCATTATCAAATCAAGTGGTTATATTGGAAAATAATTCTGCTCTTCCTATTAACACATCTAAAATGGTCCATCCCAAAGCTACGATAAATCAATAGTCAAAGGTTGGAACCCAGTATCCCAAGAGAGACTCTTTATAATGGGAAATGAGTTATTTCCCCCCTCAAACCTCAGAATGACTGTGCCCTAACAGGAATCCTCATGCCTGTATAAAATGGGCAGCCTCCTAAGATCATGGATTTTAGATGCCCATTGTCTACACTTAGATTCTCTTTCATCACTGAAGCTGTGAGACCTTAGATGAGTTTTTGAAGCTCACCAAGCCTGGCTTTTTTCTTTGTAGTATAACATAAGAATTTGCAGTTTTGAAGTGAGATTTCCATGACCTTGTGTCTATGAAGGAAGAAGCTGAATGCTGAGCCACAGTTGAAGCTATGCTCATTGAATGCTTTCTATTGGGTGGTAAAGAGCATTGGCTCAAGTACCTGTTCCAGACCCAACCCCTGTGATGCCTGATTCTAGTTCAGTAACCTCTCAATAATGCAGATTTTGAGCTGTGAAATGGGAGTAGTAATGTTTCCATGTAGACGAGAAGGAATAAAATTGGATAAAGCACATACAACATTTGAATTATTTAATTAGTTATGTGCCTGGATTTTGGCTAATTCATGTAAGCACTTACTGTGCAGTGAAAAAGCTCCCAATTTAAAATTACAACTCAAAATCCCTGGTTTTCCTAAAGTAATTTCCCTTTGAAACCAAAGCTAGTTACTCATTCATTCTACATGTCATTATAGGCATCCTCTATGGGTCACACAGGGTTATTATTGACTTCCCAACAATGCCCTTTCTTTCATGAAAGCTGCATCTTAGAGGGAAAGAGCAACACAGAGGAGTGTGTAATTTCAAATTATACAGTTATAAATGCCATAAAGGCAAAGCAATAGGTGATACCTTACTAGGAAGGGAGGGGCTACATCATGTATGACAGTCTGCGCACACCTCTCTGAGTAAGTGACATTTGAGCAGATGAATTAAGTGAAGAGAAAACACAAGCTAAACCCAAACTCTAAAGAAAAGCAACCTAGATCCTATGGACAGAACTCCCAAAAAGGTCTGGATACATGGCTCAGTGGGTAAGAGTACCTACTTGCTGCACATGAGGGCACAAGTTCAGATCCATATGAAAAGTTGGGTACACCACAAGCACCAGCTATACCCCACATGCATGCCTGTAACCTGGTGCTGTATAAGTGGAGACAGAAAGACTGACCAGGCTTGCTGGCTGTCTAGCTCCTCATCTCTCATGAACAAGAAATGAAGAATGATACAGTAGGCCACCAATTCCTTTATCTGGCTTCTGCATCACACACAGGCATGAGCATCCATGCACCCCCTCATACACATCCATGTACACAAACACACACACACACACACACACACACTAAAAAGAGTAATAGCACGTGTGCTTCAAGAACTCAGTGTACTGGTTTGGGGAAATAGCTAGAGGATAAAACCATAGTACATAAGCACTTACCATAAAGATTTGGATCCAGGGAAATAAAGAAGTTGAAAAAACAAACAAACAAACAAACAAACAAAAACCAGAAAAAAACCAGAAATGTTTTGTGTCTGTAAAGACATTCCCAAATCCCTAGTATTGTTTGCTGTTCCTGGAATAAAAAGGATGCAAGTGATGGTGAAGGCAGAGGAAGACGGAGTTCAGATCCACCAAAGGGTTCTCAGAAGGGCTAACTAGAGTGGAGCTCTAACGGCTTAATTGGCAAAGTGCTTGATGAGTGTAATCTCTAGCACCCATGTGAAAAGCCAAGCGGGGCAGTGTGTGTCTATAATTTCAGCTTGGGAAGGTGGAGACAGGGGGATCCCTGAAGCTAACTGGTCAGTCGCCCTAGCCAATTCGTGATATCCAGGTTCAATGAAAGATCCTATTATAAGTAAGGTGGAAAGTGATTGAGAAACTTTTTGGACTTTTATAAATACAAGCATATTTGTACATATGTATATCTCCCCCAACACACACACACACACACACACACACACACACACACACAAACTAACAAAAATCTAAATGAACAGTCTAAGCATAATACTTGCTTTTTGGATTCACCATGCTTAAAAGCAGCACTGTAGAAGCTGCACTATTACCATTGTGCAACTGAGGAAACTGAGTCTCAGAGGCAGGAGACTGCCACTGATATAGTAAGCTGCCGTTCAAAATCTTCCAGATGGTCCCTTTTGACTATTTGTGACATACAAAAGAGAGAGTGACATACAAAAGAGAGAGAGTTTGAGTTCCACAGAGCTGTATCTACACAGCGTAAATAAATTTTCATTTCTACTTCAAAGAGAAACAGCCAAGCCTCATTCTAGCAATAGTCTCCAAAACTGAAAAGGTTTGCCTATCAAATGAGGAACAAACTAAATAAAAGTGCCTTCTATTTCCTGAGCAGGTTTTATAATGTGTTACTGTACACGGTCTCCTGAACAACAGCGTCCATATCTTTTTCCTTGTATAGGCTTGTGTTACCATGTCTGTTTTATTTTTCATAAGCAGCTGACATTAGGGTAGTGAACAAATAAATGGTTAAACAAAGTGGCCTGGGTTGCTGTACATTGAGAATCATTGCACAGATCCTCTAAAACAAAATACATCTGTGCGGACATTGCTGAGCAGGCACTCAATGCAGTCTCTGTTACAGGCAAGGTTACAGGGGAGCTTGTATTTTGTTCCCTGGAGGAGGTGGGGTCTGTAATACGTGTTAGAGTAAACCAGGTTATTTTCTCCATGGCCATTGCACAGACTAATGTTTCTTCATGTAGGATGAGGGATAACCCATGAGGTTCCCAAGGTAATTGGTAAGACTGTGTGTGTAGATAGATCTTGCTGGGTGGAGGAGCTCAGACAGTTCTGAGACCCACATAATGGTGGGAAATGCAGCGTAGCACTTCAGAATACAGCTGTAATGATTTTGCTTCCTGTGAGAGTGTTCTTTTATTCTGACACTAAGACAAAAGGTCCACTGTACATCCTGGGATATATGTCTACAACCCTCACACTCAGTGGAAGCTCTAAAAGTCTGTCTCCAAGAGAGCTTACTGCTCTCATCCATATTTCTCAGACAGGCTTGGGCAGAAATCCCATGCGTGAGGTGCTAGCCTTCACTGTGTTTTGCTTCCCTTCTTTAGATAATACATTAACAGTTTCTTTGCCAGGAGAAAGGGGAGATTTCTTAGAGGCACATTTGTAAAGATACAGGAAGCAACTCTTAAGCATTCCAGAGAATGTAGTTAGCCAGATTTGTAAGTTAAGGAACCCCCTCCTGAGACTGGCCCATACCTGCCCAGAATAAAAGACTTGATTCATGAGAGGGCATGTGGTTCAGAAACGGGATAACTTCCCAGGCCCGGGTGCTCTTAACATGCCATCGTCCTCCGAAAAGCTGGTGGGGACCTCAAGAAGCAGCATATAGCTGACAGCTTTTGAGGCAGTAAAAAGATCCACATTAAAAAAAAAATTCCCTTGATGTATGCTCAGCACACATCACATAGTCAGTAAATATGTTTTGGAACAGAACCAACATCATTATCTCTGACCTGGACAAAGCGTCTTTGGTAGTGAGCCAAACAAAGGCATATTCCCTAAGGAGCTGGCAGGGCATCCAAGGCTGTTAAATGATGGACTCCCAAGAGAAACCCAAAGACCAAAGTGCAGTAGTCATACTGCATTGCTTACGGGATTCCTAAAACATGAGTCAGCAAGCATGAGAGTCCCTTCAGCTGCTAATGGAATAAGCGAACAGATAATTGAAGGGCAGCAGCCCATCTAAGTCCAACATGCCCGTCAACACTCACATCCACACCTCCCAGCATGCACCACTCACTCTGCAGTCAGCCACTCTGACGAAACACTCTTAATGAGCTGGTTTCCCTTGCAAAATGGACCGAAGGCCAGGTGGAAATTCAAAATGGGTGCTGAAATTTTACTGGGAAAGACTGAAATAGGTGAAAAACACTCCTTTGGAAAGGGGACATTTTGCCAGAAGAAAATGTCACTATCCACAGCCAGAGTAGGGTATAGGTTGCTTCTGCCTAGGCTTGGGAGCCAATTTCCAGGGCTTCAGTTTCTAGCTTCTTCAATGGTTTGCTCTCTATGTGACATAAAATTTGTGAAGGGTTTCCATTCCTCCACGTCTTGAAAGTTCATAATTTGAAGTCACTCCCTTACAGTATTCTGCCCAGTGCTGAGTTTAAAACAGTTAACCAGAGAGAGCAAATCCTCTAGTTCACATATTACTACTAGTAGAAAAAGGCAATGTGAGCCACTGATGATGTGGCTGACAATCTTCGAGGGAAAGAAAAACAACAGCTTAGCTTCTAAAGACCCATAATAAAATTCCAGATCCATATTTACTAATCAGACAATCACAGGGCTAAGAAGTATTGTCCCCATTAGCAATAAGGAAAGTGGGCTAACTTTGTGCTGAGGTAAGTGGGCTTACCTAGGTTGTGCTGAGAATTGAGAGTAACTATTAGTGTATAAATATTTTTTATTTAACCTCAAGAGTCTTAAGCACCAAATTCACCCTCTTCTCCCTCCCTCTCATTCCTATACATGTCATTACCAGCAGACTAAAGATCAGATCAAGACATACAATTGTACAAACTTATTCCATAGTTGTCCCAAGTGGGATAATGTTGAGGTCCAGGAACTAAAGTCTTAAGACGACTCAGAAATTCTTCCTATCACAACCAAGTGGGAAGGTGAAAAACTGTGCACCATCACGCCCTCCACTTCTAATAAAGTGTGATACTGATGGAGGCAGATTAATGGAGAATTCCAGTTATGCATTAAGACTCAGAAATGTAATATGGTATTCCCATAATATTCTAGATTCCCATTACACTGCTCTAAAAAAATACAAATGGAAAAGATTTTGCCAAATGCAAGATCAAAACCTCATAAAAGGGACATTTCTAAGCATAAATCTGGAAATTTGGTGATGCCAAAGATGTAATTCTTTATCTGTTGTATATAACCAGGTCCAGGAGGATGCCTAAAATAGTGCTAATGATAAACTAACTTCATTATGCAAATCAGTGTAAATGTAATTGTGAGTCAATACATGGCCAGTAAGTATGAAACTCAGATACTTTCTAATTTTAAAGTATGGTGTATGTGTGTGTGCACGTGTGTGTGTGTGTGTTTGAGAGAGAGAGAGAGAGAGAGAGAGAGAGAGAGAGAGAGAGAATATTAATGGGGTAACTTGATTGCTTAAACCAGGCTATAAACACATACCTACAACTCTGATTAAGAGAATAAATTACCAATGAACCTAGTTTACTTTTCTGCTGCTGTGATAAACACCATGAACACAAACAATTTGGGGAGGAAAGGGTTTATTAAATCTTAAACTTCCAGGTTACAGTCCATCACTGAGGGAAACTAAGGCAGGAACTCAAGCAAGGCAGGAACTGAAGCAGAGGAACAGTACTTACTGACTTGGTTCTCATGGCTTGTTCAGCTGCTTTTTTATACCCAGGACAACCTGCCCAGGAGTGGCACCTACTCACGGTGGGCTGGGGTCTCCCACATCAATTATTAATCCAGAAAATGCTCCACGGGCTTGCCTACAGGCTAACCTGATGGAGGCAAAATTTTTTCCAGTTGATCCTGGCTTGTGTCTGGTTGACAAATGAAGCAACCAGTGCACCAATAATCTCACTGTTTACAGCACCCACCATTGTCGATAGGGAGAATAGCAGGCGTCCAACTGGTACTACACACTGTCTTGGGGTTTTATGTCACTAGCCATTGTTTACAAAGTCCCTACAAGCTCAATTTCATTCTCAAGCCTCCACCTGAAAATATACTGTAGATCTTCTGAAACGGGAGGGCATTTACAAACCAAAAATAAACTGCATGCTCTGGCAAAAGAATATTGTGCTGACTTTTGCATAGTCACAAAATCCAGAAAAGATTATTCAAAGAACTCTCTGGAAGCTGACAAGCTTATAAAAGCAGTCCTAAGGAAAAAAATTCTGTATCTTGCATATATAGCAAAGTTACGGTGTGTCACTTGTACTATAAATCGTCACTATAACTACTCGGAGCAGAAGGAAGCATACATATATAAAGATATATATGTGCATAATTTTGTATTCCCAGAGGAAACTGAAAAATTATGTACATTAAATAACGTTTTAATTGCAACATGAAAAACGATATTTAATGGCTGGTAACATGGTTCATAGTCCCACAAGGGTAAAGTCAAGTGAAGTTGCTGCCTGGTAATGGGGAAAAATTAGCCTTTAGAGGCACCAGGCCTAGGTGGAAATTCTGATTGTCACCTCTATTGCCTCTCACTCAACTGCTTTGAGTCTCAGTTTCCCTATCAGTAAAATAGAGATAACACATACATATTTTGCAAAGTTTAGGGAATTAAAGAAAAATAAAAATTAAAGTGTTGCCACCATTTACCAAGTCAATTAAAAGGCTAAATGTAGAGAACTAATGTCCTGCAACAAGTTATCAAACTGGCCAATATCAGTGTTGATGCTCAGAAGCTGATGAGATAGGATGTATGTTTTCAAATCTCAAATTCTAGGATTATCTGACCATATATGAAAGCAGGATTTAAAACCTCTGAAAACTAGAACACATGGGACAACAAATTCTAGCTCCTTGGACTGAAACATTTTATCTCCTAGAGATGCTACTTAAGACAGGAAGTAAACAACTCAAATAGATTTTGGAAGTCCCTGAAACTGATCAGATTCACTAGGCTCCTCCCAAGAGTGAAAAATAAAGACTGCTTGAGAATTACTCAGACAAGGCAAGCTGTCCTGAAAAAGCAGGACCAGGTGAGGTATCTGAAAGAGGCTTAGGCCAGCTGAGTTTCCTGGAAAGGACCCTCTTCACCTGACAAGCTGTCTTCACTATGTGTAGCATGCTCCAGGTTCCCAGTTTTGTTAGGTGTCATCTATTCTGGGCCAGGCTTTGGTGATGCAGCTGTGTCTGAGTCATTTCTCTGTAAGTAATCCCCCACCCATATTCCTGCAAGTAACCTCACTAAAACTCATTGGTTCACCATGCTGGAATTTGATAGTATCCATACTTTGCTCTGTTATGGGCTCCCTATTAGTGTGGGGAGACATGTGTTGCATCTCCCCAGGAAAAGGCTTGTCACACAACAAGCATTTAGGAGTTCTTTCATCATTTGCCTTAAGAAGCCATAAACTCTGGGTTGTCACATACCATCTCATATTTTAAATGTGTGTCATACTTCCTATCCTGCTTGGAAGGCTTGGTTCATATATTTCTCATTCACAAAACTTTTGTATCTATTCTAGCTCACACAATAGTTTCTAGCTAAGAAAATACTGTAGCTTATAATACTTGTAAGCTACAAGGTTGTTGCTGACCTTCTTGGGGGCTTAGGAGATAGCTTAGTGGGTAAACTGCTTTCTGGGCAAGCATGAGGGCCTGAGTTCAGATCCTCAGCTCTCAGGTAAAAGCTGGGTGCAGTGGTGTGCATCTATAACCATGGCATGTGGAAAAGGAGCAGAGACAGAATTTTTAGAGGTTGCTAGACAGCCAGCTTGTGAGCTCTGGGTTTAATGAGAGACCTTGTCTCAAAAATTGTGGAGAGTGATTGAGAAAGGCATTTTACCACATGCATGCATTTAAAACACATGTGTATGCATGTACACACACACAGAGAGAGAGAGAGAGAGAGAGAGAGAGAGAGAGAGAGAGAGAGGACTATCTTCAGAACTGGTGGTCCGAGCAAGTCACAATATGTGTAAGGTCTGTTTCTAAGAGATTTAGACACTACGGGCAAGGTACTACCAATTAAAAAATCTTATTTTTCTTTTCTACAAACAGAGTTTTCATTTTCATTATGATTATTTATCTAATTGAACAAGCTTTCACTCACTCAGTTTCCTACCTGGAGGCTATAAGAACTCTCGTTTCAGCAACTAAAGACTTACCCAACAGGGCCTAACCCATTGGTACATGGTTCAATGCATACATTCCCTTAAATACACTGTAGCAACATGATGTTCTCCAGCTGGTTCAGTGTTGTGAAGAGGAAATGACCACTCTTACTCTTTGCTTGGCCCTCAAGACTTACCACCCTCCCTCCATCTCTCTCCACCCTGATCTGTGCTGCAAAGGCAAGCATGCCTTCCCAATGGCTCAGGTTTGGTTTGGCCAACAGCAAGTGCTCATGGATACAAGGTGGTCGGAAAGTCAGGCTGGGCATCTGTTTCTGTGACTACCTCCACTATGCCCCTTAGTGTCTATCAGAGTCATGCCACACCTAGCACATCTTAGATGCTGGTAACCATTTTCCCCTTATCCTTTGGGCCTGAGTTAAGATGACTTCTCTGCTGCTAACTCTGGAGTCTGGTATTCTGCTGATGGCTTCCTGGCCCTTGTGAATTGGACTTTGTTAACTTTCTGAAAGAACATCAATTGATTATGTCACCTGGTTCCTTCCAGAACTCCAATGAATCTTGAACATCAGAAAACAGTGATCCACTCTGGATGTCACTGCTCTTTGCTGTAGCAGAGTGATCACAGGAAAGCTGTGATGTATTAAGTCTCATTACCAGCAAAGAAGAGAACCGGTTACATTCTGAGTTATGAGGAACCAACAACTGGGTAATGCAGCAAATCAATCAGTGAGAAAATGAAAACACCACTGAGTTCTGTATCAGAAGATAAATGTAGATGAATATTTTATAAGCTCATTCAAATATTGCAACCTCAACAAACCTTAGTGATTCCTAATCTTACCATCATGAAGTGTATCATGGAAAAACAGAGAGAGGTGAGCAATGTCAGACAAAAGACCTTAGAAAATGAACATGGGCTGTTACTAATATAGCAGTGAAGCTCATGAAACCCATACATTCTAAGATGGGTTGTACATTCTAAGATTCTACATTCCCTCTCACTGAATTATATAATATACAGATATGTGTATGTAGTTATACATATCTGCATGGAAACAAGTCTATTTGAATGTAACCAACCCATGGACTACTGAAACCTCTATTAATTGAACTATGTTTTGCTCTATAGTTTCTGTCCTAAGACATTCTATTTTAAAAAAATTTGGATTTTCACTTGACATTGGGCTTCTCTCTTAAATTAAGAACCTCTCTCTTTAAATTAATAACCTATCTGTTATTGTTTGAATTCTAAATGTCCACCAAAGTCTCATGTGATGAGGGTCCCAGTATAATAATGTAAAGACTTTGAGAAAGCAATGGATCCCAAGGGTTCTGCCTCACCAGTGGTTTAGTCCACTGATGGACTCACACCTTGATGGACAGTTAGGAGGTGTTGGAAGCGGAGGGAATGGGACATACTTAAAGACAGTGCACCCTTGAGGGCTGTCTTTGGGCTCATGTCTTGACCCTGTCCACTTCCTTTCCTTCTCTCTGCGCTCTGTTTTGCTTTGTTGTTGTTGCTGTTGTTGTTGTTGGATTTTTGTTTTGGTTTGGTTTTTTTGTCTGTTTGCTTTTCAGATATTATGAGGTCAGCAACTCTGCTATTCACCATGATATCCTGCCTCATCCTGGTGTAGAAACAACGTATCTACTCAGCCATGGACTGGAACTTCTAAAATCACCAAATAAAATAAATCCTTTCTCCTTGAAGTTGAAAGTGGTATTTTGCCACATTGAGAAGCTCAGAAGCATGCTTTCTCTCTTCTGATGTCCCCTCACCATCCACACCCCAAGACTCCCCCTTACAATGTTCTCAGGAGACTCATTTGCCCAAGTAAAGAGAACCTCTTTTCTTCACTTCCTTGTGTACTCACCTTCCTTACCCAAGTCTTCCTCCTCCTCTTCTATTCCTTGCTTCTCTCATTCAAGGACACCTAATTTTAAAAAGATAAAAAGTTAGCTTAAAATGCTCATTGAGAGATCTCATTCATATTCCATACCAGGTTCCGGACCATATTGGCAGACAGGGTGTTCTCTGCTTATGCCTAAAAGAGCCCCTTCCACTTTGTGCTTAAAACAAAGCATACCATGAATGTACTTTTACAAACAATGGCATGCAACAGAGACCAAAAGAATTCTTCTTATTCCTTTTGTGTGAATGAAGTGTGAATGGGCACAAACATTCTCCTGATTGAAAGTATGTAAAGATAGGCTTGGCTGTGGGGTTTGTCACTGGATGCCTTCAGAAGGTAAAATGATTGAGGTCACACACCAGTGACCCATACGGCTTAGTGTGGTATGCCAGAGGTGGAATCAATGCAATCCACGCCGAGCTCACAGCCATCAGTGGATAAAAAGGAGTTCCAGTGCATGTAGTCACAGCTCAGGATAACTGTCTTTCATAATGGCTACAGTCTCTTTGGCAGAGAGTACTGGCCCTGTACTTCAGAGCTAACCTCCACCTGCCTCTGAAGTCAAATGGCTGACCAGTAGAGGACAAACAGTCAGGGAACATAGTTAACTGTGTCCTTTTGATCACCTTGCCAAGTGAATTCCCTTGACTCCAAAGTGGTTTTCATTTATCCTTTAGCATGCGGGCTTGGGCAGCAGGAGATTATCTCAACACAAAGGCCTGGACGGCTCTAGTTAGCACATTCGCTCTACAATATGATTCATCGCCAGAGAACTTTCCCACCTGAAACTAATTAACTAATTAACTCTCCACACATGGCTGTGAGGTAAGCATGCTGTGGCCATCAGACAAGGTGTAAGGAGAAATTAGAGCTGGGGAGGTCACAGGTTGTGCCAGTTACCGGGGAATTGTGTCATCACACAGGAATCTGGCTCAGTCTCTCTGCCCATTTTAGGATCTGGACCAAATCACTACATTTTGCCCATTTATTCCTTATTGTACTTTGTTAAAGGTACAGGCAGATAGGAGCAGTTCAATGAAAGACCGTGTTCAAAATCTTAGTGTCATGTCTACCCTAACTCAACAGCAGAAGTCACAATCCCAGATCTTCTTCAGGAAGATGTATGACTGGATAGATTTAGTCTTGTCCCTTGGAAATGAGGCTAAGAATGACATATATTCACCCAGCTTCCCAGGAAGTACACGGTAAGGCTCACTCTTGTGTCTTCAGAGCTACTGGTGCACAGGCAGCCTTGGAGCCAGGGTCACTCACTAGGTGCTGAGACAGCAAACTGCTCAAAACAGCAACACAGTGGCAGAGCCTTCTTGACACACATGACTAGAGCCCTGCTGTGCAGCACTCTCAGGTCTCTAGCTGATCACCACAGCACAGCATACTGCAAACATTTCAACTCTCTCTACTGTCAACCTTTGGGATTCTGCAGAAGGAGATCCAGGGTAGGCTAGTGTCCAGTGAGAAGCAAGTATCAACCTCCAAGGCTATGCCTTTTTTCTCTTGAGTCCTCATCATTTTCTACCTGCTCCAAGTCCCCAGCCTTTTACAATCACTGTTTCCTAGCCTATTGCTATAGAGCAGAGAAACTTTTCCTACTCATAATTCCATTTTGCCTGAGAAATGTTTACGCATTTCAGGTCTATAAAATAGGTACGCAGATCTAACCTGGACTTGCTGCAGGTCAGAACAAATTTTATTTTAAAGAACTCTTTGACATATATATTATTGAACTAATTAAGATTAGAATATATTTGCATACTAATAAGATGGATAAACTTGCTTATTTTTACACGGACAATTAAATTTTGGGCTGATGAGATAGTCTAGTGGTTAAAGGTGCCTGCTGCCAAGACTGATGACCGGAATTCAATCTCCAGACCAAACATGGTGGAAGAAAAGAGCTGTTTGAGCTGTTTTCTGACCTCTATATGTGTGTGTCATGTTGTGTGAGTGCCTCCCTACATAAAATAAATATCAAAACAAAAATGTTAAAGGGTTAAATTGTGGCTGAATATTTGATTCTGCAAGACACAGAGGATCTTCTACACTTTTCGGGGTTGATTGATATTGATTTTATAGTGGTCAATGCTGAGGATGCCACTTTGTATTAACGTGCTGTACAAAATGCAGAAATATTATTTATGGCCATTTTAGAAATTGTTGGAAATTCTGCCCTCATCCCAAGCTAACATTTTTATGATTTTATCATAATCACAGCATTTTTATGATTTATATCTTTTTATGCCACATCAGCAACATAATTTGCAAGTTTTAAAATCAAACATTGTAATGCAATAGAACGCAAAGATACACTGAGAGGATGCTTATGTGTGAGACTGATGGAAGGAAAAGATTCCCTGCTTTCCATAATTAAAGCTTGCTTTCATAAGAGCAAAAACCTTTTGTGTTGGTGGTAAAACCCACTTACAAAATAACATAGTCTCAATCTAGCTCGTATTTCAGGCAGGCAGTACTCATTGACGTCATAGAGGGTGGCATGCTCGGTCCAAGGCATGCATGTTATATGTTCAGAACGAAAGAAACAGAGAAACTGCATGAGGGACACAATCCAGCACTGCAGAGACACCCCAGATGAGCTTACTTTTGATCTTGGGTTAATTTGAGGTTCTTGCACATTCAAAATCTGCCACTCACTCTTGCCAAAGTTTTGTGACCCTACTATTGTAACCTATAGTTTAAGAAGCTGTTCGGTATAGTTTGCTTTACTAGTTCTTTCCTTGGGGCGCACACTCTCAGACACATTAGCCCCCCTTCTACTTGTCAGTTTCTAAATTACCAACCTGAGGAGTCTACATTGTAAATCATATTTTCTGCCATCTTTATGCAGTGTGGATTGAGTAGAGGCTCATCACTCCATTTAAATAGTAGTCCCAATAAACATTAACATACTCTAACATTTCAGTCATTTAAAGAGTACAATATTGTAAGTAGACAGCCGAGGAGGACAAAATAGAAAGTCCAAAAAAACCTCCACTGGCAAGATAAAATGGACTTTAGAAAGTTAAGCTGTAACAGCAGAATGGGAGAACAATAAAGCCGGACCCACACCCTGGGTTATATACACAATCCAATGGCTATAAAATTCCGGAAGACTTCTTGTCATAATAATATTGTGAAAAGTATATTGTTTTAAAAAAATCCTTATATGTTATTAACATATATTGATGAACTTATCAAGAAAATGTGATATCTGAGATTTGTGTATTAATATTCTTGATATGAGTTGGACAATAAATAAGATTGGGTAATATTCAAATGACTAACGGTGGATGGTGGCTGCCTGGGTGTTGTTACACTACTTCCTCTAATTGATGTATGCCTAAAATTATTTTGTGATGACTTTTTTTTTAAAAGATGTATTTATTTAATGTGAGTACATTGCTCTCTTTAGACACACCAGAAAAGGGCATCAGATCCCATTATAGATGGTTGGGAGCCACCATGTGGTTGCTGGGAATTGAACTCAGGACCTCTGGAAGAACAGTCAGTGTTCTTAACTGCTGAGCCATCTCTCCAGCCCCCTCATCATGATAACTTTTAAGCAGCAGAAGAAAGTAAGAATGGTGTACTTGGAATGGGGAAAGGTCCCTCCAATCGTGGATAAAACACAGGAAATGGAAAATTCAAGTTTCAGTAACTCAACCACAGACTTAAGAAATTCAATATGCAAAAGATATATAACATAAGTAAAGTCAAGAACAAGTAACAACCCGGGGAAACAATTTTCAACTCAAATCACAGACAAAACCAAACACTCAGGTAATTTTGCTGTTATGAAAACAGCTACTAGCATAGCTTCCATAAGAAACTTATGAGCAATGAATAGGAAAACTGTCAAAAGACATAACTATGCTACAGAGCATAAATAAAACAGTCTTTAAACATCATTTTTAAAAAGTTGAGCACATTTCCAAACTGGAGAAATGCAAATCAAAATTATATTGTTAGTTTTCTAGATTTTGGTCAATTTGATAGGTTAACATGCTTGCTGATTCTCTCTTCTAAGGAACCTACAAAAAGTAGGCCTTTACATATGGTACTGATAGGATCTTGGCTCTTAAAGAACAATTCACAACAGTATTCAACTCTTAGATGTATTCAGCCTTGATCCCAAATCCTAATTCTGAAAATTCCTTCCTGCATCCATGTATAGTGACATCTTTCCATGATACTCAATACATCACACACACACACACACACACACACACACACACATGCACACACACACACACACACACACACCATGTCACCTCTTAGATTTTGGAAGCAATGGGATAAAAACCATTACATGTAACTACTTGTGCATACATAAATACATGCAATAAGGATATATAGAAAATTAATAGACGTGAAGGTTTGTAGCTAGAGTGATGGGTAAAGAAACACATATTGAGAAGCAACAAGAAGACTCCTCAAGGTGCACTCCTCAGTAGCCTGCTTTTCCCATTCATGAGGACATATGGCTTATTCAAAACTACAAACTGAATGAATGATACAACTGGCCTGACAGTTCCTAGTTACAAACCTATCATGCAATTAAACATGACCGTTCCTTCTAGTGGTCTGGTGCCTAAGGGGGAGGGAGAGAAGGACCTGAACTCCATGCCCAGTATCCATATAAAAACTGCCATGGTATTGAAGGCTGATAATGCTAGAGCTGAGGACACACAGCTGGAGGATCCCTGGAGCTCACTAGCCAGGCAGCACCTAGCCTACCCAATGAGATTCAGGCCAATGAGAGATCTTGTTTCAAAGGAGGAAAATGCCCTTCCTTGTCCACTGGCCTCCATATATCCTTGTATACATTCATGCATTAAAAAAAAAAAAAAAAAATCCAAGCAGTGGTTAATGTAAAACAGCATATTTGTTTAGCTTTACAGTACATCACTTGGTCCATCAGCAATTCGACATCCTCATTCTATTCTGAAAGTCGGTTGGTAACATCCCCTGAAGTCAATGAGAGCCATTCACAGCTGTGTGGAATAAAAGCATTTGGTATGCACATAAGGATGAGAAACTGACAGGAAGTACCACCTTCTTTCAGAACAGGAGAGTGACACCATGCCAGCTCACTAACCCTGACCCTTAGCACCAGATCCCTCTTTGCTACAGACCCATAGACACTAACATTTTCATTTCCAACATCCATTTTTGTCTAGTTCCAGCTCCAAACCCATTTCATGTTTAGAGGGACTCATCTAAAGTATATATGAAAGATAATTATTCTACGTTGTAAGGCTGGAAGCATAAATGCCATGAAGAGTATTTATCCACAAAAGATAATGAAGTGACCGCATTATCATGTCATACGGACAAATGTAAAACAACTGTTTTATATATTCATTGGCCCATATTGTTTCATTATTTCTAAAAGTGTAGGGAGCAGAGGTAGCCCCAAGTGAATATATAATCTAGATGAAGTCCTGAGTTGAATGTGAATTACTGACAAGGACCAATCCCTCAGACCTCTGGGAGTTGGCAAAGCCTTCCTGAGATCCAACCACAAGTGTTCCATTGACCAATGAATGCAAAAATTAGCAAGTGCAGAACCCAAAATGCTGAGAGGCAACTGAGGTAATCAGAGCAGATTTCGCTTGTTAACAAAGACCTCCTACCAAAGCCAACTAACCCACCCTTCTGCTATACATATCAAATGTTGGGTTTCTGTGGTTGGTGCCCTCCATCAGAGTGAGCACCACCCTCCCATTCCCAGCTTTCCTGTCTGTCTGTCTGTCCTTTCCTCATTCTTTCATCACCCCAGTCAGGCTTTCCAGGACTGAGCCACACTAGTCATGGCACAGAAGAGTGATTTATCTTTGGCTCTTTGAAATATTGGAAATAGCACAATATCTCCTCTGACTATAATTGCAGTCCTGAGGTCCACTTCTGCAGGCAAGTGGAGGAGGCCTGAAATCCCTCACCTGGACCCTCAGCAAGCAGACAGCACATCCAAAACCTACCCCAAAGGAAAAAAAGATGCAGTGGTCCTTTGAACACATGTGGCAGGGGTGAAAAGACCTCTTCTTGGCTTAATGAACAAGTTCGATAGGTTTCCATTACTTCAGCTGTTCCTCAGCATGAGTGTATAACATTGGCCAAGTTACTGTGCCTTAGTCTCATCCTTGTAAAAATAAATAATAAAAAATAGTGATCTCAAGTGAGTGGGTTAATTTTTTCCCAAGTACTTAGAATCACCTCGAGGAGTTGGAAAGAACTCACTAAATGCTGGTTCCTTGTGAGCAGTGTCTTGGAAGTGACTACGTGAAGACTGTCTGGAGCCAGCTATCCAGGATTACCTCCTGAAAGGTTTGGGAATGCATTCTCTGTCACCATTCTCCTTAGGCTAATTAGCTGTGGTACCAGATGGAAATTACTGAATTTCATAACTTAAACTTTATCAGTGTCGAGTGATTTACACAATCCTGCAGCTAGGAGGTCCCAGAACTGCATTCCTTTCTTTGGCAAATCGGTAGGTCTTCCTGCAAAGACAGCATTTGCTCATCACATCTTGCCTGAGTATTGACTTCAGACTGGGGATAGGTGGAGAATGGCCATTCCCTTTCCTGCTTCAGTACAAAGGTTTGGAGTAACGAGAGAAGAAAACAAGGTACACAGAAGGTCAATCCAACCTGTTCACAGAGGCACAAGGGGGCTTAGAGGAGACACAGGTAGGGTCTGCTCACAGATCCACAGTGAGCTGTTAGTTCTGGACTACAGTCAGACTCCAGAACCAGCCTCTATTCTCTACCATGAATGGGTGTGAAACTCAAGGTCCAGAAGGGAATGGGAGAAAGCAGTGACTGCAGGCAGTGATTTCAGTGTGGGCCTATGGCTCTCCTCCTGGATCTCTGCTTCACAGATAGGAACTGGAATGCTGTCCCCAGGAAAACACAGCCCCAGGGAAAGACATCCCTAGATAGTCTGCTCCTGGGGAAGAAAGTGGAACCAACGCCTGCGCATTGAGAAAAGGGACAGTAATTTCTAGGTTAGAAATTTGAAAGTTCTACTTCTGCCTGCTTCAAACAGTCCCTCCTGTTTCCTCATCTGAAATGCACATTTTAGTTCATTTCATAGAACAGTCTAATTCGTGCCCATAGTTGCTCTACATATATGTATTCAGATATTAATGTTGTATTATTAATATGATCATCAAAATCATACTGTAATATTATAAATATTAATAAAGTAATATTTAGCAGACAGCTACTATGTGCTGGACACCACTGTATTCACAGATTGATATAGTGCCTGTCTTCCCCAGATCTTACTTTGTGATATTTTGCTAGTGATTGGTTCTACTCACTTCATGTAAAGTAACTTCCATTTTAAGCTAGCATTCATTGAAGCTTTGTAAGGGTCAGACACCCAACACAACGAATTCATGTCATTGTCACAGCAGTGAGGTGGGGCCTATTATTATTCCCACTTCACAGATGAGGAGTCGGAAGTTCAGAGAGAGGAGAGCAACTTACCCAAGGTTACAAAGCCAGTGAGTCTAGCAGAGAATTTCGATTCAGGTCTTGGCCCACACCCCTCCATTTAATTCACTCTTTAACACGGCTTCAAAACCCTTACTCTAGCTTGCTGTGAGGAGCAGTTTAGTTTGTAATGATCCGGTCTGTGTTTTCTTTGTTTGTTTAACATGATTCCATGTCTTTTGTACAATATCTTCTAGCATCTAGACAATGGGAATTTAAAAACAATTGTGTCAAGTTGTGGGGCTGCAGCACAGCAGGCTAAAAAAAATGAGCCATTTGTACATAAATATTTAAATATATGCAATACACTCCAGTTAGTGCATTATTCAAAGTCTGGGCTTATATAAAAAGGTTTCCAGAACTTACCAGCTGCTTCCTTTTTGTGATCTCAATGATTCTTACCCGAACAGGCCTCAAAGGAACTATTTTCCAAATCAGTCGCTTTACACTAACACCTGGTCACTGATGTCATTTGCCTTTTTCTCTGTCAACCTCACACTGACAAAGGAAGAGCATCAGTTTGAAGGCCCATTCCCCAGTGTTTGCCCTCCCCTCAAGCCTGGTATTGAAATTCCCCCTAAACTCTAAGCAAAACCATACAAAGCTCAGAGAAGTGAGAAAGATTTAGGAAAGTCTAAAGGGAATCGGGAACTCACTGAAATTGTCCTAATCAGAGATGTGTCTTCAGCCCACAGGAGGCCAGGCTGTACCGAAGCTCTCAGCTCTGTGGGTGAATCAGCAGATGGCAATCATTTCTGCTGTTTGCCAAGCTACAGGGAGACATAGGAGATGTCCTTACATGGGGCTTCAGAACCTTGTTATTCTTGATGGTTTCACTTGATGGTTTCCCTGATGGTTTCAATCCACTGATGGGAGGGAGGAGGGGGAGGGCAGGAGTCAGGAGGAGGACTTGCTGTTATCTTCAGAATACCACAGGAGATCATACAGTGCTTCTAGGGCATATCACCAGTTCCTTCAGTGGGAAGAAGAAAAGGTGTGGAAGGAGAGATTCAGCCTGCTGAGGCCTCTTTACACCACTTTCATCCAGCAATGGGCCTGGCATAGAACAAAGGTCCAAATGTTTGTGGAATGAGGAAATGAGGTGTGAAAAGAAAGTCACATTTTCTGTTAAGGAGCCCTTTACAGAACAAACGCATGCATTGGGACATGGGTTTCACGCATTGTGCTTCAATGAGGCCTGCCAAGGACCAAAGAGTACACTAAACCACACGACCAGTACTCCATGTAGTTACCCAGGCAACAATTATCTCGTTTCTTATTATTAACTCAAACAAGTAAAAGTTTGCAAAGAAATTGAGGTCGAAGGTACGAACGGACCAAGCTGATGTCTAAGCAGGGAGACAACGGCCACAGCAGCCACTGCCAACCAATGATCACACTAGTTATGAAATCTGTCAAGAGGAATCCCAGAGGCTCAGAAATTTAATCTCTTAATGAGGCATGAAATATGTGGCAGACAGCAGGATATAAACCAGTGCAACACTCAGTGTTATGATTCTACATCTCTGAGCAAGAGACTGCATGGAGAAAGGCTAGGAAGTGTTTCAAAGCTCCTTATGGGGTCTAGGCTCTCAGGCCCCTTGGGGCCAGCCACCATGATGTGAAGCATGCACTGTTGAGACACTAGGTTCTATCCTTGGTACTGAAAAGAAAACATACTTATCTAAGAAAGCAGTCACAATGTGCAGATTCTTGGTGGTGACACAGTGATGACACCGTGTGTTGGAGTTAGGATTTCTATTGCTGTGAAGATGACCACAGTAACTCTTCAAAAAGGAAACATGTAATTGGGGCTTAGTTCATTATCATCATGGTAGGAAACATGGGGGCATGCAAGCAGACATGGTACTGGAGAGAGTTCTACAATTGGATCAGCAGGGAGAGGGAGAGAGGGGGGAAAAGGAGAGGAAGAGGGAGAGGGAGAAGGAGAGGGAGAGGGAGAAGGAGAGGGAGAGGGAGAGGGAGAGGGAGAGGGAGAGGGAGAGGGAGAGGGAGAGGGAGACAGAGATACAGAGGCAGACAGTGAGAGAGAGAGAGGGAGACTGGGGGGCCTGGCTTGAGCATTTGAAACCCAAAGCTCACCCCCCACAGGAACACTGTTTCTCCACTAAGGCCACATCTCCAAATAGTGCCACTCCCTGGTGACTCCCAAGCACTCAAATCTCTACGTTCATGGCAGGCATTCTTATTCAAACCATCACACCATGACTTCATGACTGCTGTTGGCTTCCTCTGGTGTGGGTAATTATACTGAATATTGGATTTGAAATGTGGTGTTTTCACACTGTCTATCCAAGTTTAGCTTTATGGTATTTATTGGTAGACAAAGCATTTACTGAATACAACTTTTAAAAGTAAAATACTGGAGCATCATATGTATGTGTGTAGATATATCATACATGCTTATACAGACATATATTGCTTTCTCTTTTATGCATTTATTCTTTTTTGCATTCTCTTTTATGCATTATCCATTTATGAATTTATTCTTTTAATTGTTTAAACATTAACATTTACTTATTTATTTTATGTGTGTGTGTGCAGGCTTGTTGGTAGGCACCTTTACCTGCTAAGACATTCCTTTCTTTCATTCTTTTAATAAACATTCATAAATGGCTACTATATACTATATAGCATATACTATATATTATATATTATTATATCTTATATAGTATATAGTATATAATATATCATCATATATTATATATATAGTATTTAGATAATATTATATAGTATATATAATCTAGTATATATACTACATAATTTATATATACTATGTGTGGTATAAAATATAGTTTATATATACTATATAATATAGTATTATGGTACATAATATGGCATAGTATATAATATATACTAAATATACTAAATAATATGATACATATGCCATATAATATATATGCTATATAGTATGTATACTATATAATATATAGTATATAATAATATATACAATATAATATACATATATAGAATATATATATTATATAGTATATATAGAAGGAGCTAGAAACTGTAGACAAGATATGGTTCATACCCTTAAGTGATTTGAATGCAGTGATGAAGGTCATGTAGGATGACAAACACATGAAAGTCTGTACCGAGTCAATGGAGAATTTTGGTTCTTCTGTAGTAGGCAGCAAATCACTTTTCTGATGCTGTGCTCAGGCTGAAACAGTTCACCAAATGAGAGAATCCTCAACAAACCTACACACGTGACAGATTGATTAAGAAGAGGAATGTACCAGGAAAGAGGTTTCTTTCTTAAAAACATGAAAGACATCAGAGGTAAATTTCTACAATACAAGTGCATACGAGTCCTTTCAGTGTGCCTAGTGCTGCGAGGATTATCATGGAGTTTCTAAATAAAAGGAAACTTTTGACAAAAAGAACTTATTTTACCTGAAATGACAAGCATAAAAATGGAAAGAGTGTGGTTGAGAAGAAGTGCTGTCAGGGACAAACCATAACAAAGATAATGACCCTGACTAAACAAGGAACAGAAGTTAAGATGTAGGGTTCCTAAGATAATGTATATTCACACATAGTGCCTACTTTGATACACGAGAAGGTGGCAAGAGAGATATGTTATTATTAGCAAAATGAATCTTGTTAAGAGGCAGAATTCTGGGGTTATGATTGCTGCCCTATTCTGTCACCTGCCTTGATACACAGGACATAGAACGTGGAGGAAGGACGAAGTCTTTACAGGAAAGAGAGAGCGAGATGGACAAATGAAACCCTATTGATAAAAACAAAGATGAAAAGCTGAACATAAGGGTCCATGGGTAAAGAAGCGGTGATGACCATAGACTGGACATATCCAGACATGAAAAAAGGAAATCCTGTTATTCGGGGCAACATGGATGAACTCAGAGACTAGCAAGGCAGGCATGAGAAGACAAATGGCACAGCCTCTCATTAAATACGCAGAAGCTAAAATTGTGGATAGCCAGAGAGGGGCAAAGAAAGACGAGCCAACGGTGATGAGTCAGAATGAGATAGAAATAATAGTGTTGCTGTATTTCAAGTAGAGCAACTACTGGTGTCAATAACATACTGCACGTTTCAGAAAGGCTACAAGAACGGATTTTGAGTCTTTCACCCGAGTAACATGGCTCCCAGCAAATGTGTATACTCTTTAAATGATACCTTTTGAAAAAGATTGAAAAACAATCTTATTCTCATAGAATTGAGTGAGAGTAGATCGGTGGTTACCTGTAGCTAGGTGGGCCTGGAGGAGAAGGGAGGGAGGGAAAGCAGGAAATGGGAACAGGGCGGAGCTAGGGAGGAGGAACACCTAAAGCTGCATCAAATGGCGCAGTCATTATAGTTGACACCAAAGAACTACATTCTTGAAAACAGCTAATAGGGAGGTTGGATTTACAGTGACTGACCACGCAGATTACTTGATACACTGTGTACAAATACTCAGGTAGCACACTGTGCCCCATAAATAGATGTAATTATGTGACAACTAAGCATACATTCGGATGTCTCTCTGTCTCTCTGCCTCTGTCTCTCTCTGTCTCTGAGTGTGTGTGTGTGTGTGTGTGTGTGTGTGTGTGTTCACATACTAAGAGGAAGAAAGGTTGGAAGAAGAGCATGGCCACAAGCTTGAAAGCAGAGAATGGGAGAAAATGTGAAATTGGGTTGTGTGCTACCCAGGTGACAGAAGGGTTTGACAAGAACCATAAAGTACCACAGAAAATTGGGGGTTGAGTTTTGGTCATTTAAACAATAATAAAGGAGACTGTCATGATCAGAACTGACCCAAAAAAAGGCATCATGGCACTCACATGGCAATGGGTGATGCCTGGAGGCAAGGAGATGGGAACAGACAGCCATCAGGAGGCTGGAAGCCAGTGTAGGTGGCACTGCACAACAGCACAGCGTCTGAGGTCACATAGCAACTATGACACTAAGAGTCTGCTTGCTTAGAACTTTGCTTAGAACGGGGATTACAGGGAGGAAAGGTTATTGGGTGTTTCATAGCCACTTGAGGTTGGATGACCTAAAACTGATTAGGAACTCTGTCTCCAGGACTCAGAATGAACTGGGGTGAAATTTTGCATTCATAAGCCTCAGCTGAGTACCGCTTCCTGCCCCTAACTCACGCTGACAGTGGCTGGGAGGGAGGGGCTCCACAGACCTTTCCAAACGAAGAGTTCTGAGAAAGGCCTTTACTTGTGGCCCTTTAATTCCACTGAGGTAAGAATGGAACGGCTTTTCCCCTAGAATATTTCACTTAGGTCAAGGGCTCCAGAGCTTAAATCATTTGCAGATCCATGGATTTAATCCAATCTCAGCCATATACAGACAAAAAGGCAGGACCAGAAAGGTGCATGGCCTAGTCTGAGACCATAGGGCAAATGAGGTCAGTTGAAGGACCCTTTGAGCCGCATTAATTGAGCAACTAAGAATCATTTCATCAAGCTTGAAGCCCCAGGGACAGGTTCCCCCAAGTCCCAATTCTGTGTTTCTGTCAGAAACAGTCTCCAGAAAGACTGGTAGATTTGAAGACAGCCGCAGCACAGCCAGGCAGGCCCTGAGCAGGAGCAAGGAGCTTCAAGCTAAGCCTTCTACTGCAAATAAACCAAGGTTGCTTTTAGCAAGAGAGTCTCAGACTCATTCACATTTTAACTGTTGGGTATTTGTTGTTGTTATTGTTTTGTTTTGTTTTTCAGTTTTGATTTGTTTCCCTTAGAGTTCTCTGGTACACTAAGACTAAGGTTGAAATACAAGACACCCATAACCACCACCAACAGCCACCTTGAGGAAAGGCTCCATGTTTTAGGAAATATAAAGAACTGAGGCATGCACGGAGTCCTACTGTTACCAAAGAATTACTGCCTAGAAGCGCCTAGAAATGAGGAATCATTCAACGTGGCTGGTTTTCCATGTAGAACGTTGCAGCCACAGCACTGTCTGCTGAATCAGGAAGTTTAGGGAGGGGGGGAAAGGCACAAAGCCCCTGGTAAATCTGTCTTTGTGTATTCTAGTCATAAACAAGCGTTCCCTCACTTTGCATGCGGGCCTGCTGTCACCTTAACTGTGTTTATCATCTCAGACAAAGCATCTTCAGGAAGCTAGAGCATCCTTCTTTCTTGACAGCACACACTGATTAAATCTTACAGAGAGAAGTTAAGCAAAGCAGAAGCCTCCTCCTCTCCAGTCAGCGAGAAACAGATTTCCCAGCACACAAATCTCCTTCCCTTTTCTCATTGTCAGGAAAAATAAATAAAGGTGATAAAATTTTGTGGCAAGTTTCTACTGAAGATGTAGCAGTTTATGTCTGAACTCGATGCTAAAATTTTTTCCTACCAGCTTTTTGAATTATCTAGTAACAAAAAGAATTGTGAAGCAGCTGGGGTGTTTTCTCTTAACACCCTTGCTGGAGAAAGCAAGGGATGAAGGAGTTGGCAGTCCGGAAGAGCTGCACCCTCAAGATAGTATACCTCCCTTCAGGATAGAGGATGCAGACGAGTGAGGCTTAGTTGGAGATTTTGCTGGTGGCAAGAGACTGGACGATAGGAATTGGCAGCTTTCTGCAAACTGATTAATGTCTGGATCTCTAGAATGTGTGGTTTCAAAAGAAATAGGGAACTGGTCTACCCTGCTAACAGAAATACACCCCAGTTAAAAGTCTGGAGAAACAATTCCATCAGTGGCATGTGTACTGATTGGAGCAGTAGAGCTTGTCTCTTTAATCTCCCCTGTTAGAAATATAAAATCTACTTAATAAATCACACAGCTCTGTAGACTTCACAAGCAATTCACCAACATAAAACAAACAAAAAAAAAATCTAGACTTTACAACAGTTCTCTGCATTGCCAACTAGCTGCTAGGAGCTACTGGAACCAAAGGACTTGTGGTCTGAGAGTAAAATATCTTGTGTGCTGGCTAAAACCCATCTGCATCACTGCGGAGATTTCTGATTTCTGTCAAAGACCTGTAGTTGTGTGGAGAATATAAGCCTCCTGGGTCACCACCCTAGCAGCTCAATTCACAGACTGCCCTTTTCCATTCTTCCCAAGCAACTGACACTCAAGCATCACTATGCGCAGGAAAGTGGGACTCCCAGAATGCACTTCTGTCCCCTGCTTGCCACAGGTCAATGATTCTTACATCACTGTGTATAGTCTGAGCTTTTTCTTCCTCACTCTCAAACTTGGAAAACTACTAATTAGCTCACGAAGAGACAATATGTAATCTCCCTACTGCTGCGATAGTCATACGTGAATGGAACGCACAGATGTATACTTTCATGCTTCACCTAATAAAGAGAAGTAATTTCCATCCAGGCAAGCTCTAAAGACTGCACTTCAATCCTCCCAGGAAGGTGGGAGGCGTGCTTTGTGCAGACTGGCCCAGTCTTTGATGGATTTATTGAGAAGACCTACTGACTAGAATAAGCACAGGAACGTACCATGGTTGAGAAAGAGGAGCAGCAGGCTTCCAGGAGCCCATAAAACAGTCATCAGGCTGAGAAGGTCATGTGGACAATGTGTTAGGACCAGAAAGAACGGCATTTCTGATGTTTAGCAGAAAATAAAATTTCAAACACAAGGTGAGGTAGCGGCCAGTGTCTGTCTAGAACTTCTGGGAAAAGCATTCTCGACTCACTCTCTGAACCTGGGACTGCATTGCAGGGCCAGGGCCAGGGCCAGGGCCAGGGCCAGGGCTGGGATCACTGCTTAGCCTTCCAACAGGGGAGGCCAGAGTAAAGAGAAAGAAACTCACTTTTACTAAATTTGCACTGACCTCTAGTGCCCACAGGTGATGAGGTACCGTCCTTGAAATGTAGGGTTTTTTCCCAAAAGATGGAAAACTAATATCAAGGCCCTGACATTAATGGAGGAAGGAAAGAAGAAAGGGAAGAGAAGCCTAAGGATTAAATATCCAACCTTACTTACGAGGATAAATGTGTTCTGGGTTTAACCAGAGTCTGGAATTCCTTGTTCAGACCCTGAATTTAGGATTGGTGTTCATTTCGAAACTGCTAGCTTCTTAACATCTCAAATTCCTCTCTATCCTCAGTACAATGATCTAAGTTATACTTCAGGTCTCTAGTGAGAAGCAAATTCATGGAATGAAGAGAGAAGGTGACAGTCAGTGTTTTTCACAATGCCTGGTAAATAGTAAGCACTTGGCCAATGTTCCCTGTCCTCCAGAGTTCTCACTGTCCATTGTAGGAACACTCTGACAGCAAGGAGACAGTTGAGACTGTGTAAGAAAAAGACCCCGTCTGAGTTCTTTGTTAGATGTGGCACTTCAGCTGAGCCTCCCTCAACCCCAGGAACAGGCTCTGCAGAAGTTCCCTGGAGAATGAAATGCTGACTGGTGTGCAATCTGCTCACAGAGGATGTACCATCTCCTCCCATGCTGGCAGATCTCAGGGCAAAGCATCTGGGTTTCACTGCCCCTGATAATTTACATTCATTTTTCTTTTACAAAAGAGAAGACACCTAGCTGCAAACAAAGGGAGTGGGGAATAGACTGCAGGAACCAGCCGGAGGGAAGAAGACCTTGAGCAACTGAATACAATAAACCTCTCTCGTTACTGCCAAGACACTGGAAGCAGAATCCTAAGCATCTTTGCAAGTAAGCACCTTTGCTAACTGCCTTCCCAGCTGATAGGAACAGACAGCCAACCATGAAAACATGAAAGAGTTTCATGCCACAAAAGAGAAGCAGAGGGGAATGTGGTTGAAGACGTGGCAACTGGGTGTCCAGGTTTGCTCTCTTGTGGCACTGGACAGACCCACTCAGCTTAAGGCTTTGAGGGTATTTCTCTTCAGACCACTGCTGAGAAATCCACCCGAAACTACAAAATACACTGTGCCTCTGGTAGTGACTGATACACCATCTTTCATCTGTAAAACTTGCATGCTGCTGGTATGGCCCTCTTCAAATCTGCAGACAACTCACCCAGGATGAAAGCACACAAGACATTCAAGGTAAAAATGGCTGGATGTCACATGTTAGGAGTGAGTGGTGGTGTAACAGGGAAGTGGTAGGTGTGAGTCTATAGGGCTGCCTGTGAGGTGCTTTATGGTCACTGTCCCACTGCTTTTTGTCCAATCCATAGGGTGGTTGTCAAGTCACAATGTAGGCAACCCCAGACAGGTCCTGCGAACTGCCTGTCAACTTCTGTTACCTGGACTACCTAACCGAAACTGTAAACCAGACATAATTTGGAGGCCTATAGATGGTTGATAAAAGGGCAAGAAACTTGGCAGATAATGTGACCAAGTACAAGACACCAGTCAGAGGGTCAGGAGCCATGGGAGACAGCAGACCAAGTCTGGTCTCCAGGCAGCTGACTTAGGAAGGCTTCATTCCTTCTTCAAATGCCCTTTTCACTTCCCAGCACTTATGCCTGTGTCCTTCTTCTGTAATGAACAGTGTCTGCCCTGACCTTTGAGATCTCTAGGCAGCTGCTTGTCTCAGACGTAGACTTACTAGGCGTTATATTTACTATATTATTTATAAAACTCCACCTTTGTTGCATAAGTCACACAAATAAATGCTTGTGTTGCTAAGAAGCAGTTGGTTTGTGAACACAAAAGGAAGAAGAGATTGATAAGATACAAGACAGCCAATTAAAGTAAACTATTGCCTGACAAATTGCCTTTCCATTACGTGGTTCCAAGCTATCACACCAGTGCAGTTTCACGCAGGTCCTAGATTTTACCAGGGCACTACATAACATTAGCATCGTTAGGGAAGGAGTGGCAAATTGTGAGCTGCCAAACGTTTTTTAACAGACAAGCCTCGGTACTCACCACCCAACACAAGATGTTGAACCTTGTCTTTATTTATTCTGTTTAACATTTTTATCGCCTTCTTGAGTAATAATAAGACTTCTTATCGGTCTAATGAGGGCATCGTGCCAGGAAGGGCAGCCAGCAGGCTACACCCAGGAGTCAAGATCTATTAAAAAAAGACTTGGCATCAAGCTGAATTCAACACCAGGCTAAATGTACAGTTATAGACTTTGGTTCAAAGAATAAACAAGTAAATTCAGAATGGCCAAGGCTTCACCAGACAGGAATGAGTTTAGATGAATGTTGTAGATAACTGGCAAACACCATGTCTTCTTAACATCCAGCAACAAGGGTTGTTTCACAGAGAGACCAATACACAAATGAGTCTCATCTTTAGATTAGGCCATCTCGATCAAGCACAATTTTCTCATGAATATCTTAGTCAAGAATTCTAGAGAAAAAGAACCAACTACACACATGCAGGAGAGAGATCTTGTACACACATATAAATCAGCCATCTTCAAGATGGAGACCTAGGAATCTAGTTCAAAGGCCTGACGGCCCAAGGCTGGTGGTGAAAATCCCAGTCTGAGCCTAAAGTCTCTTAATACAAGAGTCACCAAGGTCAGACAATGCTGCCTCATTGCGGCCAAGCAGAGGGAGGAGAAATCCAACCTTCCATTATCTTCTGGTTTGTTTGGACCTTCAATGGATGGAATGGTGCTCATCTTGGGGAGGGACAGCCACTAAATTACAAACACCCTCACCATCACATTGAGAAGTAATGTCTGACTAGCTCTCAGAGAATCTGAGACCATTTACGTCTGATTCAGAGACCTGCAAAACCTGCTATCCAGGTTGTAATACTGAATTTGATAGGTCACACATCAACACAGCCTTGAGATCCAACAGACAAAGGTCTCCTTCACAAATCCTTACCTATGGTCAGGATCTGCTCTGGTTTCTGACCAGTGGTCTGACTGTAAAGCCCCTTGACATGAGGAGGCATATATAAAACAAGGCAGAGGTGAGCCAAGAAGGCAAAGGACAGGAACAATGAGCTTGGGAGTTGTGAAGCAGGGAACGTTGAAGACATGCACTTCAGAACAGAAAGGGGCAGCCACAGTGCTGCAGATACTCAGAAATCATTGGTTTCCATTATAGATCCCAGAAAAGAAACCACACAGAGAATCCCAGTTGAAGGCCATTCTCTTCTTCAACTAACAGGACTTCAGCACCAGTCACCCCAAACTAATGGAAATGGACTTCTCAGACCTCTAAAGAGTGTAGAATCAAACTGAAAACGCTTTTTCTTACCCAAGGCCTTTTTCTGCTGCCCTTGTTGTGGTACTGCAAACATGGGACGTTTTATAACTAACTTTCATTTTTCATCTTCCTCAGCTCTCAACCACCATGTTCACACACAAAAGCAAAACAAAAAGGGCTGGGGCTATAGAACCAAGAAGAAAAGTAAAATCCATGTTAAAAAACAACAACAAGAAGCAACCACACATAAGGAATGAGGTAAACAGAATTCCTAGCCGTGAGTTATAAAAACGGAAAGGTAAGGAGAATTTTATAGACCTAGAGAGTGATGAAATGAAGAGAAAGACATCAAGTCCACCCAAAAGGTGATAAAATATTTTATTTGTCTTCTGGTTGTGAAAAAGAAAATAAATCATTAAAATGCCTGCCAGGGTGCCCAAGGGAAAGGGCATCGAGTAGGACTTGGCTCCAAACGTTGTAGGAGTAATAGAAGAGTTGGTCCTGTTTCCTTAGCATTTCTCAGGGCTGAGCCTTCCTATTTCAACACAGGAATCATGGACAGCGGTAAAAATGAACCCGCTGCAGGGCACACATTATTGTTTCCTGGGCTGGCCTGACTCACGATCTCTGGGGTAGCTGTTTCTGCAGAGACCAGATTCCTTTTTCACTGACCCTGCAGGACAAGCAGCCAAACACTGGGCCTTCTGGATTATAGCTTCTTTTATTTTCACAGCTACTAATGACTTCATCATACCTTCTATAAAACACTGATTTTTCCTAGTCTTTGGAATTGAAGATGGAGATAGGCTCCTGCCTCAAGGCACTCATTCTCCTGTCGAAAGGGCCTTGGATTAATTCTATTGTTGTTTAGTGATGTATTTCAAGTGCCTGGGGGTAGAGAAGGGTGTCAGGGTAGCTGTTATAATAGCAACTGTGGGTTTTGCTTAAACCTGAGAAGGATTAGATAAGAATTTGCAGAAGAGGTAGGATTTCCATTAACCTGCAAGCTCATATCTAGCGTCCTCTTTGAATATAGTCTTTATGCTTGAAACATCAAGCTGTCCTGCAGACACAAAATGGCTCAACTAAGCCTCAGACACAGCTCCTGCTCAAAACTACACTTTTCTGGTCTGTGATAACTGTAAATATTAAGAACTAAGAATTTCCAAGTGGACTGAGCTTCAGAATGAACTGAACACACACATACTAACTAATATTGATCTCTACAACTATGCAGAAATCCAAACTAGCTCTAGAAGAGTTTAGTGTCAATTTTTCCACCTGAAGCATACACAGAAGGACCTAAGGATAGCACAGAACAGGGGCATGACAGAAGAGATGACAGAAATAAAATAGAAATTCCTTTGGCTGCCTTTTAGCAGAACATCACTATGATGGCACATGACAAGTGTGATGGCCTGTCAGCATTTTCACAAGCTTTAAAAGAGTTTCCCAAGATCACCACTGATATATCGAGTTAGTGTACAACAATACTCAGAGGCACAGACTCAATGCTAACAGCTGTACCTATGTTCATGGGAACCGCCCCAAGAAGGCTAGAGAGGCCAGTTGCCCTTTGTGGTTGTACACTGGCCATTCACAGGGTCACTTTTGACAATACTGGCCAATACCATTTCTCAAATGGAAACATGGCTGAAGACTGGATCATTGGAATATCTCTCCAGAATGAGCCACAGTTCCATATTCCAGACACATGCAACTTACAGTATTCAACAGGAACTTTGGCTCTACATGCCCATTGTCTGAATGTTCCTATTCAGTGGAAACTCATAGTGTGTCCTGGATGACTCAGGGGAACAGTAAGGAGGAGATGAGTAATGTCCTCTTGAAGTCACTAGTTAGGATAAGAGCAGTTGTTCATTGCCTGACAGGACAGGTTTCTCAGACCAGCCAAGAACTGAACAAATAAATCAATGTCACTTTACTCTCTAACATCTTAAACCCACGTATTCAAAATTTGCAGCTCAGCTCTCAATTCAAAGAAAGCTTTCACTGAACTATCCTTGGGGCCTTAGGTGATAACAGAGATGGACAGGAGATAGGTGAGACACAGCAGAGGGAACATTTGTCGCACTGGTGGAGAGAAAGCCCGAGAGAACAAACTAGTTTTCTGCACTCTGTCATTGGCTCCGTTATTTCAGGAATTCTTTGCATAACCACTGCTAACACAATGTCTTATTGAAACTGAGTAAACAAGTATGTTGACAAAGGAAAATAAAAGCTTCAACCTGGCAGCACAGTTTTACAACTTGGCAACTGCTAAGGAACCTTGCCCTTTCAGAGTCAGAACCAAAGCAGGCCAGAGAATGCCTTGGAGATTTTCCTGCGCCCTGTGTCTCCCTACCCCCACAATTTTCTAATTATTCTAATTTCTTATTAGAAAGTATTTGTAGAACTAGAAATTATTCTTTGTGGAGAAATATATTAAACTGCTGTTTAATTGCAAATAAAGGATCTATAAAATATAGAACGTCCACTGCCTTAGAAGCTTCACATTACAGTACGGTGGGCAATACCTAATAGGCTCAGTGAGTTATGTTGGTGACCCTCTGTGTATATCACTAAGACTCCAATATAAATCTAAGGAAAGGTTTGGCCATCAGTTGAAGCCAGGCCCTGCTCAGTGCTTTGCTGCAGGTCACCTGTCATCCAAACAAATCCACTATTTGCTGTGCGGGGAGATCACTAAGATCTGCTATTGAGGAGCAACGGTCTCTCTTCCTTTTAGAGAAAGGAGTGAGAAGGGAGCAGAGCTAGGTAGTAGACAAAGTTAAATATGGAGTATGATCCTAATGAGGAAAGGTAGCTCAAGCATGGGCTTGTCTTGCTTACATGAGAAACTTCTGTCTCTGTTTCAGACTCCCTGAGGATGGATGTCGAGAGCAGCTTAAGGTTACCATTAGAGTGCTGCACTTTGGTGGGACCCTTGATGATGGCCTTTGAAGACAGAGTCTCTGAGGATGGTAAACAGATGGCAGAAGTGGCCATGATTGTGGGCCGGAACCTACTGGGTGGATGGTGTGCAATGTTGGCGTTCTAACTACACAAAGCCCTCCCAGTTCAGTGATCCCTGCCAAGCCCCAGCCTTAAGCAAGATCTCTGCTCTTTTCTTCTCTAAAACCCTGTCTGTTTATTATTGTGCAATGACTTTGATTTGTGGAGGAACCTCTAAAAACTCCAAAGTATTCTCTTCCTACAACCTTGGTCATAAAATCAACAAGAACGGGAACTAATTAAACACAGTAACCCTACAGTGAGTCACGCTGCAGTGACATTAAGGAAAGCTGTGCCTGAAGCATCCTCCATGGGGATTAGACTAGTAAAGCCCCTTCAGAAGACAAGAGGACTTTTTCACGTATCCAATGGGTACACTGTGGTGAACCACAATTTTCTAAGCCTACTAAATCATGCCCGTTCACTCACTGGCCCAGAAGGCTGGGAGGTGTCTCACCTACCTCCCCTCCATGTACATACCCACAAACCACATACATGCCCACTCACATCCATCTCCTCAGCTCCAGGTCTTAGATACATTTATGTCACTCATAGTACTTAACAAGAACTATATCCCCCCCCCCCACACACACACCCAGAAACAGCAGTGTTAGCAAACTCCAAAGGCAAAAGCATGAATCAATGGGTGTGTGTGTGTCCTGAAGCAGAGACTCAAGGACTGTTGCTTAGCCAAACAAGAGGAAGCTAATGCAGTCCAGGAAGCAGTTAAGTTTATAGCAGGGATAGAACATCCCTCAAAGGCTCTAAAGAAGATGATGCTTTCCGGTGAGGCCTGTCCAGGGCCATTCTGTCTTCCAGGTAGGCTGAGTAGCTTTGGGCAACCTAAACCTCAAAGCACTGTTTGGAAGTAGCAGCTTAAGTCTTGCTGTGGAGACCTGCCTGGCCACTTTGGACTTCTATGCTGGGGATACAGGGTTCCAGTTGGTTTGTGGGGGGGGGGGGGGGGGGGGGGGGGGGTGCAGAAGCAAGCATCCACAGGAAGGAGTACTTAATGCGGGAGAGGATTATATACTCTGAAGATTAGCTGAAGGAAAAGCTGAAGGGTGGCTGAGTTCTCACTGGTGTGAGAAAAGTATCTCTAGGATTTCATGTCTGCCGATCAAGAGATCTCTCCTCTGCAGCAGTTCCTCAGGAGAGGGAGAGGTCGTGGAAGGGATAAGCTGTAAGCATCATAACCCTCCCTAGATCCTGCCTGTAATCTTGGAGTTGGGGGCTGTGCATGTCCACTTGCCTGTCTTCTAGTATATTCTAGCTTGGGGGTGGGGGGGGAAGCTATGTGTAGAAACATGCAGGCTCTGACTTATGCAGAGGCTATAGTGAGTTCCTTCCAGCCATAGGGATCTGTCACTAGCCCAAGTCAATATGACCATAGCAGGAGGCAAAAGAGTCAAAATACCACAGAAGAATTTGAGGGAGACAGAAACCAGGCTGATAGAGGGACTTCCACTGGTTTTGACTGGTGCTAATGGGGCAAAGTGAGAAATCCAGAAATGAGACCATCTAGAGCCATAGGTCTGATCCTGGTTACTAAGAAAATTCTGTACTCCTCCCAGTGAGCCCATGGCTGAGAGTCAGTTGCTAAGATATGTTCTATGGACCGCTTTAAGGCTGCAAAAATGACCTCAGAAATGGTAAATAGGTCATTTTCCTCAGTTAAACCACTTATACTATCTGGAGAATTAATTTCCACAAATAATGTATTTAAAAAGGGCTATCCATACCCTTCTCTTTTCACAGGATAGTCCTTAAACAAAATGCTAAATAAACACAGCATTCTTTTCTTTTGGGCTGAATCTGATGAGCATAAACCAAAATTAAAAGGCTACCTGAAAGCCTGTGGGGGTTGTCTTTAAACAGTCTTATTCTTCAAATGCCTCTCAAGCAAGACAAGAACGAGCCCACTCCAAGCAGCCACATACTGGGAGACACTGGTGGGCCCAGGAGAATATTTTCTGTTCTATGGAGTCACAAACATCTTTATGATTTCTACTCAGGTTCTCTTACTATGTACCTTGACCTATCTCAGGCCACAAAGGTTTGCCCAGAAATATTTAGCAAGCTCACCAAACAGCCAATTCCACTGTTTCTGGGAAAACAAAGCAAAACAAAACAAAACAAAACAAATCATGATCCACGAGAGCTTTACTAAAACTCAAGATTTTCTTCCCATTAACTGGAGAGGCAGCTAGGACTCATGCTCAGTCCATGGAACCTGGCACCTCTGGGGAGCCTCCAATCTCTGCCATTTAGTAGCCATATGGCCAAGGGTGGCTACTTAACCTCTCTTGCTTGTCTCACCTTAAAATGGGGATAAATTCTAAAGCTGTTCAAAATACTTTATAATGATTAAATGAATCGTGATCTGCAAAAAGACCTCAAATCATTGTGGAATACAGTATGAACAATGTCATTGCGACCATCATGCTTGAAGAAATGAGGACATTCCAAAGAGACTTTTGTGACTCTCCTTTGGTTATTTGGACTGTTGACCTAGTAAAATAAGGTGCCTTTGTGAACTACAATTGCCCCTAAGAATCTAATGGTGAGAAAATGAGAAGGTTGAACAGGGATAGGGCTGCCCCCCAGGGACAGGAAAGGGATTTTTACATAGTGATAATGACTTAGACTACATTGGAAGAAAGTCTAGAGCTGAGATCTTGATAGATCAATGATGGGCAGGACCACATCTTTCTGGGATTGCTTAATTATAGATAGCTTTTGCCTTCTATTTTGGTTTTTATCCCTGTTTTAAGAACCTGAGAGATGGATGCCAGGTGTCTCTGGATTGCTTTGCTCCTCTTGCCAATATGACCGTACTGAATAAATCTCCTTTCTCTGCTTTTTACTATTTATTTGCCTCTTCTAATTATCGAGGAAGTGTGGCCAAGCCTGGCTTGTTAGCTCAGCTGGAGAAGAGACTGTGCCCTGGTAATGTTACTATTGGTTGTGGTAAATAGAATTTTTATTACTGTATGCACAAGTATGCTGCTGAAGACCTCTGTTTTCTACATCTTTATCCTTATTCAAAGATTATGTAAAAGTAAATGCTTTAAACCAATTTCTGGTTGCTTTTATATCAAAGCTAAGAGTCTCTTGGTGTATTTTAAATGGCAATTAATACATTGTAGCAAGCATCAAGAAGAGGTAGGGCCTATTTCCAGTCCCCCGCCCCCCTTGAATCTAGACTTACACAAAAATTCTCTGACCAATGAGGCAGACGTGAGGCTGAATACACAGTGAAGCCATGGTGGCAGTGCTCGCCCAGGTTGACTCTTCCAATCCCATTGCGGCTTTGGTTCTGAACATGCATCATGTGCACCTTGCACTGAGCGTATTGTCATGCCACAAACCACCAATGAATACCGAGACACATTGGCTAAGATTTGACTACTGTATGTTAGGAATGACAGTGGCTTTAGTGTTCATACAGAGTTTTCTACTCTGATCAGAAGGAACATAATGAGAGAGATGAGACAGGCTGGTCCAAAGGTAGTGAGTTATCTCAATTGTTTGTACACACTCCGTTACAGCTTGAACCCTTGTTCTATACTTCCCCTTCTCACTACTCCACTGGACTAGAGAGAGAGTAAGACAAAGCCCACCTGCCCTGGAACTCCCCTAATAGGCTTTAAATTGAGCCTATGAGCCCACTTCAGGGTCTCTCTAACTTGGTAATGGGAGACCCCAGCATGCTGGACTTCTGCAGAAGAAAACACTCTTTGCATTTACATACTATTTGAGTCCAGGGTGTCCTTTTTTAGTGAATCGTGGACCTTTACATTAATGGTTTGAGTTGGGCATGGTAGAACATGCCTGTAATCACATTCACTTAGGAAATGGAAGCAGAATTGGGGATTCAAGGAGATCCTTAACTATATGATAAATTTGATACATACCTTGACTCAAAACAAACCAACAAAGAAACATAATGGTTTAATTACAGAAAACAAAAACTCTTAATATTTTCCCACTGTCATTCCTTAGCATATAAATATCAAATTAGTATGACTTTGGATTTTATTGTGCTTGACAAATGAAAACATCTATCTCACTAGCATGCAAATATGCTTTCACTTTTAGTAAATGGCAAAATTATATGTATGACAAAGAATTGTTTTGAAATGAATTTCTTTGCCATTTGTTCTCAGTAACTTTGATTTGTATACCTATTTCATATGCTTATATGATTGAGTCATGTAAAAACTTCTCAGGAAAAAGTGGTCATGAACAGAGGGAGTTTACAAAGGTCTGTCTTAAATCCCATCTCCCAGGTACCAGTTTAGTGCAATGGTAAGAATGGCCCACCTGACACTAGCTAGGACCACCTAGCTGGGCCTAGCCTCGGCTGCAAACCCGCAGAACCACAAGCATATAAAACAGTTGTTGTTTTAAGCCGCAATTCTAGGGTGTTGTATTAAGCAACACATAACTGATGATAGGCCAGCACAAATGGGGCTTTATCATCAGTAGCATTTCTAGCGCAGGTTCACACACATGAAACCAGGACACCTGTCTATCTGCCAACACACTTACCAATCATCGTGTGGAGCTTCCAAGTTCTCATCCCACCTGCCTGAGGCCAGCGAGGTCACTGCAGTCAGCACACTGACTTGAGAAAAGCTACGGCTGGTTAAGAACCAGATGTGGGGCAAAGGAGGCAAACTTTCCAATGTAGGTCTTTAAAGAAAGACATGGTGGTAACACATGGTTTTGCTCCTTGGAAGCCATGACAGAATGTAGGGCCAGGCAGACCTATATCTAGGGTCAATAGTAGTTGTTTTATTCCATGGATCCTAGTGAGGTGGGCAGATGTGTTCCATACATGTGCAAAGCAATGCAAAGTGAACATCACCAGGTAGGAATCTAGGGAGCAGGTCACAACTAACTATGCAACTGCTATGCTGCCGATACATGATACCAAGCAAGCAAGCAGTCCCAGATAGCTTCTGTTCTCTGCTGATCAAAATGACTGAAAATTTCTTATAGATACATAATTAAAAATATTTTTGGGTTTCCCAGTACAGAAGAGATAAAGTGCCAGTAGTCAGGGGTAGTCAAGGACACATGGCCAGGCAGGGAGGTAAGAGCGGAATCCAGTGAGCCATCCTCAAGTGTCCAGGCTGGCCCTGTCCTGTGATATTCTGCCAGCCACATTACACTTCTGACACTTTGGGGCTTGGTTAATTTTGGATAACTCATTGTTCTCATCTATGAAATGTGGAAATTAATAGAATCTACCTCTACCTTCCAGGAATGCCATGATGATCACAAGAGAACCACACATATAAAACTTTAGTCTGGTACCCAAGGAAGTCAGAGCCAAAATGTTAGCTGTGGTGATACTGATAATAGTTATTAGTAAAGTTATGGATTTATTTATTTATTATTTTTAAATTTTTGTATTTATTTTATATTTATTTTTATGTTTTTAATGTTTATTTATTTATTTGTTTATTTATGTTTATCATTACCATTGTGTTCGTGATGTTGCCAGAGCTTTGGTTAACACTGTTCACAAGAAATTTTCTTTCTTGGGAAGATGACCCTCCATCCCCATGTCTCATAGCTGGACCTTCAACTCTCTGATCTGCACATATGGAGGACAACTGATAGCACACTCATAAACTGAAGTAACAGTTCACACACCACCTTCTCTCTTACCCTAGGGAAAACTGATGATAACACACAGATACTTGCTTGTCTTCCTGAGCCTAATTAGAACAGCACAATGTCATTTATTCAGAAAGGCAAAGAGAAAGGCATCCTACCAGACATTTTACAGAATCCTGCTTTGTACTTGAAACGTGTAATTATCATTAACAAACACTGATGCTAATAATTCAATCTGCTCTCTGGACAAGAAAAGAAATGTAAACATGGCCCAGGCCCAATCGCCTCATGATCTCAGGCAATTTCCTTTAGGTGCTTGCCTTCCTCCTTTCCACCCATCAAACACAAGGTGGGAGGTCTGTTTGCCAGTCAGAGGCCTCAGGGCTAGGGACTGGCATTCCTAACAGCCAGGGAGGGAAAACTAGGCAGAATAGACTTAGTCCTTAGAGCCACAAAAGGCATTGCAGCCTGACCTCAGTAAACCAGCCCTCTGCTTTGATCTCTTCACCTGGGAAATGGAGATTGGGGCTAGCAATCTCATCTGGGCAGTCTCTGTGTTAAGCACCACACTGAAGACCACAATTGGGCAAAAGACATTATCAATAAATGCAGAGCTTTAAATGTTCTCATATTTATGCCCATCCATTTTTCGTTAGAACAACACTCTGGTCCTGTTCTGTGTCATTCCTAAGTCTTACCATTTAAATATCTGAGAATTCTGAGCATTCAATAATTAGTATTCATACACAGAGTTTATTCAGCAGTGCATTTCCCTTAATAGGACTATATGCAAGCATCACTCCTCGCCCTACATAGATTCCCCACAAGCTACCAAGGTCACTTTAGGTTAGTTCTCTTTTAATTAATCAAATACGTGACTTCTGCAATACCAGAGATGCCTTTAATCCACCAAGCAGTCCCTGGGCTTGCAGACTGCCTCCTGTTATGAACGAAAATATAGCAAGCCCAAACAAGCATCGCAAGTCCCAGAACCACAGAACAGTAAACAGAAGCGAGTTAGGATCCGGCAGAAAACTGGCAAACCAGAGAACACAGACTTCCAAGACATGCAGGAGTTTATATGGAAGCCCAACAGGCTAAGCCAGAGCTTCTAACTGAAGCCCAGGGGTGTCTGTAGGAGCGATGTTCTTACCTTAAGGAAGACAACCTGGCAGTTGTTCTCTATGCTGCAGGGAACAACAGGTCCGCATCCAACGAAGTAACCAGTCTACAAAAGAGAAAAGGACAAAGTCAGAGCTGCCACTGCTCAGTTACATCTCTGAGCAGCTAGGATGTTTTCCAACAACAACAAGGTAGTCTCCAGATGTTTGAAGGCCTTTCAGAATAGAATAGCAACCACATAATGAATCGAACAATATCAAATGCATGAAATCCCTGGAGTCAAGTCAAGGTGGGGTCGTTGGTGTAACAGAGAGTGAGCTAACGTTTATTAACACACACCTGGGCCCCGACTAATTGGGGATGCAATAATGGTGAAATCATGCACCCCATCAAATCCTTCCTCAAAAATGGCTGATTCCCAAAGGGCTGACTGGCAGAATTTGCCATAGCATGGACTTACAGCAGCCTGTTTGGCAAGCTGTTACAGTCACACATTCACACCTCAGCAATCCACAATGAAGACTCTATACCACTTAACCCACCTCAGTTTGGAAGACAGCCCTACCCAGCTGATGAAATAATGACAACATGAGGCTTGAACCTGGACGAGGAGGTGAAAGGGAAGTAGAATATCCCTCTGCGTGCACTCAAAGAAGCAAATAGAACAGACTACAAATGCATCCAATTAAAGATGATTCTTTCATTGACACATCTTCAGCTACGATAGTTCTGTGGTCAATTTGGCTAAAGATATTGGTGTTTATTGTTAAACATCAGTCCAGATGTGGAGGGAATATCCTTTTTTTTTTTTTTTTTTTTTTAAACAATGTGTTAACGTTTGAATCAGTGGATAACATTCCTATTTAATCAAGGAGAATCTAAGAGGAAAAGCTAAGCCCCCAAGAAGGAATTCTGCCTCTAAATTACTATGAAACTCAGCTTTTCTGCAGATCCTCAGCTCACTGGCCCATTCTCAGAACTTCATATTTGCCAGATCCTATCATCATAAATTCTTTAAGATAAACCCCTCTTTTATATAGTTACAAACAGGATTCCCTGAAGGACCTTAACTAATATGTAACCTAATTGTTTCTTTAAGGAAGAGTTAACTTTATATACTTGCTTCATGGGAGAAAGGCAAGCACAAGTCACTAGCATGATTTAGCAAGGGATACAAACAGGAAAACAAAACCCACCCAAGCAGAAAGCATGCAGCAACCTGACCATCTGGCTTGTCCCAGGGATAAAATTCCTATTTCCAGAAGGATTAAGGGAGTCCAGATTCTTGAAATATTTTTCATACACAGTATGATTTCTCCCAGTTTGATGGGAATTGTACTACAGCTGTCTGAGGCCATCATCCTGGCCAGAGGATGACATGAAAGATCTCTCTATACAACAAGGAGCAAATCCACAGATAAACTGTCACAAGCAGGTATGGAAATTCAGGTAATAAACACTTAAGTAATTTTTAAAAAAAAACAGCAGTTTTTATGTTTATACAACATGTAAATGTTCTATATACCCTTCCTGCATCAGAATCAGGTTTTTAAAGCTTCTAAGGCCATTAGCCATTTTATAACTTCTGACTTACTGTCACTGAATGTTGAACACTGTTGCTACTTTCCCTTGCCAGAATTTTCCATCACTTCAAACAGGAACCCAGAAGCTACTGACCAGTAATCCCCATTCCTGCCTCCCAAGCCCTGGTGAGTTCTATGACCTCTGTAACTTTGTGTCTTTGGGTTACAATAAAATCAGGAAGCCATGCTTTTAATTCTATACTGTTTCCCTTTGCACAGAGTCCTCAAGGTTCATCTATGTTACAACATGTATCTCAATGTCACTCCCTCATATATAAATAATAGTTCATCAACTACACACCATGTCTTGTTTATCCTGGAATCCATTTTTATATAATTAACCCACCAGGTAATTACTGAGCAGTTGCAATGTGAAAAAGTCTTAATTTTTTAAAGTACCAACTTTACCCTGAGAATAGTGAACGTGGAAGAGACAGAAGAGATACCCACTAGGAGCCAATTAATTACTAATCCTAGCTTGGGAATCATCAGCAGTAGCAAGAAAACAAAAGTTATTAAATAGTTTTTCTTCCCTAAGGGTTTGGTAAATCCCTCCACACAATCTTAATTAGTGGTCTTCATATTTAAAGTAGACGTGAGATTAAAGCATCCCCAAGTCTGGAGTCAGGGTACACTGTTAACTCTAATATCACACCGCCTACAAGCCTACAGTTTGGTGGGTCATTGCTGACCCTCTTTTCAGGATAATGAGCTTCCATCAAAATGGCTGATGCCCAGAAGTCAGAAGCCACAGAACCATGAAGCATTGGTTCCACCTCAGCAGACAGAACAGCCTATGAAAATCACAGAGAAAGCATGTCTGCCTCTCCCCTGCTGCCCACCCAAAGTTGTTATCTCCATAGCAAACAAAGAAAGTAAGCAACCTCCATGGGAGTCCTCAGGTGAGCACCTCTCTCCAACAAGAAAATTTAATAACAGAAAGGAGAGACCACTCCCCTCAGGCGGGCAGTTACTGCAGAGTGGAGAGAAGCACAGATATGTGAAGTGGGGGACCGCTGAGAAGTGGTCCCAGGGGAGGCTTCAAAAGGCAACAACAAAATAATCATTTTTGCACTCTGGAAACAGAATTTCAAACCATTGCCATTGAGGACACAGGCTATTGTGTTCAACAAAATATCTCAGCTTGGAGGATCTGCCTTCATCCACATCAGCTAGCACTTGGCTGAGCTGAGGTTCACTCTATGCTTTACATTCAGCTAGCTGGGAAAATGTCATTTCCATAAGAAAAGCCATTTTAGAACATTATGGAAAATCAAGCCCTTAGTTTCTCATGAGCATTTTTAAAGAATTGACTTCCAACTGGGCATGGTGAGTCACACCTGCAATCCCAGTACTCAAGAGGCAGAGGCAGGGGGATTAGAAGTTCAAGGCCCATATATCAAATTCAGGTCAAATTCAGAAATAAGACTGTTTTGGGGGTTTTGTTGTTGTTGTTGTTTGTTTTTATTTTTTAGCCAAAAGGTTGTTTGTTTGTTTGTTTTATATAAGGAAAAAATGGACTCCATAACATATAGGTAAATAATTCATTGTCTCTAAAACAAAAAACACATATTCTAAGGGCTGTCAAAGTTGACCCCAAATGGAAGTTATGAGTGTGCATTTGTGTATGTGTGTGTGTGTCTGTCTCTCTATGTGTCTGTCTATCTGTCTGTCTGTGATGCGTTCATATCCACTCGAGTATGAAACAGAGATCAATGTGGATATCATTCTCTACCTTGTTTTTTGAGACAGAACAGGGTCTCTTACTGAGCCCAGAGCTCATTGATTTGGCCAGGCTATCTGGCCAATGACCTGTAGGGATCTGCCTCTACTTCACCCCCATCTCCAGCCTTACCACAATTGCTTTGGACCCAGAGATCTGAACTCAGGACCTCATGCTTATATGCCAGGCAATGTGCTAAGTGAGCTATCTCCTCAGCCCAGGATGGTTAATTTCAATAGTCAACTTAATGGGACCTAGAAACAAACCCCTGTGCATGTCTGTGAAGGACTGTCTAGATTGGGTTACTTAAGGTGGGAAGACTCACCATAAGGTGAGTATCAGTGTCCCATGGGATGGCATGCCCACCTGGATAAAAAGGAGAGAGCAAACTACACAGCAGCATTCTCCTCTGTCTCTCCTCCTATAACCAGTGGCCTCTTTCATTTTCCTGTCCCCATGTATTTCCGCCATAATGGACCACACCCTCAAACTGTGAGCCAAAATAAGCCTTTCCTTCTTTTTAAGCTGCTATTGTTGGCTATTTTGACACAGAAATTAGAAAAGTAAATAAAACAGATGCTAATACAAGTGACCTAAACAGGAATCCCGAGGAGAAGGCCCTCAGTGCTTGGACCTCAACAGTAACATACACTCTGGAGGCATACAAGGTACACAGGGCAAGTGCTAGAATTTTAAATTCTACAACCATTTCAATGTTTGACTGACATTAAGTTCATTCGGTTCTTCGTATGTTCAACCTGTATCCTCGATCAAAGTTCAAGTCTTGTGGGTATGAATCTGTTTGCAAAAGTAAGAGCCCCAGGGGTGAACAAATGACTCAGCAGTAAGGAGCCTGTGTTGCTCTCAAAGAGGCCCTAAGTTTGATTCTGAGCACCTCACAACTGCCTGCAACCATAGCTACAGGGGATCCAGCATCCTCTTCTGGTTTCTGCAAGAAACTGCACTCATGTGCACCTACCGTTATACAGTCAAATACTCATAACTAAAACAAAACAACAAGTAAGAAAGGTTCATAAGTAGTTAATAAAACTGAACTTGAATTTGTTTAAATGTCAATTCCCTTTGGTTAGGAGATGACCTGCACCTGCTCCCCTTCCCCTACATATTGAAGTACTAACCCAAGCACTTCAGAATGTGACTTACTTAGAAATAAGGTCTTTAAAGAGGCAATTAATTTAATATGAGGCCATTACAGCAGATGCTAATATGGTATGATTGGCAGTATCATCCAAGGAGATCAGGTATCAGGCATAAACATGGAAGGACAGGTAGAAAGACATGGTCATCCACAGCTAAAGAGGGAGCCCCTAAGACGAAGAACCTGTTGGCAACTATACCTTAAACTTCTAGCCCCTAGCACTGAGAGAACATTAATTTCTATTCTTTAAGCTACTGGACTTTGGTACTGTGTTATGACAATCTAATAAAAATGATAAGCCCTCCCTTTGTCTTTTCCTTTGCCAGGATTGCCAGAGAAGAATCTAGAAAGGTCTGAGGGCACTGTCCTATACTTCACAAGAAGCTCACTGTCTTTCACATCTTCAGCTCCAACCAGGGTGATCTCTAAATCCAAAAAGAACAAGAAGGAAGGCTTTACTCCAACATGGAGTAAGGGCCCTTGCATGCCCCAACCCCTCCCCCCCTTGCATGTCCAGAACCCTCTGACCTCCACATGTAGGACTGTCCTGCCTTTACCAAATACTGAGTGCTACTAAGAAGTTGCCCTTCAAAGAACGGCATCCAAATGCCATCTCCAAAAGCCATATCATTGCTCTTGCTTTGGTATGGTTAAGATGCCCTAGCCAGCTTTGTTCAGCCTCCATTGCATCTCCTGCTTGTGAATAAAGGAAGAAGCAGGGGCAGAGCGCCTTACAGAATGCAAAAGTGAAGTTCAGAGCAAGAACTTCACTTGTCAGGAACAAGAAGACTCCCAGTAGCCTCAAGACCTAACTCACAAGTAATTGCTTTTTCTTTCATTGGAAAAGTACATATAGGAGAGCAGACTGAGTGCTGACTATGGTCTCTTACTAGTGCTTAGAGTCACAAACACTACAGTTTAATTTTCTACACTATACATGCTTATAACATAGCGCTCAGGCACAGAGAAAGTAGTGATGTAATCAAAGAGGACCAGAATAAAGTCACACTTCTAGGAGAAAGCCAGGGTGCCAGGGGCAAATGGAGAAACCATGTGGCTTGTCCTCAGGTCCCAGACTCACCAGACTCCGCTGCAGGTCTTGGCTGTGTGATTTCATAGTTTCTCAAAAAGTCCGTAAGAGCTAGGCACAACTTTGCCTAGAAGTCTGCAGAAAGGAATGAGAAATCCCCTTGCGTTCAGAGTCTGAGCCAGGCTGGGGATTTTTGTTAAGAGCACATCCTGGCCGCGGAGGTCTGCTGACAACTCATCTGCCAATTCCCTGTAGTGAAAGGAGAGGCTGACTGATGTAATTAACCAGGTGAACGGGGAACTTGTCAACCACTTAGATAAGACAGCCCTTGAATTGATTCAGCTCCCAGTACTTGGTGACTGTCCTTCCACCCCCCTGCTGATTGTACAGGCTTTGGGAGTAATTTTCTACAAGGAAGTAAGAAGAAAAAAAGGATGGTCTCTGAGCCTCCGAATTATAGAATTCTGCCGTTAAATCAGCTAACACCAGGCCTCTAGCTAAGGAGTAATTGACTTTAAAGGGTTAGGAGACACACCCTGCTGTGTGACTTTGCCACAGAATCTCTAAGGCAAGGGTGAACTTTAGAAAAAAAAACAACTTCAAGCACTGAAGCTGGTTTTTTTGTTTTTGTTTTTTTTTTAAGAAAAAAAAACATAACACATAACAAATACATAATACATAAATATAAAAAATAAAAGTGAGAAATAACTAAGCTTCCTTACTCAATTCAATATTCTTTACATCTTTTACCAATAATTAAATACTGACTTTGCTAAGTAGTTGTAATTATTGAGCTGTGATCACTCAAGGTCTCTGTGGACTCTTACGTCTGTAGCCCTTTATGTGACTAGTGTAGCACTGGATAGATTCAAAACTCTGCAAATGCTCAACTATTGGATGCTTCTTGTTTAGAAAAGGTTTTGGCTCTGAAATCCTGCTCTCTGTTTTCAATCTGAGCATACTTGAGTTACTTTCCCAGAGGTATCTAATAGAAATTAATAAAAATCAGGTTGCTGCCGGGCAGTGGTGGCACACGCCTTTAATCCCAGCACTTGGGAAGCAGAGGCAGGCGGATTTCTGAGTTCGAGGCCAGCCTGGTCTACAGAGTGAGTTCCAGGACAGCCAGGGCTACACAGAGAAACCCTGTCTTGGAACACCAAAAAAAAAAAAAAAAAAAAAATCAGGTTGCTTAACGCAATAGAAATGTATTCCCTGACAGGAATACCAGAACTATAATAACCAACGTGGGTCAGAAGGGGCCTTCTGAAGACCCTGTTCACGTAAGGATCTGTTCATGCTCTCTTCTAGTACCTGCTGCTGCAGGTACATAGCCCCCATGTGCAGCTGCAGAGACATTCGTGTGCCTTTCCTCTGTGCCTTTTCGGCAACATCTCTGCTTCATCATGTAAAACACCATCGAACGAAGATCCTTTCTGAATCCAATATGTATCTTCCCAAGACCCTAATCCCATCTGCACTGGTACTGGGGGGAGGGAGGGGAGGGGATGAATATGACTTCTGAGTCAAATGAACATTCAATTGACTACAATGTCTAAAATCAGAACACACCGAGGCGGGATAGAAAGATGGGGAAATTGATGAGGACACTGGGAGTGAAAAAACGGTCCTCCAGAGTCAGGCTAAAGCCTCTCACCCATTGAAAAACCAGGGATTCCAGCACAACACATGCTGTGAAGGTTGCCTATGTGGGTATGACCATGTATAGAGAGATGTTTTTGAATAACAATGCTAAAACAATGAACCCTGCTTATGGCCTGAGTAGGGTTTCTTACTACTGCCAGGTATTTCCTGAAGATTGCAAAAGAAACTGTCTTTCTATAAATTATTTATTAAAGTATTAAAAATTTTTAAATTTTAAAATATTGCTTAAGTAATTATAAATTATTTAAATAATTTATTTAATTGTTAGTGACAGAAAGAATTGTGCACAGTGGTATGCACATCCATACTCATACGCAGAGATCAGAGGATAACTTGTGGGAGTAAGTTTCTCCTTCTACCATTTGGGGTCTAGGGATGGAATTTAGACTGCCAGCCTTGGAGGTCCTCGATCCCACCCACTGAGCAATATTGCAGGCCCCAAGACTTAACTTCCCCTGCAACCCCTATAATCTAGGGTTTTCCCCTGTCAGCTGCAATCCCATCCAATGTACATCAGGAACCACCCTGAAATAACATTTACCAAAACTGAAAAGTTCCTTAGCAACATTTGAGGTGGAACTTCAGAAGCTGCCGAAACCCTAAGTGAGGCCACCATAACATTTCATCGTGATTCTCTCAGGACAAGCCCACAGCCTCACCTGGGTGTGTCTGACCCTTTGTTCCTGGGCTTCTCTCCCACTCCCACCTCCTTCTGACATCTATGATAAAATCTCTTCCTAAAGAACTCCGACTGTGCTTCAGACTGGCTGTCCTGAAATTCTTCGGTGAAGACAAGAACCCAATCTTTCCCTAAGTAGAGGCTGCTGTGGGCAGCAACATGGAGCCCTGCCACCTCTACTGTCTGCATTATCTTGCTCACAAAATCCTCTCGTCAGGACCCAGACTGATCCTGAATCATCCCCAAGGGCCCATACCCTCTTACTCTCTGATTCCAACGATCTCTGAGTAACGAAGTTCAGTGACTCCCTCTGCCTGTCCAGGGGCTCCTGTCTGCCTTCTTCCTAGGCCTTATCTCCTTTACAACTCAGACAGAAAGACCCAACTCAAACGACAATACCTTTATATTTCCTTGTTCTGCTTCATCAAACTCACTGGATTCTTCTTTGCAATTATCAGGTCTGCAAGATGACTCAGCTGAAAGCTATGTCATCTAAACCTGAAAACAGGGATTGGATCCTAGAAACCTGTGGCTAAGAGAGAGAACCTATTCCCCAAAACTGGCTTCTTCTACATAGCACACATTCAGGTGCCCCCACATAGCATGTGTTATGTATGTGTATAATTAAATAAGATAGAACTGCATGTCTGATAGATGAAGGATTCTTGTCTCCTCCATAGAGGACTCTGTGCTCCTTACCTTTCCCCTCACAAGCATTACTGTAGGCACTACAGCTAGAATTCTGCTTACTAGCAGACCCCTCCCTCCCATAGAGTGTAGCAATGCTCTACATGCAGCGAGTGCTCCCAGATATTTACTAAACAGAAGACATGCGCTGTAGGAGAATAATATAGTCGTTGTCTTTGAGCAGCTTCCATCTGAGATGGGAAGGAAGGAACAGGCACAAAGGTGATTCATAAAACAATATCCTCTGAGTCGTAAAAGAAAACAAATTACTTTCTTTGAGAGACAAAGAAAAGGAAGCCTTTGAGTGGAGGCATTGATGGCAGATGGATCTTGAGGGACAGGCAGCATTGTAGGAGCAAATGTTTGGGAGTCTGGAAACCGAACTGGAGAAACTGTGTCTGGAAAAGACACAAGGCCAAGCAAGTGAAGGTAAACACTGCGTCCACCAACTGTGTGAGGCATGAGTGGCAGAAGGAAGGGTCGGGAAGGCAATTCAGTTTCTAGAATGCCATGATAAAAGGCGGAGTCTGGCAGGTGGGAGCTGCAGAAGGCTTTGGAACACACGTCTCATATGGTCACTTACATGTCCTCAGATAGTCACTTAACACGGTACCACAGATCCCAACAAGGTGACACATCAGATCTATCTGGGTGGTTTCAAAACTGCCTCATGTAAGAAGTGAGAAAAATAGAATACTCCTCGACTGATAATAAAATCATGCTGATACTTTGCTATTTTGCTTTAAAGTTTCTAAGACAAATATTCAACACTTTTATGTGAAATTCCATTTTCTTTCCTTTCCATGGGAAGAAACACTTATTTGTTGGTTATCTTTTTAGTTCATACTGAGAGAAATTATTGCTGTGTTAAATAAATGGTAAGTTTAGTGAATATAATTATAAGTTGGCTGTATTTTCTGTAAATCATTTTCCAAAATTCAGTCCTACCTCTCGCTGAGAACTAAATAGTTATTCACAACCCTCTGGTGGAAGAGGCCCATTTGTTTCGATGGCTTCAGGTGGGGATCTGGAGTGATGCGGGTAAAGTAAGGCTAGATGAGAAGGGACGATGGGTCCCATTGGTTCAAGCAAGAGGTGATACATTACCAACAAAGACAACAGTGATAAAAATCCTCGGCAAGGACAAGTTCCATGAACACTATGGAACTAATTGGATTCTGAAATGAGAAAAGATTGTAGCTAAGAAATGACTCCCATAAATTTTGAGTTGATAGAATCACAGGATGAGAGAGGACACCATCTGCAGAAGAACTGCCCGTGGGAGACAAATCTGATTTGGGTTTAGATGTGTGAATCTGAGGTCTCGGAGGGACCTTTGTGTAAGTGTTTCTAACAGGCATCTGCAAATATTAGGCTGCCACAAGGAAGAGGGGAAGCTTGCCACGGAGGCCCAGGGTCCCTCCCTCACACCCAGCAATGGATGCATTAGGTTCAGCATGGAGGTGGGGTGTGATGAGGCTTTCGCAGGTGTTTAGGGGTGAGCACATGAGGCAAGCTTATGACACAGGCATGGCCAGAGAAGGGCAGCTGGTAACAGGTGGCCACAGAAATCCAAGGTAGAAACCCACAGGGACTGAAAGATCAGTAGAGAACTGGTGAGCCTTCCAATAATCATCATAATAATGGAAAAGTCAGGGAAGGCAGTGGGCTTAAAAACCATTGAAAACCAGCGACTTCCAACTCATTCGTGATGGGAAAGGAGGAGAAGCCCTGAGAACAACCAGAATTCAAAGGATGACTTTTGGAATTTAAAACAAAAATAAGTGTATTTTCTAAATATGGGGGGTGTGGGCAGCCAGAGGTAAAGAAACTATGAAAAGGAAGAAATAAAAAATAAATAAATAAAAAATATTGAAAATGAATTAAGGTCCTGTTGTACTTTGGATCTGAACTTTGAAGCCTGGTCCCCAGGTTCGGAGCTAATGGGAGGTTGTAGGGAGGAAATTCAGTCATTGGAGCTGCCATGAGTGATTATTTCTGATCTTTGTGTCATAATGATGGTGGCTGGCTAGCACAGGTCTTGAAAGTCTATCAGGTTTTGGATCAGGAAAAACAGAAATGCTCTGTTGAAAACCTCAGACCAGTATCACACATATTCAACCTTAACTCCCCTTGCTCCCACTAAAATATCTGATTGGTTAATACTGTTAAGTCTCCCTTTATTGAGACAAAGACAACATGAAAGTAACCGAGGGATAAAGACTGGGAAAACAGAATGCACAGCAAACTGCACCTAACAGCCTAGGAGGATGACAACAGTGTAGAGTAGAATACCAGCAAGAAACAGCTAACTTGTGCCCTGGCACCCTTGAAGAGTTTAGCACCTGAAGACACCAGGCATCAGGAAGAACGACTGGATCTTTGGGTACAACATACAAATTACTTGAAACAGACAGGTCATGTACTGGGGAGATGGCTCAGTGATTAAAACACTGGTTTCTCTTCCAGAGGACCTGGGTCCGATTCCCAGGACTCACATGGAAGCTCACAACCATTTGTGATTCATTTCAAGAGATCTGACACTCTGTTCTGAACTTCAGCAGCAGCAGCAGCAGCAGCAGCAGCAGCAGCAGCAGCAGCAGCAG
>JADRCH010000067.1:7655520-7705616 GCA_019843965.1 Rhynchomys soricoides
AGCAGCAGCAGCAGCAGCAGCAGCAGCAGCAGCAGCAGCAGCAGCAGGCACACCCATGCAAGCAGACAAAACACCCATGTGCATACTCCACTCCCTAAAAAGAACCTAAGGGGGAAAATGTAAAAGAGGCATAATAAATTAGATCTCCAGAGGCTTTCTCTGGCCATGTGGAGTAAGGTTTTCCCTGAGGCCTAGAACACCACCCTTTCAGGAAAAGACTGATGAAAAATAGGCTCTCTGGTTTCAAAAGCATCAGGGATAAAGGTTCAAAGGGATGAAGTAGAAAATTAACAAGCGGAGGAGGAAGTGATGGTGTGTACGAACCACCCTGACCCATCATAGCAGCGTCCAGCTCCAGGACATATTCCTTTATAATCTGTGCTGTACTTCGCTCTCAGGGAGACTGGACCAGACAACGAAACCCTCCTCACCATCCATCGCCTCAAAGACAGTCAGGAGCACTCACAATCAGGTGTGCATTTGAGCATGTGTGTCTGTGTCTGTGTCTGTTCCTCAAAAGAGGAAAGGTGACTGATGAGATGGTCCAGCAGTTAAAGGCATTTGCTACCAGGCCTGATAGAGTATAATATAATCCCTGGGACCCACAAGATAAGAGAGAACCAAAAACTCTCCAAAACTGTCCTCTGACTTACACACACACACACACACACACACACCCCAAAAGTAAAACTGTAATCTTCTTTGTTTAAAAAAAAAAAAGATTAAAAAAATAACGCTCAGTTCTTGTTTCATAGATGTAATGAAAAGACAGAAAAGGTCTTTTCTACACAGGTCTTGCATATGCTGTTCAGTCTAGTAAGTTCATTGTGCATTAGTTGTTTCCTTGGAGTCATTGATCACCTCTGGCTCTTAGTCTTTCTGCCTCTCTTTCCACACAGGTCACTTGAGGGGTTTGACAAAGACATCCCGTTTAGGGATGGGTGCTCCAAAGTCTCTCACTCTACACACTGTCCCACTGTGGGTCTCTTTGCTACTTCAAGAAGCTTCGCTGATTCTATAGGGACAGCAACGTCATTACTAGTCATTTCATTGTTATGTTCCTTCATTGTTTTGTTCGAATAGCTGTTTTTCTGCTAGGCCCGCAGTAGTTGGCCAACACACAAACAGACTCCATGGTTTTTGGTGTGTGTGTGTGTGTGTGTGTGTGTGTGTGTGTATTTTTTCTTTCTTTCTTTCTTTTTTTATTTTAAGTGTACTTGGCCATACGGATTTTCTTTTTTTACATCTGTCTGTTTGGATTTTCTTTTCTTTTTTCCTTTTCCTTTTTTTGAAGGGGGAAGCTTGAGAGTGAGAGATAAAGAACATAAAGTTGGGCGGGAAAGGGAGCCCAGGGGGATCTGGGAGGAGTTGGGGTAGAAGAAAGAATATGATCAAAATACACTGTATGAAAATATTTTAATAAAAATATTTAACTTTAAGACTCATGAGTTTTCATTTTGTGTATAAATGTTTGAGCTACGTGTATGTCAGTTCATTGTGTTTGTACATTGCCCACAGAGGCTAGAGGAGGGTGGCAGATCCCCTGGAACTGGGGTTCCAGACAGCTGTGAGAAGCTATGTGGGAGCTGGGAGTGGAGCCAGGGTCCTCTGAATGGGCAGCAAGTGCCCTTAACCACTGAGCCATCTCTCTAGCCCCGGGTGTTTTTAAATAAAAGGATAAATATGAGGAAGGGGTTTTAGAAGAAAATTAATTTAACAGAAAACAATTAGCAGAGGACTAGGAAATGAAATCAAATAATCTTTAACAAAATACAATTTGGTGAAGATAAACAATAGGCACGGAGGATCTGTACAAACATGAAAAAAAATCTAGACACAAAGAGAAGAAAGAGATGCAGAAATAAATAAGGAATTTTCCTTGCATTCCCAGAACTCAGTGCAAGGGCTCCAGATTCAAAGGGTCAAGAGAAATCTCAATAAAATAAATAGAAAGAAATGTGTGTCCTTGTGAGCCATCAGAAGTGTAGGAGAAAAAGAGTTCTGAGCATTCAGAGTATGAAGAAACAGACCGGACTTGTCCATAACCACAGACACAGAGATGCATGGAAAATACCTGCGCATTCTGGAGAAAAACAATTTCAATCTTCTCTGCTCACGTGTGAGAGAGAACTGGTGTGAACGTGAATTAGAAACATTTGTTGATACATGATAGCACAAGAACCCAGCTTCTGTTAAAAAGATGCATTGGGAAGCATCAGAGAAGCAACCCAATCACACCAAAGAACTGGCAAAGAAAGATGCTGAAACAAAAGTCCAACCAGAAAGGAGCAGCCAGAGGGACCATGCTCATGGGCACAAGAGAACTGAAAGCTACAACTGGACTTTGATTTTATGCATGCTTACTCAAGGCAAAATGACACAGTACACAAGGAAAGGGGTCTGAGTGAGCAGTGGCAAACCTGAAGAATTACATTGATATTGATGCTTACTATTAACTTATCTGGAGCCTTTACTACTACAAATTCTATAAGGCCAGAGAGTGGTGTAAGTGCACTAGTTAGAAATGTAGAGACCATAGCAAAAGAAACAGCTATATCATCAATAGAGAAGATCCCTACACACCACAGCTAAGAATGGGGATCCTTAGGCTCTTGTTATATAGAGATATTTACAGGTAAAAAGGGAGGGGAATGTGGGGCCCCAGGATGGTTTCTGGGGAGGGCGTGAAATGAAGTCATATATAATATGGGCAGGAAAGGTCCCCAGGAGTGAGGTATGGTGAGCTCAGACTGAGAGAAGTGTGTGAGTAACTCTAGTTATGGCAATCCAGACTACCCATCACCCTTTGAACGATAAACTCTGCAGAGACAGGTATTTCCTCCATAGCGACTTACCTCAGGAATTATACAAAATCAAAAACAAAACAAGCTGGATGTTTGAAGAGGCAGTCAGCAATTACTGTGCAGATATAACGTATGGTGTGTGTGTGTATGTGTGTGTGTGTGTGATGTGTGTGTGTGATGTGTGTGTGGGGGGGTAAATGCGTGTGTTCTACAGAAAGTGAGCTGAGCACAGAAGGAGACTAATTTGTTTGATAGACCAAGAATAAGAACAGCACATCAAAATCACATCAAGATCACATCCCAATGTTTTTGGAAGCTTTTCTGACTAGACCTTCATTTGGAGGTTGGCTTTGCTTTTCTCTATGTGCTGGAGAAACCGGACACGCAGTTGATCAACTTCCTTCTAGATTCTTAAGCCCCGTCTATCCCCAAATGCCTGGACCATTCCTCTGTTCTGCTCCCTGCTAATCTTTACATAACCGTGAGTCTCAGTTTTAATCTTTCCCCTGAGTTCACCCCCCCCCCCCCCCCAACACACACTTTTAGTCTCTGCTGACACCCTCTCTCATAATCCCTCTTTGCCTCTGGCTGGGGAAGGGATATTCTGACCACGGGCCATAGGAATTGGCAATACATGTCTTCTCCACCATTCTACAATGGGCATGTACCCTTCGCAGGTCAACCATGCCTTTCTTGTCACGTTTGCCACTACCCCCAGCCTTCATCAGAACTTCTTTAAATAAGAGGACCCACATGGGCAAACTAGGGGTCAAAAAAGACAAGAACTCTGGGACTAATTGAACCAACTGTTTTTGGTTTTATTTGTTTGTTTGCATGTTTTTACTTTAAAATTTATTTTTTAAAGTTTATTTTTTGAGAATTTTACATAGTATATATTGGTCATCTTCATTTCCCTCCCATAACTTCTCCCAGATTCTCTTTTATTCACCCAACTTCATTTTCTTTCTCTTTCTAAAAAATGAGTAGATTTGGAACGGACAACTACCCTTGGATGTAGACCTTTTCTAGAATATGGTCAGTATACTAAGAATCACTCCATTAAACAAAATGGCGGGTTTTGGTTTTTTTTCAAAACTTACATTTGTTTATTGGGGGTGGGCATACAAGAGTTCATGGCCTCCACCTATCTCTCCTAGTTTGTTTGTTTTTTAATGAAAACATTCACATGCAGATCTGTAGAAGGGGTGGGCAGAGGAACCAGGCAGAATAGCAGCTCTGGTGTCTTAGGAGAGGGATCAGAGCTGCACTGGGTTTGTACAAAGTCTGCAACCCAAAGGAGATCAGGAGACTAGAGACAAGGTCCTCCTCCTCCCATCCCAGCATTAGGTCAGCCTCTAAACCTCTGCCCCTCCCACATCTGTAGGGAAGATCTGAATTTCTTCCTTTACACCTCTTTCAGACACTTGCTACAGCCCTTCGTCACTTTCAGGACTCTTTCCTAAATGCCTCCAGTTTGTTCCAATTCAGCTATGAAATCCTGCACCTCTTTACCTTGGAAAGATAGAATACGATTTAGAATTACTAAACTGTTGCTGAGATTTGAGATGCTAAACTAGCTTTCACCCGAAACTGTCCAGCTGTTCAGGGAAATGCAGAACTCAGGAAATGGGGCTGGACTCATGTAGTGAGAGATTCTGTGATTTCTTGTGCATTGAAACGATACAGGCAAGTGGGTCAAGAGACCTACCCCCAAAACACGAAGGAGCAGAAAGCCCCATGGCTGAACACAACTGCAGCCATCTCTGACCATATTCACCCTCCGAGTGCCTGGGTACGCATCCCACATAGTCTGGTTCATATATTTGCATAAATTTCTAATCAACGAAGCCTACCCTACTCAATTGTGGAGCTTCTTGTAGTTATGCTAAAACAATGAACAATGTGCTCTGACTGGAGCTAATCACAATACATAAATTCCTGTAAAACAAGAATTAATTTAAATTCCTCTCAAAGCTTCTCAAGAGGTTTTTCTAAGCCTGCCCCCTTCAGAGACAGCATCTCCTGGGCTAATGACTTCTATTCATCATAAGCCAAAGGTAACTTAGTAGTTACACTGATAACAGCCTTGTCTCCAATTGCTTCACCGAAGGTCTTCCATTTTGGTTTACATTTACAAGGTGTAGAGGTTTCAGCTACATGGTCCTCCTATAACCTTCTAGAAGCATTGTACTAGTTGCCTTAGACATCGGACTTGAGTCCATGCTCTGAAGGAATCATATCTTCCACTGCAGGTCTCAGTGCAAAACAGTGGGTCAAGCCCAAAGTATGATACATCCTGTAGTCAGATACATCCTGTAGTCAGATACAGACTCTATTTTAGAACTTTCCACCAAAGTACCTTAAGTTTCTCACCTCTGCTTGTCCGAATTGCTAAGATGTTCCAAAAAATAGTGCTCTAGATAAACCTATGCAGTATTTGAGAGATGTCCCTAGTGCCAGCAGGTAAATAAGGAGAGTCTTTTAAGCCCGTGGCTGTGGGCCCCTGCCTCCAGTCCCACAGGATTTTTCTGGGAGTTGTTTTACCTTCACAAATCTTGGAGTTATTCATGAGGTTCTGAGTAGCCTCACAGCCATAATTCTATAAAGTCGAGAGGTCTTCTTGACCACACCCTTCAAATCCTTAGTCTGCTTTTACAGTATTATACTTTTTCTACTGGAGTTCCCCTAAATGAAGCTCCTCCCCTCCCCCCTTGAAAATGTACCTTTCAGAAATTTGACTGATGGGCCTCTTGAAGAATCTGCTGTGAGCCATGACACTCCCTCTACAAAGAGCACACGTGCATATGCTTGTTTTCAGTGAGGGAATCCCAAACCTTCAGGTCCCACCCTGGTGCACATTCCACAGAAACCATTGAAAAGCAACCGATATCTACATGAAAATGAAAACCAGGATCATGTCATGAAAACTGAAGCCAGTGAGTGAGGGGGATAGATGGTTTGCTTCTACAGAGCTCCCCTTCTGGGGTCACTTTTCCGGTTTCCTGTTGATTTAGTTGTTCCTCTATAAGTCTGCTGTGACTTATACCCACACAACACTGGTGTGTTGTCTAAAGGGCCAGAAAGGTAGCCCATGCTCATCTGCACTTTGCCCAGAAATGTAAATCGAAAAAAGCCAATGAAAGAGACCTCACATCTAGTCCTGATTCTCTGTACGCATTAATACAGGAATATCCATACAGGTAGAGGGTGGCTCTTGCCTGCAAGTTACAGCCACTGATGCTCATCTACCTCCCTACATACTCCATGCTCCTTCAAGGCACATTTACTTCACCAATGTGAGGGATACACATGCCGGTGCGCTGACTGGAAGAACCCCACTCAAAGGATACCAGCTGCCCCCTCCCCTCCCCCTTCCTTCTCCCCCTCCCCTCCTCTCCTCTGCCTTGATCTCCATCCTCACTGGCAGTACCCAATGGCCACTCTAAGGCCCACATCACATCACTGTTGTGCACTAACTGAAGAGACCCAGGACTCAGTTTGGACAAGAACCAGCCAAGTCTTTCTCTGCCAATTCTCAGGTTGGTTTTTAGTTTCAGATGTGAAACATAAAATACTCACTGAGAATGTGTTTCAGGGAGCCAGTCTTTTTATAGTACTATCAAAAACGGGGGCGGAGGTGGGGGGTGAGCACCAAGAGATCTGTGAAATATTCTTGTACAGCTGTTCACATCTTAGCATTTAATTAGTTATGATTGCAATTTAAAAAACAATTAAACTCTGTGGGGATTATTTACTGCATCTCCGTTTAGATCTGTTTTTATGCTTGTCAAAAGAGACAACCGGGCGAGAAAGGAAGAGACACCATGTCGTCTTCCTCCCTCACAGTCAACTTCCTTTGCTCCCTTCTGAGGCAGGGGAAATTTTTTTCTTTTCTTATTAATGCTTCCTTCCTTTCCCCCCTCCCTCCCTCTCCCTAGCCATCTCTTTCTTGCATCATTGTGCAATTTCAGAACACACATTTCTAAAGTTTCCAAACTGTGTAGACCCCACTGGGTAATGCACGTTTGCGCTTCTCATTCAGATCTCTAGCCATACGTATCTTAACTGAATAGCCTTGCCCAGTCCACACACTCACTGGCATTTAGAGTTCTAAAAACAGTTATGACCAAAATATACACCCTCCTAAGCAAGAACGTGGGACGGAAAGACCAAGGGAAACGAGGGGCGGTGATTTTCTTATAGTGGTGGAAAGATACCAATTAACTTGGATTCTGCTTGAAAATCAATGGGTTTATGGAATATACAAAATAAAGGGTAGTTTGTAAATGTACTTTGTTACCTTAGAACGGAATCCTGGGGCAGATAAAGGATTATAGGGAGAAACTAGGGAAGTCTGAGGCACATGGGTGTTAGTAAATTATTACTGGCGTATTAACTGTAACCAAGTGCCATCAAATGCAAGATGATACTGAGAGCAGACAATGAGTGGCAGGGGATCTAGGAGTCCTGAGCTCTCCTTTCAACTTTTCCGTAAATATTCTAAAGTACAAAGTTTGTTCGTTTTTAAAAATACCCTTAGTCCCTTAACATAGGCAGTTTATAATCAGACAGAGTTGGGAAATATTTTTTAACAATATATTTTGTTTACTACCCCTCCAAAAAGGCAGGAAGCAGACACAGGGTGTCTATCAACACACAGTATGGACAGAAAACATGAAAACAACTGGTGAACAGGAGGGGTGAGTTTTAGGATTGTAGTGCTTCCGGCCCAAACTTCTACTGCTGCAGCTGCAGTTACTCCTAACCTTGCCCAAAACATACTGGTAAGCTCATCTGTGACTCTGAATCCAAGGAAGCAGTTAACAGATGCTAAGTGACTTCCTTCTTTGAAACCCTCTGTAAATGCCAAAGGTCCCTATATCTGGAGAAAAGCAAGGTGGGTCTCATAAGCCCTATTAAAGTGTCCTCAGCCCCAGCAGTCTGTCGTGCTTAAAAGCATTTATCCACCTTGTCTTCACAGTGGAACCCACCCCAGCTGCTCTGTGCAATACTCCCCCCCCCCCCCACAGTGTCTTTGTAGACACCTGGGCCGGTAGTCTCCCCAGAGGACATCATTTAACTGGTGTTGGCTGGCGGCCAGAACACTGGCCTTTCTTAAAAGCTGATCAGGAGCTTTAATGGCTGGCATGGTTGAGTATTTAGGAACTATCAGGCGAGTTCTAGCAGACCAAGTGTAGACGTCAAGCAAATGGATTAATTACTCAAACAGTGCAGCTGAGGGAATTTCAAATCAGGACTTTCTCCTCCTTCAGCAACAAACTTACTATGTGGATAGGACTAGAGTTACTAAGTTGCTACTCAGCCACGCAAAGATGGCTGGCGAGTACCGGAAGCTCACAAGAGCAAAGGGTTTCTCAGAGGGACCTAGCCCTGAGGACCCCTTGATTTCAGAACTTTAGCCTCCAGAACAGTGAGGAAATAAATTTCAGTTGTTCTAAGACTCCCAGCTTGCGTGGTAGCCACCTAGGAACATATGGGGGGAGGGGGAGAAGGAGAACCATTAATGGAAAACCTGATAACTCAACCTGCTACTCTTACAAGCAGGAAATATTTTCAACAGCAAGAGGAAGGGGATTTGTTTACCAAGGACAAAATAGGATGGCAGAAAGGAATCAAACACATTTGTAATTCAGAAACTATGGGCATAATAAATCCATTTATTAAGATACAAAATGCTGAGTTTACAAATATGATTCATTAGTCTGTGACTTTCATTTTATTTAATTACCATGAAAGATATTAAATATCATGGTATTTTCGGACAACATGTGTTTTAGCATATTCACCAAGCTTCCCCCCCTTTCTCACAAACACCCCCCAACCCCCCGCTCTTTTCCTCTTTCCTTTTCATCCTCCCATCGATCCCCAGGGTCCATATTTGTCCTCTCTCCTGCCCTTCCTCAATACATTATCCTCTGTTTCCTTCCTAGTTTTTCAGGCTTTGCCCACATTTACACACGTACACAGGCAACATTACAGGCTGGGATACACATCTGAGAGAAAACATGCAAATTTTGTCTTTTTGGGTTTGTGTTACTATAATGTGTGTGTGTGTGTGTGTATGTGTGTGCGTATGATCTTCAAATGATATTTTTTCAGAAAAATGATACAAAGAATACAGAAAATGTAAAATGCATTCAAACGCTAACTGCTAAGGTTTGGCTGTATCTCCCACAGACCCCAGCAGAGAGCTGGTCCCCAGCCCACCGCACATTCAAGAGATGGACATTTGGAGGAAGTTAAAGTCAACAGGGATGTGCATGTGAGACAACTGTAGGACACCGACCCCTCATCTTCCTCTGTTTTTGTTTCTGGCTACAAGTGGTTGAGTAGCTCTGCTCTACACTGCAGTCCTAACAATGGGCTGACCTACCACAGGCCCAACACAATGCACCCACCAACTGTGAACTGGAACCTCTCTGAACCTTAAGCCCAAAAAATCTTTCTCCTTAAATTCTTTCCATTTAGCTTTTCCCCTAGGCTCCGCCCAACAGTTACCTAGCAACAGCCAGGAACATGCCTGGTTCACATATAAAAGGACCCCTCAACCCTCTACCTATCCCCCTTCCCATCCCCTTCCCTCCCTACATGTTTCTGGCTAGTCTCTTCCCTTCTTTCTCTCTCCTCTCTCTTTCTGTCCTTCTCTGTCCCCTTTTTTTTTCTGCCTCTACTTCCTTCCCCAGACCCTTTCTCTTATCCCAAATAAACTTCATTTTATTCTAGACTAGTGGGGGAGGGGAGATGACTCAGCATGGGCCCCCGCTAAGGCACCCCCTCCTGCCACATCATGCCACCACATTACAAAACATATCATTCTCAGACGTTATGTTACAAAGAAGAAAAAATTAGCAGCATGTTAACCCTTATAATAAGCAATCAAAAAAGCCCACAGAGTAATATTCACATCAGAAACAAAAAGAAACAAGCTGGGAGCAAGATTGTTCTCAGTGTAAAACAACTGCCTCTCCAGCAGCAAACTTCTCAGAGGCCACATAAATGCTGGGTGAGTTTGGTGCCAGGTGAGTATGCTGTAGAATACGTGTGATGAGGGGTGCAGGTGATGCTGGGCGTGCATGACACTGGGTGTGCATGACACTGGGTGTGCATGATGCTGCCTGTGCATGGCGTTGGCTGTGCATGACACTGGGTATGCATGATGCTGGGCGTGCATGATGCTTGTACATGATGTTGGGTATGCATGACTCTGGGTGTACATGATGCTGGATGTGTATGATGCTGGGTGTGCATGATGCTGGGTGTATATGGTAGCTTGCCTGCAATTCTAGCACTCCAAACACAGGCACAAGGGATCCCTACAGAAGGCTGACTAGCTAGGCTAGCCATAGTAATAGCTAACTCTGTGCTCAACAGCAAGACCCTGCCCGGGTGAATAGTGAGCCATCCAGGAACAGTCCCAGTGTCAACCTTAGGCCTCTACATGCCCTTGCACACCCATGTTCCCACACATTGTTATACACACGTGCACATATGCATGTACACATGCATGTACACACCCACACACCCACACCCACACATGAAAAAAATTATTTAAGGGAAAAATCCATGCCGAAAATGCACCAAACCCAAAAATAACAATGATGTTCCTAACGAAATAGCCTACAAAAATATAAGGGGTAAAAAGTGTCAACTGTAAGGAAGAATAAGAAACCTGTTTCTTCTCAAACAGTCTGAGAAAAGACACAGACTAACTGATTAGTGTTATAGATGACAGGCCATCTTAACCAGCAGGATTAATTGGAAGGTTTGAATAAAAGTCTCCTCCCTAAGAACAGAAGTCACACTCCGTTCCTAAGAACCAACCCTGCGGTGCTTATAGAATTGCTCACACATTAGTTTTCTAAGAAGTCTCCCAAATTCCCAAATAATCTGTCACACAGACAACATTCCTGGACTAATGCCAAATATTGTTCATGACTGAAGTCTACGTCACTTAAAAAGGTATGCAGATTAGACCACAGCAAATGAACAAGCACAAAAGAACAGCAACAACGTGTGCTGCTGAGGATGGAAGAAATCGGGGCTCTTGGTCTTAGAGGTAATATAAATTGATGTAATCCGGCGATGTCTACCAACATTTAAGTTAGGTGTCTGGGGCCAGTGGTACGATTGCCCAGTGGGTAAGGGGAACTGCCAGGAAGATTAATGATCTGAGTTTAATCCCTGGGTCAGGGATACAGACACAAACATACTAAAGGAAGCAGATCGGTGCCTTGCTCAGCCAATGTCAGAGAAACTTCCTCCAGCTCAGGCAGCTGATGAGAACAAATACAGAGACCCACAGTTCAACAGTATGCAGAGAGTGAGAGACTTTGGAACACTCAGCCTAAATGGGGTGTCTCCATGAAATCCCTCACCCCAGAGCTCAGAGAACCCTGCAGAAGAGGAGACAGAAAAAGTTTAAGAGCCAGAGGTGATGGAACAAGCAAGAAACATGACTCTCTAAATCAACAGGGTCAATGGACATATAAACTCAGAGAGATTGAGGCAGTATGACCAGAGTCTGCCAGGGTCTGCACCACATAGGGTCCTAGAGCTGAAGGGAGAAGTGGATGCAGTCTCCCATCCCTAACCCAGATGCTACCCCAATTATTAATAACCACTTACAAATGAAATTTTAGTTTTCTCCAAGGGAGTCTCACCAGGGAAATAAACTACTCTTAATGGTAGGACCCATGCCTGGCAGTAGATAGATGGTCAATGGCAGGCCCCAGGCCCAGCAGTAAATGGTCAATGGTAGGCCCCAGGCCCAGCAGTGTATAGCCAACAGAAAACACTCAACATCATCACTGGAGGTTCTTTCTCTCTTAATGTCATTTCAGGGATTTTGATCTTAATATTATTCTTTATTTTTATTCTACTTATATGCATCCCTCTGCCTGTCCTTCACTTTGTAGAGTAAATTATGAAAATACAGAATTTTTATTAGTGGGTCTTGGTTTTGCTTTCCTTCAGAACAGACTGTCTCCCTCTACTCACTTCCTGTTCTGGGGTTCTCTAAGGCAGCTACATGCGTAGCTTCCTGTTCTTTACTCCTTGATCGATCACTTTCTTGGTTCCCCTTGGCTTCTTTCAAGAATTTTCTCTTTATCATCGATGTTCTGGAGAATGAAATGATGCAGAGGTATAATTTTTGCACGTGTGTGTTCCTTAAGTCATGCATTATGTTCCTTTCTTTGTGATTTGCTGGCTGACATTAGTTTCAGGAAATCCTCAGGAAAAGAAAAGGACATGTTTATGGGTAAAATACATTAAAAAAATAGATCCCTCTCTATAACAAACATCTAGAAAAAATTTCCCACAGAAACCCTTACAATTATGCCATATGAAGAATGTACATGGGTTTTCCATCATAGTATCTGTTGAAGTGAGAGAAACAGATGCTCTAGTGGCCATCAGTGGGTAAAGGGTTAACTGTGGATGTCTCCCAACATTGCTGTTAACAAGAAGGGGGCAACTTGGTGCACTTCTCTGACAAACAGATCTGCAAGAGGACCATAGCGTTACAGCCACCATGCTGTCATTTCCATAAGGACAGGAGAGAGTGCAGAAACACTCTGAGGTTCTGCTAACATCAGTTGCTTCTGGGAAAAAAGAACCACAGGACAGGAGAGACCTACTTTCTCCAAGTATCTTTTCCCAGCACCTGCATTTTTACGCTGTTTACGTATTCTGATTCCAATAATGAATAGGCACAAGCCTCTAGCCATTTTATTTATTAATTTAAAACACAACATCTTAGTAAGATGAATTGTCTGGTGATAAGCTTAATGAACTCACGGCAGAAAATCCAAATTCCTTTACATGCTCTCTCCCCATCCCTCTGTTGGCTAACGTGTCTGTACAATTTAATCAGAAAACACATTCAACACGGTTGCTGAGAGCTTCCATATTTGACTGACACATGCCCAGTCAGGCCCTGCACAGCAAGATAGGACAAACCAACAGAAACTGGCTTCATCTCGCAGCAAACCCACTTTCTGACGCCAGATATCGCTCTGATATCTCTCTTCACCCTACGCAAGTGGACTACTACACACATTCTAGCCTTGGAACCTCTGTACAGATGGTTCCTGTTTCCTGGGATGCCCCATCCTCTGCAGTCACACTGTGTACTTACTGGATCCACTTGGCTGTGCTAAAATGCCACTCAATCGGAAAACCTCCAAGTAACTGCACTCACTACCTTCTTGGTCTCTTTTTTGCACTTTCTTTTTTTTAATCACTCATACACCAAGGGAAGCTGCACCAAAAAAAAATGCTTTTACCTGTGCAATAAAACCCACAGGTAAGAAATCTACAGTACGATTAATTTTTAAGGTTGTTTTTTTTTTGGTTTTTCAAGGCAGGGTTTCTCTGTGTAGCCCTGGCTGTCCTGGATCTCACTCTTTTCCAGGCTGGCCTTGAACTTAGAAATCTGCCTGCCTCTGCCTCCCGAGTGCTGGGATTAAAGGTGTGCGCCACCACGGCCCGGCTAAGCACTTCTCCAAAGTGTTTAATGTTTTTCAGACTGTGGTCTTTTTCTTATCGTTCTGGCCTGGCTGGAAAGGAAACGCAGGGCGGATGGAGAAAGGGCCTTTGGGAAGAAAGAGCATCCAAGGAAGGACGAGGAGCTCTTTCCACACTGTTGCATTTCCTTAAAATGTACGAGGCCAATGTGATAGTAATTCAGAGATAGTGGACTGTTTTATTGTTGTTAGTTGTTTGTTCGTTTGTTGTTGTTGTTCCTTCAACTAAATAGCAATAGAACACCTTCTCTCAGTGGTATGGGAACAAAGCTCAGTGCTTCAGACATGCCCTAAAACAAGGCTGAAGTATAGGAAGTCATAGGACCTGAAGAGTCTGTCCAGCCCTGGGCTTTCATGACTCAGTGGGTGTGTGTCAGATCTAAGTCCCAGAGAATCAGAGACTGTCCTTGTAACCCTGAATGAGCCCATTCTTGCCAATTCCAAATGTATGATGGAATTCAATGAATCTTCTCTGAGATCCCCCCCACCGCCCCAAGAAATGGCACTAGCCTATGTGGGAGCATCATTGGCCAAAGAAAAGTCTGGCTATCTATCACATCTAGACAATCCTGCTGGAAGGGAAGAGAACTGTGTATTCTGCTCAGCCCCAAGTCCCAAGCTTGGCAGCCTTGATCTGACAGAGAAGATGGTTTACGCTACAGGGGAACAATGCCCTACTCAAGTGGCCTTCACTGCTGCTGGTATTCCAGTGTGAGGAAGAGGTTCCTGATTAATTCCCACCTCCACCTGACCAAAGAGTGCTCTGTGCGGTGGTGAATTAGAGCACTGTCTGGTTTGTCAAACAAAGGAACTGGTTTTTGGAGTCCATTCTGGTAAATAAAATAACAACCTACTATCAAAACAACTACAACAAGAGAGAGTAGAGGTACTTTATTCTGTCTGCTCCATAAGCTTTTGCAGTTCCTAGACAGGAAGAACTTCTCCAAGTGTAACCTAAGTTCTCCCTGAGCCAATATAAGCAGCATGGCTCCTACTGCCACTAGAAATTCCACAGTGTTCCAAAACGCTGTGCATATCCTGCTATGAAATGTCTAAGGGCCCTCCTCTCTCTCCTTTAGAATAAGCAAGCTTCCTCCTCAACAACCAAAATGATTGTCCAGCTCATTCCATTGACGCCCTTGACTTCTAAAAGCTGACCATCTGAATGAGATTATGTTTTACAGTCTTGGCTCTCTGCGTGTCCTGTTCCTCACGCTTTTAACTGGCCCAGCTCCACTGTGCCTGTTGCATTCACTCTACACAGAGCAGAGAGAAACAAGAATTGCTTTTTGGAGCACCTGTCACCGCCGACCCTGGGTTACCTCTGCTGTGTATGCTTCCAGCATTTACCTAAAATTATTCTGTGCTCCAGTGACACTAGTACAAGGGGGGTGGCCTAATGAGGCAGCAGATGACATCCACTGTTCTCTGTATGAAAATCGGCACTAGCCAGGCTGTGCGTTAATCAAGTCACCAAAGGCCTTTGGCCCTTGGACAAGGCAGCCTTTGTCAACACCTGAGAGGAAAATGAGCTGCCTCCTTTCTAGTGCTAATAAGTTGAGTGGAGAACGGGTTAGGTTCCATGGGAAAATGTGTGTTCAACCTCCCCAGGCGAGCATCTTAAGCAAGGGACTCCAGAGTGCAATAAAATTCTCCTGTCTGAAACCTGAGCCACCTTGAGAGAGGTTTGCCTCAGTCCTTGAGACAGAATCAGCCCTCTTCATAGTGCTTGGCATGTAGTGGTCCTCCATACTGGTTTATAGAATGAATGAATGAATGAATGAATGAGTTATTCAGATTTATACTTGGTTCTGAATTTTCTGCATACCCAAGCAAACCAAAAAGTATGCTGGTGTATGTAATTCTCATGTGTGCATGAAAGAAAGACTGTTACTTAGAAGACACAATGCTACCAGCATTGTCTGGGAGAGTGCTGTGCATATATTCCTAAAATCCACAGAAGAAAGCCATGCAGATGGCCAGTATTTCTGGCTTCTCTTGCTGGGTGGAAAGATCTGTTAGTCACATGTGAATATTCCTATCTGAAACTTTTCTATTGCTATGAATAAAATAAACAAAAGCAACTTGGGGAAGAAAGAGTTTATTGCAACTTACAACTCTCAGGTCACAATCCACCACTAAGGGAAGTCAGGGGGAGGAACTCAAGGTAGGAACCTAGAGGCAGGAATTGCAACAGTAGTAGCTATGGAGGAATGCTGCTTACTAGCTTGCTCCTCGTGGCTTACTTAGCCTGCTTTCTTATATAACTCAGGATCACTAGCCCATGGGTGGCATTACTAATATCAGGCAAAGTCCTTCCACATCAACCATTAAGCAAGAATATAATGTCTAATAAACTTGCTTATAGGTCAATCTTGATGGAGGCATTGTCTCAGTTAGGAATCCCTCTTTTTTTATATATGTTCCTATCAAGTTGACAAAAACCAACCATGACAATTGACCCTTTGTCAACTTGACACACAAATATATTACTATTTAACTATAATGATCCCTTTCTTGTTTACTCCCAAGATCCCGTATTAGTACCATATCACAATATTAAACATTTCAACTTTTAAAAGCCATACAGTCTTTAAAAATTTAAACTCTTTTAAAGTTCAGTCTCTTTAAAATATCTAGTCCTTTCTAAAGTTCAAAGCCTCTTCAAATTATCCAAAATCCCCCTAAAATTACAAAATCTCTCAGTGGTGGTTCAAATAAAATATTTCTTCCTATTTCAAAAAGGAAGTGCCAGGACAGACCTACAGTCAGATAAAAACAAAACCAAAGTCCAACAGTGCAAAGGGCTCAGTTTGGGATACCTGGGATTCATTCATGGTCTTCTGAGTTGAGCCTAGCCAGCTCAACTTCTCTGGTTCTGCCATCCTCAGGGCACACAGTTTGCATCATTGGCTCAATCCAGTTAGCACTCCACCCCTCCTGCTGTCCTTGGTGGTTAACCAATGGCACTGACATCTCCAAAATGCTGGGGTCTCCATTGAAACTGGGCGGCACTTTCACCAACAGCCTCTCCTAGGCTCTCTTCAGAGACTCTGACCCTGCCACCTGGTACCAAGACTAAACTTCTTTCAATGACTCCTTTAGTTCTGGGGCTTCTATAGCAACCAAGCTGTACCTTCACCAATGGTCTCTCCTATTCTCTTACAGTGCCAAGCCTAGGCTGTTTTCTATGACCCCTTCATGCCTTCCAAACTAACCGGTACCACCTAGAAAATTCTTACTCATTATCAAGTCCTATTATCAGCAGGACGTACAGTCTTAATTCCCTTGGAACCATAGCTTCTGTGTGCACATCTGAGGAAACAGTCCTGTCAATGAGCCTGTTCTCTTCTTAATCCCAGCAGATTCTACAGTCCCAGCTGACCACTATCAATTGTCCAGCAAACAAAGATTTCACTTTAGTGGTTCTGGTCTCCTGTTAATCACAAGTGAGTCTTCAACCCCAGTTGACCAGAACCACAGATTCTTAATTCAAAATATCAAACAGACCCAATGGAGTCTTGGAGTGACTCTCAAATTTCCCTCTGAAACTTCAGAAGCCGGGCCTCCATTGTCTGTGCTGATATCAACATTATCTTTTCAGTTCCCACAGCAGCTCATGAAGCTCTACAAAATTGGCTTTTTCCAAAGTTTCAAAGGCCTTCCACAATCCTCCCCAAAACACAATCAGGTCTGCCACAACAATATTCCACAAACCGGGCAGTGGTGGCGCACAGCTTTAATCCCACTATTTGGGAGACGGAGGTAAGCAGATCCCAGAATACCATACAAACAAACAAACAAACAAAATCCCACAAACCTGGTGTTAATTTTCATTTTAGGTTTCCATGCTGTGATGAAGACCTTGACTGAGGAGGAAAGGGTTTACTGCAGCTTACAACTCTCAGGTCACAATCCAGCACTGAGGGGAAGTCAGGGCAGGAACTCAAGGTAGGAGCTTGGAGGCAGGAACTGAAACAGTGGCCACAAAGGAAAACTGCTTGCTAGCTTGCTCCTCTTGGCTTGCTTAGCCTGCTTTCATATGCAACTCAGGACCAATAGCCCATGGGTGGCACTGCCCACAACAGGCTGGGCCCTTCCACATCAATCATTAATCAAGAAAATACCCAACAGACTTGCCTACAAACGAATCTTGATGATATTGTCTTAATTTAAGATTGTCTCTTCTTAGATAGGCTTGTGCCAAGGTGACAAAAAACATCCAGGACACTCCCCATACCTACTATGGGACAAAAACTAAGGTCTGGGGCTTCTTTGTATCCTTGTCAGCCTTCATGACTAGGCTATAGGACCTCAGTTTTCACTCCCACTAGCTGACAGGGGCAAGAACAAGACCACAGGTTGAAGTGGTGAAGAATTCCCAGAGGTTAAACTGGGTTTAGAAACACACCTGTGGTTTCTCTGCAAGAGGTCAGATGTTGCTTACAAACCCTTTCCTAGCTCTAGACTTGTTCTCTTCTGTAGACACAAGAGACATAGTCTATATATTCAAACAGGGATGCAGAGAGTGTATGATAACCAAGAGTTTATGACTGAAGTCTAAGAAAACTACTTTGGAGGCTTGGAGAAACAGCTCAGCAGTTAAGAGTGCTAACTTAACTGCTTCTGTTTTCAGCACCCACATGGTAGATCACAACTTCCTGTAACTCTAGTTTCAAAGGATCCAACACCATCTTCTGTTGTTGGCATTGGGCTCATACACAGACGGTGCACACACACACACTCAGGCAAACACACACGCACACACGCACGCGTACACAAACTAACTTCACGGAACAGTGTGACAAAAACATTCTCCTCCCACGAAACAAAATACTGCCCTACCTATGCTAGGGTCTAAGCAGGGTAAAGAAACTGGGAAGAAATAATCAGCCTTCTGAGTTTGGGAATTTAATGGCAGCTTATAATAATGAAAAGATCGGCTCCTGTATGATGAGGTTAAACAGGACAGTGTGCCAAAAAGTGTTTTTGAAATTTAAATGTGTATTCCTTTGACTTAGCAAGGTCACGCCTAGCCATATTTTAACAAAATGATAGAACATTTCTTTATAAAGTCTAGTAGAGAATAAAGATATAGAGAAATTTTTGTGTTCTATATGGACAAATAGACATAATCCAAATGTCTATTCACAGAAATGTTGGTAATTGAACCATGGCTTATTGATTTACTTATTTATTTTAGACAAGGTCTCACTGTGTATTCCTGGCTGGCCTGGGATTCTCTAATGTTAACCAAGCTTGCCACAAATTAACAGAGACCTATCTGCTTCTGCCTCCCACACTACTGGGACTAAAGGTGTACCACCATACCCTAGCCTCAAATGACTGTAATGATTACTTAGTCTTGAGTACACTGATGCTTACTGAATATTGGCTTGTAGAATTGTGTACTCAGTACATGAGTTACATCACATAAGACATGCCAAGTCCATAGCCTTCTTGAGTTTATAATCTAGATGAAATGGTTTAAAACATTTTTATATTTATTTTATTTTATATGTAGGAGTGTCCTTTCTGCACATATTTTTGTGTACTATGCTCTTGCCTGGTGCCCTCAGAGGTCAGGAGAGGGTATTGGGTATCAGATTTCCCTAGACCTGGAGATGTGAGTGACCATGTGGTGCTGGGAACTGAATCTGGGTCCACTGCAAAGCAGCAAGTGCTTTTAACCACTGAGCCATCTCTAAGGCCCCTAAAACAAAATTTTAATTGATGAATCTCAAAATGACTGCCCATTTTTGAAAAAGAGACAACCATATTCAGGAGATGTGTTTTCTGATGTCTATGTAATGCCACACTGCCTTAAAGGAGAACTTTACAAAGAGATGCTGGGGCATCTCTCTCCCCAGACCTCCTGCAAACTGATCAAGTGGGCTGGAGTAATTTAAACATAAAATAAGGGCTCCAGCGTGACCTCTGGGACTCTGGCTTTGATTCTTATGCTAACTTCCTGAAGCCAACAGTGAATTTACCCTAACAATCCAGATACCATTTACTCACAGGATTCCCAGAGGAGTTAAGGACCAGGGCAGGAAAGATGGCTCAGCAGTTAGGAGCACTTGCTATTCTTGTAGAGAACCCAGGTTTGGTTCCCAGCATCCACATGGTACCTCACAATCATCTGTAACTCATGTTCCCGGGAACCCAGTGCTCTCTTCTGACCTCCATGGGCACCAGGCTCACAGGTAGTGCACATATTTACATGCAGGCAAAACACACATACAAAATAAAATAATCTTAAAAAATACACAAAACATTTAAAAAGAAAAAGGTGTTTGAGGATAAGAAAAATACTAAAGCCTTTTAAAGGATGCCGGGGTAAATGTTTGCTTCCTTCCTTGCTGATTCTGAGTATTTTACCATTCACAGCCTTTGTCTATTATTTTATTATACAGTTTAAAAGAAAATAGGCCCATCAAAAACATTTCAATGAAGAATTGTTTGTGCTAGATCAAAGGACTTTTCATTTTCCTCTCTCCCTTTTCTTTTTCTGCACCTATACACACACAAGCAAAAAAAAAAAAAAAAAAAAAAAGGAATCAATTAATCCTCAGTCCCCAGTAAGAATGTTTCATAGAAGTAGTTGGTTAGAAAATACAGTTAATGAAGTCAGATGTATTAGCTTCCCCTCACCTGTATTCCCATTTGTCTCCACAAAATAATTACTTTCTCATACAGCCTTTAAGTCATCCAAGGCAGAGTTCTTTGAAAAACGGGGAAAAGCCACACCCTGTTAAGCATCCTGCAAGTCCCATGCTTCTCCTTTGCCATTTGTTTCTACCAATGTCCTTCCTCAAGCTCCACCTTTCACTCAGTGCCACAGCCTGAGAGTGAGCACAGTAAACTTATTCAGTAGGATGTCTGCTAGATGGTTGGAAACAGGGAGATAGAACTGGTGGCATAAATAAGCTGGACCCCGGGTTCACTGCCCTCTGGGAAAGGGAAGCTCCAACAGAGAGTTACTGGGAAGCTAACAAGAACCTCCATTTCCTGATGCTGGAGTTGGCCTCTAGCTGTTAGAGTTCACCAAAGGCTATGGTGGCTCTCTTATTCAGTCAAGGCAAAGGCACTTGGAATATATTGACAATGTGTTTCCTAGGAAACCCACTATCTTCTTACTCTATGTCATCATCAGGAACTTAGCTCCATGAGTGGAAAACAAGTGTTTTTCATAGATTTATAGGCTTATATAAACCTGTAAAGACAATACAATTTTCTTTTTGCTTTGATTATCAGAAGGCTTCCAGTGAGACACAAGTCTAAATAACTCTTTATTCATCTATGCAATCAACAGACAAATATGGGATCCCTATTTCAGAGTAGACATCATGCAAGGTGAGGGTGGTTTTGGGCTCGAAGACATAGACCTAGCCATGGAAAGACAGAGTTCACAGCTAGTTATTACTGTAGTTGAGACACATATAGAATTCTCTAGAAGCTCAGAAGCACAGCATCTCACCAGCCTGGCCTGGGAAGGGAACATAGGGTTTGGAGACTCTTTAAAGTGACATCAGCATTGGTTCTTGGCAAATTATCTCTAATTTAGTTTCCGGCATTTCTCAGTTCTTTCTTTGCAAATAAGTTCAATTTCTTAAATCTCCTAGCTGGGTGTGGTGGCATCTGCCAACCCAGCTGCTTAGGAGCCTGATCTGAAAAGGTCAGTTTAGATTCAGAGTTAGAGACTGGCCTAGATACCACAAGACTCATTCTGAAAATTAATAAATAAATGAATGAATAGATAAATAAATAAAATTTAAATCCCTATAAAAAGTTTAAAAAAATACATATGTATTCATGGGTACATACTTAAATATACACACAAGACTCACAAAATAATAACCTCTCAACCTAAAAAAAAAAAAATCTTTTAAAAGTTACAAAAACAAACAGCAAATATCATGCATTATCAGGTCCAAAAGAAACCCGGGACAAATGGCCACTGTAGTGCCTATTAGTATACCAAAGCACATGTTGGCCTCTAGGTTCTTTCAGCCAGTACCTGTTACAGAGTCCTGTACTGGCAGCCTGGCTCCTCTCAGTTCTTCTCACGCCGCCCTCTTCCTCAACCTCTCCGCCCATGGCCTTAGCTTCTCTTCCCTCAGCTTCTGATTCCTATAAAACCCTGCCATTTTGGCTGTGTGCTCTCTTTGTCTTCTCCTCTCTTGATCCTTTAGGTTCCTTTTGCCTTCTTGGCTCTCTCTCTTCTCTCTCTCTCTCTCTCTCTCTCTCTCTCTCTCTCTCTCTCTCACACACACACACACACACACACACACTCCACACCCTCTCCCTCCTCCCCCACCCCTTGTCCCCTTCATGACCTGGTTATGCCAACTGGTCACATTTAGTCTACCATTTTCCCGCCTTGCTCTGGACTCTTCCGGATGCCCCTACCTGCACCCTCCCTGTATCTACAACACAAACCCTCTCCTTAACCACACACCTTGGAGTGGTCATGCCCTCTTTTCATTCAGTAAGGACTGAGAACAACAAAGGTATTGTATTAGCTTAGCACATCCTTCATTACTTTTTTAATGATTTATTTCTATATATGGGATTTTTTTTGGTCTGCCTATACATCTGCATACCAGAAGAAGGCATGGAATCCCATGGGACTACAGTTGTACAGCTGTGAGCTGTCACATGGGTGTTGAAAATATGAACTCAGGACATCTTTAAGAGTAGCCAGTACTCTAAACCGCCCAGCCATCTCTCCTGCCCAGTTTAACCTATTCTTAACCTTGTCCGTTTGACTATTGATGATGCTACCATACCAACTGCAAAGGTTTTTACAGAGCATTTCTGGGCCAGTAGATAATGATTGACAACCCAGACTGGCATGGCTTCCAGATCCTGGCTTACTTCCAGATGTGACTAATTCAAAGCCAAAACATTCCTTTGCTAGTGCCTATACCAACTGTATCATATGCTCTAAGAGAATGGGGTTGCTGGCATAACTTCGAGTTATAGCTTCGATTCGAATCTATCCCTGAGCAAAACTGCTTTTATGTCAAATGAATACTCTCTAGTGATCTGAACAGCAGAGGCAATAAAAACAACTCTACATTTATGTATTTACATATATATTCCCCCGAGGAATAGTTTTCTGGGCCTACAAATACCTTAAAAGCAATAAAAAGTTTGGGAAGTTGGAGTTCTCTCTGTGTGTGTGTGTGTGTGTGTGTGTGTGTGTGTGTGTGTGTGTGTGTGACTTTCTAAGAAGCCAGAATTCTACATAATACATACAACCGTGAATTTGGTGTGTAATGACTGCTTAAATAAAACACATTCCACACAGGATGTTTACTAAATTCTGGCTACTTCATAAAGCTATGGTAAGAGTCCCACTCCTCAATCTGAATAAGCAAGGAAATAGATGGGGCATCAGAGAAGAGCTGCTCGAAAGCCACCTGTCAGCAAGGTCTTTCCTGGTCTCTTTGCACAAACTGTTTGCACCACTGACCCTTTCCCAGTGTTGTGGCTTTGCTCTTTCTTCCTCCACATCTTCTGTTTTCCTCCCTCCCTTTCTCCCCCCTTCTTTTACACTGCACATCCTTATCACCAGGAAACACTTGCTTCTTTGCCCATTACCACCGCAAAGGGAAGGACCCTGAGAGCAGGGGCTGTGTTTGTCTCCAAGAGCTGGCATCAAGTGAGCATTTAGCAAATGTTTGCCAAATGAACCTTTCTAGATCTTACTCCTTTGGCTCATTCACATCCAATCTACAGGGAAGCCAAAGCACACTGGAGGCGGAAAGAATGCTTTTCTGACTTTCTCTTCTCCTTCATTCTTGCAAATAGCAGTTCTCTACAGATCAAGGCCAACGTAAGAAGACATCTCACGAAGTCCTTGCTAGCAACAGTCCTATGTCTGTAGTTGACTGACTGGCTGATACAGAATAGTTTCTGATACCTACTCTGCATGGCTTCCACGAATATTCTCCAGGAGGTTCTCACTAGGAGGACGTATCAGCTACAGTACCTACTTATGATCTCAAAATGAAACAGATGCCTACTAGCTGCACTGACTCCCTATGTTGCATCTAAAACCAAAGGGCAGTGGTAAAAGACCCAGGCAAGCCATGAACATCAACTCCACTGTGTAACGATGACCCTCATCAAGCTGACCACACAGCCCCGGCTTATTTGACAGTCAAATCATTTCCTTTGCTGAACACAAGCCTATAGGACTCTTCAGATTTTGCTAGGTCTGACTAAACAAAAAGTAGTCAAATATTCACAAGAATTACAAGCTATGATCTCCCAGAGTCGCCAGGGTTCCAGAACCCTGTAAAAGAGAACTGGAGAAAGAACTAAAGGGTGCTACTGTTCCTGACCCATAATTGTTCGGGCTCTGTCACTGCAATGGAATGACGCATCACAGAAAAATAATTTTTAAATAAGTAAATAAATAAAAGCATCCATCTACAAAAGCCTTGGGCTCTGAGCAGGCTTAATTCTAAGTCTCAGTATTGTATCTTGGCGCTTGCTAACAAAGTCTGCCACTAAACAGCCTGCCAAGGAGGAATGAAGCAGAGCTCCAGCAATTCTTTCGACAAGCTACTGAGAATGAAAGGCTAATTTAATGGGGCAGGGCCAAGTGCAGCTAACAAACGGCACTTCTGTAAGAAGGAAATAAGTGCCCATGTTCTTTCAGCAGTAACTCTCCTGGCTAAGCAGCTCTGAAAGAGTTCAAAGCCTCCCTCTTGTCGATGTGCAGCTGACAATGAATTCTTTTTCCATCTGCAGCAAGGAGAGATGGCCAGAACACAGGGCTTTGCCCAGTGTCCACTGGCATCAGCTTGGAATTGGGGTATCTGTGTTGCATCCAATCTTTTCCCTGAAGAAAGAACACACAGAAAGAGCCATGCTCTTCTTCCTAGAGACCCAGATACCTTGACTAAATCCCTTTCCTTTGTTCCAAATAGAAACTAAGTCATGGCACATGGGAAGCGAGTCCTAGGCACCACAACCCTTTGAACAGGCTGCACTACCAGCTGCAGGATGTTCCCTCTGTTTGATGCACACAGGGTGTCAGGCATAGACTGCAAAGCTGAAGCTTTCAATACCTCAAAAAATAACCTTCATCCTAGGCCTGGCTCTTCTTTAAAAAGGCAATGTGTTGATCTATTGTCTGTTCTGATTTGTCTACACAACAGCGTGAAGAAGGCCCGTGCAGGCAGCTTTGCCCACACTGACTGCATAGCTTTGGGCGTATCATTTCCACTTTCTTGGTCTCAGTTTCCTTATGAAAAAAGCACAGAGATGTGACTGAAATGTCTAAGAGTGGCAGCTACTCCAAGGCTCTGTGGTTTTGTATATTTTCCTGAGCTGTTTCTCTCTTTGAAGGATGCACACGATTATCAGTTCTTTCTGTTCTCATTCTTAGTGTCTTACAAAGACTTTGCTGGTCACGTGTCCTTTGCAGAGAAATTTTCTGTGTGACTCCTCAAGACACATAAGAGACCAACCCGAGTGAGTGTGTCAGCTTTCCATCTCCAGCACCATTGAGAAAGCAACTTCAAAGAGAAAACAGTTGTTTGAAAATTCAGTGCATAGCGGGGTGGGGTGGGGTGGGCCGGCTCCCCACTGCTTTTAGGCCTGTCATGAGACAGAAGATTAGTGGATAGCACACTGCAGAACCATTGCTGGCCAGAAAGGGAAGAGGGAGAGGAAGATAGGGAAGATAGAAACAGGGAAGGGGAACTGGGGGAAAGGGAGAGAGAAGGAACTTCATAACAAAGCTAAATTCCCTCAACCATGTAAGCTGTGAGTCCATCAGTGGTGTAATCTATTCTAGAGGACAGATCCTCACGATCCAAACACATTCCAAAGATTCAAGCTCTGGGAAGCACTGGGGGTCCAAACCTTCCACACATGAGCTATGGGGTGGGGGTGGAGTGCACTTCACATGCATACCTGGACATTAAGGCTCAGGAATTTCTATGTGCCTAGTCATCCTGGGTCCTGACAACCTTCCCATCCTTTGATCAACAAATTTAAAGAAAGAGAAGCCCTGGCCACACAGATCCCCACGTACTTTCTTTTGAGGATCTGAAGATGGACTCTCTAGTTCCAGGCTTATTATACAGGAGACCGGCAGCCCTGGAGCAATCAGCAGCTAAAATGTCTCTCCCTCTCTCCCTGCTTTGTTCTCTCACACATCCTCACGAGTCCTTTCATTTTCTCCCCCCACCCCCTTTCTTGGCTCTTCTCTTCTCGCTTGGTGTTCCAGGACAGCTAAGAAGGTTATTTAGACCCATTAGTGACCCATGATAAAATAAAATAAAATGAGAAATTGCTGCTTATCTTCAGTGAGCAGAACCACAGGATTAGGACTCAAAGCATCTGAAGCATTTCATGTTAACATTAAGAGAGCTGAAACATAAAAGCCCATGAGATGAAATGAATTCAGGATGGCGAATTGGATCAAGCACTACCTCCTTGTAGAAACATTTGAAACGCAGCTCTGTGTCCCATGCTCTCCCACCAGAAGTTGCTATGGGTCATTGTCAAACATTCTTCCACAAGAAGTTGCTATGGGTTAAGGGAAGTTACCCAAACCATACCATTTAACCAACAAAAGCAGCAGCATCCCTGAGTTTAGTGAGACTGCAGAGCACAACTCTTTCAATGTATTCTCCAGAAGCAGGAATCATTCATGTGGTGAAGATTTGCAGTTCAATCCGAATATCTCCTCTGCACCCACTTGTGAACTTAATACTCACAACGCCCATGTGATTAACAAAAGTCCAGGAGGGCTGCCAACAGCAGGCAGAAGTGTGGCATATCTAAGCAAGCGGGCACAGAAAGGTATCATTATGATGAATGTTGTAGACATTTGGGATAAAGGGCTTTAAAGTAGGAGGTTTTAGGCAGGTAACACGTTGTTGAAGAGGTCCCTAGACACACTAGCCTTTCCTAATCACTCACCAAGTACAACATTGTCCGCAGATTGAAAGACCAGACAAGGCATACATGAAGCAGATGGAAATGTTCAGTGTGGGCACGCACAGAGAGATGGATGTGGGCACTTCACTTCCTAATAATCATTCTGCTCAGCCCTGATTCCACTAGACCAGGCCAGATACTACTACAGGATGTGGAAACCTTTCATTTTGAACAAAAGACTTGATTTTTTTCTCCAGATGTACATTATTCCATGAATGTTTGCTTACATGTTCATTGTGGTATAGCTCTGAAAAAAAGGCCAAATCATCCTGATGTCCAGATTCAAGCAGTCCCATTTCCTCTTCATTTTCCCTTGAGAGAACATTCATCATCACCCTTCCCTCCAGGACAATTTGAAATAATTCATCTGGAAATATGCCATGTGTGCAGTGGGACTTGGGGACAGTCTGTGGAGTGGTTGGTACACACTGGCTTCAACAAGGGACAGGTGGTAGAACAAAGCCTCTGGCTGTGTCCTCAGAAATCTAAGGGAGAAGCAAGACTTGCACTGACTAGAGTGCAGAAAAAGAAGGTGGCATAGCCCCTCTGTCTGAGCAGAGTGACAGCAGAGCACAGGCTGCTGAATCAAAGGCAAAGAGCCAGAGAACAAGAGTTTAGGGAAGCAAAAGGGATGAGACTAGACACAAGAAAGCCATTAATTTCACAAAAGAAAAATGATTCTCAGAGTCAGAGATGGTGTTGGTGTTCAGCGCTCCAGCCCCTCCAGACAGGGTTCCCATCTTCTGGGCTCTTTCTGCTTCTATCCCAGATACCACGGCCCATCAGGCAGTACAGTGGCCCCATTCTACAGGGATACTCAGAGCTCCAACCTCCCACCGATCACTGAGCTGGAAATAAGCAAAATGAGGAAACTACAGAGAGAGGTTGTGCCTAACTGTAGACCAATTTACGAATTTTCAGCTGTGTCGGATGACAAAGCAATTCATGATCACATGAAACCACACTGTGAACTTTTTATTTCTAATATTTTCCCAGACTAGCAAAATATGGGAAGAAATGCCGTCATGATGCTGGGCGGTGGCAGCAGGCATGCAGCTCCCAGCCAGCTGTGCAATCATAAGGGGAAACAACTGGGACTCAGATTATTATGGCTAAGCTAGATGGTCAACATGTTAGAGATATTAAGTTCGTTTTCTGCTTATCATATTTTCTATTTATCATAGTTTTATGATTTGTCGTATCAGAATTGAGGAGCACCTGCAAAAGATTTCTGCTCAGAAAATAAAGCTATCTCAAGAAAGCTAGATAAAGCACGTCTGGTCATGATGAGCACCACTGGTTGGAGATGCTGCCAACACCCGAGGAGAGGCCCGTGACTCGAAAAAGCACTCAGTCCTCAAAGACAGCTTCCACCAGGAGATATGCTTGCCACCTGCATAGGGGCTGCCTAGCCTTGCCTCAAAAAAATCATCTCCAGTTAGAAATCAGAGCAGAAACCCAGCAGCTGCCGGTCGCTTACATTTCTGCATGAGGCTGTTCGCTACATGCACCTCAAAGAGAAGGCTGGCACATGAAGAGTGTGGGGACAAGGTCTCTAAAGGAGGCAGAAGACACCCAGGTCTGGCACCTGTCCTAGACTACTCATACTATATCAAGTGAGATCTGATGACTACATTTTGTATAGTATCCATTTCAGTTGTCTAAAAAAAAGTATTGTGTGTGCTTGCCTGTACAGATCATGTCATATATGTGGTATCAGAGGATAACTGGCAGGAGGGTTTGGGGTATCAAACTCATGTCATTGGCCTTAACGGCACCTTTACCCCTGAGCCATCTCACTGGCCCTCATGGTTTTAAATGTTATTCATACACTAAGTAATTTGCTTACTATATGATGGTGTATTTGCTTTATTATTTATTGGGTTCTTATGCCTCTGCCTTCCTTCCAACACTTATTCCAGCCTAATCCCTTCCAACCCCCCAGTACTAGGTAGGAGAGAAAGAAGGTTTGAGGAGAAAGAGGGAGTAGCCCTCTATAGGCTACTTCCTGCTGATTAGGGCTATTGGGTTTGTTGGGGCATGTCCAATATTCATTGTCAGAGTATCCAGCAGTCCAGCAATCTAGCAATAGCAAATGCAACAGACCAGTAGCACAGACAGGGGAGCAACAGCGGTCACCACAGGCCCTGTTGGGGTTCTTGCATTTATACCCTCTCCAGAGACCCCAGAATTAAACTATCTGCAGCTGGCATAAAAAAAAAAAAAAAATCATACCACATTTCCCGCCCCCACCGCCAGCACAAGGCAATAGTTAATGGCTGTGGGCAAACTGAAGCAGCCCCATATCCCGCACCTGGGATTAAAGCAAAAACCATATATAACATATGTGGGTTTTTAAAGAAACCAAAATTCTCACTACAACTATAGCTCTTGGAGATTCAAAAATTATCTTTCTTCTCCTTTTCGTATTATGGTTTTAGAAAGCTAAGGAAGGTGGCCTTCCTTCTAAATGCATCATTTGTTCATCCTTGCCTTCCGTGTCTCTAGTAAACCATCATCAATGGCTCTCTGTGGCTTTGAAATATACCCACTCAGCAGAGTTCTAGATAGCAGAATTCTGACACCAAAATTCCATCTGCCCTTTGCTATTAACCCAGTCTGTATGACTGCAATCAGGGACTATTCATAACTTCACAACAGGAAAGAGACCCAGGTGAGCACTGCCTTTCTCCCCTTGAGAGACAGGTGGCTGATGTTGTTCTCATCAAACTTTTTTCTGGTTTACAATCAAGGGAATCAGAACACCAGAAAAGACTAAAACTAGAATAGGCTATCAAACAAAAGCCAAAGGCAGGTGATGTGCATCTCATTGACATGCCTTCATCGTAGGATCAACAAACAGATAAACAGCCTTCTGCAACACATCTCAAGACTAGACTTGTGCTATCTCTGCCCACTGTCCCTGGGTACATCCTCCCTCTGGATATTGGTGCCCAGACTGTAGTGTTGTTAGATTTATTTGCTGTGAGTTGTTTCCTCTCTTCCCGTGTGAACAATAAACCATGCATTCAAAAAAAGACACCTGACCATCTTCCTCTCTGTGACATGCAAGTCCTGTTCAAGACAGGAGGTAACAATACTAAAGAAGAGGTGATAGATTTGATAGGGAGTAAAGAGGGTTGGAGGAAGAAGAGCATGGGGTGGAAATCAGGTAAATATAATAATCATGTATGAAATTCTTTAAAAAATAAAATTATATCCATAAGCCAAGAATAGCAATTTCTTCCTGGGCAGTGGTGGTTCACATCTTTAATCCCAGCATTTGGGAAACAGAGGCAGGTGGATCTCTGTGAGTTTGAGGCTAGCCTGGTCTACAGAGCTAGTTCTAGGCAGCCAGGGCTACACAGAGAAACCCTGTCTCAAAACACCAACTAGAGTACCACATTCCCAAGGCTCTACAGCATATTAGCTGGAAGAAGACAAGGACATAAACATGATCTCCTGAGATAGGCTTTTATTATATTTTAACCTATATTCTGCAAGACTCTTGTGCTATGATCCAATAAGATCCTGCATTAAAACACTAAGAACATATTATAATGCATATTTAACCATTAAAAAAAGTAAAGGCACTGTTCTATAAAGTATAGGTAGGACCATGCTCACAACAAACAAGATGCTACATGAAGTCATTCAAGCGCCAGCTCTAGAGAAAACCATACACCAGTAGACACACATACACACAAAAAAAGGAAAGGAGGGGGGGATAAAAACAAAGGAAGAGAGGAAAAGAAGGGGGCAGGAAATAGAAAGAGTGAAGAGCACAGATGCAACAAAACTTGTTTTGAGAGGAGGGGCCCTTCTGTTTCTGGAAGCAGAAACTGAGCCCCAGACCCTAGGCATAACAAAGCAGACATGTGTGCAGCAAGCGAAGACCTAGACAGTGCCAAGGCAATCCCAGGTTCTTCCTTCCTCGACGCTCCAAGCACAAGAAACAAATCTCTCCACAAGTCCTCGTTATTTCTATAAATTAAATTTAATTAAATATAAGCTCCTTAAAACACAATGAGGCAAAGCAGCATAAATGAGAGGCAGAAGAACTGCTAGGAACCACACCTTGAATACAAAATATTGAAAAATGCAGTATTGCCATATACAATAAAAAATGAACAGACCAAACTGACTTCAGGAAATTGCCAGGAAGATTTGCTAACTAGTGAAAGAATACTTTGTATGACAATAGCAACAATAAAAAATCAGTCAAATTAAAGCCTCTGGATGGGTTCAGCAGTGGCTAGGGATGGCTGAAGGAAGAATTATCAATCTGGTAAGCAGTCTAGAAGTGGTCAAGATGCAGGACAGGGGTTGGGGAAGGTTGAGATTGTTGTGGAACGAATGAAAAACAGACTCCAAATTCTCAGAAACTACCCTCCACCCCAAGCAGAAGACATAAAAGGTGTTCCTTATCAATGTATGCGGAGGAGCTGTTGCAGAAGACCAAACAATGATAGTGACAGAAAAGAAGCCAGGATCTACAGCAACAACAGAGGTAGGGACCTCCCAGCTGTTAATAAAAGACACAGCAAAGTTATGGCTCAACAATGAGAGGGAGGCAAATGCAGTTTCCTATGAACAAGAGCTAGTTTTACTATCAACAGAGCTTCATGAGAGGAACTTCTAAATACTGTACTTTAGGAAGGAGGAAAGTGAACCCAGAAGGAAGCTCAGACAAAAAGAGTAGAAAAGGAGAGAAGCAGATGATTTTACATAGATGCTTTAAATGTTTCTAATAAATAACGAATCTAACATCTACAACGTGGTGCTAGAACGAGATCTGAACTAACGTGCTTGGCAACAGTCGCATACAATTCTAGAGATTGGTGGCATTGAAGTACTCTGAGGATACCCCTTGGATGTTGCGTGAACTCGCAGGAGACACAGGAATTCATGGCTCTGTCGCCTAGACCAGCACCAGGACTCCCTGCCACTTCCTGCCACCTTAACCCTTCCTTAAGATGCTCTCTCCAAAGCTGTCACTTAAATGGGGGAGTAGTCCTGCTTAACAGAACGAATGTCCCCTGAAGACAGGGTGGTTCTTCGCCCCAACACCCCAAGGAAGGAGGAGGGTCTGCAGCAGAGAGCCGGCTTCCAGGAGGAGGAAGGTGGTGTTCTGGCAGCTGAAACCCTAGCCAAGTCTAGAAAGTAATCGCTTCATCCTAACTGCGGGACAGGCGTGGCTCTGTGTGTGGAAGGCTTTTCTGGGGAGGGCATTGTTTGATTGGCAAACAGGCTTTGAGATTAGCAGTTTGTAAAGTGGCCACATATACTGGTAGGCAAAGATGTATTTGCCCTCCTGGTTTTGCCAGTGGAGAGGTTTCAGTGGGGGGAGGGGAGAGGGGGTGCTATGAAAAGTATGTTCAACTTCCTGCTAGAGGCTCTGGCAGATGGACCATCCCCACCCTTAGAATCCATCCTAGCAAGGTCAGCTCTGGATAAATTACTGATGGCCACTCCTTTATCACCTTTCCTGTTACCTGGCCGATGGGTTTGGCCTGCGGAGAGGGGTGGAACAATGTTGTAACTGGTATCTGAACTTGTGGAATCCAGTCTCTTTTTGTCATAATCCTAACACAAACAAGCAGAAGGGTCGCTGGCTGAAGAGAAACGGAGACTCACAGTTCTTTGACAGGGCCGTCTGATTTATGAGCTATCTGCTATTTGGATTATCTGTCACCTTGATGAACTCCATTGGAGGAATTAGCGAACAGCCATAATAACAATTGGTGACTGCCCTGCTACTTCAGCTTCAGAGGCGTTAGAACTGATCCCACTTCTGTGGGTTGCTAAGGACACAAGGCTGAAAGCACAAGACTACTCTTGAATGCACACCTGTTGGTAGTATCATATGATCCTAACTTACACAATGTTTCACAACCCCTGCCTATAGAACAGACCTACGCACTAAATGCCCAACACACACCACCTGGATTTCCCACGGGCATATACTTGCCCTGAGTGTGTGTGTGTGTGTGTATGAATGTATGTATTATCTGCTATCAGCAAACTAGAGACTATATTCTCTCCCAAACAGGAAAAAAATGATGCTGGCAGGTGCAGTTTGTTCTGTACCCAAAAAGAATTACATGTTGATAATCCCCAAGAAGTCTGGAATTCATCAATGGCATTCTTAGGTAGTACAGTAAGAGTCAAAAGCCGGAGATTATTATTTTCAGAAAATGGAGTTTATACCTTAGAAAGAGTCAGTGATTATTTTTTGTTTTTGTTTTGGGGGCACGGTTTCTCTGTGTAGCTCTGGCTGTTCTGGAACTCGCTCTGTAGACCAGGCTGGCCTTGAACTTGAGCTCCACCTTCCTCTGCCTCCCAAGTGCTGGGAGTAAAGGTGTGGGAATCAGTGATTATTTATGAAAGTTCATTATGAAGCCATGGACATGGAAAGATCAGCCCTTGCATGCCACAGGGAAGAGTAGAAAGCACAGCTCAAACGAGCCAGGTGGACATCTCCTAGGTACAGACTACTAGATCACTCAAACCCTCAAGAATTCTTGGGAGGAAGATTTATAAGGTCTTTTTAGAGCATTAAAAAAAAGTCATTCCTCTCTCTCTCTCTCTCTCCCCCCCCCCTTGCTTAAGTCAGTTCACAGAGGCCAAGGTCACCGGTTTGATAGCCTTACCTCTGCACACCAATAATACAACTTGAGTAATGGATAGAACTTTTTAAAGGGAGAGTGGTTTTTTTCAATACCTCAGTATTAACCTTAATTATTCTTATTAGTGTGCTACCTAGACAACTACCAACAAAAACTCAGGGACAAGATCTGTAGAGATAGCACCCTAACTTACACAAACCAAAGAACAGGTTGAAGCAAGGCGTAAAGCCAGTAGCATCCGGATTAGTCCCATTAGTTTAACATGTTGTGTGAGGCTCTGCCAAACACGCTGCTGTCCAATGAAGACACAGCCAGTACTGCTCACCATGGCAAGAGTCCTCTTGTCCTCACTAGGCATTTACTTCCAGGGTCCAAGTGATGAGTGGCTTTTCCTACCACTGTTCCTAGGAGATCTACCGGGTGACTTTTCTTTATTGACTGGCTTTGTGAGCAACAGCCATTGTAAACAGTATGTTGGGATCATTTATGAAGAACCTTCATTTTTACCTAGGGATGTAGTTCAGTGATCAAGTATTTGCCTAGCACCTGAGCTCCACTACCTCAAGAAGGAAAAGAAAAGTTAAGAGGTGGGGTACACGGGAGAGAGGGAAGTGTTGCTATCGGCTGCAGCTGGGCAAGTTCCTCACTACACCCCAATGTTCTAGATCCCCAAATGAAAGATACACACACAGGTTTATATTTAATATGCCCTAAGCAGCTCAATGGCAGGGCCACTCCCAAACATCCACGTGGCTAGCACACTCTCCCTTCTGATATTCCTGAATTATTACTTACTAAAACCTATATTCCATCCTGGCTGCCCCAGCCCTAGACCTACAGTCCTCCTGGGCCACGATCCCCAACTCTTACATGTTGGCTGTCTTTCTGTCCTGTACTTCTCAGATCTGATCTTCCTGCTTTCCTGGCATGGCGGTTCTACATTCTCCTTCTTCTCTCTGTCCCCTTGCCCATGAATCCTCAAGTCCTGCCTCTGTCTCCCTGCCTAGCCACTGGCCAATGGCAACTTTATTTACTAATCAGAACCAACTGGGGGCAGGGACCCTCAGCATCTTATATGCAGGATTCTCATGCAATTTTGGGGCTCCAATTAATATAATACAAGTGTTAAACCAAGTCCACAACAGGGAGTGTGTAGAGAGGGAGGAATCCTTCACATTAAAAGCAGTTCTTTCTACTTGAGATGAATTTGAATGTGAACCTATATGCAGGTATAGGTACTAAAATCATACCCCAGTGCTCAAGCCTAAAACTGTAATGTAATGATCTAGAATTTGCTTTCCACAAACTCCAAAATTCATAAATGCCCAGAGGCCCTCACCCAGGTTCCAGAATGCTACCTGGCCATCAAGTTATTTCCCAGACAAGCTGGGTAGTGTGAAGCAGATACTGGAAACTTCATTCCACCAAACTGTGGAGTGGGTAGGTTAAGGGAACTCAGAGGGTTGGAGAAGTGGACAAGCTGTTATGAGGAGTGAAGCCAGAAGTGCTGTGGACGACGAGACTGCCAAGGGGCACATGCATTGCCTAGAGACCAGAGACCTCCTCTTGCCTTGTCTTCCTGGGTGATTTTTCCAACACTTTCATTAGGGACATAGTTTTTATGGCAAAGGAAATGCAGCCCTTGAAGCCTTTCAAGCTTTCTGAGAGGGATGTGAAATACAACACAAATAAGATTCTATATGCCCACGCTGCCATGGACACAAGCTTCCCATCATTACTGTGCTGGGCTGGTCCTTATTTTATTTGTCTGTTTGCCAGCCACCACTGTCTTCTCTGCTCTGTCCCAGAAGGGTAAACCCCTGTCATTGGTTGATTTTCCTGTCCCTGTGACTAAACATCTTATAAGAAGCAACCTAAGAAAGGATTTAATTGGGTTCTTGGTCTGAGGGGATATAGTCAGTCCTGATAGCAATGGCATGATTGAAGACGTAAGGCAGCTGTTTGCATAGTAGAGACAGTCAGGAGGCAGAAGAGGCTTCCAGTGCAAGAGGGGCAGGGCCACCTCTATGTGACCACCAGGGGCTGGGCAGCTACAAAAGCATCTCCTGCAGGAGGACCTAACTAAGGACTGCCTGAGAGACCAAGGATTGCTGGCTCAGACAACCAGCCAATCAGGAACTGCTGTTTAGAAGAGATGCTTTCTTGGGACCAATGGGACGTGGGTGGAGCGTATTAAAGGAGCTTGCAGCAGTGTTCAGATGAGCTTGCTGCAGCATTTCTCACCTGTTCCCAGAGTCTGTCATTGACTCTGCACCACCCACCCCACCTCACCTCCAACCCCCAAGGGCAGGTAGGGTCAGCAGTGAGTAGTCCAGGGCAAACCTATAACTCTCAGGGCCCTAACTCTTAAAGGTTCTACAACCTCCCAAAACTGTATCATAAGATGGGGACCAAGCATCCAAACATACACATCTACAGGGGACATTTCACATCAATATGCAGGCAATGAAATCATTCTCTGAGGGTAGTGTCCTACACCAGGAAACTGTTAGTTGGGAAATGGGAGGGAATGAAGAGCCAATGGTGTGATAGTCTGCATCTTGTTCCAGCCATTATTGATGCAATTACCACACTTGGTTAGGCGGCAAATCAATACTATGTCTATTCATGAATACTACTTTGGCCTCTCCAAAATCAACAATATTAATAAAGAATAAAGGTTGTGGGGCAGTGGTCTGTGGCAGGCAGTCTGGCACCCGGTTGAACACAGGCTGAAAACTCTGGGAGACCCAGCAGAACAATTCCGCAAGGGCCCAGAGAACTTTTTTTTTTTTTTTTGCCAAAGCTCCCGGAAGGCTCTTGACAAACAGCTACAACCTCTGCAGCCCCCTGTAGAAAGGCCTGCCATGTGAGATTTGTCATGTAGGTGCAACATCAAGCCCCCCCCCCACACACACACATGCAGATAAGGTACTCTTAAACTCTCAGACCAAGCCAATGGACAGTACCTGTTGTCAGGCCCCTGACCCATCCCAAACAGTATATTAGACCATCCCAACCTGTGTAGGAGAGATCCCCATTCAGAAGGAATAAAGGTGTGAGAACTGCTCTGTTGTCTGAGAGCTTCTATCATAAGAGCTGTAACACTGCTGCTTGGGAAGAGGTCTGCTCTCCTGAACGCCACCAGAAGCTTCCCACACTCCTCACTGGTAAGTCAGCCTCTCGTGGGCTCAGCCTGGGCCCGACTCAGCGCAGGGCGATAGGTGCAGCATCTTGGAGCAACCGAGGCAGCAACTGCGGAGACCCTGCTCACGCTCTCCCCTTTGCCTGAACCCTTGCATTTGGCCGGGCCAGAGATCCCTGAGGAAAGCTCCTAGCACGAAGTTCCCACAAAAGGTCACTTGACATCTCTCAAGAAAATAAACCTAGAGGTAAATTATACAAACAGTAAAATGGCCTTGACCCTCTAAATCAATTCTTTGAAACTTTAACTTAAAAAAAAAAAAATCTTAGAAAATGGGGAGAAAAGGTGTCCTTGTGAAGGAATTATTTCATTATCATATTCAGTGGAGGAAAATCTACAACTTAAATGTACAAAAGGAAGAAAATAGTTAAATTGTAGTACATCAACTTGATGGATTAAAAAGCTAACTATGAAACGTTAATGATAAAACTTTGTAACTGCAAAGGTTTATATTAACACTGATAAAAAAACATATTTGAAATGCAGCAGAATTTTAATTACATAAAAACATATGCATGTATCTAAAAGTGAAATAGAAATCTCACAAAGCTAACTCCTATGTTGGAGGATTGGAATTCTAAGTACTATACTCTTATTTTCTTTAAAACACGTATACTATCCTTTCAAATAAAGCAAAGGGAATGTGACAAAGGAAAGGACACAGTCCCTAGAAGTCTCATGGTTACAGCTAGTGTGGCAGGGGCACCTTCTGGGAGCAGGGCCCTCCAGGCTGTACTCGGCCTTCCAGTCCGTTCTCGGCTTTACCGGGGCCATTCGGTCTCAGCACAGCAGGTACACGCCCACTCACCAGGATGTGAAGTTAATAAAACCTCATCGAATGGCGAAATGCACGTTCGTACGTTCATATTTGCGTCTGGCTGTACACACTATCTGCTGACTCTAGCTGGAACGATTTAGAACAAAAGCGTTTTCTCAGACAATTCCTGTTGTGCGGTGCAGACACTGTATGCTTTCATTAGGAAGTGGCCAGATGAGCTCTGTCATTGGAACCCTCATCAGTGGCTTTAAGATATGCCTCGTACCCCCCCCCCCAAAGAGAGCCCATCTAGCACAGTGATAACAGATTGATGGCCATGACCTTCTTCGAATTCTTCTAACTCCTTTTAAAATGAAATCAAGGCTCTTGCTGCTGGTGTCTACGGGCAGGGAGCCAAGGCAATGTAATGAGGGCTACATATCATCGCTCACTCTCAAGATAGTCTTCAAGTTCATCGTTAATGTGCTACACCACTGAAGAACACGCCAGAGTGGGGGTGGGTAATCCAAGGGAAATGTGCTTTCCCCATGCCCAAGGCCTATTTTCTTGAAATAGTGGTTGTCACAAAGGCAATGTCTTCCTATCGAAAACAAATATGACGCCACATTGACATTACAGCAAAATGCTTCACAGGCTGCTCTTTATGTCTTAACGTTGAACTGATGACTTGACATTGCCCTGAAGTTTTAAGCCTAGCAGGATTTCCTGTCTAAAACATTTACCATCCAGAGTACATTCTGACTTGAAATAGTGCTATTTCCATCCACATCTAAGCAAACATAATCTTCTGTAACTACACATCAATTCCAGTGTATTCCTTGGATTGGCTTAATAAGGCAAGGATTAATGGGCAGGTGCTCTATCATCACCTGACTGAAGGAGAAAAAGAGAAATTGTGCATGGCTCATTTTCCTCCTCCATGGAGCTGATTAATAACGCTGTGATTGTGCACTTATAATGCACGTTTCAGCTTTAAAGTGTTCTCATACCCAGAATTACCTTCTACCTTTGACAGCGCCTTTCAAATAACTCACAACTTCAAAGCTTTTTCAGTTTTCTGATGTCCAAATATTGTGTGTGTGTGTGTACATGTAGGTATGCATATGTGTGTGTAAAACTGTGTGTGCGTATGTGTACACTAACACAATACAATAGGAGGCAATAGATTTACCTTGGCCCTCAAAGACACTGGTTCAAGTCTCAGACCACTACATAGCCTTGTATGCGCTGATCCATCCATTTACTGGGTTTAAAATGGAGATATCACCTTCTATGCCTGGCCTTTGGAAGTACTAGATAAGATGTAACTTATAGAAAGGGTCTGGATCACACCATAGTGATTATTCCTGTGGAAGCTATCTCTACTCTCTTCTCAAGATCCTTTTCTTTAAAATATTTACAATCAGAGAAGAGGGAAGAGAGTGAAAAAAGTTACCAATAACAAAGTTACAGTGGGAAACCGTTCATGAAGGCATTGAAACCTGGCGTCTCAGAAACTCTCTGTCCCTTAGGTGTTCAAGCAAATGACCCACAAAAAGCTACTCGGTCCTGTGTGAGGTTAGTGGCACTTTAGGTAATGCCCAGGACTCATCAGCTGGCATCCCTGAATTGTGATTAAAGCTGTTTATCAAATGCAAGAAAATGTTTCAAGCAAACAATGGTCTTCGGTCAATGTGACAGCCAACTCTACAATGGCCCCAAAACATGTTTTGTATTCACACCTTTGACACCCACTACACACAATGAGGCACACAATCAATAGAATTGGGTAGAAGTAACCTTAAAAACAATTTTACATCTATCTATCTATCTATCTATCTATCTATCTATCTATCTATCTATCTGAGGAGTGCTATGGCATGTGTGTGTAAGTCACAGAACAACTTGTAGACATCAGTTATCACCTCTGACCCTGTGTGTTCCAGTAGTCAAACTCAGGTTGTCGGGCTTAGCAGTATGCTGGTTTACCAATGATTTCTCACCATCCCATGATTTTTTTTTAATTGACAATTTAATTTTTTTTTCCAGAAATAAAGGACATAAATTCTATACTTAAGGAGCCCACTCTGTGTGCTTCACACTGTGAGTCAGAGTAGATCTATGTCATTCAGCATCACTTCATACAGTTGTACAATCCCTCTGAAGATGAAGGACATCTTGAATCTTTCATAGAGAATAAATAAACGTCATTCAAAGCATCAAGACTCTGGATGACTTTCAAACCCCCCCCCCCCCCCCGTGTGTGTGGCATGCGTGCACGTGTTTTAATAAATGTCTCCTTTTTTTAACCCTGCTTGCCTAGAACAGAGCTTTAATGTTTGATGCTCCAACCTCTGGAATGCTAGCATTATAAGCGTGTGTCACCAAAACTTGGCTTGAAATGTCATTTTCGTTTATTCTAACACAAAAGGAGCAGGTTTCCTCACAATGTTTTTATACATACTTGACTTGAGTTGACCCTCTCCTGACCTCCTTCCTGAAATCTCCTTGCCTGTTCCTCCCACTTACACCCTCTCTCCCCAGTGTTCCCCCTTCATTTTCACACCACATGTGGTGCCGTTGTCCTTTCTACTTCTCATCCCCACACTCTTCCCCCTCCTTTCATGGGCCTCTGTCTCCCTACCATCTCCATAAGTCCTGCCCACACAAACGCACACATACAAGACCAGATACTAAGATCGGCGTATGAGAACATGCAGAGTTTGGCTCACATGACCAGGTTACCACTGCAGGGCATATCCCCAAAAGACTCTTTATGTTATTTATGTTATGTTATTATAAAGAGTTTTGTTCATCCATGCTGATAGGTGTTCTATCCACAATATCTAGGAGATAGAATCAGCACAGATCTCCACCAGCAGATGAAAGGGTAATGCAAATGTGGTTCAGACACAGCACGGGGTTTGATTACCTTTGACATGTGACTTCTGAAAGTAAATTAAACTGGAGTTTCTTTCTTGGTTGCTTACATAGCCGTCACAGGAAAGCCAAGCACATGTCATGAGGATTTCAGGAGCTATGTGAAGCAACCCGTATTGAGAGAGACCTACTTGCTTGTACCAAATACTAGCCATGTATGCCACCTTAGAAGTAAATCTTCCAGTCCCAGAAAACTTCTAGATGACTGCAGCCATGGTCAACATCTAACTAACACATCATGAGAGAATGATCCAGAATTGCCCAGTGGAGTCCACAGATAATGACTGTTTTGTTACATAGCAATGGTTACTTATTATAGTAACAAAGGATATTTGGTAAGAATATGGCTCAGAATAGCACAGAACTATATAAGTCAAGGAACGTGGCCAAATAATGATGAACAACCTACACAGCCCAGGTCTATAATGAAAAGTGGCTTTCATACACAGACCAGTCTTGCATTTTAAATATTATCACCTCACATGATGACAATTGATCAAACTGCTACCCAAACTGCAAAAGTCTAAAAACTAAATTAAATGATGTATTTGTTGGTGTGATTAAGTAAATTATTTAGATGGAAAAACAATAACTAAAGTCAAAATCCAACAGCCTATTAGGAAAATTATTAGCGATATAGAATAGACAGAAGGCTGTGACTCTATGTATAAAAGAATGGAGAAATCAATAAATCAGTTACTCATAATAAAATAGAAATCAGCTATTACTAAAAAATTTAAAGAAAAGGAGTCTGGAGTCTGAACTCAAGGGCACACTGGTATTTGGGATAAGAAAGAAAATACAGCAAAGGAGACTGAAGAGTGGTCTCTAAGACAAGCAGAAAATGGCAAGACCCTGGAGTCTAGGAAAGCATGGCTCAGATAGAGTTTGAAGCTGTCTTTTGTTGCTAAGAACACAGTACCACAGACTGGATTCTTTATAAACAAAAGAACTTTGTTTATCTCTGCCGTTTTGGAGGCTGGGAGTCTAAAAGCCATGACATCAGCTCTAGTGAGCATTCTGTGGCCCATAGCATCTCAGAAGCAGAAATGTATGACAGAGGAAGACATCGCATCACAGGTGAGAAGCCATAGAGCTAGGTTGGAGCAAAGCTTGGGCTTCTGTAAGAACTCATTCTGTGAGAGCTTAACTCGGGGTTTCTACAAAGCTAGTTTCAGGTTAGCCAGGGCTACACAGTGATACCCTGTCAAATAGAATAGAAGAAAGTATTGAAGAGGTAAGGATGAGAGGAAGGGAAGGAAGAAAGGGAGAAGGAAGGGAGGAAGGAAGGAAGGAAGGAAGGAAGAAAAAAGGAAATGGAAAGAAAGATGGAAAGATGGACACAAACAAGTGATCTCAGTAGATCTTAGTCTAGATCTATTATTTCTTCTTTCTCAGAGTCCACTGTGGGTCAAGGCACCTCTCCCATATCCTAACTTCCTTGATGTAACCTTCCAAGTGGCTCTAAACTCAGAAGCAAATCTCATCTGTCACCAGAACACATGAGAGATCCAAGGGACCAACACCATCAATCCAATGTCTAACACTGAAGTGACTCAATGGCTAGTCACATGATGTGTGAAGTCAGGAAGATGAACCCTCCCACACAATCAACTCAATACAGATGAACATGGAAGCCTCCATCACAATCACACTTTAAGTTCCTCAAAGGGTCTGGTACCTAATCATCCGTTTCTGTGAAAACATCCCAATACAGTCTGTAGAAACTGAAGAAAATTTACAGATGTTGAAATTGAAGCAACAGAGTCGAGGAGATGTCTCAGAAGGTAAAAGGCGTTTGCTGCTAACCCTAGTGACCTGAGTTCAGAACAGGGGACAACTGGACTGGAAAGATTGCTCAGTGATAAAGAGCACTGGCTTCTCTTCCAGAGGATCTGGGTTCAATTCCCAGTGCACACACAGTGACTCATAACTGTCTGGAAATTCAGTCTTCTAGCCTCTGTGGGCATCAGGCATGCAGGCAGAACACAGACACACATGCAAACGAAACATTCATATACTTAACCATAAATACGGAACTGCTCTACCCTGCAGAGTGGGAAGAAAGAACACACTCCTCCCACAAGTTATCTTCTGATCACAGACACATGCACACAAATCATTAATGTAATAAAGAATTTTAAATAGAAAAAGAAATTGAGGCATCAAAAGTACCATCAACGTACCTAATAGTTTAATAAGGATTCAAGCCTCTATGAGGAGGACTTTCTCTCAGTTATACAAAGTTTCTTTTCACAAGCTTATTTTGGTATTAGCTCAAGAAAAACATCTAGGTGATTGAAATCTTAGTGATTGTGGTATGTATACCACAGAGTGTGACACTCCTAGTGAATCTCTGAGTACATTATGCAAAAGATAGCCTTTTTGAAATGGTTGGGATCAGTTCCTTCAGACATATTCTTGGTGGTTACTGAAATGCCTACAATGAAAGCCAAAAGGGCTCAGGATGCAAGAAGGCTTGGGGTTTCCTAATAACACTTGAGTCTCTTGTCTCTGCATCTGTCACTGAAGATTAGCCCTCAGAATAGTTGTGTGTGAACTTCCTTCATGCTAATGATCAACTTTAGATTTCAACATTCCCTACAGTTCTAATTTGCAGGCTGCTGACAGCCCAGCTTTAAGGGAGACCAGCCTTTATGACTTATGTGTTAAGCCTTAAGGTACAATTTCCTTCTCTCAGATACGTGAGGTCTTGGTAAGGTTTTAATACATCAGAAAGAGTTGCAGTGGAGTTCTTTATCAGGAGTTACTTAATTAACCAGCATAGAATTAACATTTTCCCAAAGAAATATTTATGGAAACTCTAGATTCCGAGATCAAAACAAAATACAACTTGGCATTGAAATAAAAACATTACTTAGGACAGTAAGTCATTTTTCCAAATAGTATTTATTCAGGAGTGATAAATCTCAGGAGTTATAAGCTCTCTCTTCTTTTTCTTTTAATCTTTAAATTCCACGTGATAGTTGTTAATTCAGAAGTTGGTGTGTGACAGAAGTACTAAGCCAGAGCCTTGACTGGAACCAGGTTGAGCCCTTGAAGTCTGGTCCTCAGCTTCCCTTTCCTGTTTACTGAGCTTTTGAACAGAAAGATAGACGGATAGCAATTCCTATGTCAAGATGATAGACACGTAGCCAAATCTCACAGTGCTCAACCAGCTTCTAGTCCATGTCAGAAATGAACAAGCAAGTACAGCATAAAACTCCACAATGTTTTATGTAGCAAAGACCCTTGACATAGTGCAGATGACTCGGTTGCTAGGGAGGGAGCCACCTCAGCTCACTCCAGAAAGCCACCTCAGCTCACTCTGTTATCACAGAAATTCCTGCCAGAGTGTGTGGCTGGGCCTCCTGGAGATATGTTATCATGGAAAGAGCATGAGAAAAAAATCTACATTTTTATTCCTCTATCAATCAGCTTGCAGAAATCTCTGCACCTATTTTTCAGCCAATAGAGAATATGGTGAGTCTCAGACGGAATTATATGCATGAAAAGACTGTATATTTGAATCTTTTCAAGGCTAATAGTTTGCGATGTATTTCACTTAATAGAATTTCCCTGGACTGTAAGAACTCATTCTTGTACTGCTCATTTAACCAGGACAGAAAATTTCACTGGAGAGATTCTGCCCACGTGATATTGTTTATTTTCCATCATAGAATCCTGAATCCAGAAATTGACCTTGAATATTTTATGTGCATTAGTGTTTTGTCTGGATGTGTGTCTGTGTGAGGTGTCACATCCTGGGACTAGAGTTCCAGACAGATCAAACTTTCATGTGGGTGCTGGGAATTGAACCCAGGTCCTCTGGAAGAGCAGCCAGTACTCTTAGCCACTAAGCCATCTCTCCAACTCCTGACTTTGATTTTTTTTCTAAATCTCATTAGCCAATCATCCAACTTCCTATATATGCACAATACCACCAAAGAGTATTACTGGGTTGTGTGGAAATCTTTAAGGGTTCCACATTGCTGAGATAGAGGGAACATAGCATTTATCAGCCCTATTCGGGCATTTCTCAAAGGAAAGGGGGACTATAAACAATGACACCACAACAATCAAAACTTACTAGCCACCCTCCCTAGGTCTCACAGTTAGACTTCAGCTTGGACAATGGAGGAAAGCCTGAAAGGTGTAAATTAAATAACTTTTGGGTTTTGGTACCAGGTTTTAGACCCAGTGTCCAGGGTCCTTACTAGACTAGTGTTCCCCCCACCAGGCTATGCTCTCTGCCAGAAATCCCAAGATTATCCTTTTCTTTTCTTTTTTGTTTTCAATTTCCTCCAATTGGTTTTCAAACTGTAGATACCATCTGAGCTTTCTGTTCCAACCATAGGCATTTTTTAAAAACCTTCTTTTGTTGGCAGTTGAATTTAAAAATTGATATTCAAATGAGCATAAAATGACTATCACTGAACTGAGCACTGCTGACATCCAGCAACTGTGTTTCTGGTATGTTTTCAATGCTTCCATTTTTAAATTACAGTAGTCAACTGTGACTAGTTTGCCCTTTTTAAAACTTTAAAAATGTAGAAGATTGCAAAACTACTATACTGGCCAAGAACCTAGTGATTTGGGGGCACTTAGCACACAGTATATCATTAAGTCTCATATTAATTCTTCATGATGGTAGTGGTTTTGTATCCATTATCACAAAGGAGGAAACAAGCATAGAGACGGTGGTGATTTACATAAGAAGCAGATTTACCTCCAAGCATTTCCATATTCCAGACTTCATTTTAATTAACCACTTTATGTTATTACTTTTAATATTAAAAGATAGTCACTAAGTAAGGGGTGTTCCCTGACAGTGAGAGATGATTAGCCCTAAACTAAATTCTGCTATAGTCGAGTCTAACAAATATCAAAATAGCACTAAAAGTGGCAGACTGTTCCCAAGAACTTTAAACTAGAACCAAGTTCAGGAATACATAATGGTCCCTCAAGACTCACGGATCTATGCAGAAAAGGTGATCAAAAGATTTTAAGAGTCAGAGGTGGGAGATGGCTTCAGGAAATAGTGGCTTCTAGATGCAACAGAGCACGTGCATATCACAGAGACTAGGACAGCACACATAACACCTGCACTAACTCAAGACAAACAAAAGCCCAGTACAGAGGCAGAGAAGTGGACTTGAAGACCCACCCCTAGCCAAGAAGTCACTTGTAACTGGTAGCTGCCAGGAGAGAGAAAATCGGTTTTCTTCCATGGAGTGACACTAGGTATATCACCAGCATTTTAGGGCAGGACTCAGGCTCAGGAGCAGTTATCCAACACAAATTGAACTGTGTTTCTGTTTTAAGAAAGAGAAAGAACATGAAGTTGGGTGTTTTGGGAGGTGGGGGGAGGGTCTGGGAGAACTTGAGGGGGGAGGAAGAATATAATCAAAATATACTATATGAAATTCTCGAGTAAAATGGAAACAAAAGAAGTCTTACAGAAATATAAAAATAGCCAACACTGCACAAAATAAAAATCCACAATGTGAAGCATCCAGTTAAAAATTATGAGTCACAATGGGAAGCAGAACAGCATAATCCTAACAACCCATAATTGATTGGAGAAAGCCAATCAAAACCATCCAGAGCACAGATGTTAAAATTAGCTTCCAAAAATGTTGAACTATTATAACTATATTTCATATGAAAGGTTACCAGGTTCAAGATTAATATGCAAAAGTCACCTATCTTTCTATATACAAATAACCAATCATCAGAAATTAAAATTTCAAGGAAAAAAAAAAAAACAGTATCACTTATTATGCCTTCCCCAAAGAAGCACTGAAAGAAAAGCCTTACAAAACATGAAAAGATTGGTCGCTGTAAATGATATTACATTGTTACATTGTTGGAAGAGTACAGAAAACAAATATTGAGCTACATAGTGTAGTTCATGGGCTGGAAGGTACTTAAGTTAAAGTGCTGCTTCTCCACTAATCATCTACATATTCTACTGTCAATCAAAGGCCTACCAGGCTTTCTGTGGAAACTGACAGGCTCATTGTAAAATGTATACGAAAAGGCAAAGGGCCCCAGAGTAGCCAAGACAACTTGATTGCAAGACTTAATACCCAGCTGCAGCAATCAAGACAGCATCGGCACACAGATCGGTGTAACAGGAGTCCAGAAAGAGAAGCAGATGGAAAATTACAGAAATGACTGTTTCTAACAAACGTGCAGCAGCCAGTCAATGAAGAGAGGGATGGACTTTCACAAGAGGTGCTGGAGCAAACATAAGTTTGCAAACGATGAACCAGATCTTACTCCCTATATGGAAAATCATTCAAGTGGATCACAGAGCCAAAAGTAAAACCCAAAATCAGGAAAGCTCTAGTAGAGAACGTAGAAGAAAATCTTTGTAACTTTGGGTTAAGGGATGATTTGTTCATTTGCACACGCAAAAGCAAGATCCATTTTAACAAAACAAATAGTTGACATATTGAATTTTATCAAAATTTTAAATTGCTCTTTTTTGAAAGACACTATTAGAATATGAAAATACAATACACAGATGAGAAAGGAGAAGTTTACCAAACAAATCCCTAATAAAATACTTGGTATAGAATTTATAGAACTGCTCGAAAATGGAAGAGCCAACAGAACAATTTATAAATGTTCAGACACCTCACCAAAGAAAATACACAAACAGTCAAGAGGCTATAAAGACTTCTCAGCACATGGCAACATGGTCTACTTGAGTAAGGATGGAGTGAAACTGGGACTCTTGTGTACCGCTTGTAGGAAGCCAAGAATAACACTGCCTTCCTTGGTAAACAGTGTGACAGCGTATTAAATTGGCTTAACCATTTAATTAACAGACACAGTGGCTTTACAACTACCTAACTCTTAGGTGTTTACTTGAGAAAAAAATAAATGATAGATTAGATAGATAGACAGATCAATAGATAGATGCATAGATGACAGATAGATGGATGATCGATAATCATATACATACAAAGATCTGTACACGAATGCTCACAGTAGCTTTCTGTGTAATAGCCCAAAGCTAAAACAACCCAAATGCCCATCAGCAGGTGAGTATATAAACAGATCACAGCAGTCATGCCAATGGAATGTGTTTCAGCAGTAAAACAGTCTGAGCTACTTATACACATGACAGGCATATGCTCATGAAAATTACCTAGAGTGAGCAAAGCCAGACAAGAAGATAATACACTACACTCTTAATTTAAGATTAGAGAATATGCAAAGTAACCTACACTGACTTAATGCACCCCCCACCCACCCACACCCACCGCCAGGAAAGGGGCAGAGAGGGACTGGAGGCAAGAATTTCCAAGAAGACCTGAAAGCATTTGAGGTGATAAATGTGTTCATTACCTTGATTGTGCTGATAATTCCACAGACAATGGGTGTCTAAACTTGGCAAATTGTATGCTTTAAATATGCCAGTTTATTGTAGGTCAATTATACCTCAGAAAAGCTGTTAAAAATAATAAGACAGGACTGCCTATTTGAGGTCACCCTTTGCCAACCTAAATTTTGGCCTCATTGCAAAAATGTCTTGAACAGCATTTAGGAACAGACTGGCATTGTTAGGCTTAATGTCCTGTGAAATAGTCTAAACTAATTGTTTCAAAGGCCTGTGGCAGCAGTTTTCGGAGATTATATCAGGCGACACTTTTTTTCTTTGTATCTACATAAGCTATGTTGCCACTGGATACCAAACAATGCTTTTATTGCTGTCATCTCCACAGTGGGGATGTGTTATTTCACTCAAGAGAACTGAGAACAATGCCCCAAGTTCCCTGTGTCTGGGCCAAGCCGGAGCCTGTACTGCTGTGGCTTCCTCAGCAAACTGTTCAATACTGGTCTGAATCACTGGCAAGTCTGTTGGTTCCCAAGCACTCAGGTGTGAGAGAGAAAGAAACAGGGAAAGAAGGAAGGATAGAGGGACTCAGACAGGGAACTGGAGTCAAGTACCAGTTCATGGATGTTCCCCAGCCCCCAGCCCCACCACCACCACCCTTGCCCAAAACTTCTAGCTTCAACCAGCTATCTCTGCCCTTCATGAAGGAATGTGGTGGTAACTGCTTATTTCTAAATAGCTCTCCCAATTGCATCTTCTGGTCCAAGCCTCAGGACCTCAGAGGCCGCAGACAGTTTTTCAGCATGTGTTTAGGTAACAAGCAAACACATAGACACAAAGACATGCACACACGGGTCCATCTGAAGCCAACTCCTCCACAGCAGTGCAGATGGTTCCTTTCTTCAGCTTCTTAACAAAACTGCCAGAACCCTGCTTTTCTGTGAAGGCCTCTACCTCACAATAATTCCACCTCATAGTAGGTCTCTATACTAATCCATGTTTCTGGAGCTGGGCAGATAGATCAGTTCGTAAAACATGTGCTGGGTAAAGCATGAGAAGATGGGGTCACATCCCTAGACACCACACAAAGTCAGGCACGGGAGTGTGGCTAAAACCCCCAGTGCAGGGTCACAGGCAGAAACAAGAGAACTGCGGGAAGCTTGCAGGCCAACTAGCCTGGTACAAGCAGTGGCAAGACCATGTCTCAAATAAGGCAAAAGGTGGAGCTAGCAACAACCAAGGTTGTCCTCTGATATCCAAATTCATGCTATGGTACTGCCGCCCCCCAGGTTATTCGTGCCCTCTACACAGCTCAGAGAGGGGACGGTTCTTGTGAGAGAAGTTTAGTCTTTCCAGGTAAGCACGACTTCTGACAGGCAGTTCATGAGCTGGGCTTTGGCAATGTTTAACCCTTGGCCTGATGCTGTGAAGCAGTGCACCCAGCTCCACATGCTGACTTGCCCAGCAGGACCAGAGCTCCAAGGGACTTTCACTCCCTAATTCCTTTTCATCCCCAGTTCTTGGGTCACAGTCTCTCAACCAACAGTCCTTCCATGGGGGTGTAGGAGGAGACTATATTAGAGACAGGATCATTAGCAGTTCCTTTGAGGTTTCCCAGCATGTTCCTGTTGAGGCAATGATGAATGGCTGAGTAAATGGCTTGGAAGTATGCCTCTTTTGCCAATGGCATGCTAATGAACTTCAAGTCAAGGTGAGTTACTGAAGCCAGCAGACCTAACAAGAGGGTCCATTATTACTTAAGACACTGGGCTGTCTGAAGACACAGCTCTGCCCTGAGAAAGTAGGGCATTGACAAGGCTGGTTCAAACAATGGATGTGTAGATTTCAAACAGCAGAAAGAGCTGGGTGCAGGAGAGTCTAGGGTTAGCACAGAAAGGAAGCAGAATGTTTGCTTTGTTTATTCCATGCTGAATGTGGGATAATTGAAGCCCTGCATCCATGGGTATTTTTAAAATCATTTTTTTTTTTTTATTTAAATAGGATCTTACCACGTCTCCAAGGCAGGTTTCTAACACATGCCCATGTCTCCTTAGTACTGGGATTATAGTGTGTGCCACCACAAGCATGGGCCCATTTAAAGTAGATACCCCATGCTTCAGGGGATTTCACTCAAACATATACCAGCAACACTCATTGGTTGGTTATTAGTTAATTTTCTGTTTTTGTGAGAAAATACCATGTCCAAAGTTGACTCAGAAAAGAGATTATTTTGGCTTACAATTTTAGAAGGATAAAGTCCTTCATGGGAGAAAAGGCAGGGCAGCAGAAGGAGGAAGACTGATCCCATTTCATTCACAGAGGAAGTAGACAGCAAGAACAGGAAGAGGCACTAGAAAGCCCAGAGCTTACCCATGGTCACCTGCTGCCTCCAAGGAGGCTCTAGCTCACAAAAGGTTCTAACCAAACAGCACCATTAACTGGGAGCTGCTGCTCAAAAACACAATGGTGGTTTGAATAAGAATGGCTGCCATAGGCTCATAGATTCAAATGCACAGTCACAAGGGAGTGGCTCTATTTGAAAGGATTAGAAGGTATGATCTTGTTGGAGGAAGGGTGTCACTGGGGGTGGGCTTTGAAGTTTCAAAAGCCCAAGCCAAGCTCAGAGTCACTCTCTTCCTGCTGACTGCAGGCTCAGATGCAGAACTCTCAGCTACTTCTCCAGTGACATGTCTGCCTACATGCCGCCATGTGTCACTCCATGATGAAAATGGATTAGACTTCTGAAACTGTAAGCAAGGCCCCAATTAAATGCTTTCTTTTCGTTTTGTGGTCATGGTTTCTTTCCACAGTAAATAGAAAACTAAGACACAAGCCTATAGAGAGCATTTCTCATTCAAGCCACAACAGTGGATTATTTTTAAAGAAGAAGAGGA
>JADRCH010000067.1:7706879-7749379 GCA_019843965.1 Rhynchomys soricoides
CTGAGCAAGTTGTGTATAAGATTAGACCTATTTAAAAATCTCCTTGATCATGTTCTACAGAACTCACACAGGAAAAAACTGATCCAAAAACATGGATCAAAACAGCCTGCAAGTGTAAAAAATTAGAACAACTTCAACATTGGTACTTACTCACAAGGCGCCCTGAAGTCAAGCAGCAAGCACGGGCCTAGGACTTCTAACTCCTTGGATTTTCCACATCAAAATCAAACAAAGGACAAAGTTAACATTTACAGTTTGTAGTTTCTGAGATCTTTGAAAGATGGTACCTCAACAGGATAAGAGATGAAATTTTAGCTCTTCAGTAACACTTCTTATGTCTGGAGACATGGGAGGAGCTGAAGAGATACTGCAGCTGAGAAGGTACTAGGTCTAACCCCCAGGCCCCATTTCTAAAAGGCACATCGATAATTCCAGTGCTGCAAAGGCAAGAACCTTCCTGAGGCTGGCCAGGCCAGTGACAATATTTGTCTCAAAAGTAAATAAATAAATAAATAAAATAAAAAATAAAAATGGATTGTACCTGAAGAATACCTGAAGTGTCTTCTGGCCTTGAGAGAGAGAGAGAGAGAGAGAGAGAGAGAGAGAGAGAGAGAGAGAGATCATATAGGGATATAGTGAGATGAAAAATTCCTCAAGGAAACTGTCGGTGTTTAGATTTGTGCATGCTTATGTTTATCACAAATTGACCAACACCCATGGACTTTGCCAAAGTTGGTAATTCAACCTAATGGATTCTAAAGGCCATTTGTTTGGTTTGGTTTGGTTTTTCCAGACAGGGTTTCTCTGTGTAGCTCTGGCTTTCCTGGAACTCACTCTGTAGACCAGGCTGGCCTCCAAGTCAGAGATTCACCTGCCTCTGCTTCCCAAGGGCTGGGATTAAAGGCATGTGCACCTCTACCCAGCTTCTGAAGGCCATTTTTATTGCCTATTCTACAACTTCATCTATATCTCTGATGACTACCAGATCCACAAAGTTATTTTCATTACTTACAGTTATTTCAAAATCCATGCATTCTACCTTCAAGAAGATACAAGGATTCCCAGAGCCCTGGGAATGACATGCATAATTACTGCCCAATTGAGATATTTAGGGTCTGGCAGCATCCAATTCAGGTGACTTGCTGGGTGGCCAAGTTAGCAAAACAAGCATGGGATTCTCAGTCAAATCTGAGTTTCAGACAAACAACCAGTCATTTTGTGCAAGTTAGACTTGGTATCCTATCCTTTACCTGGCAAAGATGCTACCCTCTGCAAGCATTCCTGTACATAGTATGGAATTTTTAGCATCCTGCAGAAGAGCTTGCAACTTGAACTCTGGCCCAGAGTTATGAAGAACAGTGCCCACATCTTTCTGTAGCTGGTCCCCCAAGGCTTCAAGACTTTCAAAGCAGCCCTACCTCCCACTGCCAGAGAGAGAGGCTTCCTTTGAATCTGGATGACATCAGAGGAAAAGGGAGCATAGCACCTGTAATCTTGTAAGTATCAATTTCTCTAATAACATGCGGTTATCTATTAATATATTATATATAATATATTATATATATAATAATATATTATCCCATAATATTATCACCCTCCTCCTCTTCCGGATGTTGCGAATTTTTTTTTTAAACAACTGTTTATTTTACAGAAACTGAAATAGGAAACATGTTTGGTTGTTTCCCATTAAAGATGTAGAGCAAGCTCCACATTTGGAGGGTTGGCTCAAGAATCTGACAAGATGGCTTAGTGGGTAAAGGCACTCGTCCTGCAAGACTAGCAACCTGATTTGCTCTCCAAACTCCACGTGAAGGTAGGAGAAGAGAACTGACTCCTGAAAGTGGTCCTCTGACCTACACATATGAGCTGTGGCATGCATCCCTCTACACACACACACACACAGACACACAAAATAAATACTTTTCATTTGGAAAATTCTTCTATAAAAACAATTGGAGTTTTCAAGATTCCATTCCTTTTTTAAATTTTTTTGTTTTGATTTTTCTTTTTGGGATTTTTTTTAAAAAAAGCAGCTGAGTTTTGTTTTGAATTTTTGTTTTTTTTTTTTCCCCCTTCAGCTCTAAAACATTCCAGTCATTCCCTCCTTCAGTTGATGGGAGTTCTGCCTGCCTCAACTAATGTCCCCTCATCAGCAACTTGCTTCTTTCTCCACCTGCAAAGTTTAGAGGGAAAAGACACACACACACACACACACACACACACAGGAAAGAGAAAAGAAACATCAACCACCCAGAGTTTTAATTGTTGCCTGGAAAGCTGCACCCTTCCGCAGCTCATTAGGCCTGATTTTCATAATTACTTACTGATTGAAACTGGGACTTGCAGCCTGGCAACAACATTTCCATATTAATATTAAGCAATGACTAATGCAGCCCAGGACCCACGCTCAGGATCGGAAAGCCTGGGGTTGGTGGAAACTAAAGCTGGTTAACCTCGGGAGTAAATCTGCTACTTTTCTCTCCAGCACCTTTCCACTTGCTAAGCAGCACGGGGATAATCTTATTTTTGTTCCATGTCACTCACAAGGAGGGAGTGTAGGTGGTTGTCACCAGTCCGCAGCACAGGGGCGACCTCAGACCCATTCCCTCGCTGCTTCCCACTTCCCCTGTGGCTCCGCTTGGTCTTCTACTGCTAGCTTTTGTTTCCGTCTCTTTCTGTGCCCCCTCTGCCTCTCTTCTGTCTCTCCATCTCTGAATGTCTCCCCTATCACTGCTATCTTTTCCTCTGCCTGTTAGAAAAGTGTGTCCGTCTGTCCTTCTCTCTAACCCCTTCGGTAAGTCTCACACCTCAGGTTGACACAGTCTCCCCGCTTCACTAAGGACATCTCTTGCTCAGGAATCTGTACTCATTACTTTCTGCCTCTCCAATCCCTTCAACAGCAAACGGCAATAATTGACCTACGAAGGGGAAACATTTTTATTTTTCAAGCCATGTACATACAAAGCACTAAGCACTACTGCATTTTACCAATGCCGGGCAGGCAAGATAGCTCAGAGGATATGCATACATGGCAGATGCCTAATGATCTTAGTTCAGTCTCTAGAATCCAAGTGATAGGAAAAGATAACCAGCCTTCACAAGTTACTGTCAGACCTATCTCTATACGCCAGCACTGTGGCACTCACATGAGCAAGCAAGCCAGCATGCATGTCTGCCCACACATATATCTAAAAAAAGTTAAACATGTACAGTATTCTTTATTGGAAATCCAATGGCTTCTGCTGAATTTATCTAGAACACAGTTCTATATTGGACTTTTATTTCCATGCCACAGTATCCTTAAAATTCTTAAACATTAAAAAAAAAAAAAAAATCCAAGCTAAAATAGTAATGAGACAATGCTTTCTTATCATCTTGAGAGCAACTTTGGAATTCCCCTTGATATGAGCCTTGTCCAGCTTAGAAAGCCTTTGAACACTGCAGAAACAATGTCAAGTAAACACAGTATAGCAGGAGTTAAAGTTCGTTCAGGCAACCAAGAAACAAGTTGAGTTGTTGACAAGGATTAGAAATGAAGGTGGAGAATGCAAATAAGATTTATGGTTATATATTTTCTCATTACAACTTGTGGTTTCATAAATGTTTGGTTTAAAATATTATTGAATAAGGTCTATTTCATTTTTTCTCCTTTACAAAGAACATCCTGAGAGCTACTAAATGTGCTCAAGATGGGCAGCCCCACAGAAAATGCAGAATTATTCTTTGTCCAGGACCCAATCTCCAAGTGATTAACCACAGGGCTGTGAGCAGCTTATAATCGCACAGGCCTGGGGGATGTGTGGGAGGTGGGCACTGTCACGGCATTTTTCAAACAAGCTTTTGGATATTTGGTTTAGCAAATCTAATTAGGATCTTTATGAGCAAAAATGTTTTCACAAAACAAGTTCCTAGTTTTCTAGAAGTTACAAGGTTTTAATCAATTTTTCCTTTGGGAACTAAAATTTCATTGTCAAAACTTCCTGCATATTTATTTGATAAAGCTACACACTGACATGAAACACTTTGAAAAACTGTGCTCCTTAAGATACCATTTATTATGCCTATTCATTCTCACACAGGGACCAAAAATAATTAAATCAGTACCAAACATTAAAGAGATAATTATTTTCTTATTTCCTGGACAAAATTTTCTCATGCATTATACATGTTTATTTTATCCATTATTGCCTTAAGACTTTATACCAACTCCATAATATCAAAAAGTAGCATTCATCAGAAATAAAACTCTTTTATCATTATAATTAGAAAAATAAAGTTGTCGTAAAGGAGTGTCAAAGTGATTGATAAGATCACAGATGAAGAAACAGATATATTAGTGGACCAGCACAAGAGATGAACTATACAAAAATAATTGAAAGTGACCGCCATTTATATATATATATATTCACGGACAAGAGATGAAAAGGTAAATCAAAATGTAAGTTCATAGTACATGCAGGAAATGTAAGAGAAAAGTTCCAAAGAAAACAGAAAATTGCAAATTCTTGCAACAGCTCTGAGTATGGGAGGAACTGTGGGAATAGAACGTACAATGGAGAGGAGAGAGATGCCCAGCTCTGTCCAGATAATAAACAACCAACCACAAACAGCTCAAACGCCAAGTATCAGGGGAAAGATAAGAATTTGAGTTCTAAAGAGATGGCTGGACCAGGCAGTGGGGCGTTCTCACAGAGAGCATGCAGATCGTTAGAAAGCACCATGCACACCCAGAACAAGAGCAATGAACAATAGTCTACACTCCCTTCCATTTTGAAGAGCTTTTCCAGTCTTAATGGGAATATGGTAAAACATCTGACAGTTTATGAGAGTCTCTTTAAACCACAATCTAAGCTTTAGCACCACAGACTTTACCTCCACATGTGTGGACCAGTCCAAGTTAAATCTGCAGTAATGGAGACCCTTTGAGGCCAGCTTCTACACCATGCACACATATCCTGCACTTTGCTCTCCATCAAAATAAAACCCCTCTCTGTGTGTCCCAAGGACCCTGTTTCCCCATTTACTGTTTTGTCTTGTTTTGGTTTTCCTAGCACCTTCCTCTATTCTCTGCCTTCCAAACATTTTTTTTAACTCTGCCTCTGGTACCTTTACTCTAGGTAGCAGTGCTTAAGGCTTCCACAACACCATTCCTAACTTCAGTTGAGATCTGGCTCTCTCTTAAAGATACTCCATCTTCTCTTGATAGAAATGATTTCTTCCTCCTATCCCGAGTTATGGAGGACTAGTTTGTCTACACTCGGCAGAACCCCAAAGGTAGCAATGGCTTTAGAGGAGAAGATGATGGGGTCTTGCTTTTACTCTTTGAGAAGGAAGGCATCGGATCAATTGGATCTATCAAATCTACTGACACCCTACTGGCCAGAACTCCATCATGAGACCACATGTAGATACAGGCAGCTTGTGAGATGGTTTACTCTGAAGGGCTACATACTGATGTAAAAGTCATCTGTTTATTGCTAAGGAAGACCCCACACAGGAACTCAGCACATGATATCTGCCTCAGATGCTCGACCTCGGGTCTAGTTGCTTCCATTTACTCTCTGGGCCATCTCAGAGCCTGTTATTATTTTCTTCTTTTTCAGTTTATGCACATGGATAGTTTGCCTTCGTGTATGTTTATGCGCCATATGCATGCCTGCTGCCCTTAAAGGCTGGAAGAGGGTGTTGGATCCCTTAGAACTAGAGAGACAGACCATTGCGAACCACCAGGTGGGTGCTAGGAGTTAAACACAGATCTTCTGGAAGAACAGCCTCTTAACCTCTGAGATATCTCTCTGGGGTCCCCTTGTTATCACCTTAGTCACCCATCACATTCATGAAGAAAGTCTACCTAATTGGCAAGCACTGTAACACTTCAGTTGTTCCATTTCCTAAATCTCAAGGCTTTCTTCTCCATCCTGGATTGCCATTCCCATCCATACGCCAGACCCAGTCATACAGAAGATCTCCAGTTCCCTGCTTGCTGCAGTTCTTCCTCCCAGCTTTGCTGTTCCTGGCTCCCCCTCCCTACCCCTGCCCCTTCACCTAACCTAGATACCACAGCTGGAATAAACTGTCTGCAGCATCCCAGATTTGCAGGGAACCACAACTCATCTTGTTGGCAGACCTCTATCCTATAGCAGTCATTTCCAAAGCAGTAGCCCTAGGATCTGGCTTACATTTGTCAGTCTCGGTCCTCTCTTGGATCTTATTTATAGCCAGTAACTATAAGTGAGTTTAATTTTCGAAAGAGGCACAGGGCGTCATAAATGCCCATTGATTTATGAATGGAATAATGGAAAGCAGCATAAATGAATTGATGACAAGAAGAATATCAACTCCACTCAATACGCTCCCATAGATTTCTGCATGTGTACCTTTGAAAAACAAAGGGTGCCATTTATGATGAATATAAGCCCCAGGAAAACCAAAGGCGCAGCTCAGATGTGGCACCAGGTCGAATGTGAAGATGACATAGTTGGAATGATTAAAAAGATGAAAGTACTGAAGCCAGGGGAAGCGGTGAGAACATTTCAGAAGTAAGATCCAAACTCCAACAGACCAGAATAATCTCCAAATCGTTAACCTTCACATATATTAATATACGTTCCATGTACTGTTAATATATCATTTTAAAATATGTATGTATAACCTTTTAAATATTGTATATAATCTCTAGATAGATAAACACATTTATTGTGTACATACAATAATGGCGTTAAATATTTAATTTTATATTACATATATATTTAATATGTGCATTAATATGTACTTTAAAAAGAGAAAGGTTAAGTTCTTCATTTCATTTAGGTCCTTTACTTAGATTCTAACTTCCAACAGACACAACATAAAATAAATATTTCCACAGGAAAATACGTATAAGGTTTTATTCTATAGCAAAGCTCAAATCGAGAGTCCCCTAGAAGGTAATCCCACTTCCACCTTAGTAGATGTAAGACATCAAGAATGGAGAATTCCTTTATTGCATGCATAATTACACTTATGTGTATAAAATTCCAGCATTTGATAGCATTGGTGACTGAGCATGGGAAATCCAATGGTGACTGTAAGTTACCATTGTTTGAATGTTCTGGTCCATTCAAAATACTCTGAAAATGTGTGGGTGCACTGCTACAAGTTAGAATCCCTGAGTTGGGAGCCATATCTAAGAAATGTCATGATTGCCTTAACTGATGTGGGAAGACACACCTGAGTGTGGGCGGTGCCTTCTGGTAGCAGCCCAGGTGAAAAGGGTGTGGCAGCAGCACCCCTTTCTCCTTTGGCAGCAGGTTTGCACCATCCTCCTCTGTAGCCTTCCCATTGGCCATAGAGCTGAAATAAAGGCCTGCTGCTGATTCCTTCACTGATAGTAGAACCGGTCTTTCTGGGTTTCTATCACTGACTGAGGACCAGCGTTCTCCATGATTTTCTGTGCCACACTGGGACTGCTGAGGATCCCAGCCATGTGAATCTAGCAACTATAGGGTTGTGTATGGGCCTCCACCATGTGAGACAGCCACTGCTAGGCTCTTAGCAGCTCAGAGCTGTTAGTGTTTTAACACAAGCTGATTCAATAAATTCTGCGTGAAGAAATAAATACAGAGATAGATAGGTAGAGATAGATACAGACACAAATACCCATCCTATTGACTGTCAACAGGGTTAACATTCTATGACTATGTCTATTCTTAAACCAAAAGAAGAAAATCTAAAATAAAAATGAAAGATGAAGAAATGCATTATTTCAGTACAAACCAACTCATTCCTCATTTAAGTTATTACAGCCCTCTCTGGCCAGTTGGAAATTATATATAAACAATTCTTGAAAAATTAATCCACATGCTAAAATACAGTATAACTGTGTGTAAGTGAGGTTAATGGTGTGGACCCGGTCTATGCATTTCAGAGTGATCCACGTATTTCTGACCTATATGGTCTTTTAAAGGATGTCACCTACTTTTGGCATTAATTACTCACCTGGTGGTGACACAGCATTCTCACCACACCAGAACAGTGGATCGATACACAGAAGGAACCACCCAACTTCCTGACCCTATACAGACAATGCAGTGCAGAGCCGCAGGTTTGAAACATTCCCAATAGGTTGTCTCTGTTTCTATCACACACTCATAGTGAATTTTGAGAAAAAAAAAGAGAGAGAGAGAGAATAAAGATACAAGTACAAGTGGCTGATGGCTCCATCCCAGCTCTGAAGAACAGATGTTTTAGTGCACTGACTGTGTCCTAAACCTTCATACATGCAGCCTCTGTACAGCTCAGTTGTGTTAATGAGCTTTTCATTGCTGGGATGAAACACCTGAGACAAACAAGTGAAGGATTATTTGGGCTCACCCATTATTTCAGAGGTTTTATTTAGCCCATGTCGCTTTAGGCCTGTGGAAGCATGGTACTTCAACAGGAGTCTGGTATTTGTCTCATGGAACTAAGAAGCAAAAGCAGAAGATGGGTCTGGGTCCCCAGTGGCCCCCTTAAGGGAATACCCAGTGACTTGATCTTCTCCCCCTAGTCCTGCCTCTTAAGGTACCATTACTTCCAGTGATGACACAGGCTGGTAACTAATCTTTTAACATGTAGGCCTTTGAGGGAGCTTTGAGATTCAAATTATAATATAAGTGATTTTGCTTTTTAATAGATTTTGAATAATGTTTCTTACTGGACCAGTTAATCCCTTTAAGTGAATAGTTTTTGAATCTTGACAGGTTTGGAGCCAGCAAAACTGTGCAACAATTAAAATTAACCAACAACAACCAAAACAAAAAACAAAACAAAACAAAAAATCCGGAAAGTTGCCAACAGATGAAAGAAGCTATCTGTAACTTATTTCCTTCCTTCATTCAAAGTGATCACTTTCTGTGCATGTTCTACCATAAATACATAGATTGCAAACATCACTCTGGAAAGTTATTAACACCAGCTTGACCTCTTTTATTTTCACGATCATGGGTTGACATCAAACATAACTAAAAGGAAGTATAGAAGAAAGCATTACTAGATCAAAGAACTTAGCTGTGAGTTGGAGGGAAGGTGGGCAAAGGCTGCTATGCATATTCCCATCACCCCTCCAGAACCTGTACGGACAATTTATCCCAGATCTTCTCACTGTACCCAGAAGCAACCTCACCAGCCTCAATGCAGCGTGCCAACCAGCCCCTTCCAATTTGAAAGAGAACCTATTAGCCAGACCCAAGCCAAGCTTATAATAGATCTCTACACTACAGAAGGAGAACTAATTACCTGGCATGTTCTCTACCCTTTGTTTGCTATACTACATGCCAAATGGCTCTTGGTTTAGAAACAACATTCATACAATTTGGAATATGTAAACGAATGCACTTCTAAGACACCAGTTCAAAACTATACACTTTACGGGCACACATTTATCCTTTGGGCCTTACTTTGTCAGGTAGTATCACTATTTTCAAGGAAAGAAAACTGAGTCTTTAAGAATTTGAATAGCTCCTCAAAAGATGCTCAGGAAATATTTGGTGGCTCTGTCCAGTCCTTGTTCCAGAAGCCATGTTCTTAGATAATAAATGGTGTCCCCCATAAAATGACTTTTCTTCAATGAGAGAATTTTGAAAACTTCTTTTGTCCTGGTGTCTTAACTCTAACACAGTTAATCACCATTTCCAAAATTCCCTAAGTTGTCAATGACTTCACACTCTAACTGCTAACCATGGTAACCACTGAAACCACTGTAACCACTGCCTATGGTCCCAACATGAAGCCTGTAACATTCATTTAAAGTTTGCAAAATATTTTTGTACATAAGAGAATTTCTTCCCCTAGATTCCCTGGGAACCTGCAGGCCACTCTGGCCAGCATAGCAGCTATTGTCTCTCCCCTAGTCCTCTGAGCCTCATCCCCCAGTCTCACCCCAGCTCTGGAGAGGACCACTTGCTACAGCCTCTCCTCACTCTCTGCCCCTGTTCCCATGGAACTAAGCAAATCTAGTGACACAACCTGATTTCTCCTTCCTGGTCACACTTAACCCTCCCCCAGCCTATCCTCATTCCTAAGTATCAGCTCTCAATACCTAGAAACAGATTTTACCTGGAAACCCCAGTGGCCACACCTAGGGGGATCCCAGAAGAATTTCCTACCAGGCAATACACAGCCACTACACTCAACTAAGAACCAGACAGGGCAACAGAAACCACAGAGCAAAACACCCATCCAATGAAGACAAGACCAGATATCAGCATCTAGAATTACAATCTTCCCAAACCCAGATGCCTAAATGCCACTGTAAAAACACACTAACAGCCAGGGCAATATGTCTTCGTTAGAGCCCAGAAAGCCTACCACAGCAGACCTAGAGAACTGCAATATAGGAATCTACAGAAACACACACACACACACACACACACATACACACAAACTGTGAAAGGAAATGAATAAAACAGTTCAAGACCTGAAAGTAGAAAAAGAATCAATAAAGAAAACCCAACTGAGAGAACTCTGGAAGTAAAAATTTTAGGAACTGACCAACAGAGTACAAGAGATGGAAGAGCCAGGCAGTGGTGGCGCACGCCTTTAATCCCAGCACTTGGGAGGCAGAAGTAGGCGGATTTCTGAGTTCGAGGCCAGCCTGGTCTACAGAGTGAGTTCCAGGATAGCCAGGGCTATACAGAGAAACCCTGTCTCGAAAAACAAAAAAAAAAAGAGAGAGAGAGAGAGAGAGATGGAAGAGAGAATCTTAGACATTGAAGACACCATAGAAGAAATGGATATCTCAGTCAAAACAAAAATATTAAATCTAAAAAAAAGATCCTGGCACAAACATCCAGGAAATCTGGGACACTAAGAAAAAGACCAAAAGACTAAGAATAATGGGAATAGAGACAGGAAGAGAAACCCAAGTCAAGGGCACAGAAAATACTTTCAATACAATCTTAGAAGAAAATTTCCCTAACCTAATGAAGGAGGTCCCTGTCAAGATACAAGAAGCATACAGAACACCAAATAGATTGGACCAAAAAAGGAAGTCCCCTAAGCACATAATAATCAAGACACGAAATGTCAAGACAAAAATTATTAGAAGTTGCAAGGAAAAAAGACCTAGTAGCATATAAAGGCAGATACAACTTCTCATTGGAGACTTTTAAAGCCAGATGGGCCTGGACAAAGAAACCATAGGTGCCAGCCCAGACTATTATACCCAGCAAAACATTCAATCACCATGGATGGAGAAAATAAGACATACCATGATAAAACCAAATTTAAGCAATATATATCTGCAAACCCTGCCCTACATAAAGCACCAGAAGGAAATTTTAAACCTACAAAGTTTTTTTTTTAAAAAAAAAAAGAAGTGGAAATTAGAAATATGCTAGATAGTAGATGATTTAAAAACAAGATCACCATTAATTCTCTTAGGGATGATATTGAATAAAGGTGATTTAGAAAAATGTCCCTATTCTTGAGGTGCTTTCTGAAGTATTTAGGGGTGGAATGCTCTAAATGAAATGAGAAAAAGAGTGGCAGCTACAGAAACATTCAACTATCGGCAGCAGATCCAAGCTGGAAACACATGGACCACTCCCCTTCGCAGTAACTGTTCTACATGTTACCTACCCTACAGTGCCTTAGATTCCTAGCAAAGGCACTCTGTTCAGCACCCCTAGACAGCCCAGGAACCTGGTGGGGCATTGCCTTTGTCATCTGAAAGTAGGAGCATCTGCTTCATATTCAAGTACTCAGTCTCTCTCGAGGCACAGCAGTGCAGCCAGGCATTCAGGGAGAAGACCGTTCCACACCCTGAATTCCTTATTTCCTGAGGGCAACAGGGTAGAAAGGGACACTTAAATTATGGCTGTTCTCAGCTAGGTTCAGCTCACAAGCCTTTCCGCCTGCCTTACCACAGTGTGATCATTAACCACATAGTACAGAAACCTGCCAAACCTGGGCCCTCCACTGAGACAAAATAGTAATAATAATTTAAACCCCAGCAAGCACCACAGTTCTTGAGGTCTTACCATTCGCCAGGTACCAAGTCTCTTATGAGTATCCTGATTCATGGATTCCCATGTGGGATTAGTCATTATCATTAAGCTTCTTCATTTAGCACTACTATCAAGAAGTGAATGAAACACTCATATAAAAGGCAAAAATAGTAACGTAGAATTCTTTTTCAGAAGGCTAAGTCATCTTCGCATTTAAAGGCAGGAATTAAGGGAAGGAGGAGTACGTCTCCTAAACCATTAATGCCACCTCCTCCTCCATCCAAGTTGCTGCAAGTCTCAGCATTCACAGTCATTTATCATGAGAAAGAATGTACCTCAATCAAAATCACAGCTTGCTTCCTGACATAGGCTCAGTCTACACTGCAATCAAAGCAAGAACAACAAAGATGTATGACCTCATCCTGTCCTGGCTCCCAGGGCATTTCTAAGTGGCCTGGTTGCCATTGCTGTTAGAAAATTCCAAAAAAAAGAAAAAAAAAAAGAAAAGAAAATTCCAAATACCCAACTAGGTGTTCCCCTCAACATCACTGCCAACACTTTTTAAGGAGAAAAATATAAGCTCCAAACAGCCCAAGAGCACAAAATAAAGATCCTTGGGAGACCTTCAAACATTACATCTTAGAAAACAACAAATAAATTATATGAGCATGTGTTTGTTTGTTTGTGTGGGAAAAAAAGGGGGAAGGGAGATATTCAGAATGTGTTTCCCATAGACCAGGACAATGCAGAAAATAGTATTTGTCATTACTAAAATAGGAAGGCTTCCTGGAACATCATATAAAAATTAGAAAAAAATAAACTCTCACTGCAGGCAACAGCATGGATGAAACCTCACATGCCAGCTGATAGAAAGAAGCCAGGAACTAAAAGTACATCCCAGGGCTCCATGGTGCACTACTTAGCTAGCTTGGCCAAAGCTCTGGTTTGGAGACAAACAGATAATTGTAAAAAATTTTTTCTTAATATGGGAGCTGGGACGATGGTCCAATGGTAAAGTGCTTTGTAAGCACCAGAGGCTGAGTCTGATCCCCAGCACCTTTGTTTACTGTTGCTTAGTAATAGTGGTTGGTTTGGGTTTTTAGATTTTTTATAAATGTGTCTACATATATGTGTGTGCACCACTCACATTCAAACGCCAGGTATATGGCCCACTTATAATCCTAGTGCTGGCAAGTAGAGATAGACTCCAAGTGACACACTGACTAGGCAGTCTAGCCTGTAGGTGAGCTTCAGAGCAGTGACAGCTCCTTCTTCAAAGGAGGTAGATGCCATTCTGGAGGGTAGTATCCACAGCTATCCTCTGTCCACCATAAACACACACACACACACACACACACACACACACGAATACACATGTATGTTTATACTCATATACACAGACACATGTGCAAATTCACACACACAGACATGCATATGTGCACACTCACACAAATATATCTTTTAAAATATACATACCAGGACAATCAGGGCTACAGAGACCCTGTCTCTAATATATATATTATATATGTTTATAAAATTCTAATGGTAAAGAGGGATAGTAACCAGAAGGGGCATGATAGAGGGATCACTGGTAAGAATCTATCTCTCAAAAGAAATACCATTCTAAATGTTCTGTTCAGTGAACTGTGTTCTTATGGATTTTCTGGACGCATGCTACACCTCAATAAAAGGTTTATTGAGGTGTAGCATGCGAAAAGTTGTGAATACAGTATAAAATATTGCACCAAGAGCTCTCTGAGCTAAGCTTCTGAAGCAGCCCCAGCAATGATGGTATTACATAAAATCATCAACTTAAAGACAGAGAAGAGCTCAAGGCAATTTGGAGGCCACATCTAAGTCTATATGTAAAGTGAAATTAGACACAGCCCCTGCAACAGCTAACAAATTCCTCTGCAGACATTTGCAAGAATTGCTGGGGGGAGTAATTACGGAGGCCTTTGATCTCCTATTATGTCTATCTGGGATCTCAAAAAAGCCAATAAACAAGAGAGGCTGCCACAAAGCCACCTGTGGCTTCACCTGTTTACAGCTCAGGCCAGATGCAGTCACCTTTGTACACAGCAGCTAAGACTGGGAAAGAAAACATCATGACATAAACCAAGACTTCGCACATGCATACTTCTGTGTGTTCTTCTGTCACAGGCTGAATCTACCAGTTGGCACTTCCTAATTTATTAGATATTTGTTTTTGTTTTGTTTTGTTTGTTCTTGGACTTTCTTTCTTTATAAATGTGTCTGAGTATTTTGCCTGTGTGTATACTCCACACCTGGTGCCTGTGTGACCAGAAGAGGATCTTGTAAGACTGGAGTTACAGAGGGTTGCAAGCTACTGTGTAGGTGCTGGGAAACCAGACCTGAGTCTTCTGCAAAAACACAAAGCACTCTCGACTGCTGGTGGTCTCTCGGTCTCTCCAGCCCCTGTGTGAGATTGCTGAAAGCAAAAATGGAACCTGAGAGAGGTAGCATGACCTGTCTCCCCACACCTCCCTATGCGGTTTGACGTTCTCACTGTACTTGCCCTGAATCAAATTGTCATGGTCACGCTCACACACTCTACCCAAATCGAAATGCTCGTTTCAAGCCTTAAGTTTCAGAATTTGACCTTATTTGGAAAACAGATTCATCACAGATATAATTAGGTATGATGAGCTCATTCTGGAGAAGGGTGGATCTCATCCATCCGGCTGATGTCCTCTTAAGAAGGGTACGTTTGGGTACAGACATGCCCACAGGGAAAACATCAGATGAAGATTGGGAGTTATGCTGTCACACACCAAGGAAGTACCAGAAGCCAGAGAAAGGGAACAGAGGGGACAGAGGGGCACAGCCCTGACAACTGCTGATTTTCAGTTTCAGCTCACAAATGAGTCAGACCATTTCAGCTGTGTGCCCCTCCCCTGGCCCCTTGCCTCCCCCAACCACCCCCTCTTTGGAGCCTTCTCCATTAATATTATGGTGGTTCTTCCAAGCAAACACCCGCTTGGCAGGTGACCATCAAAACTGAGCCATTCTTGCTTAAGAGACTAAGAAACAAGCACAGAATGATAAACAATCCCCTGGAATGGCAAACCACAGCTGAGTATAGCCGAGTATAGTATAGGAAGCAAGAGAGACTGTGCTGCAGAAAACTGTCAAAAGCAAAGCATAAAAGAAATGATAGACTCCATTTGCCTGCAGACTCCCATCTGAGTCTTCCATGTGGAATGGCTTAAGGGGTCTCGTTACAGCAAATGCTGGGAACAAAAGCACCTTCCAGAAGGTGCTTCCTAACCCCTCAGATCTAAACAACGACATACAACATCCCCTGTGGGCTGGTAATTCCCACTGTGGGAATGAATTAGTTTCCAAATACCTGAATCTGCTTTTTTTTTTAAAAAAAAAAAAAAAGGTAGTCACTGAAAAAGAGGCACACAGGGTTGGAGAGGGTTGGATAGAAATGGCATTTTAATACGTAATGAGACTTCAAGGGAGTGTGGTAGTTCACAGCCGTTTTTGAACTTTAACACAGAGTGAATCTATGTTGTCTTCCAAAAATGTTGGTCCAGCAAAAGGCATACACTATGTAGTACACTTCAAATGCAACCACAGAAAACAGAAACAAACAAACAAAAACATGCCTTTGAAAGCAATCGGTATTACTGTGGGTCTTAAGATTTGAACTCTGGTATATATGCCCACTATGGCTCAAATCCAAATTATATTAAATGTCTGTAATATCTAGAGTAGATTTAATACTAGCTGGAACTGTGTGGCTATAGTTAGATTCTACAAAATGCAGATGCACTCACTTAAGACACTAACTGGCTGCTCTCAGAGGCTCTACTGCGCAGCTCACAGACCTCAGTTCAAAGGTGGTGGTTCCGCTGCTGGTGTGGTGGCACGGCCCTGTCATCTCAGCACGGGGAGGCTAGGGCTAAGTTGTGAGTTCAAGGCCAGCCTGAATTACATAGTCCTACCCTGGCTCTAAAGTCAGACAAACAGGTTAAATGCAAAGACAGTAGCATCCAAAATTTCCATTTATTTTTCCGAATTTTGAAATCAGCCATTCCTCTGTAACTATCTTTGAAATCATCTTAATGAACTGTAGAAAAAGGACAACCTCCCTTTGTGCTGTGTGGAAAACAAAATCAACGCCAACACTCCACCGGAAAAAGCCAAGGCTTAATCCTCAAAAGACCAGGTGACTGCTAGAGAGTACACATTACCCTAGCTGACAGCACACTTCTCAAGCCACTGGTTTACAGGAAGGGATTATGCCCTCCAAATCCACAGAGATGATGTGAGCAAAGCATTCCATGAATATGGAAGGAAGCAAAACTGAGATTCCATTGTGGCCAGACACAGGGACTTCTGTCTGGGGTCTTAACACCTTCCTAGAGCAGGTAAGGCTGTAGTAGTAGCAACTACCTACCGCTACTGGTTGGATTGCCTCAGCCCAGTGACGTTAAGCTAGCCTGTGGTGAAGCACTGTCACCTAACATTGTTAACCAACCAGACAAACTAGCAATGTTGACTGTCACATTCCTTGAGAAATCCTGCTCAGAATCCAGCAGCACAGAGACAGCCTCTTCCCAGGAAGCAGCAGCAGGTCCAGCCTAAAGCCACACCATCAGGACTTACTGTCATTTCAAAACATTTTCTTTCTTGGTGACACATAGTCACCTTTGGCCTATTGACAAGTCGAAAGAACAGGTGCCAGCTTGACAAGACGATGTGAGAACTTCAGTGTTTACATTATTGAATTTGAAATCTGTCTACTAAAACAATGCTTGCCAAGAAAGAGCTTAAACACTATGTTACGGTATGCATTCTTCACTGTGGCTCAAAATAGGACAATTAAGCCAGACATGGCGTCAAGCACCAGAAGTCCCACTCTGCAAGAGGATCACTTGAGTTTAGGAGTTCAAGGCTACCTTGGGCAACATAGCAAGATCCCGTTTCAACAACGAGAAGACAATGATGATAGCATGTGTTCACATGGTCGCTTGCTTTCAGTAATAAACCACATTTTTAAAAGGATACAATCCTTCAAAGCCACTCCCATCAAATCATTTTTTAAAACAAGTTAAAAAGAAATAGTCCTTTTCTACAAGCCACACTGTCTTGGGGAAAAGAAAAATGTAGTTGGGACATATGCCCAGAATTTCAGCATTTGAGAAGCTGGGGCCAACAGGATAGTGAGTGTGAAGGTCCTGGAGTGAGAAAAGACAGGAAAAGGGAAAGGAAGAGAGAACTGAGGAGGTGTTGGATCAAAATGTAAAAAAAATAAGACTTCTATGTACAAGGAGAACATGTTTTCAGAGTAGACCTACTATGTGCGGGGAGTTAGCTTTCCCAGATACTGAAGGCTGGAAGTCTCTATGTTCTGCAGAGCTTTGTGCAAAGACAGGAAAAGGGGCAGCTTATCCTACGGGCACTTTGATCCTTTTCAATCGACTTCCTGGGAAATCCAATGAGCCAACACCTGTGGCATTCTCCTTCCTAGACTGGTCACTAAGTGTCTGTGGCCAGCAGGCAAATGGTCATCACTGCAGATGACTAGTATGGAGGGATACACTACGTTAAGGAGGATGCTGCCAGTCATCCACACCCTGGGTTAGCAATGGTTCACTTCACCCAATTGTCCTTGACACCAAACCAACTCTAGTAACAGCCCATCACTGCCCAGACACTACACAGCTAAAGAACTTACCAAAAGGCCTTAACAACTTAGACTCTAATTGCTCATGTTAGCATCCCTACTGAATAAAGATAATGTGTTTTAACCCATTTCCAGCTCCTGGTTTGTTTATGTATTTATTTGCTTATTCTACTTTTTATAGTAATATGCCCTTATTATATCTCACTATTAGCTCCAGAATGGGTTGTGTTCTTGTTGGGTTTGGTTGTTTGTATGGCTGGTTGTTTGTTTGTTTGATCATCTTACATGGGCTGTATAGCTCTGTGGATAAGTGTGCTTTGAGGACCTGGGTTCAAGTCACAGCATCCATTTCAAGCTCCTCGCTACCACTGTAACTCCAGCTCCAGGGGATTGATTCTCTCTTCTGACCTCTCTAAGCATCCTTGTCAGCACAATCACTCAAAAACATACAAATACAAATAAAATATTTTTTCAATCTTCTTATATATTTATAACCATTGTTAACATTTCCTTCCTGTCTTTTCTCTGTATAATTTTTAATTCCTAAATATTATTTAGCTATAAAACAGCCCATTGTGCGAATACACTAGAATTCACAAATCCATGCTTTTCTGATTAGATATGATCTCACTTTCAATTATGTGTTATGTATTACTTTGGGGGGGGTGTTGGTTTTTTGTTTTTGTTTTTGTTTTTGTTTTTTTTTTTTGAGACAGGGTTTCTCTGCATAACACTCCTGGCTGTCCTGGGACTCCCTTTGTAGACCAGGCTGACCTCAAACTCACAAACATGTGTCTGCTTCTGAGTGCTGGAATTAATATGTATTCTACTGTAAAGAGCACGTTTATGCAAAGTTGTCATCTGTATGCCAAGTGTTTCCTTACAAACAGATTTGTAGAGTTAAAACTATTCCAGATGTGATTGTTCAAGTAGACAAATCATTTTAAAGTTTTAATAACGATGCCATCAAAGGGCTCACATTTGGTTTTGGTGTTAAATCCTGACATTTCATTTGTCACACTGAAAAGCCATCCTGTCATTCATCTGGGATTCTTCTCCAGGGCTTTGCTCATTCTAGACCATCTTTGCCCTCTCAGCTTCCTGCCTCAGTAGCAGAGCTGGGCTCACCTCCCAAGATATCAAGCTCACTTTCTATTGCTATGATAAAACACTGTACAAAGCCACTTGGGGAAGAAAGAGATTCTTGGTTTACGTGACCTAAACACAGTCCATTACCGAGGGAAGCCAGAGCAGAAACCCAGAGCAGGAACTGAAGCAGAGACTAAGGTGGGATGCTACTCAGTGACTTGCTCCCCAAGGCTTGCCCAGTTTGCTCTCTTATATAACTCAGGACCATATGCCTAGGGTTGGGTGGCACCAGCCACAGTTGGCTGGGCTCTCCCATATCAATCATAACTGAAGGCAATGCCACCGAGACTTACCTGCTGACCCATCTGATGGAAGTATTTTCTTAGTGGAGGTTGCCCCTTTCCAGATAACCCTGGCTCATGTCAAGATGCCAAAACGCCCAGCAGAACTTGCTGTCACAATCTCACTGCTGGGGAAGGTTGAATTATATTTTCTTTTTGCTTTTGCTTATTTTTGTTCACCCACCAAACCTGTCCCAACATCCTGACACATTGAGTTCTATTAACATTGCTTTTCCAAATATGTCAGCCATGTTTTTCCTTGCCTACTTTTTGGAATACAAGCATCTATTTAACTATCTCCCTCCTGCTCTCCCAGATACCTATACAGTCCTGTGATCAACTTTATAGTCTTCAGTTTTGTGGGAGGCATTTGGTTTTGCTTTAGAATGATCTGCAAGTTCCTGAGAAAACTCAGACTGCTCTGAAATTGTTCTCTTTGAAAATCACTTCTACTGAAGAGTCCAGTCGTTTCTGCCTCCGGTCCTTCATTCATACAAAACAGACAAGTTTTCTTATTTTTCTCACAGCTTTGACACCTTTTGGAGGGCAGGGGGATTGTCAATGTATAGCTAAGGCTGGACTCCATCTCTCAATCCTCCTGGCTTAGCCTCCCCTTGGAGTGCTTGGATTTCATGTGTAGTCCACCACAACCCAGGTCTAGAGTGTTTTTTAAAGGAGTTTAAAATCGTGGTTTGCTGGTTTCCACCACCCACCACCCAACATCTCTTTAGTTAGTTCAGATTTAGGTCAAGCATACAAGTCTAATGCTTGTCCACTAATGTGAGGTTCAATAAAATATACACACTACAAAACACAATGTAAAAACATATACATATATACAGCAACCCAAGTGGCTGCTTCTACATTTATTTAACTATCGTTTGTTTATTGTTCTCAATCAGAACAAGCACTAAACCCTAAGGAAACAACAGGAACAGCCAAAGACTCAAGACAAATTTAGGAAATGAGGAAGAGGAAGAGTCCAAACTGAAAGCCCAGATCCAAACATCGTGGTGCACGCCTCTAACCACAATATAAGGAGTCTGAGGCCAGCCTGGGCAGCTAGAGATGAGCATCTTTGAAAAAGGAAATGAATAAAGTCCAATTATAGGCATCCTATAGTGTCTGAATCACCATTATGGGGCTTAGGCCCTATATGCCTAGAGATAAGGATTGTGGGCAGCAAAGATCTCATTCCAAAACAATCTTTCCCTTGCTTCCCTCCAGATAGACACATGCCTGGTCAATCTCTACTCTTAAGGTCAGATGTAGTCCTGTCTCGTCTCCTGCTTGTGGGAAGCAGGTACTGCACTGATTTCCAAGAGCCAGACTGAGTTGCAAGCATGCGTTGTATACCATCTAGGGACCTCATAACTTGTACTTAGGATTTCAACAAATGATTGTCAGACTCACTCTGATTTATAAAATCAAGTTATTACACACCTCAGTATCTCAGGGCTATTGGCTCCTACACTCCCTCAGACATACATAAGTCCCCAGACACCCAAGTACCCCTTAAATGGAGTGGTATCAATTCTGCAATGAGCCAACACTTAGCCTCATTCCTGTTTCCTGTGATTGAACCGAGGGCCTTGCACATACTGTGAGAATGTTCTAATGTGGGACTGGTAACACAGGCTCAGCCTTTTTTAAGTTTAATACATGATCCCACTAAATTGTTGAAGCTGGCCATAGACTCACTTTGTATCCCAGATAAGCCTTGAACTTGCAATCTTCTGCCTCAGCTTCCATGTTCCTGAGATCACAGGCCTGAGCCCCTAAGTCTAGCTTCCTATGTTCTTTAAGTCATTTTTAGATTATTTACACTACTTAATGCCATGTCAGCGCTATGTAAATAGTCACTATGCTGCATTATTTAGGGGATCATGATAAGAGAAAAGGTCTGTACGTGTTCTATACAGGTGCAATTTTCTTCTAATATTTTCCAGTTAGGGGGAGCTATGGGTGTGGAATTAGTGATAACACTGAAAGGAAAATAGGTTCCCTTGTCCCCTTCCAGTTACTATTACTGCCTAGACACAGCATATCATGTATTAACATGGGAACATGGTTTGCCTGTTAGGTTACCTGAAGGAAACTCACCAACTGGTATAGAGGGGATGGGGGGGACTGTTCTCCTTTCTCAGCTTTTCAATATTAAACCATATAAGCAAACTGCCTATTCAGGAAGTAAATTGTATTTTACCATTTTTAAGCAATATCACAAAAAATTCTGGAAGCTCAGTAAATGTTAACTCAAATTCATCTTCTTGTCAGGAACGTAAGCAATAGGTACAGGGAGATATCTTCCTTACATGAACTAACTAAGGGGACACACTTTCATGTAGCTACCTTCTAGGATAATATTATGTTGTCACTGCAATATTTCCTCATCCCTACGACCCATCTGTGGGGCTAAGGGCTCAGAGAACTTACATCAAGTCATAGTCAAGTGGAAAAGTCTCCGTGTACACATTCTAGGTCAAGTTCCTATGGCTGGAATCAGGAAGCAAAACACCTATACGCTGTACTGTAACTCTGAGAGTCCAGCCTGGTTCTGCTAGAATTGCTCAGTCGGAGACATGAAAGTTAGTGTTTTAGATCTACAGAGAAGAACAGCAACAACAAAATCTGAAATCAAATCAGAGGGGGGAGGGAGGGAAGGAGGGAGCGAGAGAGAGGGAGAGAGATCAGGGAGGTGACCTGAAGGTTGACACACTAGTAAACATTACCTCTCCTCTGACCTGAACCTGTACTAACTGCACCCTGCCTCCACTGTGCGCTCACATGTCCTCCTGCCTCACGGTCTCCTTCACATAGCTTGATTATGACTTGGCTTAGTGTCTCTCTGAAAGCACACTCTCCATTTGCACTTAATTAATATTCGTCCTTAAATCTTTAAACCTTATCTGGTTTCTGGTCATTTATCCAGCCATCATGGAGCCAACAGAACCCTGTGTGTTGAAGCTACCTCTTCCTAGACCCTTGGTTTGTGCTGTCCTTCTGTATGTGCACTACTGTCATCCTGTCTCTCTCCTCCCCATCTCTGTTGGCCTGTGCTCATCCCTAAGAGGACTAGCAACCTGGGCTTACAGGACAAGATCAGAGACAGGCCAATCCAGCCTCCAAGGAAGCTGCAATCTACCTCCTGCTGCCCAATGAGTTTTGACAAGCGTCAAGCATGTGTGTCTGCAGAAGCAGAGCCCAGCATGCCACTGCAAGTTCCAAATCCATTGTCCATGGAGATATAGAAATGGTAGGTACATGAGCGCATGCTCCCTTACCTTTCTTCCTGCTTCCAGCTGTAGGAACTTGGCCTAGAGTGTGTACCTGGAGAGCAGAACAGTAGAGGTCTCAAAGCACGCTTTGTGACTCTTCCTAACTTGTGTCTGTCACAGGAGTCAAAGAGCTGTGTGAACGGCCCAAAAACCAACAACCCCTGGAACATGCAGCCATTCTTGGACAATAGAGCAGCTGGAACAAGGCAGATCCAGCATCCAGCCAATGGGGCTGCAGATCCTGCTCCAGCACAAATGCATACAGCACCATACAGAAAACTAAAAAAGAAACCCAGAAGCACAGGCCAAGAAAACCCTGGGAGTGGAGGCAAGGATGACCGTGCCTGCTTCCTCCCAGGCTGGAGCTAGTTTCTCACCTGGCTATGCAGCTGCCATCACACCTATGCCCTCATCAACAGTGGGTCAAGAACTGAGACACCAAGCTGTGCCTGCCAACAGAGGGCAGGAGGAGCTGCAAAGCACAGGGTTGAAAAAAACATTACCTTAAAGCTCCTCTTAAAGCTGCCATTATCATCACTACAAAGCCAACAGCACAGAGCATGCATTACCCCCACGGATGCCCCTGTTCCATCATTCAAGGCTTTGCAGCACTCTGGCCAATTCTAAGCTCCTTGAACCAGGTACAGTGTCATTGCAGGGCATTGGCACTTGCTGTTCCCTCTTCCTAGAAGGCTCTACCCCGAAGGACTTCCTCCAGCCATGTTCCCTCAAATGTTTCAGCCATTTCTACCAATTTACCATTGTAAACTCCACCTCCTTCTCCACCCAGCTTCTCTGGTTCCGTTTCCGGCTGTTTTTTGAGCATGTGTGGCATTGACATTCCGTGTTCGTGGTTTCCTTCAATGGAAGACACATGCTGAAAGCCTAGAAGGACCACATGACTGCAGTGCATCGGTTTGGTCAGGTTTCCTCTTGCCATTCCACCGCGGTTGCCGTCACTTCCTGACCAGTACCATACTGGTCCTACTGGTTCCTACTGCTTTGGTCTCCAGACTTCCATGTTATTGTCTAAGCCACATGAAAGTTCACACCAGCTACTGTACCCACCTCACTGGGCTGCTTAGAGAATTAAATGAGTTAATTCACTCTCAAAAGAACATTGGGCCAATGACTCAGCCCTTCTTTCATGCCGTGCCTAATAAATCACACCCTTTGCTATTATCTGGGATATATGCTGTGCACTGCAGATACTGACTTCAGCTGTATTTCTGCAGCTAGAACAGCAGGCAAATCCAGGACAGAGATCTCATCCTGTATTGTGGAAATCCCCAGAGTGTTTACTACAGGATTTTTTTTCTTGGTACATATTTATTTTATTTTATTTTATTTATCTATCTTCTTGGTGGTGATGGTGGTGGTTGAACTTCGGCATGTAATACAGATCTTTAGTAATTGCTTGTCAGTTGCTTAAAACAAAACAAAGTTCATCTTTTAAGATTCAGTTGAAAACCCCTAGAACCTCTATTTAGACAGCGATTCCCAGCCTTCCCTGTTCCAGGACTGACCTGGTGTGCAAACACAGCAAATCTTAAAAAATAGCATTTACAATAGGAATTGTGCTGCAGCACAAATACCAAAGCCAAAATACTATATAAAAGATCAAACAAATATTGACTCAAAGAATTTTCCCCAAGGCAACTGTTATAGTCTTATCTTGAATAGAATGTTTGCACAGTTAATTAAGTATTCCTGTGGACTCAGCAAGATCTCAGGCAGACCCTGCTAAGCTGAGTTTCATATTCCACCATCTTGACACTGTTTACAAAGTCATTCAGAAATCCCTCTTCTCCTAGCCCCTCACCTAGCAATGGGGCTAATGTTGGGTGTGGGTCTCCGTGATAAGTTAGTCATACACCTTTTATGTGTGGACAAAAGATAATGGAATCTCAGTGCCAGAGATTCCATTTGTCTATCCCATGGCAAATATGCTCTGTCATTACCTCCCAGAAATCCACAGGCTGCATATGTTACCACCTGTCTACTTCCTGGAAACATATGAAAGACTAAAAATGTATATACACGTACATACACAGGGAGAACTGCTTTCTGGCTTCACTGAGCCAAACCCCAAATCCAACTGAGAGCTCACTTCCTGTCAATGCTAACAGGGAGGTCTGCCTGAAGACAGGAACCTCAAAACAAAACTCACCTCAGATCCACAGCCTGGTCTCCATAGCCAATGGCTTGACTGACAGTTCTGTGTCTAAGATGTGGAGGTCAGCAATAACAGACGGAAGCCAACAAGTGCCACTAGTACTTTTTCTGCCCCTCCTTCTATACAGTGAGAGTTTTTGATGTTCTACATGCTAGAATCTGATTGGGAATAAAAATCTAAACTCTACCATGCCCCTAGGAACAGTGTATTAGATGTATCCAAATGTGAAATACAAAGTGGCCAAGAAGACAATTAACATAACTTATATTGTTTGACATTAGTAATCTCAAGGTAAAGAGAAAAGGGGCAGGAAGCAAGCTATAGAAAGTGGGAAGCCCACAAGGAAGGGCTGACGTCGCAGATGGCTAGCCACGGACATGCTCAGTGAGAAGCCACTCTTTGGACCTGAAGGAGGGGAGTGAGAGCATGTTTGTACTAAGGTCCTGTGGGGGCCGGGGCCAGCAGGTTAGAGCATGAAGGATGTGTGGACCCTAGTGTTCAACAGCACGGACTGAAGAAGAGACATGAGAGAAGAGCAGAATTAAGATCATACAGAGCCTTGCTGCAAGACATCCTCATTTCCCTTGGTCATGGGAAAGCCACCCATTTACACATTTTCATTTATTCAAAACCCCAATGGTTATTGTCCCAAGAATTTCTACATCCACACTTCAAAAGAGCAATTTGGGTGGGTGGGTAGGGAACCTTTGGGGATTAAAAAGAAAAGTTATACATCAAGTTAACATGCTTGCCTGGGGGTAAATCCTAAGCTTCTTTGAATACAAATGCAAACTGTTCATGCTTGGACTATAAATCTCTAGAGAGCTGGGAGCAGATGGGACAAAGCAAAGCAGCTATGTTCCATGGACAACCACACAATGCTTTACAAAGATGGCAGCTTAGACAGCAAGGAACTGTAACCTGTAACCTGTAATCTATAACCTGTAACCTGTAACTGTGAGGCCTTGAGAGACAAAAGGCAGCCGATGAGCTAGGCCAGGAAACATTCCAGACAGTCTAAAGGGCCAAAGATAACCATTATCAAGGTCAGGTGCTGATTTGTCTCAGGCCCCACACAATAGGCAAAATTCTCTGTTGCCAAGGACAGGCCGGAGCTACAGGTGGGTGGTAACAAGCTGACGTCATCACCGTGGGCCTCCAATCATGTTTAACCACCAATGCAGGCCGGCTTTTCCATGCTGTTGCCAAGCTCTGCCCCCCCAAAAGTGTATAAAAAGTGTGTACCTTACTAACTGGGGGTTGCCATTACCCTGTTGGTAGGGTGGCCCCAGTGCACTGGATTCAATAGACCTCGTGCTTATTGCATTGTTCTCAGTCTCTGTGTCTTTGTGGGGTGGGCCACCTAGGCGCTTGGATTTTCGAGTCCAACATAACCTGTAACCTGTAACCTGTAAGCTATAACCTGCAGTCACAGGACACTGGAATCTTGAAAATCACCACGTGGACATTTTTAAAAGCATGACAAGGCCTCAACATCTTTGGCAAACCCTGATCTGGTTCATGTAATATATAAACTACAAATATACACATCCTCCCTCCCCAGGCAGCTTCTCAACAACAGACACTAGCAGCCCAGATCTGCAGCACAGCCTGGATTCGGATGATACCTTAAGATCTGTTATCCTCCATCAGGTCTATTCAGTCCTGATTAACTCAGTCTCATAGTTGGTGTAAACAGTTTTCTATTAACAAATGTTCCTAAACAACTCTAAAGCAGTAACTCCATAGTCATATCTACAGTCTGTCACCAAGATAACAGGTGTGGACTGCAGGGCACAGCCTGGAGCTTGTGTAACAAAAAGATTATATTATTAATGACTCATTAGCCACAGTCCTTCCCAACAAGCTTGCCCAAGGCCACTCCCACCTTCTACCCACAAAATGGACAAATCTTTTTTGCTGGGTCACTCCCTCACACTTCTGGGAAGAAAAATAAAAGCTGTCATGGAGCCTAAACTGATCTATATAATAACTGCCTTAGGGAGAAGCACCTGGAACTTCAGCGAAGTCGGGAATAAACACTGGGGACGGGTTTTGAGAAGAAATCATAAACAATGGTGAGACAAGACAGAGTAGAGAAAGTTATTATAGACATTACTTGGGATTTTTGGAAATGTGCTTTGAATCTCTGTCAATGTTCTCTGAAAGACACAGGAGAATGAGTATTTGGAAATGCTTTCAGGCTGCCTCCGTTTTGGAGCTGAGCCCTGAGCAGCACATGAGCATTCTTTACTATTACAAGCACCTAGAATTTAGCAGTCTCATCCGCTGACAGAAGGACGCTCCTGATTCCTCACTCGTCATAACTCATTCTGCATTGTCTAGGGTGGGGATGTTGTTCTACAACAAAACACGGCAAAGAAGCTGCAGGGAAAATAATAACAGATCTTTCTTCTCTGTCTCAAGCATAAAAGCCAGTTATTCTAAAAAAGATTAAAGGCCACAAGTCAATTTCCTCTCAAACTGCCTTAAAAAAGATAAAGACATGGGCAAAATATTTTCTACCTTGCATTTTCCAAATATAAACAAAGAAGCCCCAAATAACAAAATCTGTTCTCTCACAGTGAGGTTCCATGATCACCTAGAATTTTCTGAGCAGCTGAGCTAAGGTTGTCTGCGTATGCACTCCCCCTTGCCATCCAGGCATCTGCCCAACAGTAACTTTGAAGGGAGAATGGCCACACTATGCTTCCTCCAAAAGCAAAAGTCCTCTATAGTCCAGAAAGTTTCTGACGAAAACTGATTTATCTGAACACAAGATATGCCACACTGGTGAGTAGTCAATTAAGATCTTCAGTTGTACAAAGATGAAAATGAAGTCACACATCTAACCTATTTCAGACATCGATAATTATAATGATTATACCAGAACTCTTTTTATACAAAGTAAACTAAGAGAAATAGAAATGATGGTCTTTCAAGACAAAGAGTATCTGAAGAGATTTTATGAATCCAAAGGAAAGCAAGAAGGCCTGTGAAAAGCTACTTTGTAACAAAAAATTCCTAACACCTAAATTAGCAAATTCCTATCTCCAACTTTTTACACTCTTTTACTATTGCTTTACTGTGCTACAGAAGCCACACAGAAGCCTCCAGTCAGGGAAAAACCGTTTTTCAAAATTATGGACAGAAAAGAAGATGGACTTGTAGAATAAATAATCTGAGGGGGTGAATTTTCTTACTTTTCACTTTTGTGTGTTCTCGGGACTTTTATAATGAATTTTTTTTAATGTATCATAAAAAACAAACTTGAAATGTTTTGATGGTTGAAATGTGATGGGACTTAGTTATTAATGGCCACAGTATATAATAAAAAAGCAGGATCAGAACAAAGCTTTCACTGACAGCCAGCTCTTTTGACCCGCTAAAGATGCAGCAACAGTAATTCCCAAGTTTAAGCATGCTTAAGAACCACCTGGAAAGTGCATCAAAGATGCAGATGATGCAGATCAAGAAGAAAGCTGTGGCCCTGCACCTCTAAGCTCCCAGGTGGATGATGCTGCCAATCTACAGACTATCTCCTGTAGACAGGTTTGATATAATAAGACTTTGAGTCTTCTGGAAAGCATACAAGCACATTCTGCATAGAATCAAAACACAAGAGCCCACCTTCTCTCAAAGTCCTGAAGCAGCAGCACGTGTCATCTCTGTGCTGTCTACCAGGGGTGATTAAACACTTAGTCCTAGCAAGGGGGTCAATGGAATTCACATAAGCATGATTCTACCATTAATGAGGTTTTAGAACATATGATGGACCTAGCCTTTGGCTCTAACTTGGCTGAGTGCCTCTGCCCTTCCAGTTCTTGGCAGTACATGCCAAGCACTATGCTATATCCTGCAAGTATTTTGTCAGATGCCCACAGACAGACGTCCACTAACTCAGAACCTACAAAGGAGGACTAACGCCACAGGCTGATCACATGCTGACCAACAGTGCTTGCACCCTGCAGGGGCCTCCCAGAGCATTGGAGTGGCAGGGGCAAAGAGAACTGCAAACAGTCAGGTCAGCCCCTGCCCTTCATTTCCAACCTCACCCTGCTCAGGCACACTGAGATCCTTCAGGAGAGAACAACAAAAACCGCAGTGGGAAACTCCAGAAAGCTCAGAAAGCGGCTGAAATGCTTTTTAAAATTACTCAGGCCCACACCCAGTATCATCAGTCAGTGAGCCCACCAAATACCTTGGGGTGACCGAGGTGTTTTCCTTTAGCCTAAGGAAGAAGTAAAGAGGCTTCCACATTCTATACAGTGAGACCATCAAAGAGACACTAAGTTAATTAACCATTCAGAAGAGTACAGAGCATTCCCACCAGCCACCAGGTCCCCAAACACCACACCTGTCTTTTATTCCCAGTGCTGCCATTTCCTGCCTGCGGTGAACTAATTACACACAGTGGGAATTCAGGAGCTGCTGGTTCCAGTGTTTACCTGCTGTTAACTTGTCTTGTGACCTCAAAGACTGGTCTCTAGTGCCTTTATTTCCTCTGCTATAAAAGCAAGATAAGGGACTGGCATTCTTGACAAAAAGCCCCAGCCTAATACTATGGTCATGCTAGCCTGGAAGCTCAGAATGGTAATTAATGTGTCTCGTTTAGTAAGGCCTTTAAAGATAATGATGACATGTTGTGAAAAGCATGGGACCTCAAATGGTTTTTCCTCTTTTGCTAAGACAGCTTTCAATGGCAAATGCCTCTTCTAGAACAGTAGATAAGACCAATCTCCCAGTCCTCTTGGTAAATCAGTTTTGTTAAACATCTGTCCATAACCATAGTTTTAATGACAGGCTCTGACTATACAGGCAGATGAAAAAGAAAAAGAAAAAAAAAACTTTTTAATTTCCCTAGTCCTGGCATCCAGCATTGAAAACTTAGTTTGAAGTTTAAAACTTAGTTAACATGGGATTGTACTACCAATAAACACTCTGTCACCAGGTACAACTACGCCTTAGAACTAACTGTTAGAAACATGGGTTGTGCTAATCTGTGAGAAAAACGGATCACAATACATTCTGCACGCAAAACAATCAGTATAATCAGATTCTGTAAATCCACGTGGTCACAGAAAAATATGCACTAAGGGGTAGCTATAATGTTCCACACCCACTGTATTAGGACCCCATTTCTTATACATTTCAATAGGAGATGCACCAAAATCGTGTTTTACAAACTTAATGTAAATTTCCCCAGACTCTTGCTTCTTCATCTGTACAAGTTTTAGCTTTGAAATCTTCAAATATTCTTTTTCTCATGAAGAATATTCATCTTTGGCTTTAAACCATGAACACGGTCATCTTTGCACAGACTCTGCTGGTTCTTCCATAATTGCTTCTCAATGCTCAACTCTCTGGAGCTTGTTTTTGTATACAGCACGTTTGCTGGCGTCTAAACTGAAAACTTATTGTGTGTGAATCATTAATTAAATAACTCTTACTTATTACCTTGCTTGGAAGACTTTAGGATCTTTGACCAACAATACTTTGTAAATTACTTCAACTCATTGTAATATAAAATTTAAATTAGATAGATAGATAGATAGATAGATAGATGCAAATATATACATTATTTTAAAAGAAATCTCTAGGAAACTATGAACAAATCCCATTACTATTGAGTCAGTTCTGCAGGAAACCAGTCGCCTCAATAATAACACTGGTTTGAAATCGGTTCACCCATTCGCAGGGAGGACTGTGAGAGTGATTGCAGGGTTGCTAAGTACCTGCTAGCTGAGTCACTGACTACTGTTTGAATTTTCTGCTTATTTCATGGGCAGGGCTATTACTTCTTGGGTGGTAATGTTATTCTTTGTCTGAAACATCTGGAAATAACACCCCTTGGCTTGAAAAAAAAAATGTAAATGAAAACAGAAGAGTAGAAGACTCCATTGTTTAATATGAGCAAGATTTAGAACCTTCAAGTCCTGTGGTATGTACTATATAGATCTCCACTTGTTTTCAAATTAAAAGATTGTGGAAGCAAAGGGGATGTCCATTGGGAGGAGGAAGGGTGATAGGAAGGAGAAGAGTGGAGGAAAGAATAGGCAAACTCACAGCTCCCCGTTTGTAGAGGTGGACACTCGGGAAGGCAGACAGCAGACTGACTAGTCTAGTGTTTCAACTGTAAATGCTGCTGCAGGGCTGGGAGGAGGTACACCTAGCCCTGAAATCTCCATCTGAGATCCACCTCCTCCACCAAGTAACAGGGTGCAGCTCTTGCCTTCAGTTCACACCCCAAACCCAGACATGATGATCTTCCTCCCCATTTGCATAGCTATGCTTTGTCATTAGCCCACCCGGTTTTTTTACTCAACAAAACAGCATTGCACTATTAAGATTTCAACATGTCTCTTCTTGCAGCAACTTTGAATTGTGCCTTTTAGAAGCAACCACTAGAAGAAGGAGGAGGAGGAGGAGGAGGAGGAGGAGGAGGAGGAGGAGGAGGAGGAGGAAGAGGAGGAAGAGGAGGAAGAGGAGGAGGAGGAGGAAGAGGAGGAGGAGGAGGAGGAGAAAAGCCATCACTTCTGAAGTACATACTTGGTATTAGAAACTAAACTCTCCGAGTGCATTCTTCCTGTTGCTTTTTGTGCGGAAAGGGAAGAACTTGATGTTGCCTCAACCCTGTGGTTCTGCCTTTGCTTCCCTCCCCAGTAGACAAATGTATCATCAGTGCTCCATTTACTTCTCCCACGACAACTGCATCACCCATTCCTTCTTCTATACACGCTATGCTTGCTAGCAAATTCTAGAATGCATTCCCTTTTCTTCCTTGAAACAGAAGTGCTGTTTTACATGCTAATATACTTAATTACTAAGAGCAATCTAGAGACATTGCTTAACTTTTAATTTAATAAATGCCTAAGATTCAACACATCTGGCGTCTAGTTGCTTAAATTCTCAGTCCACAAAATAAAAAAGCAAGCCTAGCAGAGCATCTTCCTTCTCTGTGCTTCTCTCTCTTCCTCAGAGAAGAGACACATTTGTTGGGCAATACAAGGAGGCCAGGGATGGAGAGAGAGACTACCTCGCAGGCTGGCAAAGGAAGCCTCCCTGACACCTCCCATCACTGTTCCACCCCCTTCCAGTCCTGGAATCTAGGGAATCTGAAGGGTAGACTTACACAGCAGTAAATGTTACCCAACTGTCCTTCCCTGTCCTCTACCCTAGGAATGTTTGCCTAGGAATGACAGCTGAAGGCTCAGACCAACTCCACAGGAGGTTCCCAGTGGGCTGCAAGCAAATGCAAAAAAAAAAAAAGTTCAGAGCAATGCAATTCCTAGCAAGTAAAAGAATATGTGTAGTTTTGTAGTTTTGTATATTTGTATTTCTGTTACAAAATACTCGAAGATGAGAAACACAAGAATAGGTTTATTTTTCTTACAATTCTGGTGACTGCAAAATCTAGACTACATGGTACCAGCATCTGCCAAGGGACTCCTGGCTATGTTACAACAAAGGAGAGAGAAAGAGATGGGGGGGGTTGGGGGGAAGAGACACAGAGAGAGAGAGACAGAGAGAGACAAAGACAGACACAGAGACACAGTGACAGACAGAGAGAGAGAGAGAGAGAGAGAGAGAGAGAGAGATTGATTGATTGATTCAGGTGCAAAAGAGACCAACAGTCCTCACCTATGAAAACTACCCCAGACCTACACTCTTCCCTTTCAAAGGCAATTCCAAGAAACCTACTCACCCTCCACTGGGCTCTTCTCTTAAAGGTGCCACCATTTCTCAATTCACTGGGGACAAGTCTTCCAGCTTGAACCTTTGGGAGACAAACCACACCCAAGCCATGGTGACGTATAAATACACTTCATTACTGAATTCAAATAGTCTTACTCTAGCAGTCCACGGGCACTGCAGTCCTGCTCAAGAATCTTCTGCATTCCAGAAGCCTGCAAGAGTACAAGGAATGCTCCTGCAGAAACACCCCTGACCATCTACTTCGACTGCAGGCTGCCATCCAGCCAATTCCATAAGATCTAGAACCACCACACTATCATATTTTTCCTAAAACCTGTGCCTTCTACTAAAGACTGAGAAACGGGGAAGAGCATCTGAGCATGCATCCCGGTGAATTTTCTCAATACTATGACAGAACACCACGGCATAAGCAGCCTAAAGGAGAAATAGTTTATTTTGTCTCTTAGTTTTAGTCCACCGTGGCAGGGTGATCCATGCAGCAGGGGATCGCCATCTGAGGTTAGAAAACAGAGAACACTGAGCGCTTACTTCACTGAGATTTCTCCTTTTAAAGCTGCCCAGGTCCCATGCCCACTGTCACAGTGTGTCTTCCCACTTCAGTTAGAGGGACTCAAGATAATCCCTCACAGGCATGGTCAGAGGCTTACCAAACCTAGATGGTCCCTAACAAACATGCTCACAGGCCTGTTTGCTGGCTTATTCTGGATAAGTGTGACGTGGATAATCAATATGAACCAACACATGAAGGCTCATAAGGCAATTGTAGGAACCCACCCAACTCCACACCTTCTTTCTCTCCTTAGAAAACAAACAGGGGTAAAATCTATCAAAATAAAAAGCATAAGACCCTTAAAAATACAAAGTCTGAAACCATAATATGTAAGCAAAAACAACAAAAAAACTACCCAAAGGAAGCATTATGAGACAAAAGTCTACAAAAATACTGTGGAGTTCATTTTGAACTGCCCATGTACTGCTGGGCATGAAGCCTACCCTGGGCTAATATACCCAGTGAGATTCCACTGGAGAAAACCTATCTTTCCCTTGCAAGGGGATGTCAGTTGAAGATAACATCTTGGTTAGGGATGGGTGGGGACTCCTGTCCCCTTCCTCCCTCGGTGCTGGGACCCTGACTGGCTAGAACCTCTGTGTGGGCCCTGTGTGTGTGGCCATCGACTCTGAGTTCACTTGTGTGTCAGTCCTGCTGGGTCTGGAGGTGGGGAAGACCTGAGAGGAGTTGGGGGAGGGAAACTGTGGTCAGAATATATTGTATAAAACACATTTTGTTCAATAAATAAAGAACAAAAACCTGCAAATGAAGCCAGGCTAGGTTCTGACTCACACTAAGCAGGTGGTGTCTTTGCTCCTTGGAGAAGTCCCCTCTTAAAATCTACAAAGCAGCAGATGCACAAGCCAATGAGCACTGCCTGTGGCCCTTGTTAATGACCCTAAGTGTCCCATTCCCCCTCGGCTTCAGCCACTAATCTGCTACAAGGAGCAGTATTAAGCCCCTTGGTTCTAGGTTTTCACTAGTGGAAGGCTAAGCTATGATAGCCCTTGCAGGTGAGAGCACTTGGTGAGTGTACTTAGTTATTCCTCATAACAATGGGGTTTTTAATCTCTGTTTTAAAGATGAGGCCACAGAGACAGCAAAATAATCTGCCCACAAGTGGAAGGCTGTCAAGACAGGATTCAAAAACCCATCACCTAAACTCAAAGCCCTTCTCATAAAGTCCGTGCTGAAAAGCCTTGGAAGCCTCAAAGGCCACTCGCCTCCAACCTTCTCTGTGGATTTCCACACCCTTGGGGTCAATACGAACCGACCAGCATAACAAATCGACCAGCATATTAGTAGAGTATTCAAGGTTCTGCACAGCCTGGTCCTGATCCTTCCATCCTGTCACCTCCTCTACTGCCTCCTCATGCTCTGTCCCTGTCCCCCTGCCTTGTTCCAAGCACCTGAGCATACACCTTCCCAACCCCTGGTTCCCTCACAAACTGCCCATGATTTAACCTTGCCTCTCCCTCTGCCCAGATTCCCTGGCTGCTGCTCTAGGATGTAGACATGGCACAGAATCCTTCCTTCGAGAACTTCTGTGCAAGGCTCCTGCTCTGCATTACTCCTGACCACTCAGCTCTCTCCTAAGGCCAACTGCCAACCCCCAGAGGCAAGGTCTGGATGCTTGCCTGTCCTCACACCAGTGGTTAGCAGAGTGCCTGGCCAAGGGCACTCAATAAAAACTAACAAAAGTAGGAAGCAAGCAAAAAGGACAAGCAGGTGATGGAGAGGTAGACAGGGGAGCCGGGAGATGTGGATTTCCATTTGTAAATCATCAGTTCTTTGTTCCCAATAAGCATTAATTAAACTGCTCAACACCCTTGGGTCTGTAGCCCTATACTCCCCAATTAAATGCTTCTTTCATGATGGTTTCCTCTGCCAAACCTTTCAAAGAAGGCCTCTGTATTCACCAAGGCATCTAGATATAGAAACAAAAGAGCACTGCATTTTCTCAAGACAGCAGGGAAAGTCAAGGTTCCTCTGAGCACTCACCCAAGACACAGAAGTATATGCCTGTGCCCAAAACACAGGGAAGAAGTTTGTGGCAGAGGAAGGCACATTGTTAAGTAAAAGAGTCCCAGGGCAAAGAGGAGACAGATGAAGGCCTGACATAGACAAACCTAGACCCACTTAATAGGCTAGTAGGCAGCGTGAGGGAAGGCGGGTCTCAGAAGCCCATGGGTAGCTGACAGATCTAATCATCCCCTTAACCTCAGGGACAGTCATTAAAGGGTCAGGGCTAAGGGTCTGACAGCTGCCATGAAAAGATACTGAGGGTAGGAAGTATAGACTGAGGTTGTCCTCAAAACTCTGTGGCTTCCAGAGTGCTTCCAACCTTACAGTAAAGGAGAGAGATCGGCAAATGAGAGTGTGGTGAGCCAATTCGAATGGGAAAAATGAAGTCGTGCAAACACAATGCCTTACCTGAGAAAGGCAGGTAGCCCCGCCTCCCCATGCAACTGGACAGGAAGTTAGAGTCACAGACAACGGGGTTAAGAGAGACAAGAAAGCATAGGCTTCTGGCACTCTGATATTCGAACTCGTTCAAAACAAAGCTTGCAGAAGCATAAAAGGCAAGGAAACTGAGGCTACTCTCTCTTGAAGTAACCGCCAAGGAGCTCCAGGGGCAGGTGCGGACTAATCTTAGATGGATTAATAAGGGACTCTTGTGAGTTCAGCTTGGGACCACACATTTAGTACAAATCTGTATTTTACAAATATGGCTAGAATGGTTCAGAGGGGCCAGGTAACTTGTCCAAAGTCACACAATAGGGGCAAGAGAATCAAGAGCAAGGCTCGGTTATCTGCTAGTTCAAATTCTCCTGCCTCAGTAACAGCCCTGCTCTGCCTTCCTCCCCATTAGCAAACCCCAGAAGAGAGCTGGAGCCAGGACCCAGGTAAGCAGTAACCAATTGTTGCTTTGACTTATGAGGCCCTTTCACAGACAAGCATGCGGGAATGGCTCTGCCAAAATCACACTACCCATCTCAGGATGAGTGACCCTAACAGGGTCAGGTCAGCGGAGGCTCGCAGGCCCTGCAACTTTCTTGGAGCCCTCTGCCCCTCCTTTCCTAGTCTCCTGTATGTCTAAGCACTGACGTCAGGGTTCTCCACGATCCTGTCGTTCTCCAGTTTGCTCAGTTTGCCCCTATATAGTATTTGTGTCTGAGGCTTAAAGTGCTGTTTGCTCCACTTTTTAATTTTATTTTATAAGTCTGCAGGGAGAGAGGCCAATGCTCCATTACAGAGACTGGACAGGACTTTACAAAACATGTACAAGGTACAAACAGAGTTGTGATTTTCCTGGTCCCCTCTGACAGAACTGGCTGCCCAGATTGTGTTTAGACAGAGGGCATTCCGAAGCCTTATCTCACTCCCTCATGGAATCAAAGGGGAAAAATAGATTGCAATAAAAAAAGGGGGGGGGGACTGGAATTTCAGATTTGTTTAAAAGTTAATTAAACTTGAGAGGTTTATGGAGCTCATTAATTTCTTTTGTTGCCCAGGACCTCAAGGTTTCCATTCTGTTGCACCAGCGGGACAATAAAAACCTGATGCTGTTTTTCATCACTATAATAAAATGGTATATAATAAAGTTAGAACAAAGTATTTCTTTTAAATAGAAAAGTAGAAATGGAAACACATGTACCATAAATTCAGAATGGGCATTAGAAACTGTGTAAAAATGTTTGAGGTGTGACCTATTTAATTGCTTCTGCTGATACTGCTTTCATTCTTGTCTGGAAAGAAGACTTAACAGTAAGCACACAAGTATGACTTTATATCTATCCCAGTTAATCCTCCGAATTGACAAGTTTAAAAGAGATGGAACGTCCTCTTTACAATGAAAGTTGAACATGCAATTAAACTGAACAGGAAGCCTCCCCAAAGCTCTCTCTGTAGCTCAGCTTGGCAGTTAGATTGCACACCCCCCCCTCCTTGTCAGTTCCATGTCATAAGCATCTACTGGAAGGACAATGCCTTGCACTCTGCACAGGCTAGCAATCCGAGACGAGTCATATTAAAGATGATCGTGGGGACTGGTGTTAGATTACCCACACCAGACACAACAAATGGAGCCAGGAGTGGGCTGCACATGGATTGCTGGCTGCTGAGAAAGAAGAGCATGAGTGGGCATACACACACCCTCCTGGTAAGCGTTTCAGGAGAGAAGACAGCTACTGTGCAGTAAGGTAAGAAGAGGGTCCTTCTGCTGAAAGGTAAGGGCTGGCCAAAAGAATTTAAGTCTACAGTTCTAAACAGTATTTTATTTATTTATTTACAGTATTTATTCTGTGCTACAGAAATAAATGTTCCAGCCAGTGCCAAGGGTGAACCCTACATCTGTTTCTTCCCCACAAGTTACTTGAACGCGAATGGCAGAATATTTAACTAATATCTGTGTCTCCCCTACAAAATCGCTATAAGCACCTTGAGGTGCTAATTTATCTTGGTGACTCCAGGGCAGTACTTACCACACACAGTGGGCCCCCAAAATATGAAAGGGCAGGATGGAAAATGAGCGTCTTATGTGATTTTCAAATAATGAATGTCTACATGTTTGATAGTATCAGTTGAACTCATTGGCATCAAGATGTCGCCTGAATAGACAGATGTTTCAACTACAATACTTCATTTCTTCTGGCCACAGTACTAAACCTCCTGATGGACAAGACAGACGAGATTTTATTTCTAGTCTGGACACAGTAACTTCTGCTCACTCATCTGGACTCTTACAGCATAAAACAGTCATAGGAAACCAGCACATGCAAGAGTGATTACCTTACCCTCAGACACGTGGGGCAGGATGTCTCTTCTCATCATGTTAGTTTAATATGGCAGGGTGGTTTCTAGTAAAGTCAAATACCCCATGTATCTCCCCCACAAAGTCTCTATGAGCATCTTGAAGTGCTTCATCTGATTCATCTTGGGGATGAGACGAAATGAGAGGAAGACAAAGGAAGGAAAGGAGAAAGGAAGGATACAGACCTAGGAGAAAGATGGTAAGGTACTCCTATTTGTAAATGTCATGATGTTGGATCGATAAAATCATCATGAATCCTTTAAAATATTGCTGGAGTTAATAAATGAGGCCAACAACATTTCAGAATGCAAGATCAAAACACAAAACAACTATTTCTATGTATTAACAACTTCAAATGAAACTGACAACTCACGCAAACTGCACTAATAGATAGATGATAGGTAGACAGACAGAGGGTAAGACGCTGAAGAATTTAATGATAGAGCTTCAAGGCTTGTACGGCTGAAATTATAAAAGACTAATGAAAAACTTTAATGAATGGTGGGTGAGATTAAGTCTAATGACAGAGTTGACCCTACAGCCCATGTGTTGGAAGGAGAGAAGTAACTCCACAAGTTGACCTCTGACCTCCATATATGTGCCTTGGCATTCCCGTTTGCGTGTACAGGCATGCACTTGCACACACACATACACGAGGTAAGTAGGTTTTTAAAATTGTCAAGAACATGAAGACGCACACAGTAACTGGATATACTTGTCAGCTTTTTTCACTGTGACAAACTCCTATGATTAAAAGTTAAAGGAAGGCGGGACTATGGGCTAATGGCTGGCTAGCTCCACCACTCCGAAGTAAAGGAAGGCATCACAGTGAGGGTTACATGGTTAAGCAAAGCTGCTAAGCTATGGCAGACAGGAGGGGGAGAGGGGAAGTGGGAGGGGAGGGGGGAAGGGAAAGAAAGGCGGCGAGCACTTGTGTGCGTGTGTATACATATACACAACTCTACAATGAAAATGCCAGTAACCCATTTTTATGGCAAAATATTTAAACATATTTATTTAAAGAAGATATAGGACTTGTACATGACAATGCCCTCAGTGACATTAGCTTAAAATGCCAGGTAAAACCACAGAGATACCACTGACAAGGACTAGGACAGCTATGAGAAGAACAGTAGCAAGCACAGCCTGGTTAAGGAGACCCTGGGCCCTTGTGCACAGCTGGTGGGAAGAGTAGTGAGACAGACACTTTGGTGACAGTTCCTCAAAAAGCTAACCATAAAGGTATCTACCGTATGCTGCAGAGCTATAATCCTCACTATATACAGATACAAGAGAATGGACAATGTCCAGACAAAAATTTGTTCATGGATATTCAGAGAATCCTTAATCATAATAGTGGAAAGGTGGAAGGAACCCAACCGTCCACACACTGATGAATGGATAAACAAAATGTATCATACCCATGTCAAGGAATATTGCTCAGTCATTAAACAGAAAGAAAAGCGGACTTACTACATCTTAAAAACATTACAAATCGTAAACTTTGAAAACATTTGAGTGAAAGAAATTACACACAAATGGCTACGTATTCGGAGGGTTTCAAGATTGTGAGGATATGGACAGACCAGAAGAGGTGAGCGAATACAGCCAGTACAGGGAGCACACTGGTTTGTACCAGAGCCCAAGCAAGTAAAGATATGGAGTGACTATTAAGGGTACAGGTTTCCTTATAAAGAGTCAAAGTGTTCCAGATATGAAGGTTGCCCAATCTGTGAACATATTATAAAGGCTAACTGAATTGCACACTTTAAAAGATTAAACTTGTGCTATGTGTATCACATCTTTATGCCTTTACAGAATGGGGAGGAAACTTAAGAGTTCCCATCCAACTTTCCAGTGTTTGTATGAATGCCCTTCAGGTTCTAATGCTTTGTCTTAATTTGGCTCCCAAAGCTATGCTTCCAGACTGTCTTAGGCAGGGTTTCTATTCCTGAACAAATATCAAGACCAAGAAGCAAGTTGGGCAGGAAAGGCTTTATTGAGCTTACACTTCCATGCTGCTGTTCATCACGAAAGGAAGTCAGGACTGGAACTCAAGCAGGTCAAGGAGCAGGAGCTGATGTAGAGGTCATGGAGGAATGCTGCTTACTGGCTTGCTTGCTTCTCCTGACTTGCTCAGCCTGCTTATAGAACCCAAGACTACCAGCCCACAGATGGTACCACTCACAAGGGGCCCTCCCCCAGGATCACTAATTGAGAAAATGCCTTACCACTGGATCTCATGGAGGCATTTTCTCAAATGAAACGCCTTTCTCTGTGATAACTTCAGCTTGTGTCAAGTTGACACACAAAACTAGCTAGTGCACAGACGCTGAAGGCCCCTGCCCCCAGCTAGCTTCGATTAGTAATAAAGAATTGCCATACAGCCAATGGCTGGGCAGGGAGATATAGGTGGGACTTAGAGATTGTGATTGGCTCTCGGGTAGCAGAAATGAAATATGGATTTAACAAATATTAATTCAATAATACCAGAGGGGAGTGTGTGTTAGCTTGGGGGGGATTAGAAGTGCCTAACCATTTAGCTAGTCAAGGCATATCAAAATTAGCTGGTGTGTGTGTGTGTGTGTGTGTGTGTGTGTGAGAGAGAGAGAGAGAGAGAGAGAGAGAGAGAGATTGAGATTTCATTCATGAATCCAGAGCTCTTGGGTGAGTACAGCGCACACATGACCCTCCAGGAGTCAAAGTGGATTAACTAAATCATTGCTACACTGCCTTGCAAACTACTGAAAGAAATCCATGGTCCCGTGATTGTTTAGGCACACACACACACACACACACACACACACCAGGTGTGCGTTTATCCATTCATCAGTGTGTGGACAGTTGGGTCCCTTCCACCTTTTGACTGTTATGATTAATGACTCTCACATGTTTGCATATACTGCTGATAACACTCAAAGGCAGAGTTTTTTCGAGATAGAAAAAAGGGTACCGATTTTGTCGTTATAGTGTTTTAACACAGTGCTTTGCCGGATACTTGTCTAGGCCAGGCTGGCCTAATACTGTGTAGCACAAACTGACCTCAAACTCATGACCTTCTGCGTGATAAAATTACTAGGTAAGCAACACCATACCTAGGGTCTGGGTCCTCGGTTGCACTGGCATCATGAAAAGAGCTCAGTCACCACATTAGAATGGTGACTATGTACAAAGAGAAACCAGGGTCTCCATCAAACTGGAAAGCCCTATTGGAATGAGCCAATACCAAGCAGGCTTATGTGTGTTTTGTATTTTCTTCTCTTTACATTCGTTTTCAACTTTTCAATAATAAGCAAATGTATATCATACAAGAACTATTTTAAGTGCAGATTTTTTTAAAAAAATGAAGGTGGGTCTGGGAAGATGGTTCAGGGGTTAAGAGCATTTACTGCCCTTGCAGAGGACCCCAGTTCAGTTCTCGGTACCTATACCAGGCAGCCCACTATCATCACTAATGCCAGTTCTAGGGGACCCGATGCCACACATGCACACCAGTGAGTTCACACGCACAAATAAACAATCAAACACATCTTAAAATGAATAAATAAATGGAAATTGAAGAGGATCTGAAAGAAGTGGAAAAAACTCTCATGACTCAGTCACCCACTCACTCAATTGAGGATCCCTGTGGTCATAGCATCAATGTTAGTGGGGCCCACAATCTCCCTCACCCACACTGCACCCCTACACCCTAGACTAGGACAGTGGGGACTAGAACGGTATCCCCAGCCAGGCATGAACACCGCTATTCTGGCTAAAAGTTCAGAAGTTTCTGTCATAAAGCCCTCTCCAGTTATTGCACGCTTTGATGGATTTCCAGAGTGATAACATGGTGGCGTCTGTTCATTTTGTTCAGATTTATAGCAGCTTTCAAGGAAAGAGGATTTGCCTATCTCCTCACTGGCCCATGGACAGAAGTCCTACCTCTTAATATAGACTTAAAAAATAGTTGTTCCCTTACAGGAAGGCATGGGAAAGAGGTTTCCCACTCTAGGCAATAAGACAGCAGTTCATGCTTTCTGAAAGACAATGTGGAAACACACATCCAGAGCCCAATTAGGGCACGTCCAACAATTTACTCCAAGAGAATGATGGTATGTGCCCTCAGAGGTTTAGCTATAAGAATGCACCTGGCAGAGCTGTTTGTAACAGCAAGAAGCTGAATTCAAGCTTCGAGGGCAACTTGATACATTCTCACCGTAACATGAACATGAACCATCAGCTAAGGACAATGAGGGAGGGAAGACTTTGTGGCATAGGAAGCGTTCATTAAGTGTTAAGCTTAAAAATAAGGGTTTCTTTTTTTTTTTTTTTTTTTTGGTTTTTCCAAGACAGGGTTTCTCTGTGTAGCCCTGACTGTCCTGGAACTCACTCTGTAGACCAGGCTGGCCTCGAACTCAGAAATCCACCTGCCTCTGCCTCCCAAGTGCTGGGATTAAAGGCATGCGCCACCACTGCCTGGCTAAAAATAAGTTTAAAAGCAACGTAAAAGGTAGCATTTCATTTTCATGATAAATATGTAGACATATACACAGAATAAATTACAATGACTATGACAAAGTCAAGACTATTTCCGTGTGAAAGGAAAACATCCAGTCAGGATTAGAAATTGCTATGTCATGTTTTTAATAATGAATATATATCACCATGATAATACAAAATAAAAATTGTGTTTTTTTGAAAAAAATATAAGGCAAAATCATAGTAAGACAAAAATATTTATACCTATAACTTGAACTAAAATTATCACTATAATTATTTCTACATTTAGCTCCAAGCTTCCTAGCTGTCAAGGCAAAATAAAATAAAGAATTTGATACATCTTCATTGTTTTATCAGTTCTGGCACTGGATTCTAGGAGGAATTTATGCTGTCAGCTCCTGTGTTACACTAACAGTCACTCTATGTG
>JADRCH010000067.1:7754379-7902486 GCA_019843965.1 Rhynchomys soricoides
TATATAAGTTCTTAGTAAAGGGACTACTTTTCCTATCAAATAAGAATGGTTCTTTAAAATACAGTAAAGGATACAGTTGTCTAAAGCATCAAAATTTATTTTCTCACTGTTTAAATAATGAGCCCTGAGCATGAATGAGCACATCTGTAATGTAGCCGTACTTCCTCGGTGTCTGTTACCCAAACTAAACAACTCTGGAGCGAAATGAAGACAGGAAAGGCCCTGATTTCTCTTTGCTCATGGTTCTCCACTCATTTCTCATCACCTGGTATTATGTTTTGCAAGTCACTATAGGAACAAGGTAAGATATAACAAAGAAAGAAATTTTATTTAAGAAAATATAAAGTAGAAAGTTAGGGGTTGCAGAGATGACTCTGTTGGTAAAGAGCTGGTCACTCAAGCATGAGGGCCCAAGTTCAAATCCCAGAACCCACATAAAACAGCCCACTGCAGGGCGGTGCACTTTCAATGCCAGGGCTGGAGAGGGAGAGACAGGCAGATCCCTAGGGCTTCCTGCCTAGCCAAACTAGCAAGCCCCAGGCTAGCAAGAAACCCTGTCTCAAAGAAACAAGATGGAACTGTGTCTCACAAACAATATGCTTCCTCCTGAGGTTGTCCTCTGGCACGCTCGCGCGTGTGCACACACACACACACACACACACAGACACACTAAGAGAAAAAGATAATGTTCTAAGTAATTTAATATCTAACCCACCTCTAGGCAAACCTTTGTTCTTTTTGACATACCAAACCATGCATACCTACACACTCAGGCCACAATTCTCTGCAGTTAAACATGAGAGAAAACTTCCAGGATTGTGGCCAGGTGTTCCAGTGACACTCTCAACCCTCCCCATTACCCCCGTGCTCAGCATCCAAAACATTGTTTAAAACATAAATATGTCTCCTCCTGGGGGACTGTAAGCTCCATGAGAACAATGACTTTCTCATTTTTAAGGATTTGGATTTCCTGAACTTTAAACAGTATGTGGCACACATTAGGTGCTTAGTGTTCCTTTTTGGAATGGATTCTGGCCCCAAGCTTGAATTATTACTACTTCCTTCTACTTCAGCACAGTGATCCTGACAAAATATCTAAACTAAATAAGTTGGCCCTTCCCATCTACTTTCTCCAGGATTACGGATCACTCATCCTTCCAACTTCTGGACTAACTGGGTACTGAGGATCAAGAATTATGGGAAGTTGCGTGTCATCAGATTCCACAACAGAACACCACTGTCCACTGATGTCCACCACGTCCAATGGAAACAAAGAGCATCATTCACCTAGCACTTCAATAAAAAACAGGCTAAATAAGTACTTCAAAGCAGCACTTAACTCATCCCTAAAGGTTACCGGCTGAGTTCAGTATCTGGAAGCCTGTTCACCAAGCCCTGGCCTGTTAGTGTGAAGGCAGGTAACAATGCTGAAACCAAGCCATGGCTTTGAGCAGCGGAGTGCTCTCAGAAGGACTGAGAAGGCCTTGGGCTAGGGTGGGTCGATAGGGGAAGACCATAGACATCTGTGAGATTTCAACTACACATGGCCCCTCCTGGAACTCTTCCAAGCCATCACTGCTCTGTAAATGACAAGGATACATAGAAAACTGTCACTCATCCTAAGGGCATGTGGACTGCTTAGGAAGACTCTTCCGGGTTTCTTGTGTAAGTTGTCCAACAAATGACACCACACTGGGGTCCCAACAAAGGGTACCTCTGTCTTTCCTGCTATGCCACACCCAGTTCTTTCCTTCCAACCCACCCCCCCAGCCATGACTTATATTTTTCCTACTGAACTGAACTCTGGATTTGCAGGGGGCATGACTGCATGCCCACCCTTGCCTTGGTCCTTGCTTGGTGGCTTCCGATTGTGTTAGATGCACAGCTCAGGGAAAATGAGCCCCAGCCCCAGCTCAGAAGAATATCTGGCAAAAGCTATCATAACCCCAAATCTGCTGCTAAAGTTTGGTCTAGGGGTAGGCTGCCCATTCCAGCCAACGGCACATAGCCAATGACAAGCACTGTAAGAAAAATGAAATGTTCTCATTATCTACAGGAAGACTGAGAAGTGAGCCCCTGTCCTTTCTTCTGCTATGGATGCAAAGAAGGCAATGGGATTGCCAATAGGATTCCCCGTGGAGATCAGGGAAAGCTTAGGGAAATTTCTAGAAGACTGTAAACTCCTGCTTCCCTTTCCCCTCCCCCAGACATCCTGGGGAAAAGGTAATGTGACCTAACTAAAGCTGCATACATTAAAGTGTGACCTTTCAGACACCCTACCCTGTGACCCAGACAGTACCCCACTGATACTGCTCTTTAGCCTGTTTATCTCCATTTAGAGCTAAGTCCCACTTTCCTAGGGACAGATCACATTGTCCTATGTCTCCAGTGAGACAACCTCCAACTCTGCTATCTGCACATACATCTTTCCTCCAAGAATGCACCCTGACCCTTGGCAGAGGTTCTGGCAGAGGCTGGGCACTGACCAAATGTAGAATGACCGAATAAGTTAAGGACTGAATAAAAGCTGGCAGGCTGGGCACCCAGGTTGTCCACATTGAGCAAGGCCTCCTTGAGGTGTCCTGAAGGAAAAGCAGACACGGTGCAACATACTGTCCTATCTTTGTCTGCCCAGAATCAAAACTGCTTCTTGAGAGCTGGCTTTCAAATCGCCTATCCTTGCGTGAGAGAGGGCTGTCTATCCCCAGAGCTGAGCTAACCCTCCATGGCGCCTGTGATATCTGGGTAATACAGACCTGCTTCTCTTATGGAAACCCACACTTGATCTGCTGAGATGGCTTGAACTTACTGTGGTCCAGTGCACCAGGAAGGTCTGCTGAAGGATTGAATAATGGAAGATATCTCTCTCTCTCTCTCTCTCCCGTCCCTCCCTCCTACTCTTCCACTCTTCCCCTTTACTCTTTCTATTTCCTTCAATGATAAGCTTGAAAATATGGTGCCAGCTCTACTGACCATTGCATACAGAACAACATGCCTACCTAGTGGGGAAAGAACTTAAGATGCCCCTGAGGAGAGAACTTGTCCTGGGAACTCACAGGAGTGATAAAATCTAGCTACACTGGAAACTGCAACCCTCAGACTTTTCCTTTGGAGGATCCAGCCAATTCCTACATTACGTAAGACAACTTTCGGGTCACCAAACCCTAACCCTAAGAAAAGAATTCTGACAGTTCATATGGCAGGAGAAGGTTAATTACACCCTTCTACAAGGGGGGACACGTGCACTGATCATAGCAGCTAGGAACAGCCCCGCCCCACCCACCCCCACCCCTCGACCACTACAGTCAGCCTGTCAGTAGGGTGCCCACAACCCTCCCAGGCACACAGACACAACCACTACGCGCCTCCCACCCCCCATGTCTTCTATTCGGAAAGATGCGGGGACCTCTGGAGACAAGAAGTATATAGAATGTTAACACCTAGGGACTAACCAGGGAGGAAAAAACCCTCAAGCATCAAGCTAGGTACCTCATGGGCATCAAATAATTTAAGGCCATCTGATGATTATAACACCTATATTATCTTTTAGGAAACAGGCTCAGAGAAGTTAAGGAGCTTGCTCAAGGTCACAGAGCTAGTAAGTGAACTGAAATTTAAACACCATTCTGGACCTCTCTTCCCATTTCATCACTCCGATCGCCAGGCACTGGGAAGTGGGCAGCACCCCTTCACCCCACAACACCCCCGGGCACACACTCGCGCGGACTTATTCCGTCTGCCCCCTGGGCAGCCCGGCCAACCCTGCTTTACCGAAGCCTACGTAACTAAACTAACCAACGTGCTGGTTAGTGATTTAACAACAAAGTCAAGCGCCAGGCAGGGGAGACGGCGGCCCCCGCGGGCCGGGCTGAAGCGCCGCAGAGAGAAGGGCGGGAGCTGGCTCGCACTTGGCCGTGCGGTCGGGCCCCAGCCTCAGCCGTGGCCTCCAGCCCCGGAATCACCGGGGAGACCCGCGCAGCTCCCCACGGCGCCCGCTCGGCTCCCCCCATCCAGATGTGGGCAGCTGCGCTCCCCGGCGGCTCGGAGAGTCCCCGGGCTCCGCTGGGCGTTTCGCAGTGCTCGCCGCAGCCGCGCGCCCCTCCCTGCCCCTGCTCTGCGGGCTCCGCACGCGGCCGCTCCGCAGAGCTCGCCCGGCTCACCTGCGCGGTCGTGGCCGGCCGCCTCCCGGCGCCTCGCTCGGCTCCGGGCCTGGGCTCTAGGCACCCGCTCCGGGCTGGCGATGGTTGTGGCCGCGCGGGGCGGGGCGCGGATCCTCCCCGCCCCGAGCCACCTGGGGCGTCCGGGAGAGGCGGGCCGACAGGTGAGTGCCCCACGCGGGGGAGCGGCCCGGGTGCCCGCTTGGGGACGCCGCCTGGGTTCTGCGCCCAGTGGCACGAAGCCCAGTGAACGCGAGTAGGTCGCTTATTGCACCCGCGCAGGAGGAGCTGTTCCCACCTAGCCTGGCCGGCTAAGAAAAGAGCGCAGACCCCGCGCGGGGAGCAGCTAGAGAGACACTGCAGCCCTCACAGAGTGGGGTGCAAGAGTCACTCCGGGATGAAAAGCATGAGGCAAAGAGTGCAACTGATTTGAAAAACAGAACTCGGGCCTTTTAGACCCCTTCTTACCCCTTCCACGCTTCACCTACCCCTCAAGCGATGGCTTTCCCTCTTTTAGTAAGATAATTTCCGATTGCTCTGTCCTCTGCAACTCTGGATTATAAATCCAACCTTGCTTCTCTGCAAATAAATCCCCAAAGCCTTGTGCAAAACCAGGGCAGCCCAGGGCTCTGTAAATAGCAATAAAGAATGCTAAAAGTATGGTCCCCAGGCCAGATTGGCTCTGGTGTTACTCTGTGTTGTCATTTGAGAGCAAGCTTCCTGGCTTTCAGACCGTTCTTTTTCCTTTTATCACTTTCCTTCCTAACACTTCCAACATGACAGCTGGTTTGTAGACCTACACTCTCGGGACACCTGTGGAAGTGGTCAGGCACATTGCTAACTTAGAAAGGAGTCGCACAGAGAGAAACCCACAGAATAGGATGGCCTGTCTGACTGGCTTGCACCAGTGGGAATCAACCCAGAGTTTGGACAACTGACCCAGGATGTGGCAGAGTTGAATCTGAGGTCCAGGCCTATCCATCTCCGAAGACAGCATGGTGGCCTGGAGTCCTGAGATGCTTGGCTGGATGCAGATCTCCTGTAGAAACTAGGCATGGAGGTGACCACTATAGAAACTTCTACCCATGGGCTCTGCAGGTTAAGAGACACCTAAGCTACTAGCGTTAACGGAGGTCCCTCACAGATTCAAAAAGAGGAGCATTTTTAAAATTTTCCACTTAACGGACAGATGACCTTAGCACACATGCAAGGGGTGTGTGGTGCGGCTGGTTCCCCACTGGTTTCATTTATGGACTCACAGAGAAAACTTACCTAAATCTGCTACAGAAAGCAGTGTTCATCTTTCAAGATGTACAGAGCCCTTCCTATAACTCCTTCAGGGCCCTGCCATGACTGCATACTAAACCTGCAAGGCAAAAGTTGAAGGCGCTCTGCCAAGGTGACATCAGGGGCAGGTGAACTGCTCCATCCCTCCCCCTCACCACAGGCCCAACACTGTCAAGGCCTGGGCCCCACTTTCATCAGTGGATCAGACATAAGGAACTGTTTAAGATCTGGTGCTCCCTGGCAGGCCTGGTCACACTAGACAGTCCATCCTGGAAAAGAGTTACAGAGGATGCCCCACCTGGGTGTGCCTAACCACAGCTGGGACTCCCCCATGGCAGGTATGGAGGCTGGTGTCCCAGGTTGGAGCCGTGGCAGGGCCTGCCTTATGGGTCACCAGTTTAGGTGGGGCTGAACAAAGGAGCCGCTCCAGGTCCCACCTGGGAAAAGTAGGCCCAGCCCTCTTGATGTTTTGGTTTCAGTCAGTGGAGCATGTGATTTGAGATCCTCTGCTGTGTGTGTGATCATGGATGGACCAGCCTTGTAAGTGATGGCACCTGGAGAGACTGAAACCTTCCAGAAAACACAAGTTCTACTTTAGAGTCCTGCCCTTCCTCTCCTTATCTGCAACATGTCTCTTTTTTTGTTTGGTTTGGGCCACACACACACACACACACACACACACACACACAGTTTTTCTTTATTATTGAGACTTTTGTACACATATACAATGAATCACAATCATATTCCCCCAATTCTCCCAAGTTCTCTCTCCCCCAGTGTTACCCAGTGATTTCATGTTTTCCTTTCTCTCCTTTTTTATAACCCACTAAGTCCAGTTAGTGTTACTCTTATGTGTATGGGTGTGGGGTTACACACTGGAGTATGGGAAATCTACCAGTAGCCACACATTCTAAAACAAAAGAATAGTTCTCCCTCCCCAGATTCCAAGAGCTCCTCGGTAAGGAATGGGGTCGGGAGAGCACCTCCTGTACCTGTTTTGGCTAGATTAACCTTGTGTAGGGTTTGTGCAGTTAACCACAGCTGCTGTGAGTTCATAAGCCCGGTACTATGTCAAGGCCGGATGTTTGCATCACATGGTACTCTGCCCCAGCCTATGGCTCTTAGAGTCTCTTCACTTCCCCAAGCCAGGGAGGAGGGTGTAGAGGAAGATGTCCCACGTAGGCTCTGCCTCTCATTCTCAGCATCCTGACCAGTTAAGCATGTTTCTATTTATTATTATTAATTATTTTATGTTACTTTATTTATGTATGTATTTTATTTATTAGTGCTCTGTCTGCATGTATGCCTGCATGCTAAGAGAGGACATCAGATTCCATTATAGATGTTTGGGAGCTGCCATATGGGTACTGGGAATTGAACTCAGATCTGGCAAAGCAGCCAGCCAGTGTGCTTAACCGCTGAGCCATGTCTCCTGACCACATGTTACTTGATAGGATATTTCTTCTGCTTGGAAAATGTGAAGCCCCCAAATGAGACAAGATTTCTGCTGGAAAGTAGTTTGTAGGATCTGGAGGTTTGGTGCTACTGTGAGGGTAGGTGAAATAAAGCCTAGGGAACATTGTGCACCCCATTTGCAGAAGGTTCAGTAAATGGGACTTAGTTAGGGTTTCATTGTGGTGAAGAGACACCATGACCAAGGCAACTCTCATAAAGGCAAACAATTCATTGGGGCTGGCTTACAGTTTCAGAGGTTCAGTCCATTATCATCCCAGTGGAAGGACGACAGCATCTAAGCAGATATGGTACTGGAAGAGCTGAGAGTTTTACATCTGGATCTGAGGTCAGCCAGGAGGAGACAGTGTCTTCAGCAGGCATAGAAGGAGGCTCTCTTCCGCACTGGGTGGAGCCTGAGCACAGGATCCCCAAAGCCCACGCCCACAGTGACACACATACTCCAACATTGCCACACCTCCTAATAGTACCAGTTCTCATGGGCCAAGCATATTAAATCCACCACCTGGGCCCTAGCTACTTTGCCGTGGCTCTGGCTGCCAGTGCAGAAAGCCCACTTGTGTCTACTAGATATTAAGTATCTAGAGAAAAGGACAAAATCACTGAAGGGCTTGTGAAGATTCTAGAATGAGGCAGGTAAAAAATGCTCTGTTTGCTATTATTCTTTCTGGTGCCTATGTTGACCTCTGTTTTTTTCTGTGTGTCTAGTTCTCTGATGGAATAATAAAAGAGAAACTGAGGCTGGGGGATGGCTCAATCTGTAAAAAGTCTGTTTGCTGCATCAGCTTGAGGACTTGAACTCAGATCCCCAGCACCCAGGTAAAAGCCAGGCCTGGTAGCATTGGGTCTGTAACCCCAAGGCTGAGATAGGAGGTTAGAGAAACAGAAGCAGGAGGATTCTGGCCTAATCAGGGAGCTCCAGGTTCAGTGAGAGACTCCATCAAAAAATAAAATAAAATAAAATAAAATAAAATAAAATAAAATAAAATAAAATAAAATAAGGTGGATAGTAACTGATGGAAATACCCAACAGAGACTGCTGGCCTGGGCACATAGCACACATGTACATGAGCCTCCCCTCAACATGAACATGTACCCACATACACTACACACAATAAAGTGTGGATAAACAGAGAAGATATCTAAAGAGGGACAGAATCTTTTTTAAACGGGCCCTAGGATAGATTTACCTTTTCTATTTATGTGTACCTTAATGCTTTGTCATGTCTATGTACTTTTTGTTTGTTTGTTTGGTTGGTTGGTTTGGTTTTGTTTGAGACAAAGTCCCTCTGTATAGCTTTAGCTACCCTGGAACTCTCTGTGTAAACCAGGCTGGCCTAGAACTCACCGAGATCAGCCTGCCTCAGCCTCCCAAGTGCTGGGATTAACGGTGTACGCACCAATCACACTCTGCTCTTGGTAACTCTTTTTTTTTTTTAAATTGAGAGTATGTGTTTAGAATTCCGGGCACTGAGAAGCCACTCAGTTAATTATAGTTAACATGGGAGTAGTATAGAGAAATCGCCAGAAAGATTCCAATCAGAAAGAGGCAAGAGTCTAGGATTTAGCTTCCAGGGTTCTGGATCAGAACATCTGAGTTTAAATGAGAAGCTGGGAGATGGAAAACTGATAACTAGCCTTAAGGAATGGCTAGTCTGTGCCAGGCACTGTTCTAAATGCTTAGTGCTAACCCAGAACCCTAGACCCTGCAAACGGATCCAGTGTAGACTTCTTCCCCTCCCCATTTCAATACCTCTCTTAATTACATTTAGCACCACTATTGGAAGAGTCGAAACTCTTCATGTGACAAGTCTATAGACGGTGACACACACTACACTCTGAGGATAAGTCAACACTGATGTAGGACTTCCGGAGAGGTGAGGAGACCAGTTAATGACCAGTTAATGTCTCAGGAGTTGTATGATCCCCACCACCTGGAGAACCACTTTCTTTGCACGCTGGGTCTGACCTGAGAACTGAGCAGGCTGACACAGCAGGAGTGATTATCAAAGCAACCTTTCTAGGGCTCCTGGGAATGTCAGCTCCAGAGGGATCAGAAGAAAAAAATATCCCAGAATCTTCTTACTGATTGTGAAACTTGACACGTGTATCAAGGACAGCCAAGGATTGTGCATTTCTTAAGATTTTTGATGTTTGTCAGAATCCTGATGTAGCAAAAATAAAAAAGTTGAAGTCACCTTCCCGCAGTATTTTGGGAATACATCTCACGTACTAGGGCAGCATGCAGAATTTCCAAGGTGGCGTAGCTCTGTACCCTTGAGGACACTTTAAAAAGATGAGGATGCCCCCTCCTAAGGCTGAGCTGCAAACCAGCGTTTCCACATCTTTCCATCTGTCTTACTCTTCACAGTCCCACTGGGGACCAGCGTGAATTTGCTTGGCTGGCTAAAAGTCCAGCAGCATGGGGTGGGGGTTGGGGGGACATCCTTCTCTTTCTTTACCTGAATTCACAGCAGCACCTAAGCATGAGCTGCCAACCCAGGGTCTGCTCACAGAATTCCTGGCTAGAAGAATATTCAAATGTCTTTCGGGAGTCTTCTTTTGAGGTACCTGGCAGTCAACCCCCGAGGCTCCCAGGAGCACTCTCCCACAGAGCTGCATCACTAGCTCCCTGCATTGTGTTCCTCAGCCCAGGAATCTCTTCCTGAGTACTCACATTTATGTTACTTTGGAAGGCAACCCAAACAAACTCATCATCCCCTTAATTGAGTGGGTAGAGGAGAGACACTTTTCCAACCTAGTGTGGGAGAAACTTTTTGTGTTAAAAACCAGTTCTATAAGTTATTTCTAATATTTCAGCTAGATGCTTCTTCAGGGGCCTTCACAGTTGGCTCCTTTGGCTACCGAAGTCTTCCCTGCACCACATTTTCTTCACAGCACTGGAATGTTCTAAATTGTTTGACAGACTGCTGCTCTCTGGTTTGCAATTTACTCTGAGAAAATGAATGTTTTGTCTTATTTCTTACCATTCCCCAGTTCTACCTTATACAAGGTAGGCAGTTGTACAAATGTGCTTTCTGTTGCTGTGATAAACACCATGGCCAAAAGCAACTTGGGGAGGTTATTAATGGGTTTATTTCAGTTTATAGTTCCAAGGAACAGTTCAACACTGAGGGAAGTCAAGGCAGGGACTAAGGCAGAGACTATGAAGGAATACTGCACACTAGCTTCCTCTCATGGCTTGCTCAGTTTGCTTACTTATACAATCCAGCACACCTGCCCAGGGATGGCACTTCCCTACACCACCAGTGATCTGAGCCCTCCTATCTTAGCCCTTCAACAAGAAAATGCCCCTCAGACATACCCCAGGCCAATCTGATGGAGACACTTCCTCAACCAAGGCTCCTCTGCTGGGATATGTTTAGGTTTGTGTCAAGTTGATCAAAAACAACCAGAACTGTGTTCCGCTGTTTATGGAAAGAATGCATTAAATGTTTACACTTTTGCAAACTTACTAAAGTTCACCACATGTAGAACTTAGCTGCTCTTATGTGAGGCAGCTGGAATCGGAGGGTAAGTTCTGATCTGAGAGTGAAGCAGGGTTTGAACTCAGTTTCTTCTAATACCAAGCAACTGTGGCCGCATGCCACCACTTCCTGTCTCTGCTATTGGGCAAGCTCACTCTGTGCTCTTCTCCTGGTCCCTGGAAAGGATTCCAAAATACAGCATTAACTACAGAGTCAGGCTTGCTATGAGAACTTTGGCACCAGGAGCTCACGACTGAAACATTTGATTCATAAAGGGAGGGGAGCAGCTACTGGGAAGCTACTCTTATTTTATGTAGGAGTGCTGTATCTGCATGTACACCCATGTGCCAGAAGAGGGCATCGGATCCCCCCCCCCCCCCAATAGATGATTGTGAGCCACCATGTGGTTGCTGGGAATTGAACTCTGGAAGAGCAGCCAGTGCTCCTAACCTCTGAGCCATCTCTCCAGCCCTGGAAAGTTACTCTTTAAACTAGAACTGCTCTTAGTCCCAGGATCCCTGGTCCATAGTACACACTCAACAAATGGCCACAGCAAGGCAAATTCACAGCACGGATGTTTATCTTGATAAGACTGGTCTTGCCAGAAAAGCTTCCGATGCTGGGATGCTTCTGTGATGCAAGTGAAGCTTTGATCTTGCTGTGCCAAGGGTTGGTACAAAACAGATCCTGCCTGGACAGCTCTGCCTACCACGGGCAGGAAGTTACGGGAGCCATGTGACCGGAATAGAACCTGGTGACTCTGTACGCCTTCTTCTATCCTGCTGTTCCATTGTCTGCCAGAAGATCCTCAAGTTGCCTCTACATATTTACTGATGTGTTCAAGAGCTCCTCCATTTATTTGCTCCACGTAAATAAATGAAAACCACTTTGAAAGGCATTGTTAATTTTATCTACAACTCTTATGGGAAGTTGGGAGTGGCATTTAGTAATAGCTACAAACCTGAAGCTTTGAGATAGACCATAACAGAAGGAAGGACCCAAGCTCTGGGACATGGACATGTTCCTCCACCTTCTGCTACATGGAGTTTCTCATAGGTTTCCAGAGATAATGCAAAGAGTCTGTGGCCACAGTTATCTCCTATTTATGCACAGCAAGCCATGGACACAGTGGCTGGTACAGTACAGTGGGCAACTTCTTGTGTCTGTGGAGTCGGGAAGGGAGTCCTTTTGCTATAGAGAACATTCTAGATTCTGGCAGAAGCTGAATGTGCTTAGTGTGCACCTTAGTTTAATGTCTCTAGTTCCCTGTGGGGAATTTGCTAAGCTCCTTCAAAAGCCACTGGGATTTCATCTCCTGGCATTAACTGTGATTACCATGATTCTTCCTCCATCCATGGGAAACTGCATGGGCTTGGCCCATTATCCAAGGTCAGGACTCGACTCCTGACAAGTTCTCCGGTGTGAAAAGCCTCAAGGCACAGCGTGGAAACTAGCCTGAAACCTCACCACAGTTACTTACAGGCCACGGCATGCTCTCCACCCATGTAACATCTTACTCTCTTTCCTCTAAGGAAAAGAGGGTGGAGCGGTCCCCACCCCAACCCCAACTCATATGCCAAAACTTAATTCCAGTGTGATGGTATACAGAGCTTGGGCCTATGGGAAGGTGTCTTAGTCACTGGGAAGAGAAACTATGACCAAGCCAACTTTTTTTAAAAAAGCATTTAATTGTGAGCTTGCTTGCTTACAGTTTCAGAGGTTAGTCCATTATCATCATGGTGAGGAACATTATGGCACGCAGGCAGAAATGATACTGGAGAAATAGCTGAGAATTCGACATCCTGATCCATAGGGGGAGGGTGGGGTTGGGGAGAGAGGGAGACAGAGAGGAGGGAGACTCTGGGTTTGGGATGAGTTTTTGGAAACCTCAGAGTCCACCCCCAGTGACGCACTCTCTTCAACAAGGCCGCACTTTCTAATCCTTTCAATTGTGCTGGTGACCAAGCATTAAACATATGAGCCTATGAGGGTATTCTCCTTCAACCACCGCGGAAGGTGACTAGGTCCCCAGAATGGAGCCCTCATGAATGAGATTAGCTCTCTTAGGAAAAGGTCTCCAGAGAGAAACTGAGAGTTGGCTCCAGGGTGGAGTCCATCTTCCTTCCTGTTGTGGAATAGCTCTGCTGAATCACTGCTCAATAACCCTTACTCTAGGAGTCTCTTGTGTCTACAAGAACTCTGGAGCTGAGAGCTGGGGCTGTCTGATGGAGTTAGCATCCCATCAGCCAGACACTATATGTAGCCTTTGCCAACCCTTGGCAGCTCATCAGAAAAGTCCCCATAGGCCAAGCACAGGTAATGGGAATCTACAGCTAAGTGGGGAGCTTGTAAGGGAGCCCCACTTTGTTTCTACCCCTTCCTATAGTTGGACTTGCATGCACATGTGTGGTATGATTGGCATGTTTGCTTTTTCTAAATCTTAAGCTGTAAAATGAAATCCTATTAATCATTGTGACAAGCCAGGCGGTGGAGAAGCAGCTTCCAGCAGGGGTTATGTGGGCTGCCTCTAGAAGGCCTCCCATATCTATAGGGACAAGGGAACCACTGTCCAATACCACTGGACTTTCTTCCGGAGCCTGTTGAGGTAGGGCAGGCATATGTTGGTCCTTCTGACTTAAGTACATGTTATATACTTTAAATGCAAAGATCATTGTCTTGAAGAGAAAACTTATGCATAATGTCAAATTTTAACAAACACAGTTAGCAAGTCATGACAAGGGTTGATGCACCACTAAGTGTGTTATGTATTGAGGAGATTCTGCCAGGGCAAGGCTTAAGTACAGCTGTCCTTCCTAGAGCTCAGTGTCTGCAGGCACCCTTGCACCCCGCTCTGTATTACCCCAAGTAACCCTGACTGGTTGAAGTGATTCAAACTATGAGGTCGTTTTCAAATCCTGAGAAAAGTTACTAAAGTATAAAATTTTGTGTGTATATATATATATATATATTCGAGACAGGGTTTCTCCGTGTAGCCCTGGCTGTCCTGAAACTCACTCTGTAGACCAGGCTGGCCTCTAACTCAGAAATCCACCTGCCTCTGCCTCCCAAGTGCTGGGATTAAAGGCGTGCGCCACCACTGCCTGGCTATATTCTCAACAAAAGGTTTCTGAGGCCAGTTGCTGGTTATCGATCCGTGCAACACACGCATATACAATCATTGTTTTGAGAGGCAGTACTACTAGCTGTTGAGCACACAAGCCTTGGAAGCAGAGTTTAAATCCTGCCTCCTCCCTTGCCAGCTGTGAGAACTTTGACAAGCTATTTAACCTCTCTGTGCCCTTTCCTCACCTGTGAAAAGAAGATAACAGTGCCCACCTCGTGGGGTTAGTAGGAGGATTAGGTGGCTTGATACATACAAAGCACTTAAAATAGTGTCTGGCAGACAGCCAGAATGCTCTCGCAAACTCACTGACTGCTTACTGTGGCTTTCTGGGTATTTCAAGTTCCTGATGCTGTCACATGCCATCTAAAAGTAGTTCAGAGATTTCCCTAATTTGCACATTCTGTAGGAATAACATTTCACTATGCATAGATCTTCATAATAGCTGTATTATGAAACTCTTTTACAGTTCCCTCATGGGTATGGTGAGGGGTTGAGAAGTGCTAGGCTATCTAGGACTTGAAGAGAAAAGAGAAGAATGCCTTTCACAAGGAAGTAGAACCAATGCAGAATCTAGCCTTTGTCTGCAAAGGCGCAGCAAGCAAAGGCCTAACAGTGGTTCTGAGCCCAACTAACCACACAGAAACTGTTTTCTTTGCAGTTTGAAGAACCACCAAATGCCCAGGAGAAAGTACCTATTCCACAGCTCAAGGCCTCTTGTCAGGGATCCCACACTGTCATCTCAGGTGTCGGAGCAATGCCTCCCCCTTCTGTTCAGTGTATTATGTCCCTAAGACACATTACAAGACATGGCTGTCACAAATGTCAGAATTACACCTGCCAATGTCACCAAGGCAGCAATGTTCATGTCACAAGTGACTATCATGTCACAAATCTCTCTACAGTTCACTTTGTTCTGAAGATACTTCAGCTCAGAGGTTCTGGGAAAAGCTTAGGAATATCTTGGAGTCAGGGATAGGAGACCTGGAGAGACCTCCTCTCAGGGACTGCCATGGTAACCCCACTGCAGTGCAGGCTCATGTTCCTGATCTGTGGGGTCATCTTGCTAACACTGAAATGTGCCTGGTGACTCATTTCTTTCAGAGGATTGCTCCCCATCTTAAACAAAGGGTGATGTTAACCACATCCATGGCTTTCAATAATGCCCTATCTGGATAGCACCTCTTCTGAGTATGGAGAATAATTTCTAGACAGGTGGATGGACATCATAAAAGCACGCCATTTGTGGTGCCCACAATTACCCTTATTAGACATTCATTTAGCATTCTCTTTTCCATTTAGAAATTCTTTAAGTTATTTTATTATTATGTATGGGTGTTTTTCCTGCAGGTTTGTCTGTGAGCCATGTGCACTCAATGCCCTCAGAGGCCAGAAGAGGGCATCAGCTCCTCTGGGACTAGAGTCAGGAAGGGTTGTGAGTCACCATATGTATGCTGGTAATTGAACCTGGGCCATCTGGAAGAGGAGTGAGTGCTCTTAAAACACGGAGCCTTCACTCCAGCCCCATCTTTTCCATTTTTGAATTGATTAAAGCAGAGAGGCTCATTGTCTGGATCCCATGCACCATTAACAACAGCAACAAACTCGTTTACACAAGCAATTCCAGTTGTAGTCACATGACCACAGTCACAGGAACTTTCTATTAAAAAAAAAAAAAAAAAAGTGATTAAGCAAATAATCCAGGGTCCTGTCACTGGTTATTCTCCAAAGGCTTCCGACTCTAGTGTCATCTCATGAGACTTCAGATTCATACCTTAAAACTAAGAGCCAACACACAGCAGGGACACAGATGGCCCCAATGTTTCCAAACAATTCCAGGTAGGAGGCCTTCAGCACAGACAGGACTCTTGTTTTCTCAGATGAAGAATGACAGTGCTCCATGCCTGCCATGAGAACAGGTGCTTTTCTCCGGCAGGAAGAAGTTCACTCACTCACCTGCTTGCTGTTCTACTGAGCTTTGGCTTGATTTTGTCTTTATATAGTTGTTACCATTTGAATCTTTTTTTTTGTTTCGTGTTTCAAGATGGGATTTCTCTCGTGAAGCTCTGGAACTCACTCTGTAGACCAGGCTGGTTTCAAACTCACAGAGATCCACCTGCCTCTACCTCCTGAGTGCTGGGATTAAAGGCGTGTGCCACCACACAGCACCACTGAAATCTTAAACACTCCCCACCCACAGGCTCATGTTTTGAGCACTCAGTCTCCAGTGTTTGGTGTGGTTTGGAAGGCTGTGGAGCCCAGCTAACTGAAGCACAGTGTGTAAGAATTATACTGGCCTGGGGTTCCTTTTTCTGTTTCCTGGTAACCATGATGCTGGCAAGTACTCCACTGCCACAGTGAAGCCTCTTAGCCATGTTTTCCCCTAGTATAGTAGAGAGACTATGAAACCATGAGCCAAAATAGAAATCTTCCTCCATTAATTCTGTCTCTCTGATAAGAAAAGACACCTACAAATTCATATCTATTTTTTTTAGAGATAAAAATAGAATTATTATTCTTCTTTTAGTTTTACTGGGAAAGCAATTTTTTGTTTGTTTTGTTTTTGTTTTGTTTTGGTTTTTTTCCATACAGGGTTTCTCTGTGTAGCCCTGGCTGTCCTAGAACTTGCTCTGCAGTTCAGGCTGGCCTCAAACTCAGAGATCAACCTGCCTTTGGCTCCTGAGTGCTGGGCTGGGCTTAATGGTGAGCACCACCACTGCCAGGTATGAAAACACATTTAAGCAGATACCAAGAGGGGAAAAAACCCTCAACAACAAAAAGCCAACACAAAAAAAACAAAGCTTTGATTTAGGTGGTACATGTTGGAGTGGCTTCTTTCAAAGGATGGTTCATTCCAACACACACTTCCTGACTTCATGTCAGACACCCTGCTGAGGCTCAAATAAGAACACTAGACCAGTCAAAGTTTAACTCAGTTTTATTGTCCAGTTTTAAGTATTTTCAAATTATACAACATGCAGTCTGCCAGAGTATCCATATATCTTCGTTTTAAAACCTAGGAGATAACCAGAGTTTTCCAAGGGCCAGGGAAGGTTACTTCCAGATCTTTGGGGACATTTCTATCTCACAGGATAGCTATTTAAATACACATTGCCATTCTCCCCCATCAAACCACAGAAACAAGTTTGTCCACAATTTTTCTTAATGAAATCTACTGTACAGAACATAAAGCCCAGAAAACACACATCTGCAGTACACATGACACTTTACAAACTAGACAGATAGAATTCTACAGAAAGCCCTATTCCCCTTTTATCTGCACACATGGGAAGTGTTTAAAATTGATACACAATTCTCAGTAAATAAGCAGACTTCACAGACCAGTGTTTCCTTTGGCAGTTTTCTGGTCCTTACTCAATAGTTGTTTAAAAACTCAAAATTATGTTAGGAAGCAATTTTAAACAGTGATGGTTCTTTAGCTTGCTCAAGATAGTCAGAATGGGACAGTGAAGTGAAACCTGCCCAATGACACACTTCTGCTAATGTCAAGCTTCCCCAATGTCTTCTACTTAGAGTCCCAATGGCACCTGTACAAAGGAGGGGGGTAACTGATGCTTTATGTTCCTTTAGCTATTTTTCTAGGAAAGTGAAGCTGACAAGCACCCCATCCCCTCAGGCTCTCGTGAAACCTTGGGAGCATACCAAGATGGAAAAGTAACGTAAATATATGAACTTGAAGGCTTCAAGGTGTCACTGAATCTACATTCTAGACAAACGTTTTTAGCCCTTCATTTATTCCAACATTTCTATGAATTCTTCATCATGCGATTCTATATCTTTTAAAAGGCTTACCACCTCTTACTGTTCTACCTGCCATCCACCAAAGCAAATTGCTCATCATTGAAGAGATGAGGCCTACATACATGATTTTCTAAGGTCTGATCAAATGCAGTTGGTGTTATAAACCCCAAGCCTAACTGCTGTCTTCAATGACATTCATAACCAGCGGCTGGCAGGTAGGGGTTCTTTGTCTAAACCATCTGGCTGTTTTCATACAGCACCTCAGGGTAAACTCTCAAGAAGTAGGTATGAGATTGTGCAGCATGTGACCGAAATGGAACCATCTACTTGGCTGATTGGAAGGGGTATTTTTACAGTTAGTGTATAGGATGCAATAGTCGGTCAACAACGAAAACTTTATAAACATGGCCTTTTTAAAAAGTGGCCTGAGAGCACACTGTTCTGATAAAGGAATTAATAGACAACGTGAGATTGCTTGAATAAAGCACATAATCTGTTCCAATGATATGCCCAGCTTTTAGTCACAGTGTGAGAAAATTACATTAGAGGTCTTATAAAGACTGGTGCTAGGTGAACTGACTGGCTGATCAGCAACTAGCAGAATTATCTCTAAAAGACACCAAAGCAAACTTTCTCTGTGAATAAAAGTATAGTGAATTTTGTAAGGCCCTTGTAGAGATCAAGTAATATGAACTACAAACGAATGCTGCCTTTTAAAACTTGAAAGTGCCCCACAATTCTTCAGAAGTAGAAAATGGGAACCTAGGGGGAAATTGCTTTAGAAAGAATCTAAAATAATCCATTTTATAATGGCTGTTAATAAAAGCCATTGTTAAGGATACTACTGACCTGTACCCAACTTCCAAACACAAAGTAGTTGTCTAAAAGACAATAGCAAGTCCTATAGACAAGAAGCATCTCATTGGTGATCCTTAAAGGCCAATGTTTCAGCTTTCAAGTCAGAGGCAAACATAGACAGAAAGCTTCTAATCTGGCATCAGTTAGCACTGATGAGGTTTGCAAACTTGCCCCGCAAAGAACCCTTCCATCGGACTTCAAATAGCAGCCAACTAGTGATGTTGAGCAGACAGTGGTAACAACATTAAACAAAGTGAACACAGGTAAACAAACACAAAATCATCTTTGTAAAATAAATACTTCAATAGAAGTTGCCTTCTTTTCATGCCTAGGTAAAAGTAAGACACTGTTATAAAGGAGAAGATCTAACAAATAACTTAAGTCAAATCAGGGTTAGGAAAAGTCTATACAAAAGAATCTGGAAGGTAAGATACACACCCCTCAATGTTTCACACACGTATGTGCATAAGCACACACATTAAGTACATTAATTTTTTCTACCCCACCCTCACAGCCGTGAGAAAGCCTAGAGTCTCCCCTTACTCCAAGGGTACCAGCTTCAGAAGACAATGTGAGCTCACACTTCTTGAGCACATAAGATGACAAGATGGGTAATTTCTCTGAGATGGATGGAGATGTTACTAGCTAAACCACAAATTAATGAAAACAAATAGCAGCACATAGTATCGACTTACTTAAGCCTATCAGCTTCTCTTGAAACTCTACTACTTGGCAATTGATCCTTTTAGTATGCCCAGCTGGATGTAGTCACCTTTAGATTCATGGATCTAAAATAATAATTAAATGTAACCCCCCAAAGGAACCAAACAAACAACAACAACAAAAACAACAACAACAACAAAAAAACCAAAAGACAAAACCAGTTATACTGACTTTTCTGCCCCCTAACCATGCCTCAAAGAAAAAGCTTATTTGGTGCCACAGAAAGATTTCAAATCAGCAGTTTGCAATGATAGGTTACAATAAAAACAGACAGGCATAAATCTCATCAATGACCTTCCCCTGAGGGAATTTGTCTCCAACTACTGTATTGACACTGGATCTCTTTAGGAATATCTCCATAAGCATGGGATGGTTTGCTAGAGAAAGAGGCTAGCCCAAGGCAGGTTCCAGGGGATCTGGAGGAAGCTGTGAGGAGGGGAGGCAGCCCCAGCTCCACTCACCCAATTCTGCAGCATTTTCAACACTTGTGTAGGACTGGTGTTCAAACAACTGGGCTGGCCAGGACTAGTCACTGCAGGTTCACCAGCAAGCAGCTTGGAGGTGAATTCTATGACTCTTCACGTTTTCATAGATGTGTCTGAATGAGCAAATTCTACACTGCTATTGTCAAACTGTTTTTCTGCCTTGAAGAAATCTGCTTTGCATTTTAACAGGTGCCATACTAAAAGGTCTATTTTACAGATCCAAAGATATGACCAGGATATTTAAAACGCTCTCTGGGGTTGGTTTTGGAAAAGTGTTCAGAATGAAAATTTTGAACCCTATAGCAGCACTTTTTTTTTGTTCCCTAAAAATATAAAGTAATGTGTTTATTTTACAGGAAGCCAGACAGTTGAGGCAGAGCATGGTCACTGGTTCCACAGCACTTGGTTGTCTCTCTAGGATGGCACAGCAGGGCAGCCCATTCCAATGGGCCAGTGCACTGCAGGGGCCTCCAGAGACCCAGGAGGCTGAGAAGTGGCGATGTCTGAGCAGGAAGTGGGGATTGCATAACCACCGCCTTCCAACTTCTTAGGAGAAGGATCCAAGCACGTATCTGTGCACACAAATTCTACACAGCGCAAACACCTGAATCTGGTGTACTACAGACGGCTGGACAAGCAAGTGTAAAAAGAAACAGAAACTGTATAGGAGGGGAAGTAAAGGAACAGGTGACTAATATAGTCCTTTTCATGCTATGTGGAGTCGGATCTGTAAAAAAGAATGCAAGAGAGAACACAGGCGTTAGCCATCAGGTTCATTCCGCAGACTTTTGTTTCAGTCTAAACATTTTGAGCAGAGCTATCCAATACAAGTACGACTTGAGCCACTTATTTTATTTCTTCCAGTATCTGCATTAAAAAGTAAAACTGAAAGGAAAACCTAACCTCAACAATATCTTTATAGAGTCCAGTATTAAAATACGACATCAATATGTACATATACAACAGCTACTTTTCACTACAGTGTTGCCACTGAGGGATCTGCACACACTCCACCCATGGTGAGTGTGCTCAACCTGGTGTCCATTGCTCATCATCACTGCTTCTCAGTTCAGACTTGGCTAACATAGTGGATAACAGAGCTTCCTACATCCTGGATCTAAGTATTTTGTCCTGACACAGTCACAGTATTCTCTTCCAAAAGTCAGTACATTCTGAATCTGTGTGCCATCAGAGTAGTACAAAGCACTCCCTGTCCTAAGGGACAATCAAACATCAAACATTAACCAGTACACATATCACCAGGCAGGCCAAGCGTGGTCCTGACCCAGGCATTGTACAAAGAGAGAACGATTTGAAAGTGTGTCTCACACCAATGGAGTCATGAATGTTTCAGCGCAATACCCCCTTTCCAGTTTACTCTGCCTCTCAGTAGAGGTCTGTCCATCTGACCTTGGGCATTTCCCCAGGATGGGAATCTCGGACCTCTCCTGACTGGAAACCAGCCCTGAATGGTCTTCCATTAACTCTAGTAAGCTCAGAACATATCAAGAGAGTCAACCCCTGCCAGAATCATGGGGCCCTGACCCATCTGTAATCTGCCCTGTGGATTTCCTGCAGAGGTGTTGGTACCCTCAGGCTGAAAAGGTGGGGAAGAAACCCAGTGGGCAGGTACAGTCTCATCCTTGGAAGCCAAAGGAAGTAGCACAACAGGAAATATGATGGAAGCAAAGAAAAACTTGTCCGCTCCCCTGAGTTTGAACAAGACTCCATAACCCAACATAGTGTACTTCCTGTTTACCTCCAGTCTTCTGTCCCAACTGATATCCACCTGCAGGGTCTCAAGGCCCTACCACAATCCTTTCTCCATGTTGTTTCTCCACAACCTCCTCATTCATAATTGTGTAAGCAGCATCACATATTTTGTGTAAATAAACACAACATAAATTATACGTGAATACAAGAAAAAAGGAAAGAGGAACACGGTATGGGAGAGAGACCAGGCAGGTGAGCAGATAGGTCATGCTTTCAACAATAGCCATTCCTCCTGGACCCACACAGTAAATGTGCAGGAACCTCATTCTGCCATTTCCCATGCTTACAGCCTTCCCTGATTAAAGGGGACAGAAACAACCTTTGATGGTAATCTTGTAATTTCTAGAAGTCACAGAGAGATAAAACAGTTTATAGGAAGGACGAGTTTCACTCTTGGTCTTCCTTGAGAGTCCATGCTTCCTATTGGGTGCAGAATGACATAGTCATTCATAATTCACTATGAGCTGAAAACCATACAGGAAGGCTTTTGAACAGCAGCTCTGAGATCCTACTTCACCTAAGGGTTCCTTCCTCCAAACACATCATCGCACTGGGCAGCAGGGATTGGTCTTCCTGTGTGCCTGGAAACAGAGAGGTGCTGGCTGCATACCTCACACTGAGATTATGGCCTGCAGCAATGACTACAGGCAACCCTTGTTGACACAAGAAGCATTGGCACACAAATGCTGTGGCCCAGCCTCAATAATTCCAGCAGACCATGAAGTGAGGAGATTTCCACAAGAAAGATGGTATTCAAGTCCCCCCTACCCCCACGTACAAGTGCCGGCATGTTTGGGCTTAAAAGAAGTGAGGGCCACAAGGGAGGCTTACTTTAGTCACTTCAGGGGCAATGAGAAAGAAGTGGATTGTGGCAGGCCGCTGAATGAAAAGGAAGAAGCGAGATAGGGTTCTTTCTTCACTACAATGAAGTGCCTCCCCCAACACACACACCCGTTTACTCCCATTTTCAGATTGTTTTGGGTCAGCTAGAATATCTCCACCCAGCCTCCTGCTACCCAGATGTTCATCCCCTTTGATGAACGTACCACAGAAAATGGAAGAGAATGTCGACGGTAAATTATTTCTCTCTACAAAAAAAAAAGCCATACCTCCTTGTTTTCATCCCAGGAAGCCTGGGAATCCTGGGAGCTTAACATCTGCTTTTGTGGACCTTCTCTCCAGGCCCGAGGAAAAGATGTTCACTCACCCAACAGTGTGGCAAAGGGACCAGACTGAGACACCAGGCAGGGTACTGACCCGCGGCTTTGCCAACTGGAGGCCAGCAATTCAGAGTGGGAACGTGTGGCCAGATTTAGAAGGAAATAAAATCACCTTGCTTTAGAAGGGGCGGAGAAGGCTGAAAAAGAAGCTAATTATATACATAAGGGTTTTGTAAGAAGTATCTCCGCACCAACCCTCTACTTCGGCTTTTGAAATTGCGTGCAGTAGATTTAAGCTTAATCCAAACAGTACATAGTCTTATCTTCCCTTTGCCTTTCTACAGTTCAATCCCCATTTATAAGAATTACCAGTTGCCTTTGCTTATCGAGGTGATGCAATCTACCACGAAGGAACCGTTCCGCATTTTTGCCTGGGGGAAAGGCATAACCCAGACTACTGAAGCAAGCAAGGTCTTCCTGGTGCCACCAAGTCTCCTTCTGAGTTCTGGGTGGTAGTCTCCAGGCCACCAGCACTGCCCACCTCGGGTCCCTCTGTCCTGGTTCCTTCAGACTCACTTCTGTTGTTTTTAGTCCCTAGTCTCACAACTACTATAAGATCAGTACTGTCAAGTTTTTGCTGAGTTCTTGCCTGGGTTCCCTTTAATTCCTTCCATACTGACTTATCAGACCACTACATAAAGACCTTTGCATCTGTGCAACTGCCAAGAATCTTCTCTGAAGTGACAAGGATGGTGACTCTCTTCACATATTCCAGCCAAAGCCATGCAGAGAAAGAGATGCAGAAGCAGCTCGCAGAAGGAGCATCGATCCATTAAAGCAGACAAAAAGGTCTAGGACAACGTAAAGTTATGCTAACTAGCTCAGGGTTTTAAAAAACTAATTTTTCCTTAAAAGTGCCATCCATGCCTATACTCATGGGCACATACCCACATAAAAACACATAACTAAATAAAAATAAACTGTTTATAAAGCAAAGGGGCTAGGGAGAAGGTTCAGTAGTTGAGACCACGTATTGTTCTTACAGAAGACCAGAGTTCAGTTCCCAGCACCCACATAAGTCAGTTTGCAACCTTCTGTAATTCCAGCTCCAAGAGATTTAAATCCGATTCTGGCCCCTGAGGGACCTGTACTCATGTGTACATCTCACACATAGACATACACAAAATTAAAAAGAAAACTTAAAAAAAAAAAAAAGTCACGGTAATTTAAATAAACTGCTCATTGAATGTTTTAGGTTTTAAATTTTATATGATACATATGACAAATAGATACTAAAGCACTCTGATGTCACTGATCCTCTTTAAGGGTACACAGGGTAAGTAAAGTCAAAACTTTAAGAACGGGCACACAGAAGCTCCAAGTTCCTGGTCTCAGGCCCACCTTAGTTTGGCCCTTCTCTTTGGAACACAGAATAAAGAGCCCTGGCTAGGTGGTGTGAACATGTGCAGAAATAGGATGCACAGAAACAGGAGCAGAGGCTGCTTGTTGCAACAACCACTGACTCTCCTGTGGGCCCATGATGAAACCGGAAAGCCGGATGAAAATATGGCAGCTGGGCCTTCCTGCTTTCTTTTGGGTCCTCCACATACCTCTTCAGTTTGGCACATTAGCTGCTCACAGAGCTCGGTCTAGCCTAGCTCATCCCCTTTCAAGGCTAAAGGCACAGCGATGTCATGTCCTAATGGAGTTTCAGGAAGAGGAAAACCCTCATGATAACTCTTACCCCCTGACTTCTACCCTGCAGCAGTGTAGCCCCGGACCCCCTTTTCCTACATGAAGGCAGTTATCCATGAGGGTCATGATGGCTATAATCTGAAATAGAAGTAACCATCTCCTGAGAAACACTGGCCATGCCAGCAATAAGGGCTTCTGCAGACCTCGTTCCAGAACCAGAACTGAGACAAATGATAACCAGACCAAACCTTGACCAGGACTGTCCAGCTCTGCACACACCGCTTGCCTCCTGACCCAGTTCTCCCTGTGCACAAATGTACAACTTATGCCGAGCACCCTAAACAGACTTGGAGTCAGTAGGACCTTATTTGTTCCCTTCCCTAATGTGGCAACACTGAATAAATCTATCTCTGACTTTTACCGTTACCATCTGTTTGCCTGGTACACCCGGAAGATGGTCCAGCCTAGGTTCCCAGGGCTACCGGAGGAACCTGTACTTTTACCCCCCAAATCTGCACTTTTTCTCCGGTTATGAGACTTACAAATGCCTGCTCTAGGCCCACAGATCCTATACCTTAGGTTCACACTGACACACTTGATTCTCAGTAGACTTGTAAGTAGGTGTTGACCACGCAGAGGCACAAAGTGACTTGGCTAGAGGGTAAGAACCAGGCTCAGACCAAAGTGATGCAGCATGACCTCGGTCGGAATCTAGTCATTGTTTCTGCCTGTGGTGGGCTCCTTGAATGAATGAACTTTGATCATCCAGATATAATGGCTAGAATTTTAGAGCAGCAATATGAATGGTCTGGAGATTTAGAGGTGGGCAGCACCTGTCTGGAGGATCCCTGCATGCCATCAGTAAGACAAAATGTCACAGCTAAGCTGACAGCCGCATCTGGTCTGCCCTCCCATGCAGTGTGACCCCGTTTCTGCTGAGAACTGCTAGCTGTGTGAGAATCTTGGGGATACACAAGATAATTTACTCGTGACTGGATGTCACAACCAAGAAGGGGAGACAGTGAAGGGACACCCTAACAATGGTGCAAGACAAATGAGATTCAGGGGATTATGACAAAAAGTCACAGACAAAATGACAGGAGAAATGTCTCCAAAATGTTGGAGACAGACAAGGGCAAGTTGGAGTGAGTGAGCAGCCTCTTGGGAAGAGCTTTGGTGTTGGAGTAGCCAAGTGCTGAGAGAGGAAATTCCATTCTGCCCGGATGGAGGCAGGGAGGCAGGGAGGCGGTGGAGAAGTTGGGGAGGGGAGGAGTCTGAGGAGGTTGGAGCTTCTTCTGATCAAAGAAAGACACGCCCATACCAGTACCGGGCCAGAAGTTTATGGCTCCAGCTGATGAAGGGTAAGGGCACTGGGAGCCAAGGAGACATTCAGGAGAGGCCTGCATTAGAAATACTGACTCTCTTTTCTCTGCTGCACATCTGGAATCTCCCTTGCAAGCACCCAGTTTACTGTGAGGAGACTAGAAAGCAGTGTGTGCATTCCATGTCTATGGCTCCATTGGGGCGGGGCATCGGTCTGTACTGGAGCAGAGATGCAGGACCAGGCAGCCCAGCAGTCGGGATTTCAGGCTGAGTCACAGCTGACTACTGAGGCAGCAGACAGCAGTGAACATGGGCAGAGCTTCATTATGTATCTATTTCCATCCTGTTACCAAGGAATTTAAAGGTGCTATTTACACTAATAATTCACAATTATTTATTTTATTCACATTAGAGATGCTGAGGAAGGGACCTAAACAGGACAGATATCCTTCAATGATAGTCCAGGGAATGTCATGTGGGGCAGAGAGAGAGGTTCATAGCATGATACCTAAGCTTCCCCGGGAGCCAGGCTAACCAGGGGGATCCTGTCAGGCTGTGGAAGGGGCTATCCGAGTGCTTTCCTTATGTCTCAAAACATGAAAGCAGAACAGAAAAAACACTTATTTGCTTCACTAAATAAATGTTCCAAGCACTAAATGAGTCCCTGTAGAATACCATTATGGTTTCCAAAATGGCACCAGACATTTTACCAACGGTCTCACCCCTATATACCTGTAGCTTCACACTTGATTTGTCTCTGCCCTTTCCTGCCTCCAAGCCAGCCACTCAGTAGGAAAGTGACGAATTCCAGACACAAGAAGAGGCATGGTGGGATTCCAAAAAGAAGTGTGACGCCTTGGTCTGGTCAGGGCGCACGCAAGCGAGGGCACATCAGACGCGCAGCGGCACACAGTCACACCGCACGTTTCTGTTTATTTTCGACGAAAACTCAATTCATCTTTTATTAAATTATGATATGGTTAAGTGGTTTGGATTTCTGACTTGTGGTTTTGTTTTAATATAATTTTAAAATTTGTTTTGACTTTATGGCTGTGTTAAATATGTAAGAACAGGGAATGTATATTATTTTGAATTTATAAATATTTAAGAATTATAATAAAATAAGTTCGACATTGGGGACCTCTGAGAATTGTGTTTCTTAGAAAAATTCTTTTACCTTTCATGTTTGAGAAAATGTAACAGTTAAATATAAGGGAAATGAAGGAGATAAATAGATATCCCCCCTCTCTATATATGTAGATAGATAAATATCCCCTACACACACACACACACACACACACACACACACGCACATGGGGTGGGGGGCAGGGGCAAAGCACATATCACAGACAAATGTGGGGTTGAAGTCTAATAAATTCAGCAATGCCCTCACAGCGCCATCTGGTGGGTACATTAGAACAAGTCCTCATTTTGGGTTGCCAAAGCATTGTCAAGAAAAGGAGCTACCTCCAGGGCCCTCAGAACCAGAGAGCTGGATAAATATTTAACTGGGTGTCTACACTTAGTGTGGAGCCTCAAACAAGCACTCCACACTGCCTGAGAGGACCATTTCACACCTTCTCTATTCTCAGGCCTATGGCCCTTCTCCCCTCCCTCCCTGCTGATAATCTATGCAAAAAAGGGAGGCCCAGTGCTGAGCAGTTTGATTTCTGCCTACCCCACCTACCTTCCTGCTGCACCTCTACCTCCACCCCTGCCACCTTAGTTGGCTGGATACCACCAGTTGATAACCGGCAACAACATCATCTGCTTTTTAAGAGAATGGCACCCACCTCAACCTACATCCTATACATCTCTGACTTCCATCTGCTGGCTCATTTCTCACCATCACTATCACCAGCACCAGTCACCATACAGTTCCATGCAAATTGCTTAAAGCTGTCCAAGCTCACCACCATCTGGCTTTCACCAATTACCTAGTCTCTGTCTCCCTGTGACCTTACAGCCTCTTACTCAGATCTTACCCGAGTGTCACCTCCTTTTCATGATTTACTTGTCAGTTTTCAGGCCAGTCTACCTGTCCCATCTTCTACTCCCCTCTCTACCCTGTGGACTCTAAGACATCAGATCTTAAATACAATCTGTGTTTCTTCACTCTCTAGGCCTCTCTGACCTCTACTGAGCTCCAGACTCCTGCCCACCTGTTATGGAGCAATTTCCTCCAAATTTAAAAGCTCTGTTCTTAAGACTATGGAAGTAAGCAACCCACAAGTCTCAGGAAGTCCCTGAAACTGACCAGATATATAAGCATTCGACCCACCCCAGAAATGTTAGATAAGTAGTAAAGATTACAGAGGAGATTTGCTTTCAGGGAGGCAGCTGTCTTTGAGCCACCTACAAGTCATGCAGAGGAGACCAGAGTTCCAGCTAGAGTGGGCTTTCAGTGAGACAGCTGCCTTTGAGTCATCCTTGTTCTTGTAAGTAACCCTAATAAACCTCTGGTTCACCAAGTTGAACTTTTTGTGTAATCATTTCTTTTGTCTGTCATCAGTTCCTTATCTGGGGTGAAAATACATCAGTGCTGTATCTCCAGGAATGGTGTCATACAACATAAATGGCATCTAATCAAGGATGGATAGAAAACAAAGAAGGGGTGGGGAGGAGGGTTGCATGGCCCCCACAATGGTGTTAAGACATGTAACTAAGGCTGATCCATGTGAGGGTGGAACATCTGTGAGAGAGATTCTAATATGGCTACCTTTCCCTATGAGGTATGGGATGGGGTGCCCTCTTGCTTTAAGTGGTGGCTATAGTTTTCAGGAGATTTGTGACAGGACATAAAACCAAGGCCAAGCTGTTCTATAGTGGATTCTCCATCTTGGTGTACAATCCTAGAGTAGCCAACTGCCTCTGCTGGGTATAGGCAACATGAATCCTTGATGAATGGGGTCTACCTTCTGACTATGGGATGCCTCCAAAGACCTGATGGATTAAATAACGTGTTATAGTCTCTGAAGGTGACATGGAGGAGATGATTAACTGGTCATGGTATTAGTTGCAGGGCTCCTGGTATGAGTCGACAGGCATTCAGCTGTCTTCCTAGGTAGAGCTTGCTGGCTTAAGGGGAACTTAAAACGAGAAAAGAACATGTAGTTTGCTTCCCTTTATATTTGCCCTATTTTAAATGAGATAGGTATTGCCTTGCCACCTCTTCGGGATGGGTACAAGAATGCAACACAGTCTGTTGAAGAGCATTTTGTAGGATCCAAAAAGATGGAGCCTGTGGAAGAAGTCAGCTAATGAGGGAAAAGAAAACAAGGTAAAAAAGATTTAAAAAAACAAACAAAAAACCATCAGATCTGTTAATATAGAGAAAGAGAAAATCCATGGCTCAACATGTACATAGGGGCCTTTAAAATGTCCCATGCAGCCAGGTGGTGGTGACACATACCTTTAATCCCAGCACCCAGGAGGCAGAGGCAGGTCGGTCTCTGAGTTTGAGGTCAGCCTGGTCTACAAAGTGAGTTTCAGGACAGACATAGCTACACAAAGAAACCTGTGCAAGACCATGATAACCAGGAAGTATCTGTCTTTCAGCTTCTTGAACTGGGAAAGATTTCTACACAGGCCATAAGAAGGGCCTGTCATGGCCTGGCCAATGAGGCTGTAAGGCATGAGTGCAGATGGGAACAATCCAAGTGCTGTGGCAATGAAGAAGTCAAGCAGTGTTTCTTGAGATGAAAGCTGGGAACCAGAACTGTCAACATGAGGGAAACAGCTGTCTGATGGACTGGCTCACAGGAACCCTAGAACTCAAGGTTTTCACCAGGTGAGGTCCTCATGAATACAGGGGAGCAGAAGACGATAAAAGGACAGGTGTCAGTCACTGAGAGAAGCATGAGTAAGACAGTGTTGGTGCCTGGCTCACGGGAGTGACAGGCCTGTTTACCCAAAGTTAAAAAAGAGACTCAATGGGGACCCCAGGAAGATCAGGGAGCTTTGGTGGCTTTGCTAAGCACCAACATGGTGACCTTTATGATGTAAGAGTGGCTCTGAGATCTGAACACAGCCAACATGTAAACTGGGTTCATAAAAAACAACATCAAAATCAACAGAGATCATGAAAAAGGAGGCAAAATGGAGAAGGGCCCTCACAGGCCAGCAATGGTAGCAAGATTTGTGTTAGCCAAATGCTTCTAAAGGCATTTAAAACCAGAACAGTTGTTCACAAAGGTCATAAGTGATATTAATGTGCTAAGGAGCAGACTATTTACCTAGTCTAGGCTGGTGAAATGGCACAGAACAGGTCATAGTGCCATGCTGCAGCCTATCTGAGCTGGTTCTGGCAACAGGCATAGAGTGCAACCCTTTGGACTAAGCCCTAAGTTGGCTGCACCGACAACAGCATAGGTAAAGAGATGAACAGCAGTCCAGAGATAGCAGAGTGTGAGACTGGACAGCCTGAGGGTAATGTCTACAGATTACAGAGGGCTAAAGGGATAGTGTCTCTCATCCACACCACCCTGCAGTGTTTGTTTTTTAAGACAGAGTTTCTCTGTGAAACTGCCCTGGCTGTCCTAGAACTCACTTTGTAGACCAAGCTGGCATCAAACTGGCAGACATCTGCCTGCCTCTGCCTCCTGAGTGTCAGGATTGAAAATATGCACCACCATGCCTAGCTTCTAACACTGCACTTTTGAAGAAATAATTTATAAATGTGATGAGATCTTTTTGTCCTGTATTAGATCTTGTTAAGGTTTCTTTTCTAGTATGCCCTTTGCCACCCAAGACTAGTGGCACTATTTGAAATGGATGCCAAAGGTCCTTTCAGAGGTTCTGCCCACACTCTGTAAAAAGGTTTTGCTATAGAACGCCAACTCTTGAGTGTCTTACAGATTTATAAAAGCATGTGGGAGAACAGTTAAGGCAGCTGTTGAGCTTACATGAAGGCATCCTGCAACACTTCTAGGAGCCAAAATATTATTACATAATCACAGTCAAAAATCTCACTGACAGCAGTGGGCTAACTCTCTAGGAGTTGTCGGCTACAGAGAATTCCACCTCCCCACCCCACCCCCAAAATAGGGAAAGGTCATTGCCACTGCTATTGGCTCCACGCCAGATGTAAATGGTGTGACCTGACTGGCAAACAGGGTACATTCATCAATTACAAAACAAAGAAATCAGGGACTGAACTGGAGGCTTCCTCTCTTGCTGGCTGGCTTTCATAACATGCGAGGTGCTGTACAGTCTGCTGGGGGAGAATCATCACCAACAATTCTTCTGGACCCTGCATGTCACACTATCAAAATGCCAAGCAAGATGTGACTACAGGTACAATAGCGGCACAAATGGTTTGGGGTATGACCAACTGCTTTCCAACTAGATTTAAACCCCACTCTACAGGGAGAATTCACTTCTGGTGCTGTAAGAGCCAACAAAAATCTGAGGCTGGGGATGTTCACAGGCCCCAGTGGAAAATAGCTGCCATGCTTTTATTAAATAGATGTGATGTGGCTGTCAAACTGCCTTCTAAATATCTGTGCCTGAGGATCACTGTTGCTCTCAGAAGCTGGTCATGGAGGGAAACTTCCTTTTGTAAATGATGTCACACTACAGAAACTCAAAACTTCTGGTGAAGCTCTTATGGACAACATACTGTTGCTGTGATATAGTAGTTTAATGCTTGGCCTTAGATAGACATCTAGGTCACCCCTGAGGTTCAGGGTCATCACAGAAAAGAGTATAGAAAGACCTGTTCAGAGCCAGAGGAAGCCATGGAATGTTGTGTAGCAATTTCCTCTGAATTAAAACATTCCATCCTGGAAGGAAGCTCATTAACATTTAGGATGAGAACAATTCACAAATCTCAAGAAGTCCCTGAAACTTACCAGGTACACAGAAAGCACTCAGCTATGGGAAGCTTAAGGGGCTTCAACTTCAGCTCAAGTCATCAGAAACCACTTGCAACTCACTGAGGACAAAATTAATTTTTACAGTTGTTTCTCTCAAAACTCTGAAACTCTTCAGTTCTGATTTTTGTTCTCCTTGAGAAAGGCTTTCTGTATGTCAGGCTAGTCTGGAACTCAATATATAGTTAAGGATGTGAGGATGACCATGAATTTCTGATATTCCTGTTTCTATATCCCATATACTTGGATTAAAGGTTTGGAGCACCTTACCATGTTTGGAGCAAAACCGTACCATGTTTGTCAGAGAAATTGTGACTTTTCAGTCTTCAGTATAAGAGGCCATACCAGTGTGTACACCTTACACAAAATGTGAATTTTAAATCTACTGTGGTAGCTCACACCTGTGACTCTAACTCTCAGGAGGCTCAGGCAGGAAGACTGTCATGAGTTCAAGGCAAGCCTGGGCTACATAGAGAGTTCCAGGTCAACCTGGACTTGAGTGGGTTTGGCAACGCTTTACTTAATTCCATGAGGAGGGTGCCTGCTCAATACATAGTCTGGAATCCCTGGCCCAGTGTATTTACTAAGAACTTGTTGGAAGGTAAGAACTCACAGTGTGCTTGCATCAAATGACAACCTACACACTGCATGTTGCCCAGCCTGCTAATTATTCACCCCGCCATCCATCCTTATTCTCCTAAAAACATGACTCTTGCTGAAGTTTAAACCCCTTTCTCACAGGTTATGCTGGATACACATTTGTTCCTCCAATGGTAATACTCTTTGGAGAGACTGTGAACTGTTAGAAGGTGCAGCCCTTGAAACCTCTCCTTGCCCCTTCTTCCTGCCACCTTCTCTGCTTCCTGGTCCAACCTGATGTATAGAGCTCCTGTCTCCAGGAACTAAGCTGCTTCTACCACCTTCCCCTCTGAGTCTTCTAAAACCAGGAGTCAGAATTGATCTTCCCCCCCTCCCCATTGGGGCACCAATGGACCCAGATGGAGTTGCCTTTTCTAGTCTCCTATGTGGCCACATGCCTCTGATCCAGTCATGGGGGTGTAGACTTCAGATTTTCATGGGTACTCTAGGGAGGCTGCTGTGGCAAGAAGAGCTGTCTTAGCCTCGCCCTGGCTTCCTCTGGGGATACAACTCCTGGAAAGAAGGCAGGCGGCTGAAGGTCTAGCAGAAGTCATTTTGGAGACCATGAGGCGACCCTGAGGAAAGGAGGCATCCACAGAGGACAGAATCTAACAGTCTGAGTTTCTGTGGTCTCTGTGGACCATACTGACTATTCCTAGCTCTTACACTTCCTTCCCATGAGAAACAAGCTGTAACTGTATATGAGCCCTGCTTACTACAGGGAAGCAGGTATTACATTTTTGCTGGATATCAAAACCACTGGCCATTCTTGGTAAAAACAGAGACCCAGATAGGCTCCACCCTGATCAGCATGGCCTGTTACCCACCTAAGCTGGTGCTCTTATTACTTGTTATGTTGTACTGAACCCAGGATCCATACATGCTAAGTGCATGCCCCACCCCTGCTCTCTGCCTCCAGCCCCCACAAGAATTTGAGGCCTTTTTTTTTTTTTTTTTTTTTTTTTTTGCTAAGCCACCCCAAATAACCACCTTTCAGATTTCATCCTTGGTCCTGACAACATGCAATCAAAAACAATTCAGTAATATCCAATCTGATTTTATTTTGGACTAGAAGCACAGTTTGGATGAATGGGTGGCTTACTGGCAAACTCATTGAGATACGGTGATACTCCCGGTGTGTTGCCCCAGTGCAGATTGCCTAGGCCTGCCCTCTAGATCCCACTTACCTGACCAGACCTTGGCTAATTTCTTGCTGTTTATATAAAGCTATACAGAAGCATCCTTCCTGAAGCCTTCAGCTGGGTCTTAGCTGTCATTGTGCCCTGATCGAAGGCACTGGACCATTCACTTCATATGCCGATTCAAAAAGCACTGGATCAATCAGTTGCTCTTGATCACTAAGGCATCCCTTGATAGATGCTCCCCTTCTGTCAGGTAGCCTCCCTAGTGAGGGCTCAGAGCCCAGGAATCCCTCCCATCTACACACTCCAAGTCTGAGGTGTTCTGAGCTCTCTACTGTCTATTACCAGCCTGACTGAGAATCTCTTTATTCAGTTACTAAGGACGGGCTTAACTCTTCCTCTTTCTCTTCCAAAAGCATATCCCTCTTTTACTGTCAGAGCAATGCTGAGCATCTGAGTTGCAGGAACTGGGGCTCATAGACCACTGTCTTAGAGAAAAAGTGGTCTAGCCCACTTAAATATAAACCACACATTCTTCAAAACCCCACTTATCGAGGCTCACAATAAGGATGAAAACATGACTGTTATCTGCTCTTTGTATTCCATTACTTAAAGCTTCCCCCTACTTCTGTCTTGCTTTGTACACACAGCTGCAGAGGGAAGTCTCACAGACCAAATTTCAGATGAAGCACTCATCAACCCCAGAGGTGATTAGGCCAGGCCTGGCTCAGAGATGCACCATTTCTAGAGATAGAGGGTCCTTTGGCTGTATGTGCTGGCAAAGCTAGACCCAGATTTCTCTTACCTGGATCCCAAGGCTCTTCCTGGAACAGGGCTGAACTTATCTCTACTAGAGAATATGGCTGAAGGCTGGGGCTTGGGGGGAAGGGATGTTTCAGAGGGGCAAGAAGGCTATGCCCCCGAATAAGCCCTGGGGCTGCTGTGAAGAGAAAATACCCCAGACTACAGAACTCACTCTGCATTTATTTCTGGTAGTGAGTAGAATTTGAAGAGCCACCTCCTCGGACGGCATGGACAGCTGTTGGAGATGATGCTGGATAATGTCCTGGGCGGATGGGCTTGGCTATATCCCAGAGAAAGAGAGAGAAGAGAGAGAAGAACATCATTGGTCACAGCCAGTCACATGGTTATCAATAGTGCACTGCTTATCTACCGCCAGACCTTCCTGCGAATAGCACATCTGGCCTCTGAGAAATAAACTAAGGGCACCCACATAATTCAGAGAGCAGAGAGAACTTAGATATTAATGATCTCTTTTTCTTTTTTTAAAAGAGTTTCTTGTTTTCTTTAATAATTTATTTTTTATTTGTATTCTATGGACACTGGTGTTTTGCCTGCATGTATGTCTGGCTGAGGGCGTCAGATCCCCTGGAACAGGAGTTACAGACAGTTGCAAACTGCCATGTGGGTGCTGGGAATAGAATCTGGGTCCTCTGGAAGAACAGCCAGTGCTCTTAACTGCTGAGCCATCTCTCCAGCCTCTAATCATTTTATTTTTAAGGGTGAAAATTTTAAATAAATAAATTAATATTAGAAGCAAAGGACTTTGTTTTTTATCTGCAGCAGATTCAAAGTTCCCTATAGATTTCACAATAATTCTACCTGTGATGAGCTTTCTAGGAAAATAGGCCACAATTTTCAGTAGACTCTCAAAGGGTAAGAAACGGAATAAATTCAATATATCACTAATCTAAGGGATTTTTAAGGTGGAAACACAAGGAGCTGTCTCACAATACAGCTACAGAACAGTATCTGATGGGAAATAATGTTGCAGGTTATTAAGGATCTTTCAATTAAAAATAGCTCTAGACAACATCTATAAGTCCCTTTATCCCTCTTGCTTTAGCTGGCACCTATGCTGGAGCAGCTACATCCACTATTGCTGTTTGAACAAAGTGCCCAACTCCATAGGCCTTGGGACTTGAACTCTAGGCCACCATTCAGCTTGTAACTCAGTGTTGCCAGCCTGGCTCTTTGCAGTTATTTCCAATCCAGAGGATTTCCCCGAGGCAGACAGATGGTATTCTTCATGGTCCTGTTGAGAAATATTCATATCTTACACTATTTCCAAGAGTGTGCCTTTGTTTACAGCCAAAAGCTCCAGCGCAGCTGGCTTTGGAGGCTTAGCACACAGTTCTGAAGAACACGCTATACTCAGGAGGACAGTGTATCTGAATTTCATGATTTTCCAGGGTGAACACCAGCTTGCCGGGAATTCCAAGTCCCACTGGCTCTATCCTATCCCTTCAGACGAGTGGAATTCTAAATAAGGCCACTGCTGCTCCCATCCCTTGGTACACACATACCGATCTGAGCCGAATGTGCCCTCCTGGCCATATTCTTGGCTCGCACTGCCTCCTTGATGCGATCCACTTCCTGCTGGTAGCGCTTCCGGTCCCTCATGGCATTCTCCTTGGCCTCTTTCAGCGCACTCTCCAAGGCCTTGACTCGCTCTGCAGTAGCACGGAGCCTCTTCTCCAGTTTGGGGAGTTCACAGCGCAAATCTGCATTGTCCCGGACCAGCTGCAGCAGAGAGGCAAAGAAGCCAGTTTTGAGCAAGGCTGTGCTATTCCCTGGCAGGACAAGGACATGGAAGAAGAGACAACTCTGATCAGCAGCTGAAACATCACCTTACTAGGATGTCCACCTCACCAGGAGCAGTAATGAGGGGATGCATAAAAGCAGAAGCCATGTCCAGCCAGAGGGCAGGACAGGACAAGCTTTGTCTTTTGTTTGAGTATGTTTGGGAAGGGAAGGGGCTGTGAGGAATTTATTACTCTAGGATGTATTCATGGGCTGAGAAATTCCAAGTCAGTAAATGGGCACATTCCAGAGTCCTCTGCAGACCTTGCAGATCATGGTCTTTACTGGTATTGTGTTGAAACCCAGCTCTGCGACGTATCCAGAGTCTCGCAGGAAAGTCTTGCAGGAAGGGACTGTTTGTTCCTTTTTACTTAGGACCCTAGGTAATGGTAGGCTCCAATGCCCGTGCTATTATTCCTGCCATCTGACTTGGTGAAAGTTGCTAAGCCACTCCAAGTCTTGGGTGTTGCATACATAAAACGAAAGGACCATAGTGAGACAGTCACTTAGAAACTGTTCCCACTAAACAGTATTGACTCTTCACTTGAACTTTGTGGTAGTTTGTTGTCATTGTCAACACGACCCAATTTAGAATCACATACAAGGTAAGTTATGTGTCTCTGAGAACATTTCCAGAGAGGTTTAACAGAGGGAAGACCCATCATGAGCATGGACAGAGTCATCCCAGAGTCTGGTGTCCCAGGTTAAAGAAAAAGGAAAAGAAAGCTGGAGGAGCACCTTCTCTGTGTTCATCCTCTCTGCTTCCTGAAATGCCCAAACGTGAACAAACTCTTCCAAGCACAGTCACACACCAATTTCTACCACGCTTTTCCCATCTCAAGAGACTGCACCCTTGAGCCACTGCCTCACACCTTCCTCCCTTGCCCTCCTTTTTGTCAGGTATTTGGCCAAAGAAATGAAACCAGTTACAAGAGTGGACCCAGAATGGGAGAGCACTGCTGTAAAAAGCTTGCTGGGTCTTTGGGACAGTTTGTGTGAGGAATGTGGAAGAACCCTGCAGTGGACCTGAGGTTTGAGGGGACCTCTGGTGCCATAAGCAGAGCTTAGTGGACTATTCTCTTGGGAGTTTGGAGAATTCCAACAGAAAGGAGGACAGTGACTCCCAGGCTCATGAAGTGACATGAGTAATATAGACTCTGTTGTGAACCAACCTAGAGATCATTCATGTTATAACATGAATGGCAAAAAGAAGAGAAAAAAAATCTAGCTGTATTGTATCTACTCAAAATGTAGCCTTGCCCCATTGGACTTCAGCAACAGTGATCTGTAGCCTCTGCCCTGAAATCTTGAGCAGAGCTAACTTCAAAAGTTAGGGACTAACTAATTTGAGAAGGACATTTCAAGACAGTATAAGATTCAGGCTGTTGCACAGTTATTGTTATTTGTTCTTAGATCTACGGTGATAAGGAGTGGAAAGATACAAAAAATTGAAGTCTGGTAAGGAAAGGAGCTGTATGCGCTTACAGCTGGTATGGACCAGATGGCTATAACTGTTAAGGGATTAAAGCCATTAAGGAGAAACTTCAAACACTGGAAATCGGACAGAAGAAAAGTTGCCTTTAGGGAAAGATCCTCACCCTACCCACAAACATGGTTGGAAAACTTTCCTTTGAAATAGAGTACTTGAACTAAGACAGCTTCTAGGGGCATACTGCTCATGTGGGGCCATGTAGGAAAGTGGTGTTGTTTTTGTTGTTGTTTTGTTGTTTTCAGGCTCAGCCTGGAAGACACACAAAGAACATCGTAGCTGCGGTCCAGGTGAGGCAAGGCTACATTTTGAGTGGCTAGCACAACTCTGTATCATTTCACATGATACTAATTTTGAAGGCATGTAACATCCAGAACAGAGGGAGGTGCCATAGAAGCTTGTGCCAGTGTTCCAAAGAGCCACTAAGGCCAGGCAATGTGTATTACAGAAAGATTACCTGCGTGGAACTTATCAACAAGTTGTGTATAAAGCTCTGAAGGTGTAACCTAAGCTGCAACTGAGTACAGTCAGCTCCAGAGAGAGCCCACAGGTATCTATGGCAACAGAGCCTAAGGGGTGGGGCTACACAAGCCCTCTAGAGCATAGATGATGCTATCACAAACCCAAGATGTTGGAAATGGAACAGTAGGGTTTGGTGTTTGCCCTGCTGGGTTTCTAACTTGATATGGTCCAGTCTTTTCATGCTTTTCCCTTGTTTCTTCTTTTAGAAATGTTGACTCTGCGCCACTCCATATTAGAAACACACATACCATTTTGTTGGTTGTGTTGTTCCCCATGCAAGTGCTCATAGCTAAAATATTACCTTGAGTCTCAGGGCAGACTCCGAACTTGGGCTTTTAAACAATGTTGGTGTTATTAAGACTTAGAGAATTCCTGGAGGTTAACTAAATGCATTTTGCATCATAAGACGGCTACAAATCTTTAAGGACCAGAAGTATAATATTTTGGTTTAAAGGTGATCAGTGAGCTGGAGAGTTGGCTTAGTGTTTAAGGGCACTTGTTCTTGTACAACACCAGGTTTAATTCCCAGCACCCACACAGTAGCTCACACTGTCTGTAACTCCAGTTTCAGGGAATTTGCCACCTTCTGGCCTCCTTGGGCACCAGGCATGTACATGGCACATATACATACATGCAAGCAAAACACCCATACACATAAAATAAAAATAAATTAAAAAGTAAAGTAAACTTGACAGGGCAGTTGGTGGCACATACCTAATCCTAGCACTCAGGAGGCAGAGGCAGGCAGATTTCTGAGTTGGAGACCAGCCTGGTCTACAGATCAAGTTCCAGGACAACAGGGCTACACAGAAACCCTGTCTTGAAAAAACAATAGATAGATGATAGATAGATAGATAGATAGATAGATATTGATCATTTGGGTGTTCAGTTGACAGGTAGTAGACTGATGATGCTTAATTGTCAACTTGACTGTCTAGGAGTATCTTTGACAATTTCCAGAGAGGTTCTTAACTAAGGAAGACCCACCCTGAATGGTGGGCATCATAAGTCTACAGAATCCTGGACTGAGGAAAATGTAACAAAAAGAGGGCCTGATGAACATCAGCATTCAACTCTCTCTTGATTTGCCTGATTGTGAGCTAATTCCTTCCACTGTAACAATCCTGGCAGGAGTTAAGACCTAAAGAGAGACACTTGTATCTCTCCCTTTGGTTACTAGACTATTGAGACAATGATCTCCAAGAAATTAGAATTTCTCAAAAAGTGTTACACTGGAGAAATAGAAAGACTGAAGGCCTGGTGCTGGTCAGAGGAGGATCTTATTTCTCAGGAAGAGATTTCACGAAGCTTTCACAATTTGCAAGACATACCAGAAGCAGAGACAGAGACAATAATTGTCAATGATGGGTGGGACCATATCTTCACTAGGGCAGCTTAGTTACACATCCTTCATGCCTGTCATTTAAACCTAAGCCTCATGTATATACTCCAAAGATAAATTTAGGGTCACTGAACTTCCTGGCATGCTCTCTTCCCAATGTGGTCACACTGGAGAACCATCTCTCTGCTTCTCGCTGTAACTCGTCATTTTAATGGGTATTATCAATGGCAGTGGCTGAACTTAGCTTGTTAGGATCAAAAGCTTGTACCCTAAAAACTCTTGTAATATCCCACAGTTGTTAACTAATCCTGTGTCCATGCACTCCTTGCTGTGATGGATCATACTTTCAAACTGTGAATCTATCTAAACAAATCTATTTTCCCTAAAGGTGCTTCTTGTTAGGTATTTGGTCATAAGGATGAGAAAGTAAGTGACACACATCCAGGAGATACTACAAAAGGAGGATGAGAGTCTGGCATATTGTATTTCTGTCTCTTTTCTTTGGATCAGACTCCTGATTTACTACCCCCTACCTAACTTGTATCATCCCCCTTCAAGGCTGAAGGCACAGAGATAAGTCATTGTCCTTAATCTTTTCTCTTGAATTATCTTGAGTTCCAAGAACAGTAGGACTGATCCATAAATACCTTTGTGACAAGGGTTTGACATTATCCCCAAGTAAGAGGCAAGTCTGCAGAACATACCACCCCAGGATAAGAATGGTCATGAAAGAGAGGCTGCAGCACTGCTTACAGATCACCTTGCTTGGGACCTAGCTTGATGGTACTGCCAGACGTACTGAGAATTTTGGTTTAAGAAAGAAAGAAAGGAAGAAAGAAAGAAAGAAAGAAAGAAAGGAAGAAAGAAAGAAAAACAAAAAACAAAAACAAAAACACACAGCAATATTATAAGACAATGTTTATGTTTTAATCCCAGATGTGAGGATATAGGGCTGCTTCACAGCAGCTGATTATGATTTGCTTTGCACTCTAACAGGGGTGTGATTTTGCCAGGGGCAGATAGTTTCTGCAAGTGTGTGATGTTTGGAATTCTGGAAAGTTTTCAGAGGATATATAAATGCAAAGGCCCCAAGAGGTGTGTGGGTTGTTGGTTTTTGTTTGGGTGCTGTTGATTGCAATTTGTTATGCAGTTATTTGTAAATAAAAAAAAAAACAACATGAAGAAATTAGATATCCTGACGATGAAGATCAAACTTGCCAAAGAACTTGATGCCCCTAATCAGCAGGAAGTAGTCTAAGATAACAACACCCCCTTTTCTCTCTATCCTTTCTTCTCTCCTATCTAGTATTGGGAGGGGGGGCAAAAGAAAAAAGTACCCACAAAGTAGCCACAAGCCTGGTTACAGCCAGGACCCAGGGTTTTGCACTTAAATTCCAGTTACAATTGCTGGAATCCAGATGGATCGGGGAAAGGATCAAAAATCAGACAAAGCTTTATCAAAGCAAGCTACTGCTATTCCGACCTATTTTGCTTATGCCAGCAGCAGCTCTGTGCCTGGCAGACTTGGCTTTTAATAAATATTCCTTGAATTCATGAATAAAACAATAAGTTGCAGAGCCAGATTTCAAGATGCCTGGCAGTCTTTGCTTCTGTATTTCTCATTATCAATTTGCTTGAATGATATTGATCTGCCATCTTCTCTCTGGGGAAAATGTGATCACCAGCCCTATGGAAACAGATCTAGCATGTCAAGAGAAGTGACATGTGGCCCAAAGAGTTAGATGGTTTGTACCCCATACCAAACCCTAAAGAGGGAAGAGTCACAGACATGCTGGCATTTATAGAAAAGGAGGGAGGCAAATGGCTTGCTTAAGTCACTGGTATACTAGACATACTTATTCCTCTCTGTCACTCTGTACAGATGTCAGAGCAATGATCCCAAGGGACACCCAAGATGGCCAAGGTGGATTAGGACAACAGAGCTCAGAGGATGCTGGTTCCAGTCTCTGGGTTCTCACCTGTCTTAGTCACTGTTCTATTGCTGTGAAGAGACACCATGACTACTGCAACTCTTATAAAAGAAAGTGTTTAACTGGAGCTTGCTTACAGTTTTAGATATTAGCCCATTATCATCATGATGGGGAGCATGGCAACATGCAGGCAGACATGGTACTGAAGAAGTATCTGAGAGTTCTACATCCTGATCAACAGAGAGCAGAAGAAAGCTTAGGCCTAGCATGGGATTTTAAAACCTCAAAGTCCACTCCCAGTGACACATTTCCTCCAATAAGGCCATACCTATATCCAACGAGGCCATACATAGTTCTTAATCCTTCTAATCTTTTCAAATAGTGAGCCTCCCAGGTAACTAGGCATTTTTCAAATAAATGAGACTATGGGGGCCATTCTCATTCAAACCACAATACTACTTGTGAATGGAAGCAATGTCTCCTTAGATGTAAACTAAAGTACCTAAACCAGCACGATCAGCACATGCACTCTGTGGAGGCTTCTGTTCTATCATGGGAGAGCACAAAGCCAGTCAGGATCCAAGTGTGGAATGAAAGCAAGATGAAAACTTAAGGATCAACACTTTGCTCCCTCTAAGCCATAGAGAGCTCCTTCTCTATAAATGGACTCCATCAAAGAAAATCAGTCTCAGTCTCTGTCTCTGTCTCTGTCTCTGTGTGTGTGTGTGTGTGTGTCTGTCTCTCTCTGTCTCTGTGTGTCTCTGTCTCTGTGTGTGTCTGTCTCTCTGTGTGTGTCTCTGTCTCTCTCTGTCTCTCTCTCACACACACACACATACACAGGAATATATATGAGTATATATATTCTTGCCTCATGTGTGTATGTATAGGCACATGTGTTCTATGGCACATGTACAGAGGTCAGAGGACATCTTGGGGAAATCAGTTTTCTTTCTCTACTCTGTGGGTTTCTTGGGCTCAAACTCAGATCGTCAGTCACACAGCACATGATTATGTAAGGAGCTACTAGTTAGCCAAAGGAAGTTTTTCATACATAAAGAAGTTACTGAGGCTACAGGCATGGGCTTTATTTTCTGTTTTTGTGTATTAATTCTTTTAGAATGTATACATATCTGCCCTCACTCCTCACCCTAACTCCCCCTAGATCTACCATCTTCTTGTCACTTTGACAGGATCTCACTATGGTGCCCAGGCTGGTATGCAGCACCTAAGCTTGAGTGATCCTCCCATTTCCTTAGTAGCTAGGAATACAGGTTCGGACCACTGTTCCTGCCAAGACCCAGGGATTTTTAAGGACTTGCTTTCTTTCTAGCACACAGGTTCTTTGACCATGTACAGACATCCAGCATCAGAACTGTTCTCCCTGTGTTGCAGGCAACCAGCCAAAGCTGTGCCCAGGAGAGAGCAGAGGCTGGGGCAGGGTGCAGTGAGCTCACTCACCTGCTTGTGCACCTTGGTAAGCTGCTCCAGGTTGTTCTCCAGGAAGGAGATCTTCTGCTTCTGGGCAGCACTACCTCCTCCATCGTCGCTGTCCAGCTCCACACTCTGTACCCACACATGACAATTAGTGGCATGGCCCACTTCCCCCTCCACTACCCAGTCACCTACCCAGTGTTCAAGATACATTAACGCTCTTGAAAAATAAAAATCCTCAACCCCACTAAAGGACAGTCTGAAAGTGAAAACGAAGAGAAGTAAAAGTTTCCAATCAGGGGACTTCCCGATAAGTTTCCCTGCTTTCCACTGAGGTGTTGTGAGGGGGAGTTATCTTAGGATGCTGGAGTAAGACCTTCAGGTCTGCTTTTGTATGCTGTACACACATTTCTCTCTAACGAAATGTACCTCTCCCCTGCAGATAAAGAGGTTTCTCTTTTCAAAAGAAAGAGCTCACAACTTATTAAGAAGATCCAGTGTGAAAATAAGCATAAGATTCAAGTTCAGCTCAGCCATCAAGATCAGATGAGAAATTACCAAGCCTGTCAGCCAGAGCCATTGTTGCCACTGGGAGATCCTAATAGCTTCTGCTCATCTCTTAAACACCCAGAGCTATGCAGCTCCTCAGTGAGTCAGGCTTAGCTCCGTCACAGCGGCCAGGTGCTGGGAAAAGCCTTCAGATTTATCAGATCTTGAAACTGGCGGCAGCTCCCCACTCTTGACAAGCAAGGTGCCACAGATAAACTAGGAAATGCATGTAGAGACACAACCTGACATTCAGAAATAGCAAAACATGCCTGTCTGGTGTGACAGCAGAAGAAACCATTCTTCTCCAGCAGGGTAATGGTTTCTACCATCAATTCAGCCCCAAACAGGAGCTCTCAAACATGATTATAGATCAGGAGCCTAGGACACTTATTAAAACTCAGAGTGCTGAGCCCACCTCCATCTCTGATTCCTCAGATCTGTGGAGTATTATGTATTTAAACAAATTCCCAGGTGATGTCAAATGTAGCTGCCAGAGGCCCATAGGCCGGAAGTCTAAAAGTAGGTCATCCTTAGGAAGTTTTATAAAATAGTCAGGGGATTCTGATTCCACCTCTTAACCATCCTCTGGACAGAGCCCCATTTCCCCTGAGGCACAGGGTTCTTCTTCATTGTTCTCCTAAGCTCTCAGCAGGTACCCTTCTTGCCCATCACATCTATCCTGGCCTCATCCTTCTCCCTGGGGCAGGGCCCAAGGTAATATGTGCTTTGTAGCATGTGATCCTCATACAGTGCAGTGACCACTGCCACACAGGCTTTGAAAATCTCCCAGAAGCCATGCCGTCAGAGGTGCTTGCCAATGGCACACTGTTTCCTGTTGGGCAGGCACTGTACTGTTCAGCAACCCATTTAACTTATCCCTAGTAGATTCTATGCACAGCTGGCTGAATCTTATCTCCCTGGGCTCCACCTTCTCTTCCCTCCTCCACAGAGGACACCAGCCATCAGATATGGCTTCTCTGAATGAAGCAAAAATAAATAAATAAATAAATAAAAATAAAAAAATCAGCGCTTTCTATTTACCAGGTAGGACATCCATTTGTGCTGTTAGTTCTGTCCCTCAAATGCCTGCTTCTGTCAATCACTCCCTTTGTACTATATCTGACCTTTTCTCCTTTGCTCCTTCAAACACAGCCATGTGTATGAGTACACACACACGTACTCACACTCAGACATGTATATGCCTTTACTAAACATCTGCGCCTGCCTTTCTTAATGCCTTCCTTTAATCTTCCCATGCCTCTTCTGTGTTCACTCTTCTCAATTGTTTCTGAGATGGCCTATTGAGGCAGCAATTTGGAGACTCCCTAAGATCACGTGATTCTGAGATCTTGCAGACTTATGCTCAGCCCTTTTCAGCCCCACAATCACACCCAAGCCTAGATCTACACTCGCAATGCAGGGATTCCAGAACCTACTGTGGTAGCTAGGAACACAAGTACAAACTCAATCCTAGTACACTCTATAGACAAATATGAGTCTCTGTCCATCTCTCTTCTATACACCAGGAAACCATGCTGTCTTCTGACAAGAATGTTCTGGATTTTTCTGGCCCAAAGCAGTGACTTTCATACAGCAGGGCCAGACAAATATATGTCATTTTAAATAAAGGCCATCCAGGGATAGCATTCTAACTTCCTTTTGCTAAGAAAAAAATCAGATGGTAAAATATTCTTAAGTAATTTCAGCCTGAAGCACATTCTTTTAATAAGGTTTTCTGGCATGAAGCAATTAATATTTAAGCATAACCAGCCTTAATTTGAGCATGTGATATTTCAACTGAAGATGATGCCTCATGGCTCCAACTTTTCTCAACTTGTTCAGAAATGACAGGACTCACCTTTTTCACCCGGGTGGTCAAATCTTGGACGAAGAGTTTGCGCAGGTTATGAAGGGTCTGGAGTTCTCTAGACTGGAAGAGATTTTCCGCACATAGCGTCAGTGGGGTGATGTACTGAACTGGTGCTGCATTTGCTCTAGATATCATCACCCACCCCACCACCCATCCCCGGCGATGCTGGAGCTGTCATTGATACTGTTGGTGCCACAGTACCATCTGTGCCTTGCCCACTCTTCAGCTCACATGGCTTTCAGGAGCACGTGGTGCAGGAGTCTGGGCACTCCAACTCTGGGCTGTAAGCCACAACACAGCCAGCTCCTCCACTCTTCTCTCAATGGAGCCTAACAAAAATTCCTAGTAAGTTACCTGCCAGAATGGGGTCTCCTTTTGGCTTTGTTTTGTTTATTTCCTATATAAATATTACATGTCATACCAACATGCTAAACCAAAAGGTAACCATGATTCATCTGCACTGGCTGGCATTTCCCATGATTCTTCATCCACCACTGCCCTAGTGCACAAGTATGTCTGTCTGTCTCACAGCAGCTCAGGGATGAGCAGTTCTCAGACTCTCCACCTGGTGGCACTGAGCAAGTCACCTGAACTTCCTGTGTGTTTTCTCACTTTTGAGATGATGATAAAGAGAATTTGACTCACTGGCACCAAGAATAAATGGGAAGATCTAGAAATCTTTCAGGATGATTTCTAGCCTCAGTAAATGCTCAGTACGATGGCTAATATAAATTCACATCCCAAGAGCCAGCAACTGCAATTTCCTCCTTCATTTTGGATTATTTTCTATTAATGAACACCTAAGACTATGTCTGAGGAGACAAAGGCCTGAACCAAGCCTGCTGATCTTGCAGGGCAGTGGTGGCGCATGCCTTTAATCCCAGCACTTGGGAGGCAGAGGCATGCGGATTTCTGAGTTCAAGGCCAGCCTGGTCTACAGAGTGAGTTCCAGGACAGCCAGGGCTACACAGAGAAACCCTATCTCAAAAAAACAAACAAACAAAAAAACCTGCTGATCTCTGGTAACAAAACCAGAAGATCTAAACATTTCCTTCGATTCAAGTCTTTGTGTGTGTGTGTGTGTGTGTGTGCGTGTGTGTGTATATATACACACACATGCATACATACACACACACACGTATATATGTATAATTTTTATATATACATTTTAGTTGGGGTATTACTTTCTGTAGCTCTGATTGGTCTGAAATTCATATCTATGTGCATACATAAATGCAACAGCTGGAAAGTTTGGGAAGAGGGCATTGAGTCATCTGGAGCTGAAATTATAGGTGGTTATGAGCTGCCTTGTATGGGTGCTGGGAACTGAACTCAGGTCTTCTACAAAAGAAGTAAGTGCTCTTAACTATAGAGCCATCTTTCCAACCTAGTTCTTGATACTTCTTTTTGCACGAGATATTAGTTTCATGTAAATTACTTCCTTATAAGTGAGGAGGAGACAGAATCTTCAATGTTTTCATCTATATAAATTGACATGATGTCAGGGGATGAAATTTATACAGGCTTACATTTAAAAGGTTGAAATAGGACACAGAGTTAAAGAAACACTAAGTTCCTTGGAATAAGGTTCTCTGTTAATTTAAGACCTTATTACTAGATTCAATTCTGTGCTGCAGTAAGAATCACCTGAAGTCAATTGCATCCTTAGACGGGGTAAATTGCTTTCTGCAGGAAGCCAAGCAGGTCTGGTATTATGACTAATGTGCACACAGTCCCATCTATGAGTGAGCTGCCTCACAGCATAGAAACAGGGCTGCAGGACAGAGCTTACCAGTATCCAGACTGCCCCTCACCCCTGCCAGAGGGAGTTCAGTTCCAACATCCCTTAATGTTCACAAATGCTCTGCATGCTGTCCCTCCACCTCAGATCTCTTATTTCTGCCTACCCTGTGATCACAGTTGAGATTTTCTGATGAAATGCATCACCACACAAAAGGGAGGCAAGAAGGCCTGACCCCCTGCCCCACAGCCAGGCCTTTCCTTGGGACATAAATGCAACATAAGAGTCCCGAGCTGGCTCTCTCTCATTTTTAACACTTGGCAGAGGCAGTCAAAGGCATTTTAGGTGGCCTACACTGCTGTCCTTTGGCAGCTGTCACTTGGGTCCCTGCGGCAATGATCTTTTCTCCATCACATTCATAATTATCTCTACATTCTCCAACTTCCCTCAGGTCTCCTCCCATCAAGAAGCTGCTGACTTCCATGCAAGACCTCAAGGGTAAGTTTCCTGCCATGGTGGACAGTGAGGCTAGCACTAGAGAGGCATCCGCGTGGCATGAGGTGGGCTCAGGAGGAAGTAGTCATTGTCCTGCCTCCTACCAAACAAAAGCATAGATGGCCAGTCTGGAGTGCGGTTCTCAGAGTCCAACCTGTGGGCAGCATCCAACCCACCCCCCCAACCCCACTACTCAGGAGGCAGGGGAGGCTGCACAGGAGGCCTTGAGAACAGAACGGACAGCCAAGGACAGCAAAAGCCTGTCTCTGAAGAATATCTACAGCTCTGCATGGGAGGAATCCAAGGCTGAGGATAAACACTCAAGTCTAAAACAGCACACGCTGCAGGAATCTAGTCCTGGATTTAAGGGAGGGGGCGTGAGGGTGGTGAAGGAAAGAGGAAGAAGAGCCACCATGTTAGTGTATCTGTCCTTGTGTGTGGGATGGATGGACATGTCCGTAAGTGGGGGGCAACCTGTGAGAGCGAGTGTGTGTAGGCACAGCCGCACTACTAAGCAAATAAGGAAATGAGCTTGTGGGGGGGAAAGGAGGGATGGAGGCTACTGAGGAAACGTGCCATTTAATACACATTTGAGAACCTAAGACAGAAAAGGGACTGGGTACTGGTCCTTTATTCATCATGCTCACAGGGAAAGGAACGAGGAAGGGTAGACGTGTGAGAGTGTAAGTCAGGATGTGAATGGGGAAAGACTGGGTATGGTGTATGTGTGAGAGAGAGATTGTGTGTGTGAAAGAAAGTGTGTGAGAGAAAGTGTGTGTGTGAGAGAAAGTGTGTGTGTGAGAGAGATCATATGTGTGTGAGAAAGTGTATGGGGAGAGAAAGTGTGTGAGAGATTGTGTGAGAGAGAGATTGTATGTGCAAGAGAGTGTGTGTGAGAGAGAAAAAGTGTGTTTAAGAGAAAGTGTGTGTGAGAGAGAGATCATGTGTGTGAAAGTGTGTGAGAGAGAAAGTGTGAGAGAATATGTGTAAGTGTGAGGAAGAGCATTGTGTGTCTCTGTGGTGTGTTTGTGTGAGAAAGTGTATGTGAGAGAGATTGTGTGGGGGTTGTAGGGACCCATGAGAGTGTGGGTGTGAGCGGACCTGTGGCTGGGTCTGAATGTGCACGTCGGAGTTCACTGAGCATCTGTGCATATTGGTCTGTAAGTGTGAGGAAAGGTGTGAGAAGAGACAAGCAAGTGTGAGTTTCAAGTACACAACAACTTGTGTAAAATGAACAGAATGTTTATGAATAAAAAAAATCACTAGGTGAGATGCAGATGTGTGTGTGTGTGTAGAAATATGTATGAACATCATATGGACAATCAGGGCATGTGGCCAAGCCCAGGAGACACTGAGAAAGTGAGTGTGTGGTGTGCTGGCAAGCTCTATGTGCAAATGCATGGGCAAGCTTAGTGTGAGGACAGCAGAGATACAAAGGTAAACAAGGGTGCATGGGTGTAAGGGTATACACAGGGCACAAGCAAAACAGCTGGAATTATCACACAGCCAGGATGGCAGGAATCTAGTCCACTTTCAATATCCAATATTTTCCTGCAGTTCTATAAGAACATTTAGTTATGCACCGCATTGCTCTATTAAATTATGTAGATGAAGTGACTTCATGGCTTTGTGTCTGTTTTCCCTATAGACATCACTCTTGAAAGGCCCAACTTCCTGTCAGCACAGACATCTAACCACTGTCCCAACTTGTGAAATGAGGCTTGTGTCCTCATTTCTCTGAGGAGCACTTTGTACTGACCCAGGAGTCAGCATGCAGCCTCAGTTCCAGATGGGAGTAGCCATCTGCCTACAGTCTGACTCTCCAAGTTGGTGCGGATGGGCTCTGTCCCACATAGACTCCCAGGACACATGAGTGGGATTAGAAGGTGCTGCTGAATTTAAACATGTGACAACATTGTCACTGTGTTGTGCTGTTAGAATGGTTTGTAATAAGCCATAGCTGTGACATGTGACCAAGCTGCTACCCTGCATAGCCACTGAAACCAAAGCTGCTAGGGAAAGCCAACAGCTATAGGCACAGCACAGAGAAACCCAACAGCAATTCCAAATACCAAGCCCCTTCAGAGGCAAGTGGGGTCTCCTGTTCTTCTTTCTGGCCCTCCTTCAAGGCACCTGCTCTGGCACTGACCTCACGTGCCTGCCTTAGTCTACCCCTCTTCACCCAGATGCACACTGATGTCCCTGTTGCTGCCACAAGTTACTGCTCTTGTGTGTTCTTCCCCTCTGCTCATCAAGGTCAGCATCTAGAGGACAAGATCTCCCTACATTGTGTATTGAGATGCCCAAGCATCTAGACGAGGGCATCTTGTCTTCCATAGGTGCTTGCTAAATATCTGTTCAGAGTTGAGTGGAGTCACAAAATGCAGACAATGCTTTATGATGGAGCTCAATTCTTATTCAAGTATTTCAGGATTACGGCACTAATAACTAAGTATCCAGTGGATTAATTCTGTTAAGAAATAATTCTACTAATCCCAGGCTAGCCACAGAATGCTTCATGTCTAAATGCTATGCAGGAAAGGTGTGCGTAGATAAGATTTTAGAATAGACAATTCAGTAGATCACAAACAAATCAGGCTTCTGAGAGTGAGCTGAGTTGGAAAGTGACTCACCACAGTCTCCTCCAGTCCCTTGAGGTCCTCCCTGGCTTGCTCCCTTTTGTCATTGAGCAATCTGAGAGACAGAAAGGACTCATGAGCCACCAAGGAAACCAGAACTGGAGCAGATGCAGTTTGCACCTAAGGCATATGAGCAAGGCTAAGCAAAAACAGCCTAAGCCACTGTTGCGTTCAACAGAGGGACCTAGCAGGAATCTCTGGGGCTCCACTAGGGCTGGTCCTCAGGGATGAGAAGTCGGGGAAGGTCTCAGGCACTCACAGGAGCTTCTCCAGTTTCACTTCTCTCTCCTGGTCCTCTATTTTCAGCTTGTTATAATCAGAGCTGAGCCTCTCCTGTTCCAGTTGCAGTTTCTGATTCAAACTGAAATTGAGAGGAAAAAGCAATATATTCCAGGTCAGCTTGAACTTCTTAGTCATCCACCTAAAGCTCTGCTTCTCTTCCAGCCCCATTAGTTCTGTGCAATAAAGGCAACAATTCAGGAGGCTTTTGAGGGATCAGAGAACAACCTCACAGCTTCTTCTCTGCCTGAGTGAAAACTAATTTCTGGGGAGCAGCTCGGAAGCATGAAATGAAACAAAGGCTTTCCGGGTGTATTTATAGTTTGTTTGTGTGCAAGGGCTTCTGTGGGGGTATAATGACACTGGGGAAAGATGATGCTTGGAAACGGGGGGGGGGGGGGAAGGAGACCTATTATACACATTCTGCTGGTGTACACACCCAGAGAACAGCTGTATGCTCAGGAACTATTTGGCCATTTCAACACCACCCCCCAAAAATGTCGGAAGCTGTCTGCCATGGACAACAGCAGCCAACATGGGGGCAGCCCTTGGTCTGTTAAACATCCAGATAGGCTTTATGAAGAACACCACTAAGGTTTTGTGGAGACAGAAAGTCAGCATCTGGCTGTGCTGGTCAAATTTATGTCAATTTGACAGGAGCTGAAGTCACTTGGGAAGAGGGGCTCTCAATTTGAAGTACTGCAGCCATAAGAACTGCCTGTAGGCAAGTCTGTAGTGTTTATTATTATTATTGTTGATGAATGATATGGTAGGGACCAGCTCCCAGAAGAAGTGCCATCCTTGGGCTGGTGGTACTGGGTGCTGTAAGGAAGCAGGCTGAGCAAGCCACGAGGAGCCAGCCAGTAAGCAGCACTCCTCCATGGCCTCTGCCTTAAGTTCCTGCCCTCACTTCCCTGGATGATGAATTGTAAACTGTTTAAGTTAAAATAAAGCCCTCCCTCGCCAAGTTACTTCTGGTCATGGTGTTTTCTCACAGCAATAGAAATTCTAAGACTGGGGTGGGGTGGGGTGGGGTGGGTCTACTCCACTTCTGCCCCATGCCAATGTTCATAAAACCATCCGAGGCTGAGCCCACAGGACTGTGTGAAGGAAGCCAGAAGCACCAAGAGCCCAAGCCTAGAAAGCTCCCCATGAGGAACCGGTGCACTGGTGTTCTCTCTATCTCCCTTTCTTTCTTTCCTTCTCTTTCTGCAGAATGTCTTGGGGGAGATTAATCACAATTGTGTCCAAGAGAAGCTCAAGGTGCATTGGAATGGGAAGGTGCAGAAGCGGTGGGAACAGGGCATGCTGAAGCCTGTCCTTAGGCAGGCTGCACAGAGCCAGCACACCAGCTAGACTCCTGATTCCCTCCTCCTCTCCTTCAAGATGCAAATGCTCTTGCAAGCAGCTCACATACTCTGAAAAGATTTGGATCAGTAGCCTGGAGAATTAAACGCTTAGCTCCAGTCTGATTCCTATTTAGCCGTGTGACCTTAAGTAAATAATTCAACCTTGCTTCCTATATCTAATTCTTCATCTATAGAAAGTAGCGGAGGTGATGGCGGGAGGGGGTGGTGGGGGTGGCGGAGGGGATCCTGCCCTGGGGGGGAGGGGCAGTGGGTGAAATTCTACTTCAGTTGACATGTTTTCTTTGTAATAGTATGCCTTTTCGGGGAGCATTTAAGAGGCTGTTCTGCAAAGAGGTTCAGAGACTGCCAAGAAGATCTACTATGTAAAGAACACAAAGAACCCCAGAATAAAATCCCCCCAGAGGGGAGCTTTGCAGCTGGGGGACTTGTGCTACAGAAAAGGAAAGGGTGCTGTGGAGCAGGGGGTTCCCCAAGGACTCTCAGAAGGCAGGATGTGGTCGAAAGGTAGCATCCAGAGTTAAGTTGCATCCTGATAGCAGCCGGAAGGCATACTGGCATCTACCATGCACAGACTCATACTGGCACAGGTCTTTGAGATGTGTGCACAGGTGACCAGGTGGCTACAGGTGCATAATCTGTTGGGCTGAAGAGGCAGCAAAGCCAAACAGCTTCTCTGGAGTATTTATTAATTCCTGGGGGAGGAACAGTCTAATGGGTGTGTGTGTGTGTGTGTGTGTGTGTGTGTGTGTTCATACTTTCATTTAGTCTTTCTAGCTCTTGGGCATGTATCTTCCAAGCTGAGTCACCCCTGAACTGGCTGGGGTGATGTGAAGGGACAGCTGGGCCTGCATGCCACCTGCTCTACCAGAGCCGCAGGGGGCCTGGGTTCCAGATGGGAGAACAGATCTGAGAGGCAGCACCACCTGGGCAGAACACAGAGTCTAAGCACAAGGAAACGAGGGCCCCTGGCCAAAAGCCATGTCCTTCAAGTCTGGTTCCCAAGGCTTGCCCGTGCCCGCCCATGTCCCATGAGCCACCAGCCAACTCACTCCCGAATCTCATCAATGATTCTCTGCTTCTCCTCAATCTCATCACGAAGTCTGGACAGCTGCTTTTGGTGCGCTTCCCGGTGACTCTCCATCTGCTGCTCCAGAGCCTTCTGCAAGCCAGGCCAGGAAAAATGTGGTGTCAACTAGTTGGCGCTCTGCCCACTCGACAAGCCCTGGATCCCTATCTACCTCCCTCAGATGTTAAATCCCAAAATTAAGGGTGATTCTGGCTCCTGTGCCCCAGCTCCTGGCCTTGCTTCATTTGCACAACAAAGCCCGCAGATCTGTCACAAAACTGAGTGGGTCCTAGAGGCAAACCAGCCCAACAATGGCACAGGAAGTTTGCCTTTGCCCTTCTATCTCTCACTGGAGACATGTGGTTTTCCCAGCCAGGCCAGTCAGCACACACTTTTCTTACTATCTGGGCAACTCCAGACAACCCTTTCACTTAACCCCTTCAGGAACTGGGAACACAAAGATATCAGTGCAACGCAGGTGTATGCAGAGACATTTCTGGTTTCCTGCAGTCCCATCAGCATCTTGTGACTGCATCAGGCCCCATGAGAGCTGCTCGGAAGGCCCAGCCATGGTTCCTCTCCTCTCTGTCTTACTGACATACACAGGACTGGGGACAGATCTTTCCAGATGTGCACACACCAAGTAGGAATGCTCACCTTCACCTCCTCGGCATCCTGCAGCCTCGTCAGGTGTTCCTTTTCCTTATCTTGGAAACTGACTTCATGCATTTTTTCTGTTTCAAATGGTAAAAAGTCACTGGGTTTTAACTAGCAGGACTCATACCCAGAAGCAAAAACTCAGAAAACAAAACCATGAAGACACAGTGCAAACTCCAGGCAGCTTGTATGAGCAGCACCAGTGCAGGCATGGAGGAGGCGGAGCCTGGCAAACACCCGACCTCTCGGGCTGACCTCTCCTGTGGCCTGTGCTGGTACTTGAGATTCCACGTGGATTGCATCCCTGGTGGAGAGTAGCCAGGGAAAGGAAGGGGCTACCTGGAAGCAGGCAGCCCCAGAACTGCTTCCCACCTGGCCTCTGGGAGCAGACCCTGAGGGTGCAGACATGATCATGCCTTACAGATTATAAAGCTCCTGTGAGCGAGGTGACATCTGGATTCATGTCACCGGTAGAATTCCACAAGGAGCTAATTTACCTCCCAGGAGTAGCTGTCGATTTTCTAAGAATCTGGAGCAGGAAAGCAAGCTAAAGATGAAAACAAGGGAAACAGAAATATATTCTAACACTTTCTGGATTCACCAGGGGGCCCCGGGCGGACAGGGCTATGGCCAGCACTCCTGTCTCTGTGCACTCGTGGGGCTCCCTGAGCATGTGTGCAGGGGCAGTGAGCAGCATAGCTGGGAGGTGGGGGCGGAGAGCAAATGTCGTTTGGACAGTGACATCTTATTCATCACTTCTCTAGTCTATTTTACTTTACTTCAGGCCTTTTTTCTGTTTATATTTCTATTCAGTGGCCCCACTGCAGCAAACATATACAAGACGGGAAAATGCTTTTCTCTGTCCAGTAGTAGGTGGAATGCTTTACTCTTAATATTCATTCCTTATCACACAAATAAATGTTACAAAGCCATGGCAGGGCTCTTCTTAATTTGCCTTTAAACCTGACACAGCATGTATTTATCCAGTAAATAGCTTTAGATGAAAATAAAAGAGATGAAATAATAATATAAACTCTATAACTCAGTGTTTTTATATTGAATATTAATTTCTAAGAATACAAGGATCCATTTATTGTTAGTAACTGCAATAAAGATTTTACCCTAGCTTTGCACCATAACCATGGCCACACATGCACATGTCCTGTCTTTAACATGAAGACCGGTATTCTATTAAAGTCTATTGAACTTTTAGATATTTTGGGTGGTTTCCTTTTCTCTTCTCCGCATTCTCAGTTTTGCTTTTCTGATCTAAAGCTCTGTGATGAGGGACTGGGAAAATGGCTCAGTATTTAAAAGCACTTGATGTTCTTCCAGAGGACAGAGTTCAGGTCTCAAAACCCATACCGTGTGGCTCATAAACACTGATAATTCCACCTATAGGGCACTGAACACCCCTCTTCTGGCCTTCTCAGGCACCTACACACACACACACACACACACACACACACACACACACACACACACCATCTTTAAAAATATAAAATGAAATTCCGCAACAAAGGCTTAAAATTCAAGGATCAAATGGCCTGAAGAACTGTTATGGTTATTCACATTGTTCTGTATAGACCTGATCTTCACTTTGGCCTTCACTATGTGTGGTTGGTCTCACTCTTCACACTGCAATGTTCTTTAACCCTGTTCTGGTTTCTGCATTTCTGATTGCCGCTCTTAATTTTTGCTTCTGTTGACTCAGATTTATTACATGCTTCCTGTGTGTCAGGTACCACATAGCTAAGGGAAGAACTTGTTCAAAAGCCTAGCACTTAGTGCAAGTTCAGAACCCCAAGGAAGGGCCCGACCCATAGGGTCTAAAGTAAGACAGAATTTGCATTTCAGGATCACCCCTGGATCCAGCGGGATGTCCAGTCCAGAGAAGACTGCAGTGAGACTCCTCAGCTATATTGATTTAGCCACAATCACTAACTAGGTTGCTCCAAGGCAATCATAACAGAAATGAGCAGCACCAGAGACACATCTGACAAGCCTAAGGGTCAAGCTTTGCACAGCAAGAGGCCAACTGGGTTGGAAGGAGAGGAAGCTGGCCCAGTCAGTTGCGTGGACAGAGGGAAGCTGGGAAGCAGTAGACCCACGGTGGGGTAACATGGGTTTCTTTCAGATATGCTATAGTTTCCAGAAATGCTAAAGCTGAACAAACGTAAACATCAGAACTCAGCCAGCTAGAGACTGGCTTAGGCCATGTGTCTGACACCTGCAGAGGAGTGAATATTTACCTTGGGCCCGGAGCTTGGCCAGCTCCTCACTGAGGGAGTCCTGGGACTCTTCCAGCTGCCGCCTCTTCTGTTCCATGTTCTGCATGTAATCTGTCAGAGATTTGATCTTGGCTTCATGCTTTGAGTAAGAAAACAAATCAGAAGGAAAGGTGAGTAACTAGCATCTGGTTGGACAGGCTAGTCTCGAGCTGTCCAATAGGAAAAGACAAGTTAGAGACCTCACCCTGGAATGGTTCATATTTTGTCCTTTGCCTGGGACTCAGAATTGAGGACCAAGGGAGTTCTCTGTTTCTTCCACGTACTCGGCAGCTCGCTTCCAGATGCTGCATAGCCATGTCCTTCCACTTCATGTGGAGACCAAAGCCTGCCCTGGGTTCCTTCCTCATGGTAAAAGCTGAGCGGCTAATGGTATAGCTCAGTCTTACAGCACCTGACTAGCATGAGCAATGGCCTGGATTCAAACAAAGCACCATAAGGAAGAGAGAGGAGGAGTGGAACCACCCAGGGCTGAAGGTCCCATTCTTTGGACATGGACACATAGATTCAAACAGCACACCTGCTCTTCTGTCCCTCAGAGACACTTCACCAACTCTGGTCATTAGAGACCTTGCACCTTAAGGTTTCCTCTCTGCTGGTACCCTCCACACACGCACACAGTGTCCTGGCTGGCTTCTTACCAGAATTCGTCATTTTCCCAAAGCCCATGGCTTCTATTTAACACCACTGTTTTTTGCTCATGAAGGTATAGAGTAGAGACTTACTAAACACCAGTGGAATGAGGAAATAAATGGGTGGGAGCTCAGGAGCTGAACAGGCATAATGGCGACTTCTAGACAGATGGACTATGCAGATTGTCCCCCCCCCCCCCCCGTAGATCTAAGGACTCATGTTTGGGCAGGACGACCCAGCAGAATGAATTCCAATGATGTAATTCCTCAGCAACTCAGTTGGAAGAGATAAAAACAGCTTTTTTGGGGGGGGGGGGAACAATATGAACAAAGAAGAAAGAATTTCAGTGAGAAACCACACCAGAAAAGGAAGAGCCAAGGTTTCTGGTAGAGGTAAAGGCCGAATCAATGGCTTTCTGTACTGTGGCAGAGCAGGGAGCTGCAATGGCTCTAGCCCAGGAAGGTTTTCCTGACTTTCAAAGTGTCCTAGCTCTCATATACTATCAGTGTCACTCCGAGGCCCAGGCCCCACACTTGAGAGTGAGTGCCGCTCCCCCTCTCCCTGGCTGCACTTGCTCCAGTGAGCAGCATTCACAGCCTACATCCATGTCTAGGGCATACTTTCGAGCACTGCGAATAGAGCTTGCCCTGGTCTAGGGGCTCTGCAGGCTGTACTGTCTCCTCCTCCCTCACCCACACAGGGCACAGCTAACCTGATCCATAGCCATGTCAGTGTACAGTGTGCAGGCAGGATTTGGGCATGGAGTTGCTATGTCCAGCTGGACAGAGAAAGGGCTGGATTGATGGCCATGGACACTGCCTGTGGCTGACTTTAGCCCCCAACTGTGGGGAAGGAGTCCCCCCCCAAGCTCATGCTATAGTCTCAAAGGTATAGTCTCTAGAATGTAGAGTTGGGCTGTAAATTTCTCTAGTGTTTGTCTTTTTCCTCTCAATTTTTATAAATTATAAACATGTCTTGCTGAAAATTTTTTTTAAAAGTTGTTGCTAATGACAATATAGTTATAAAAAACCACACAATCTTATAAATTAAGATATATATATTCTTAAAAGGTATATAACAGCATAGATTAAACTCTATGCTTTCATTTTAACTTATTTCATATAATTATACTTCTCAAATACCCAAGTTTTATGGATTTTTCTTAGTGTTACGTAATGTTCATCCATATAACTTCATCATCTGTCTATCAACAGATATTTGGGTAATAGATTTTACAATAATGTCAAATAATACTGCATCCAATAGTTTCCAGATATGCTTTTAACAGTTTAATCAGGAAATTATAATACCATATGAAATTCAAAAATTTCATCTCCATTACCAATGAAAAGTAGTATACATAAAATCACCAGACCAAATGACACTTATAGGTTAAAGAGATGCACAAAGAGTGGCCTTCTGTGCAAATATAACAGCCTACATCTGAATCCCCAGAAGCCACATAAAAGCTGACGGTGGTGGCCTTTGCCTGTAGCCCCTGTTCTGAGGATGGACAGAGACAGGTAGGTCCCAGAGGATTGTTGGCCAGCCAGTCTAAAAGCAAGCACTAGGATCATCATCATGAACAGATGCCCTGTCTCAAAAAGCAGACAGGGAAGCAGTAGAGGAAGGTACCCAAGGTCAGCCTTTGGTCCCCACATGTGCACACACATGTGTTGAGCTCACACACACAGAACATCAGATATGTATTTTTTTCTGGTTTTATACCCTCCCAGTGTTTTCAAAAGGATTGCTAAATTATATCTCATCATGTTTACCAACTTTCCACCACATACCAGCACTGAATAGCCCCTTAAATAATATTTTACTTAATATAAAAACAACCCAGAGAATCCATTTTAGACAATTAGATTGGAGATCTTTCTATTACTGCATAATATGTTTAAAGTCGTATCAGAATCTGATGCTCTGCTCTCATGTGAATTAGACATGCCAATCCACACTGGTACCCATTTCCCCAAATGACTCTGTTATGAGGTGGTAAACAGCACACACTGCTACCATCTCAGAAATCTCAAACCTAAAGCTTACATGTCCGTGTAGCCCAGAACTGTCCCATGGTCCTCTGAACTACCCTTCTGAGATTAAACGCCATTCGAATGGGGAAAGAGCTAGCTTGCTAACTCACCAATGAAACATGCCCTGAGCTTGAGAAACCCAGACTTCACCATGGTGTATTTGGACAATATATTTAACCACAATCACGTCTTTATTTGAAAACAAAAAACAAACAAACAAACAAAAAAAAACAAAACAGAAAACAAGAATAAAATCTTCCTATAGAACTTTTTAAAGACCACACAAGAAAATGCACATGGAATGTTTAGTGCTGTGTGTACCTGTGATAAACAGTGAAATGGTGCCTTGTCACCACCATCAACAATAGCAGTTTCTACCCACACATCTTACTGGGCCCATGGTAGGGATTTAAAGATGCAGGAATGCTTCCTTAGCTAAGAGGAGACGTAGAGATACATTATATATGCTCAACTACACAGTCACCCATGGGTGGGCAAAAATATAGATAGATACTTTGAAGACAGAAAAGCCTTGAGGGATTTGTGTAATTTACACAACCAAATCTATCTTTAAGGATAAACCCAGAGACCAGGCTTGGTAATACACACCAATCACCTATATTCGAGTAGGGGGTTGGGGGTGGGGCTGAAACAGGAGGATGATGAGTTCAAGGCCAATCTCAGACTATAAGCAGCATCAGACCAACCCACTACAGGAAGAAGATGAGCTACAAAGTGAAATTTTGTCTTAAAAATACAAGAAGAGGTGTGTGGGCTATCTTAAGGCATGCTCACATAAGGCTGAATGCACTGACTTTCCCTAGTACACACGATTAACCCTGGGGGGTGGGGGACAGACCTCAATAGATGCGTGTGAACAGGGCAGAATGGATAGCCTACCTGCGAGATAAGCAACTGGCAAGCTGCCAGCTCCCGCTCGCTGGCATTCATCTTCCTGTTGGAGTCCATCTGGGCGCTCTCCAGCTGCTTGCTGCGGTTCACGAGAGACTTGACCTCCGACTTCATCTTGCTAATGTACAGGCGTGCCATGGTGAACTCCTCTTCGATGACTCCATTCACATCTGCCAGCTGAGCACACAGGCAACATCAGAAGTTTGTGAAACCTGACCATGGATCCCTGAGACATCCCTAGCTTTGGGGCGAAAACTGTACCCACAGGGGGAGCTAGAAACGAATGTGACAAAGTCAAGTCCGCAGAGATGACACACAAGAAAGTTCCCATCAAAACCCACATCAAGCATGCTCCTCAGCTTACCACACACTTCCTTACAATTGATTTGAGGACGGAAAGGTAGACACGAGAAGAAAACTACTGAAGAACTTTTAAAGGAGAACACTCCTTGGAAGCCTCTCCCTGTCTACAATAGCGACCCAATGTCCCTAGAGGGGCCCTTCATAATCTTGTCTGTAGAGAACTCCCTCCCAGCACATCAATTCTCCACTCCACGCTCTCCACCGTGGTGAGGAGCCCAGTGTCTACATGCAATGGCTGAGCTGTAAAAGTCTGTCACCACACCCGTCAAACAGAATCTCAAATGCTGGAGAACGCACCATTCATCCAGCACCTGCTTGCATAAAGATTCCCACGCTTAGCTCTCTGCTGCTACCAATCTCTTCCTTTGCCTTTTTGGAGCTGCCCTTCTTAGTAGACAGTAACCTACTTTTTAAAATATCTAAGAACAAGCCTAAGTTTACATTGAGAATAGAAGGTTCTGAAGGAACTCCTGAATGAGGTAGCTCTGGTTTCTAATTTTCAGAACTTGACTGGAAACCGAAAATGGAAACAAGGTATTGGGTTAGACCCATCTGCTGAAATGAGTGGTACGCAAGCCGAGCCATGAAGAAAGTAGCTTTGTGTGTACTAGAATTTAACCACCAGAGGGCAGCCTTGCACCTCAGCAAGACTATGTCCCAGCAGAATCCAGCCCAAGAACGCCAGCAAGGAGTCTAATGTCCGATGTTCAGTGTCTTCCCACTAGTCCCCTTTCTGCCCCTCCCACGTCTTCAAATGTTATCATTGCTTTCATTAAGTCATATATTTTTTCATGTAAACATTTGAGAACTGAGAAGAAAAATATATTGGGCATGAGCCCTGAATATTGGTAGCAAACATGAAGTATATAGTTTTGCGTACCTGTATTGTGATTTTAACCTTATAAGAATTCAACAATACCTAACAATGACTGCAGCATAATGCTAAGTGAACAGCAGGAAAAGCTACAATTATCAGCTGTGACTCCCCTTCATGGAGCCCTTGCTAAGCTTAAGTTGGGTTGTGACTGCCTGAGATCTGCCTCTCAATACTGCTCCTCATTCCATCCCTCCCATAATGCAACAGCACGGATACACTTGCAGCCTTTGTCATTGGCCCAGCATGGAAGAAGGCTCTCTGAGAATACCATGATCTATAAGTCAGAGTCATCAATGAAATTAACTAGGGCATCTAGTGTCTGGAACCTAAAAATAATCCCCAAACATGCAATTAAGTATTTAAAAATACTCTCATCATACTTGTGATTTCCAGCAGGAAGGACCTTTAATGGCAAAGCACAGACACGCCTTGATTTCATTAATGTGTTCATCAGCAATGTGTAAGAACTTAGCATAAAAATACCTTTCCTTATTGTTATCAGCAGGAGGTGCCAGCCTCCCATAAATCAGCCCCATGTGGTCCTGTGAGCCTTTAATCAGCCCCATGTCAGAATTGCACTGCTCGATGCCAACATGTGGCTCTAAAAATTAACCATCAAGCACAGAGCAGCCAAGCTGGGACTTAATAGATTAACCTGCCACCCTAGCTGCACTGCGGCTATGCTCACTCACGGCACTCATAAACACTCAGCTTCGAACAAGGTGGAAAGTCCCAGATGCTCAGCCTAGACTTGCAGCACCATCCAGTGGCTTTCTGTTTCCCAGCAGGGTTCCCAGGGTTCAACCACTGCCAACTCTCTGAAGGATCATTGGGTAAAGGTAAAATGTTTACACTCAAGAGATTTTGTTGTCAGGTTCATGAGCAGCAAGTTAAGGAACACCATTCCTCCATCCAGTGTCTTCAACAAACACTGTAACTACTCAGTCCAAGGGGCTTTGTCACTGGAAAGCTATGCCCGTCAAAACTGTGGGCCCTAGCATTGGGAGTGAGGGACAGGCTGTGGGGTCATTGCCATCCTTGGAACACAGTCCAACAGTACACGGCACAAGTGTGAGGCTGACTTCATCTAACATTAACCCATTAGAGGTATTTTCATAATTCTCTACTCTATTGTTCTGGTTAATGACAACCTATACTGTGGCCAACCACTGTTGTTCTTCACTGATAACATTCTTTTTCTCTTCCTTCTCATCCCAGCTTTGAGACAACTCTAGAGCCCTCTCCATTTCCCTCCCTTTCTCATTTCTTGTCTTCGGGGCACCAGTATGCATGACTCCAGGGTATAAGCCATTCATGGTAATCTTATTCTCCTTTGGGATAGTCCATATGACCTATGCCTAGCCAGCTAGCATAGGCGACATCTACTGGGAATTCCCAGCACATAGTCCCCTCTCCTGGATAAAAAGTAGTCAGTGATGCAGCCCACACTGCTTTGGATGTAAATGAACGAAGACTTGACAGTTGGTGCTATAGCAGTGATCTTGCTCCGAGAGGCAAAAGCTTAAAAGTATGAAATGAAACAGGCTAAGGACAGGCAGAAAGGAAATAGAAAGGCTGGGTCCTCTATATTATGGAGCCACTGCAATGAAACAAAATTAGTTTCTCTAACTTTAATAAGCCACAAGTCATCTTGTTAAAAGATAGAGTCTGCTTCAGTATGTCTGAGGTCAGCCTGGGGTCTAAATTGCTAATTAGCCCCAGGTGATACAGATGACCCCGGCAAGGAGGCTCTGCCTCCTCCTGTTGCACATAATTAAGTGTGGTTTATTCTTTCAGCCCCTGCTAGCTGCCTATGACTTTCAGCTGGAAGCTTTCTCACTGTGTCAGAGAGGGCAACTGAGAGCTGGCCTGCAGCTTCTCCCAGCTGAGTCCCAATGTCGGGACAATGCAGGTAAGGCTGAAGAGAAAAAAAACCAAGTCACACAAAACCAAGACTGGAAGATGCTCCCCAGCTCTGAAAGGCCAATTGTTCCTCTCCTCCATCCCCTCCCCCAACCCCCTGCTTCATGCACTGGCTCTTCTTTTCCTGCAATCAAGTATTTCCTAGCATGCCACACATGCAGAGCACAGCCCTGAGCCTCTGGGGCTGCAAAGCCTGACTCAGATCACACCAGTCAGAGTAGCAAGAGAGAATAGAAGTCTGGCTCACAGTCTTCACATCGTTGGTGCCAATAATTCCACCTATCTCTCCCAGATCCTTGAGGAGCAGGTTCAGGATCTCTGTAGCCCTCTTCTTCTGGTGGTTACTAAGCTCTTGTAGCTGACTCAGCTCTCGCTGGGTTGTTGTCAGTGTCGTCTGGAAAACAAAGTCAACCACAAGTTACCAAGGTGGTCCGTGGATGCCCACCTGCAACCTCCAGAGCTCAACAGCCCATGCCAGACCCAAACAGCCCATGCCAGACTCAGCTCTTTAATCATTCCTCTGATCTCAGTGGAAGAGAACTCTGAAAACTGATTGATGCTCAGCACTTGGTTCTGATACAGGAACTTAATTCAGAGATGTTACCTTGGACAAACTATATATGTATTATTAGTTGGTAATAGCCATGCTAGCAAAGTGAGTTACTGAAAATGAATCCAGGGCCCAGAGCATGGCTCAGTGGGTCAAGGTGAGAACTGACTCCAGCAAACTGTTCTCTGACCTCCACCCATGCACCATGAATATAAAAATAAATAAAATGTAATACAGCCTTTTAAGTAAATAAAAGGTTAGAGAGACGGCCCCATCAGTAAGGTGCTTGTGGCACAAGCCTGAGGACCTAGGTTTGATTCCTAGAGACTGTATCTGGGTCTGGTGGTGCACACTTGTTATCCCAGGACTGAAGGATTCCTGTGGCCCATTGACCAGCTATCTACCATACTCGGTGAACTCCAGGACAATGAGACTATCTTGAAAGACAAGACAGACAGCACTGAAGAAGGATGCTGAAAGCTGACCTGGTCTCCACGTGCACACACTGGTACAAAGAGAGAGCCTATGTTTATAGGACTTAACTACATTTCTACCTCACCAAATGCTGTTTCAGCCCCCTTGTTCTAATTCAGGTTCCCCAGCTCCATGCTCAGACAAAGATCTGCTCCCTGGATTATGTCCAAATACCCTGAGTAATGGGTCTGGAATCAATAGCCCAGACAAACATTAATGAGGATAGATAACAACTTAGAACATCTAATCCTCGGGGAAGCCAAATTAAAAACTGTAATTCTTCAAAATTACGCAAGTTCCACAGCAGAGCTTCTTCATAAGCAGCAAAAGCTTGATTTTCTCACCAAACTTCATCAAATTAACCTCTTTTCTATCCTCCATGTTTGTTGCCAGGAGAAGCAATGTGTTCTTCACTCAGCAATAGAATAGCCTTCTCTCAGCATCTGGGTACTAACTCGGCCTATGCTCCCAGGGCCTTGCAAGTTAATTCAAAGGCATGTGCAGCATGTCACTATAATTTACTAAAAATAGTATATTAAAGCAGTCTGATAATAGTTTTTCTGACACAAAGTGAGAAGCATACTATAGGAAATCTTGCCTTGCTTTAAGATGCACAACACACAAGGGACAAGCTGTACGAACCCAGGGAAACACTAAGCAGAAGAGGACCAGCGGTCCTTAGTGAGTCTGCAGTGATCGAGATCAGTAATGCCAACTGTGTCTCACCTTATTTAACACCACAGACATGGCAGCCCTGTCTCCTAGAAACCATTAGGAAGGCCTTTCTTCCTTCATGCAGTAGGATGTGGGGAGCACGCAGCACTTCCTGTCTACTCCATGGTCAGCCAGTGCTTTCCTCCCCACCTGCTCTAAGCACCCAGGACTGATGTTTCCATAAGGCCTGGTGCCCTTGGTGCCTCTGCCTGAATGGCCTGGTGTCCCTACAGGACACTAGGCTACAGCCACTCAACTTCTCTGTGAGCCATCTCCAGGCAGGAAAGGGCATGGCACCTGCCACATCACCAAATGTTCACTGGCCACAGCAGACTGCCTGTCACTAGCTCACCAAGTAAAATCCAAAGCATCTGGCAAGGGAGGAACCAGAAATACAGCAATATTCTGGCTGGAAGCAAGTTTACCTCTGTCCTCCCAAAGCTAGGACAAGAAACTGGTGAGCGACGTCATTCAGTAGGATGTAAAAACTGGACCTGCTAACTCCTGTGGGTCCCCACCTTTGCTCTTTAGTAACAATGCTTTCAGAGTCACTCATTGATCATCCTTACTTCACCAAACAGAGGTCCTTGCTAAATGCTTTACATAAACCGTCACTAACATACATGCCACTGGAGAAGCACATTATTGCCATTTTGATAAATAAAGCAATGAATACTCAGGACATTTAAACATTTTGCCTGAGGCCAAAGAGTCATAAAGTCAAATTTCTCACTGAGCTTTTTCTGGATCTGGAATCTGTGTTTAACTATTTCCAGAAAGCACTCTTACAGATGTCATCAGCTTCCTGGGTGAAAACCAGCTGTGACAGGCAGTCTGTGGTGAAGGGACTGCTGGAGAGGCCTCAGGGAGCAAGCCGAGTCTTACACTGATAAGCATTCAGCCAACTGCCTTCCTATATAAGTCTGTTAACAAAGAAGTCCCTCCCCCTTCAACAGCATTGCTCCAACCGTTTTCTGGGCCAGCTCATCAGTCAGTTGCTCGTTGGCCCTGGTCTTGTCCTCTACTTCCTGTGACTTCTGGTCATAATTGACAGCCAGCTCCTCCAGGGCCTGGAGGACTTCTTTCACCTCGTCTTTAGCTGCCTCGTTTTCAATCTGGAGGCGTGTCAGCTCCTCCTGGATCTTTTCATAGTCCCTTCTCGTGGAAGCTAGAAGCTGGGGAAGGAGAAGTCCAGGTGAGTGCACTAATTATACCTCAGTGACCTGTGCTCTACATGCACAAAGCAATTTTAAAACCAGATACGGGAGAGCAAGTTGGAAGCATTCAGGCTGTGGAGAACTCTCACTGTGTGTTACGGATGCTAAACACATTTTCAAATGTTATTTCAGAACTCTTTTTTTCTTTTTTTTCCTTTTAAGTTTAAGAGTTTTATATGCTAAGTCGAAGACTGAGACACACACACATACACACACACTCACTCACAAACACACACACACACCCCGCAGGGCACTACAGCCGGCTGGCTTTTACATGTTAAACAAAAGACTGGAAAACCGTTTCTAATGACTACACTGGCAGATCCTTTGAAAACGGTGCCACGATTTCACATTGTTTTCACAATTTGAAATTTCACATTGATTTCACAAGTTGATTTCAAAATCATCCAAACAGTACTTAAAATGAAGTCACTTTTCCTTAATGTCTATCAGAACTGTATAGAAGGACACACCCCGAACACAAACACTCAGTAAAATGAGTTCTTGGGCTTGTGTTTTATTTAGCTGTTACCATTGTTATTTTCTGATATCCTTAATGAATGTTTATCGATTTGCAAGGAAAAAACATGTTAAAATTTGAACGGTAAAAAAAGGAATTGATCCAAGACAGCTGAACCACTCTTGGAGATGCAAAGAACAGCGTGGAGGCAGAGAATAGAAAACATAAGCGAGTGGCCTCAAACACAGTTGAGATAGGAACCCAGTAAATATGGTTCACGTGACTCTAAAGGCACAGACTGCCTCCCTGCAGAATCACCATTATTACATTGTAAAGATGATGGGAAGCAGAGAGGAAGGAAATGGTTACAGTGCTTCCTGGGTGTGGGGGACTGAGACTGGGAATATCGATCTTTGCCACCTGCCGTCACTGTATGAGACAATCAGTGGCACTTTAGCAACGAAGCATCTTAAAGCACAAAGGAGAAAAAATACTTAAGTGATTTCAGCAAGAGAATTCTCTCTCAGGTAGATTGGCTGGCTGTGCTTTGCTTGGGTCTCTGTTTATAACATCCCCAGCAAAACGGTGCAATAAAGACATTTATTGTAGGACTGAATGCTGGCGGAGGGAGCCTAGAACCAGGTGGTCTCCTTTTTACTGTACCAAATACATGGTTAACAGCACTATGGCCCCGGCTGGCTTTCTTCTCTTATGTCTACTTTTTATTTTTGGTTCCCCTGTAGAGCAGGTGGACACAGTCCGTGCTAACACACAGGCCAGACTTTTGCAACGGCCAGGTTATAGAACCAGCCCATCAACAGATGACTAGGTAGAGAAAATGTGAGAGGGAGACAGACTAGATGAAGGGTGATGGACAAATCAATAGACAGGTAACTATATGCTGGGGAGGCGGACAACAGACAGATGGTTTAATAAAGATACAAATACACTCAATGAAGTTTTATTCAGTAATAAAGAAATAGGCGATCATGTCATTTGTAGGAAAGGATCTGAGACATCATCATGTTAAGCAAAATAAGCCAGACTCGGGAAGACAAATGTCACATACTCTCTGTTCTACATGGACTCTAGAGGGCTTGGGAATGGAGCAACAGGGGAGGTCAGTGAGGCAGCTAACGGGGTGAATACAATCAATTACACTCAGATGGGAAAACCATTCTGTTTATATGGGGCAGTTCATAGAAGTGAAGTATCCTAAAATAGCAGTGTGCTGCTACACTGAGACTAAGCAGGAACACCCTCACCCAACCGCCAGGAGAGAGATTATCTGCCCCTTCCCACCCCCCACCCCCAACCCCTGCCCAAGACTAAGTACAGCACAGAGTAACTCCCAAGGCAAGCACTTGCTGTCTACACACAGCCACAATCAACCTTTAGCAGGCACTGATAGGAAAGCTACCACGAAATCTCCACATGCTTTAAGGTTTTTAAAAAGGTTATTTGCAAATGGTATTTCTAGGACTACTATTATCAATTAAAAGTAATTTTTTAAAAACCCTCTGTAAAAAGGAATTCATTGTGTCTGTTACCTCATCCTGATCCAACATCTGTTGCTTCAGCTTTTCAGCCAGCTGGCTCTGCTGGTTAATTTCATCATCCTAAAATGAAACATCATGTTTAATTTTTGGTTAGTTGTGTCAGTTTTGATATCCTGGTTTCCTTTCCAGAATCAGACACCAAGAGGCCAGTCTGGAGTTCACTCATTAGATGAGAAAAGTGCATTAAGAGACCATTCCAGGAGCTTGTTAATTCGTGTATTTCATCACCCAGCGTTCTTTTTAGGAAATGTATTATCTACTCAGAGAACCCAAATCCTGCCCATCCAGAAACCCGAAGTTTTATACTTGGGAACTGAAAGGGACTACACAGACATCCTTCCCCAGACAGATTCTGTAAACAGAATGGACTGTCAGGCACATCTGTGACCAGGAATGTTGCCAAGGGACAAGTGAAGGAAGAACCACTACACCATGCCCATTTACTTAAAGTAGAAAAACTAGTGCTTACATGGAGTTTTCTCCAGTAGACGGCCCTCTTGACTGGCAACCAATAGTCTTGCCAATTGAAAGGCAAAACAAGCAAAGAAGCCCTGCAGCCGCTGGGTGTGCACACAGGAAAACAACAGCTCTCTTCACCACCACTAGGTGTTGCTGTTGAGAAAGCAAGAATGCTCTGCCTGGCTCTCTCACCACCAGCAAGCCACCTCCAAAGAAGGACAGGCTTGAGGCACAACCACTGTGGAAGAATGTGGTCTTTCCTGCCCTGTTTTCATTATTTCAAGTGAAATTTTAAGAACATTCTGTGAAAATATGACAATGTGGCTCCATGCTCACATCTTCCTCCGTTATAAAAGTCCGATTGGCACCCTGAAGCAGTCAAATAGATCTCGGTGTGTTACACTGTCCCAGGTCCTCTCTTGGTGTTTTCCTCATTAAAGACCCCTCTCCTGCACTTTGGATCTGTTTCAGAGGTGAGGTGAGACGGGTGAGTGGCAGAGCCTGGTAACAGAACCTGTTTGCCACAGATATCTGCAACATGTGTGGTGGAGTCTACGCCAGGGCTGGCACGGGTTAAGTGATGGTGTTGCTGGTACTCTTCAAGGAGCAGCAGCACCCTTACCTCTGTAGGGTAAGCTCTGCACACCCTTAACCTGTATCTTTGGTCTTTCCTACATACTTGGTCTCACTAGTCTGCACTGAACTTTATATCCCAATGTTTCCTCAATGGCTGTATAAAATATTGATTATTTTCCTCCTGACTCAGATTTCTGGCAAAAAGTATTAGAGAAATTGCAGCACAGCAAAACTGCCAAAAACTGGCACTTCCACAGCTAACTCGCTGTGTTGTAGGCCATGGTTTGCTTCAACTCCATACATTTAGCATGGCAGTTCCGAGGACCAATTTTATATTTCTGCTCCTCAGCACAGGAAGAGTAAAGAGCTTAACATAAAAACCCAAAAAGTTCAACCTCATCTCTTCCCCAAGGCAATGAAACAAAACAACTCAAAATCCACAACTGCCCCCCCAAGAAGGGGGGCAAGGTGACTTGCGTTTGCACACTGCACTCTTGGTAAAGGCTAAAGATGTAGTCTTCCTCTCTGACAGGTGACAAGCTAAGGTGTGATGAAAAATCATCCAGGAAAGTGAAAACAGGACTCCATGAGAAAGCAAATCAGCGCTAGAGACAAGTCTTGAAGTAGGTTTGCGCTTTGTGAGGACAACGTTCTAAGGAATTAGTGTTGTCTGTTCTGATTTCATTGTAATTTCCTAAGCCTTTCTGAATAAGGTGTGCTGTACTTTCTGCATGTCAAGTGTATCTCTTAGGATATGTTTAAGCATGCTCACCCTGAGATAAAAGATTTCAAAGCACTTTTCAAAAATTAATTTTGTAGTTGGGATTTTTCTTATAGTCACCTCAGTTGTCAAAAAGTCACTAGATCTGGAGATGTTTTTTGATAAACAGTCATTAGTACAGCGTGTAATCAACCTATAATTCTTGAATTTACTGCCTTCAGTGAGAAAGACAAAGCCACCATCAATATTTTTATGCTAGAACCCAGCCCCCCATTATACTGACACTCCATCATGTCCCCGTCTGAGGTATCTTCTCTGTCAAGCAAAGAAAACACACAGAGAAGACTGTTGAGAAACCTGGTATTTATAGTAACTGTTATGTACCTAGGACTTTTAGTCCCCACAGCAATCGTTGAAGTGCCATCTGTGAGCCCTGAGTTACAGATAAGAGCGTACAGGCAAGCAGGGCATCTTCCCTGCGGCTCTTATCCTTAAAGCGCAAGCTTTTCAATCAAATATCCAGACCTTGGGTTTATCTCTTCTTGGACCCATGAGGAATGGCACAGAGGGCTTTGGAGAAACTGTGTAATCTTTCTCCCACTGTGTCCTAAAAAGACTTAGTGAGGTTAACCAGTTCCTTGGTTAAAGGGCTAAGGCCAAAATGAAATGAGTGTGGGGTTCAAGGTCAGAGCTATGAAAACTCATTCTTGTTCTAATAACTACAGGCTGTGAGAACGTAAGCCACCCGGCTAATGCCTCACTTCATCTCACAGACTTCCATTCAATAACCAAGAAGACACTGTGTCCCAACTCACGAGTTCTCAAAGTAGCTAAACATCTAAATCATCGGAAGCATGGGGCTCCTCTCGAGTCTGAGAGGACACATGAGAATGACAGCTGATAGGACACAATCAAGCGGCTCACAAATAGCTGAACAGTAGACCACAAGCTTTGATGCCTTCTCGGGCATCATCTCTGGGTTCTGTTCTCCCCTGTATCTCTCAGCATCACAGAACCAATGCTGATCTGCCATCCCAGATTCTGTAGGTGTGGGAATCTGGAAAGTGAGGAAGAGATTGCGTGTGGTTTTTCCTCACTGTTTAAAACAATAGCAGTTCTAGGGAGAAATCAAGAAGTTTGCATAAACGATTAACTTACTATTGATCTACTTTTACATTGAGGTGTTGAGTATAATCCCAGGTTTTAAAATGTACGGTGGGGAGGAGACTCAAAGCATGAAGGGCAAAGTACCAGTGCTCATGGGTATGGGTATCTTCTGAGATGTGTTTGTGGATCTGCAGGGTCATCCTGCTTTAATGTTTGGGTGACATATAACACCCAGAACCACAGACAAGCAAAGGAGAATCCTCAACCAGTCACATTCAGCTTGCAAAGGTGATACCAGACTCTGAGGCTGTATCTCAAAGAAAGAGCCCTGTAAGATTAATGGTGACATTCCCAGAACAAAACTATTACATCTAGGCCAAAGGTGTCCCCAGAGCACCTGAGCTGAACCACCACAGAAAAAGATTAAACCAGACTGAAAATACCAGCAACCTTGATGAAATGAACTACAAGAGCTGAGGATAGCCCAAGGACAATATGCCAGGATCACATGACATACTGATTTAAGTTTCTGGGCCTCTGGGATCCCTACGTGGACCTTTCCTGGGGATGAGTGATGCCTGCTTTTCAAGGAGTCTTCTTCTCTGTTTTAACCTTTGCAGTCACATGACTATTTGAGTTTGTCCTAGGAGTAAGCATCCCCAGTTAACGTGGTCAAACTGCATCACTCAACAGTCTGCCTCTGAAAAGAGCTTCCCAAGGAGAAAGGTATCAGTCTTTAATGTGATTAGGTCCGAAGCTCAGGGCAGTAGAGCTATGTGATTAACCTCACACTTGAGGCTTAGGAGTCTCCTACCTTGTCCCTTGACTTCTCCAAGAAGAGAGGGAGAGGCACGGAGAAGGAGGAAAGAGACAAACACACCCATGGACACTCACATAGCTGTCCTCTCCTGCAATAATCTACTCAGGCAGACAGATTTCTGGAAGTGAGGTCTATCTAGAACCTCCCCCCCTCCCCCCTCCCCCACACACACTCTTTTTGATTAGAACTTCCTACAGTAATCAAGCTATCAGGAAGATATACACCCATAGTGGTCTGCAGCCTACCTCAGCTCCAGGGGGCTGACTGCGCATGCCACCTTCAGTCTTTGTACCAGAGGGAAGACTACCAGTCTCTGGCTAATGTATACAGCAGGCACACAGAAGCTGCTTTCTGAGAAAGCACTGACCCCACAAGGCAAGGAAAAACAGGATAAAAGCCTACCATCTTTATCTTCATTTTGTATCTCTCTTTACTTTGTGCCAGTCACCTGATTGACTCTGCAGAGAATCACTGAGGGAGTGCCTATCTAAAAATCCAGGATACCTAACCTATCTCATCCCCTTTCAAGGCACAGTACAAAGAGTAACTGAGGCACTTTGCAATCAGTGTCCTGTCCCAGACTCCCTCAAAGGTACCTGAATGTCTGCAGTTGCTAATCCAAACCTGTAGTGCCCTTGCATTCCAATAACAACAGAGCCTTGGAGACATGTTATCACACGGTAAGATCAGTCTTCAAATGGGAGCTCTCAGCAGCTGGGAACTGACATGTCCACACAAGCAATATTTCTTGGAAGTATCCAGTAGAACCTAACTGAGACAATCGCCACACATTGACCAGGATGGTGGGTTTCGTTATGTGTATCTCTTGCCTGCCACCCCAGTGCCTCCCCTGTTTAAACATAATGCTCAGGTCTGTGCCCCGAGGATGGAGTTGGGGTCCATAGAGCCCCTTCTTTATTCTTCCCCCTGATGTGGCAACAATTATCTTCTTATCTCTTCACCATTAGGAGATAACTTATCTCTTTAACTGGCCCACTGGGGCTGAGTGGAGTCTTTCGGCCCACAGAGACAGGGCTCCTGCCCTGAACCACAGACCTTATCATCCAGCTGTCGGTACAGACTAGCGATCTCCTCGTCATACTTCTCTTTCTCAGCAGAGATGCCATCAACAGCAGGCGTGATGTTATCTAGGATGGGTGTGTTGTCGCAGGGCTCCAGGTTCTTCTGGTCCTTGGCGCAGATCTGTTCATCCTCCGGCACAGCTTCCCCTGAGGAAATACAGCAGGCAGGGTGCTGAGGACTAAAGAAATCAAGTATGCAACCCTCCAGGAAGAATTCTAAAAACAGTCGTTTCCGGTGACAAAGGCACAGCAGACAGGATAGAGTCCTTGTGCAGAGCTAAAGTCCATTCTTTCTGTTTGGGGAGAAAGGCACAGCTAATTGACCACTGTTAGACCAAGAATGCATGGCAGAATGGCCACAAAGTTGATCCAACTGATCCAGCCCTAGCACTGCCTGGGAGCTCCTGCATACATTTTTCCTTTTGTGGGGAAATAAACTAGTGCTTACTAGAATCATATTCTCTCTAGTCACTGATTCAAAAGGAAATAGACCTCTGAGGCATCCTAATTACCAATTAATTATGTTACTGTGTTATTAGTAGAAACAGCCAAAGCAAGGAACACCGCACCGCTGTTTAACCGGACCGCTGTTGGACTCCACTCCTCCTAATCTCAGACTCTTGGGAGCCAATGGATATCAGGGCAGCCTGGACTCAAGGACTGTATCAGCCCTGCAGGATCACCAGCTCCACCAGCACACTCTCCCCCAGGAAACACGAATTAATTGGCTCTGCTGGAGAGTTCAAATAGAATAATTTCTTGTGATGTCGGGTAGTCCCAAGAAAAGAAAAGGCAGCCAATCTCGAATCTACACACCACTTCTCAGCCTGCTGAGCAGGGTCTGCTGGGCCTTCAAAGGAAACACTCCTCGATTTGACAATGCTGATGGGGGAAAAGGCATGGATCTCAAGCTAGCCAAGGGCTGCCCCAACAGGAAAATCATCATGCAAAGACAGAATGCAGGAAACAGGTTCTATGGAAACCACACAGCCTGACTCCATCTTTCAGTCTGAATATTTGAAAACAAACCCACACCAAAGACACTTCTCCACCACAGTGCGGCCAGCAACTTCACTCCAGCCTGAGCATCAGGACACCTCAGGCCTCACTCGGCTTCTCAGCTCATAATATTCGTTCTGCAAAAATTTCCCAGAAAACTGCCCTGAGCCAAAAGTGGGGGGGGGGGTTTGAGGGGGGAGAGGAAGGACAGAAGAACTGGGAAATACACTGATCTTTTGTGAACAGTGTAATCCATGCCTCAAGGAGCCCACCTGAACACAGTGCGCATTATCTCAGTATACACAAAACACTGGGATGCCCTGGCTTGTGTGCAGGCTTCTGTGTAAGTAAAGCTAACACCAATGGCTTCACTTTGTGTCAGTTCCATCTAAAGCAGCAATGGGAAGCAACCCCTAGATGAACCCATGCTTCGCTGCAGGTAAAACAAAGCCTCCCTACGTCCCCCTTTCAACCAGACTACACACTATGTATGAGCATTTCTCTGAAATTATTGACCTGAAATAAAACCATATCATGGTGGCCTCTGAGCTGAACCTGAACCAAATCAGTATATCACCCAATTCCAATCGCTGGTACAAAACAATCATCAGCAACGTTAGCGTGAGGAATGAATTGCAGATGAGAAGATACAGACATAATTTCTAACCACCCAGAAAATTCAGAATATGCCCTCCAACAACTCAGGAAATGTACAGCACACATTAGAACCTCTTTTTCCTTTCTAACTCTATTCTTCTTAAGAATCTGACACTGACACTTTGTGAAAGTCCTGCATATGGTTATATTTTGGATTTTTCAGGAATAGTTTATAAAATCTGGGAAACACAGCAATCCACTATTAATTTAATCTTCCTGCTTCAACATGTTGAAGGTGAAATTCTTAACTGTACTGACCTGACCAAGAAATCCTCCAAGCATGACCATATTACCCACAGACACTTACTGCAGAGAAAGAGATAAGATCCACGACCTCTGGAAGAGATGTATTTCCTGCGAGCTTCGGTTCCAAATGGCTGGACAGGCAATGATATCTGTAGGCTACATGAACTAAGGGCTCCCCCCCCCCCGCCCCTTTTAAATCCATCTGGGCAGGCAGAGGCCAGGGATTAACGCCTGTGACCTACAAGTGACCTGCTCAAAACAAGTCACAGATCTTGATTTCCCCCTAAAGCTGTCTTCCTCTGACAACAGCATTACTGAGGGATAGGTGATGCCCCAGGTTACAGAGGTCCAGAAAGTTGACCCTGCTGCTATGGTGTCCTCGAAAATGACCAATAGACTGTCATAAACATCTCCAGTGCTGCAATGGGATCCTGAAGCCAAGCTGCACATTTTCACAGGTCTAATTAATCACAGGCATGTAGCCTGTTTAGCGTCTTCATTCGCTTTCTGTAAAAAAGAGGAAGCTACTCTCCTTTCATCATAGAATTGTTCTGAGGATGCAGGAAGACAGTAGATGTCAGGAGCAAGGCCAGCATCACAGTCTGAAGTTCACCTCTGCTCCCCGAAGAGTGGGCAACTGCACATGCTTGGCAGTTCAGTTATTCGTACTGAGTCTCTCAATTAATTTTTCTCGTATATTCAAAATACCTTTGTGCCCAAGTGGTCTTTTAAAAAGTAAAACACCAAACAGTTATGCAAGTCCATTTCAGGGTAGGTTTTTTTTTTATCATTATGAAAACGGTGTTTGAAACCCACAGCAGCCTTCCTGGTTTCTCGTGAGCACGCTTCTGAATCAAAGCATTAACACGTCTCCCACAAAGCTACATGTAAACAGCAAGCTCTCGCCAGTTCATATTCTAAAGGTCAGGCAGGCAGGATTAATTTTTTTTTTTTTTGCAACAGCAATTCAGATGGAGCTGAACAAAGCAGCCACATACGGAAGCAAAAGCAGCACAGCTCCTGCCCAGGGAGGAAGCAAAGGGTTTCCAAACACCACTGCCCTTCAAAGGACGGGGGAATGACTTCCAGAAGCGACCCTGGTAACTATGCTGTCCAGCTCACAATGATGTCTAGGGACTGTAAATTCCGAACACCATGCGAGAGCTGACATCAGGCAATCTGTCTCCATGGCAATCTCACCGTATTAATCGAGAATATTCCCTGCACTGCAGTGAACACCACAAGATGATTATAGAATAACTGACTGTAACAAAGAGGAAGGCTGCAAACCAACCCTGGACGAATAATGCCCTCAATCAACCAGGGAGAAAGAGAAACCACCAAGTGGAGATTAGCAGTGATTTTTATTTTCTCTCTGTTTTATTAAAAGCAGATTTCTTTTAGTCCAGCCCACGAGGCTTGTATCTGCTGCCTATAGAACTTCTAACCTTGGAAAACGTCTGGTTTCCTGTGCTGAAAGGCCTCCTGTCTTTAAATAAGCATCCTGGCATTTACTATTGTCAGCTGTAATTACCTTTAAGGACTAAAAAGATCTGTGTTTACACAGGAGCATTCTTTTGGAGCATACCTATACGGCTTGCAGAACCTTCTAATTATAAAATAAAAACCCCCAGAGAGCATAAATAACATTTCTGGGGGAAAAAAGGGGGGGTCTATCAATTTCAATGGATGAGAGTGGCAGACTACAAAAGAAGAAGAAGAAGAAGAGGAGGAGGAGGAGGAGGAGGAGGAGGAGGAGGAGGAGGAGGAGGAAGAAGAACCACCCTCATTAGGTCTATTAGTTAAAAATTCTAAAATGGATTTAATGGATTTATTTGGATCTTTATTTTCTTTAGGAATACTATTAGACTGCCAGGAAATCATTAAAATTTCACACATGAAATAGCAACAAGCTAGTAATTCTTTTCCTAAGTTGAGTCTCCGAAGCCTCTGGAGAACAAGAGCGGTAATTGCATTTTCTCAGCCACTCCAGGGCAGGGATTTGCAGGTCACTCACAGCTTCCACCAGAAACCACTGTCGATCTGGCAAACGAGGTGTTTTGTTTTAATACCAATTAAACAGGCCTAGTGGCAAACCTAATGCTAAGCAATTTCTGTATCGAAGACACTAAAAGGAGATCTTTAAGTTGCCAGATGGGCAGGAACAGCTGGCTGCAAGATGTCATTATATAAATGTGAAGTTTAAAAAAAAATCATTCCTTTATGAGACTGCTTTGCATACAAATAGCATCTTTCACCCTCGTTCCTAAAAAGATTGTAAGCAGCCTCTGCACCCCCTAATCCTGTCTAAAGCAATTTTCTAATGCACAGGCTAACCAGATCCTGTGGTCTTCTTTACATTCATGACCTTTTGAATAGGCCTCGTGGTTTGCTGAGCAGTCAGTATTTCTATTAGTTTAGCTGCACTCTCAAAGGAAGAAAGAATACATAGCAAATTAGACATCTTGACTGAAATGCTAATTCCTGTGAGCTCACACCTAAGTAAGAGTGGACCAGCACCTCCCACAGACTTAATGCTGGAAAAGTAACCCTCAACAGGCATAGCGGTCCCATTCTGAAATTCCAGCACTGGGTAAGCTGAGGCAGGAGGACCAAAGGTCAAAGCCAGCCTGGGCAACACAGCAAAATCCTGTCTCAAGAAAACCAAACAAAAGAAAGCACTTACTAGCATGATTTCCCCAGACAACATCAATAGAAACCCACTGCACTCATTGTATGCCTAATTGTTCAATAGGAGAGACCCTGCACACACACCAGACCATCTCTTCCCTGCTGCCCCGACACCTGGATTTTTGCGTCTTTTTTTTTCATGACACGAACCCCTGTAAACATTTTGGTTTGGGGACCAACAGTATGGCTAAGCAGGTCAAGATGCCTGCTGCCAAGCCTCATCACCTGAGTTCAGTCTCTGGGCAGAAGAAAAGAGTTAACTTATGAAAAGTTGTCCTCTGACATTCACAAGTAAAGTGTGGCATGTACACACACACACACACACACACACACACACACACACACACAAATAAATAAATAAACGCACGTCATTTGTAAAAATGTCAGTTGGGCAGTAACGATCAGTGCACAAAGCGGCCATGGATTTGAAGGAGAGCCGGGAGGGGTTGTGGGAGGGCCTGACGGGAGAAAAGTGAAGGAAGAGATGATGTAATAGAATCATAATCACAAAATTAAAATGCTTTTTAAATTTTAAACTTTGTTTTCTTTTTTTGGTTTGATTTTTCCCTTTTTTTCCTTTTTCTTAGAAATTACATTTTTATTCATATATCCATGCCAAAAAATAATAATAATGGGGTTGAAACTAGAAAAAGAATAGTTTTGTTTCCTCTTTCATGACTCTTTTTGAGGCAGGGTCTCTCTCTCTGTCTCTCTCTCTCTCTCTCTGTCTCTCTCTCTCTGTGGTCCAGGCTAGCTTTAACTTGGAATCTTCCCACCTCTGCCTCTAGAATGCTCTGGTATAGGCGTAAGCTATGACACTGGGACTTAATTTATTTTAAAATTTACATTTAGGTATTTATTCAGTGTATGACCATACACATATGTGTCATGGCCTGCATGTGAGGTGGAGCATAATCCACAAAGTCTGTTCTCTCCTTTCACCCCAGGACTAAACTCAGGCTTTACCTATCATACAATCAAAGTACCCACCTTTCACAGACTAGGCCACACAAAGCATGCTATCCCCACTTTTATCCTGGTCCCCCCAAATCGCCAAAATGATGTGGAAACAAACACCTGAAAGGGGGCTATCCTCCAGTTGTTTCCACTTCAGCCTTGTGCTCACACACTCAGGATGCCGTGTCTCTTCCATATTCGTCCCAGACCTTTGCTCCATTTAGGCTGGGCAGGATCGGTCACTGCTGCAGCTGCCACTGCTTGCAACCAGAGGACAAAAACTGGTTCACTGGAGGATGAAGCCATGGCCTTGTGATGACTCTCTCTATTCCTTCCTTAATAAAAAAGGTGTCAGGCAGTGGTCATGCCTTTAATTGCAGCACTATGCAGGCAGAGGTAGGCAGGGCAGATCTGAGTCCCACGCCAGCCTGGTCTACACAGAGAAACCCTGACTTGAAGAACCAAAACCAAAGCAAAAACAAACAAGAAAAGATGGGGCCTCTTCTTAGGTTGCTATGCATGTGTAGAGAGCTAGCATTCCTCAAAAGCAATGCCAGAAAGAACTAAGCTTGCAGAATATACGATCCAAGTCACGGCCCTCATTTGAGAACCAAGACCCAACTGGATGCAGGGAGAACTGCCCAGCTGGCAGTGCTGAAGGGGCTGCCATCTTAGCCACTCAGAGCTACTATGATGAAGTACCACAAGATGGGGTCTCTGGGCAACAGAAATATTTCTCCTACCTTGGAAGCTAAAAGTCGAAGGTCAGAGTGGCAACACAGATATCCTATTCTTAGATGGGGTGGGGGAGCTCTTCTGGGTTTGTCGATGACATCTCTTTTTTTATCTTCACTGAATAAGCAGCAGCACAGTCTCAGGAAATGACAGAGGCAATAGTCTTCAAGAAATAGTCACCTCTGTGCTGGCTAGCTTTATGTCACCTTGACACAGGCTAATGCCAATTCAGAGATAGGAATCTCAGTTGAGAAAATGCCTCCATAAAAATGGGTTTCAGGCAAGCCTATAAGGCATTGTGATGGTTTGTATATACTTGGCCCAGGCAGTGGCATTGTTAGGAGGTGTGGCCTTGTTGGAGTAGGTGTGTCACTGTGGGCATGGGTGAGCTTAAGACCCTCACCCTAGCTGCCTAGAAATCAGTCTTCCATTAGCAACCTTCAGATGAAGATGTAGAACTCTCAGCTCTGCCTGCACCATGCCTGCCTAGATGCAGACATGTTCCCACCTTGATAATAGACTGAACCTCTGAACCTGTAAGCCAGCCCCAATTAAATATTGTCCTTTATAAGACTTGCCTTTGTTGTGGTGTCTGTTCACAGCAGTAAAACCCTAACTAAGACAGACATTTTCTTAATTACTAATTAATGTGGGAGGGCCCAGCCCATTGTGAGTGGTGCTGGTGGTCCAGGGTTCTATGAGTGACCAGAACAAGCCATAGGGAGCAAGCCAGTAAGCAGCACCCCTCCATGGCCTCTGCATCAGTGTCTGCCTCCAGGTTCCTGCCCTGTTTGAGTTCTTGCCCTGACTTCCATCAATGATAAGCTACAGTGTGAAAGTGTAAGCCAAATAAACCCTTTCCTCCCTTAGTTGCTTTTGGTTATGATATTTCATAACCTAACTAGGACAACTCCCAAAGAAACCAAGACCTAGTACCTCAGGATCTGTGATTTCAACATGTGTCTTGGAGGGAACATAAATTTACAATGTATAGAATCAATCAAGCTTCTAAGGTTGAAACTTGGTCCAGGTGGAGGTAGGAGGGGTTAGACCTTAGATCAGCCTCTAGCTATATAACAGGGCATGCCTCTTTCTTTGTAATGTCTTGTATCACCTGTCACCACCATCTGGATTAGACACATGTCCTTATTTATCCATTTATCTGCCTACACCTGGTTTGTAATTGATTTCCTCCTGCCTTGTTTTGCACTGTATTCTCTGTGATAACGACTGCAGAAAGGTCAAGCATTCACAGGCACATATGTGTGCACACTCTTCCTTGCTCTCTCACAGCTGGAATGGAGCAGTGAAGCTTTTAAATTATACGCACACCATGCAAGGAAAGGAGTATCTTTCCTATGGAAAGCACCCATTGTCAGGGCTCCCAGAATGTCTTCACATCCCAGTGTGGAAATATCAGTACCCAAGGAATACTGAAGTAAATTAAGTAGCTGCCTCCTAGAAGTTTAGATCCAATAATGTATTCCATATTTCAAAAGGAACCTGGCAATATCCTGCCATTCCTGTATGAGTTGGGAGAGCTGACACTGCGTCAGGTACAAGGAGTGGGGAGTGGTTTGGGATAGCACCACCCCAGCCCCTCACTCTCCCTCACTGCTCTCTTTTCACCCACAGTCTCTCCCATACTAGCTGGGAAGGCAAGGTTCTCTGCAGAACACCTCCCATCTCAGCTGCTTGGAGGTTACAAGGCTGTGGAGGGAGTTTGTCAATCTCTCCTTCCCCTTTTCCCCTCCATTCTATCACCTATAAGAGCCTTGCTTCTACCTATGCCTTCAACCACAGAAAAGATCAGTAATATTCCAGGTTCCCTCTTCCGGTTACGGAGACCCTCAGAACGACCGTCTCATATGGCATCCTTTGGCTGTTTCTTGGGCACCCCAGGCTTCCTCCTCAGTGCTATAGTCCCCAGTCTGGTTCTTTTCCTGTATTTCCAGTCTAAGGGAACAGTTCTGTCTTTAAGCCAACTTAGCCAAGACAAAACCCTCAGAACCACCTTGACACCTCCTCCCTGCGTGGCTAGTCCTCACCAAACCCTGCAGATTTCTGTGTCAATACCAACCCAATCCGCTCCCTTCTCCCTTTCAACTTAACTGCCTTCCCCTTGCCTCTACCACACCTTCTTCTGCCCACCCCAGTCCTTTCTCCAGCACAACCAAGAGGCCTTCAGAACGTAGCTCTTCTTAAGTGCTCTACAGTAGAGTGGCTTCTCATTGCTGGAGAAACGACTACTATATCTATCTGCCAAGCTCATCCAGGACCACTGCTTCCCCAGTCCAGACCCCACACTGGCCTTCCGCTCAGGTCCACGGTCAATTCAGTTCCCCCCACAGGAAGCTGGAGCTCACCTTAAATCTCCTGTTTCACCCAGCTAACTGCTCTCTCTGCTCAATTCTCTATACTGCTTATTCAAGGAAGCCCTCACTGGCTTCTCAAAGAGGTTAAGTACTGCTATAAAAATCTCTGGACACACACTTTCTTTTATTGGTGTGCAGCATAGACTATTACCATACATGTATTGACAGTGACTGAAAGTTCCCTCGAAGCACAGGTCTCACCCAACTGCCCAGATTCCATGTTAAGCACACAATTATGCACTATGAATTTATTGTAGGTCTATGATAGACCAGAAACTATGCCTTACTTTCCCCAAATTACATAGTTTACGGGTTTATGTAGGATTTCACCAAAAGACTCATAAATCATACTTTTTAAAGCTATGCACTGGGAATGAAGAGGGACAGCCAGTGAAAGTGGTGGCATATACAGAAGCCAGTGGGATTTAGGACCTCAAAGAGATGCTAGGCATGCAGGAAATCAGGCAAACGAAGCAGGGCAGATTCCACAAGGTGGCACTGGATATGTCAGGCAGGAGATGAGAAATGATTAAAACCAGGTTATTGTCCAACCCACAGTGCTTCTAAGGCCAGAGGGCCAACACTTCACCAAAGAGCTTTACGAAGTGACCCAGGCATCCCACAGGGAACTGACCCGAAAGGATCCCAGAACCACCACAAAGCTTCCCAGAGCCGCCTCCCATGCCGCTTCCCACACATCCCACTCTGCTGCTCCTGCACGGATCATCACTCAACTCAGTGCAGGTGCTGAGTTATTCAATTATTCTAGCAGCTTTTGAAACACATGTGCAGCTAGAAATGCTTCCGAAGAGAAGAAAATCCTGTTATTTAGGCTACTAGGTCAGATCTTGATCCTCTCTTAAATTCTTGTTTGCCATGTAATTGCTTCTCAAGTAAATAAGTAGCTCATTGATACCCAATCCTTACTAGCAAGAAGCAGCAACAAATACCATCACCAGCAATTGGCTTCCAGCTCACTGTGCAGCTGCAAACAGACTGTGCTACCTCCAGACCAGCTCACCAATCCCCCGGCTCCCTCCCTCGGGACACCACAGGCAGCAGTAGATACTGAAATACACACACCAAAGGGAAGCAAAGGATCTGAGAAACAAATGACTTCTAGCTATTCCCATCCTCTGACACACAGCTCCAACCTGCCTTGCTTCCAGATTAAAACAGACTGCTACCGTCTGAGCTCCATCATAATGCTAAAGTCACCAAAATAATGTGTCTGCCCGGAATCTGGAAGCCACCCCTCACACCTCCCCCACAACCCACCCACCCAACGCTCGCCAGCTCTAGGAGATATTTTCTCCTATAGGACAAACCAAAGAGACTGAAGAAAGGGGAGAAAAACTAGTCATGAAGCAGGCCTGGCAGGGTCCATCTTAGCAAAGGGTTTCTTCAACCCACTGTATCTCACTCTGAGGAACTTAATGATGAGGCAGGTCAGAAAAGGCAAGTTCTGGCCAGCGATGACTTTTACTCACAAGTAAATGGCAAGACCAAAGCAAATCCTAGTTTTCATTTAGCCAAAGCAATCAGTATTAGTCTAAAAAAAAAAAAGTCTCAGAAGCTTTCCTGTAAACACCGAAGCCAGGATCCCTGAAAGTGAAGACAAGAACATACAGAAGCAGAGCATCAGAAGCTAGCCAGGCTGGGGAACTGCTCTCTCGGGAAAGCACTTGATGCTCAATGCAAGGACCCGAGTTCTATTTGTAATCCCAGAGCTGGGCAGATGGAGACAGACTGATCAAGGGGGCTCACTATCTAGTCTAGCCTAATGGGTACACTCCGGGCAAATGAGAAATCCTGTCAAAGGAGGTAGACAGTTTTCCTGGGTATAACACCCACAGCTATTCTCTAGCCTCTATACATGCTTCTACACACACACACACACACACACACACACACACACACAGAGATACATATACACCCCTGCACACATATATACACACAGACATGAATACCCCTCAATCCATACATGCACATATACACACTTAAAGAGATTGATTGAGCGACTGATCCAGGTCTCTTGGCCCACACCACTGTGCACAGGTCACAGGACGGAATGAACTGGGGCATGGTGCCCAGGAATAATAAAATAATAAGGCACTTGTCATCCCAGGAAGGACGAAGCATATGCCCCTGCCTCCTCCTCCCCGCTCTGCTCACTCTCACCATTCCTCCACCTGTTCAGCTCCATCTCCAGATGCTGGATGACACTCTTCAAGGCCTTGTTCTTTTCTTTCTCTTTTTCATATTTCTTCTTCCATTCTTCTGCTGTTAGTTCCAAGTTCACAGAGACTGTATTCTTGATGGTCTTCGCTCTGGGGTTAAAACACAGGGAATAAATTCCAAGAACTGTCATTAGCCCTTACTGATTTTATATAACCAAGCCTCAGATTCCCTTCACATCCAAAAAGGACTGAGATAGCAAAGACTTCCTGTGGTATCTACCTACAGCCTTCAAGGCTGGGTCACTGGCAATCCTACTACGGCTTTTAAAAAGGACTTACTTTAGTATGTGTGTGTATTTCTATGTGTGCATGTCTATGTGACTGTATGATAGGTGAGTGTGTGGGGGTGTGTGTGTACACATGCACATATACATGCCTGTACCCTTGGGGACCAGAAGAGGGCACTGGATCCCTGGGGGCTGGAGCTATGAGTGTTTGTGAGCTGTCTGATGTGGATGCTGAGGTCTAAACTCCGGTCCTCATGAGAGAACACTCTTAACCGCTGAGACATCGCTCCAACCTCACACTGTTATTTCTTGAGGCTCCAAAGCCATTCTTTCCTCTTCTCCTTGACATTCCATCAGCCTCTCAGTCCAACAAACTTTCATTCAAATCATGTCTCAGGGTCCCATCTTGTCTAACTTCCTCTGTGTCCTCTCAGTCTGTTTCCAGGCCTCGGGTTATAGGCTTACCCCAGTGTTCAGTATGTTCCTTCAAGCATCCCACAACCTCTGCAAGATTATTCTTTGAAACAGAATTCCCAATCAATTCAATAAACACTTACGTTCCAAACATACCAAGAAGGACGGACAAAGTCCCCCACCTCTTAGAGCTTGGGGTTTCTTATGTCAGTGACAAGAAAAAAAAAAAAAAAACTGAACAATCAGTTACTTCTCTTATTTGCCTTTGGTTCCTAGCCACATAAGTGAGGGAGGCGTAGGGGACATCATGGCTTCCTACTATCCCCTCATCAAAGGCAAGCATCAGCATACTAGAGTAAAAGGTTGGTTATTCTGAAATCATCTCACTGTTTAAAAATAGCCAGAAGTTGGGATTTTTATTATTTGTATATCCAAATTCAGAATGTCTTAAAAAACATAATGCACGACAAACGTGTCTCACGGGCATGTTTTTTTTTCATGATCTCCTAGGGTGTGTGGCTTAGGGGCGTGATGTCATGTGCATGACAGATAGACATTTAATGAAAGGAGAAGCTGGGAAGAAAAAAAATCAGGATCTGCCATCAGGTGAGATTAAACAAAAGGCTTGCCTCACCGAGGCCTGCACAAAAATGGACAGGTTCAGCCATGTCCAGGAAAACGTAAATTCCTCGTGCATGTGCCTCCTACTTGTCTAGCAGGCGAAGCTCATGTGAAAATACATGGTGTTGTCTTACTTGCTATTGACATTCACATTTTAATCTCCAAACAATTCTAAGACTGGCATGTTTGCTGGTACAGCTGATGGGCGATCCAGGTTAATTACCGTTGTCATCAGACGACACTCAGGACATGATTTCTATTTTGGCGCAAGTAATTCAACTGTCCTCCCCAGTGCTACAGATGCCATTGCAAAATTAATGCCTAAAGCAGACAACTAAATAATCCAACTGTCGAAAGAGGAGTTAAACTACATCAGTGCTGGACTCACTAAAGAATTAGGGAAATTATCATTTGCTGTACCTTGAGGCTGCTCTCCCCAGAACTGCCTCAATTCTAATTCTTCAATAGCAGTAATTTTATTACTACTTTAAGACTTGGTGCAGTCTGGCTGTCTCACCCTGCCTTCTGGGCTGTAAGCACAGTCATGGCTGTGTCCACTGTTATCAACTTAAGTCAGGAAGTGGGGGAAAAAAACCTCATAGCTAAGATGCTTGCTGTCACTGAAGGATACTCTTTAAGACTACCGACTTTACTTAAGTCATAAACAGTGCCCTGAAGACTCCAAATGGTACCAGAGAGAAAAAGCCGGAGCCCCTGTGTTGTCTCCAGGCAGTGTTACTCAGAGATACATTCCTCAAGGAAGCCTATCAAGTTTATTGCACCATAACTTTATGAGATGCCCAGAAAATTCTTTTTCTTCTCTTTCTATAGTAACCTGGGCTTGGCAGTGAAGCAGTGACCCACTCAACTTGAGGCAATTTGCCAAGTCTAACAAAGTGTGGAAAAGTGCTGAGAAAGGCGTACATTAGTAAACGTGGTGAAGCCTCAGAAAGAGAGCTAGAAGACAAACCTTACTCGTGGGAACATAATGGCCTGTGGTCTAGAGCAATCCAGCCCAAAATGAGCCTGCAGGGAAATATATACCTCGCATCCCTTCCCTCTGTCTTTGCTACCCATTTCCTACTGGCCTGACCTGACAGAGGCCAGAGGGGAGCCACAGTAGTGATGCAAACGGCCCAGGGCTAGGCCGAGACTACAGAGTCAAAGGAGATGGAATACAACCCACTCTGGCCTGGAGCTCAAGCAATGGTGCTCATCTCCAAATGGGACTTGAGCAAACTTTTGCATCCCCTGAGGCCACAAATGGAGAAATCAGCTAAGAAAAAGAGAGATAACTCTACCAAAATAGCTCCATAGATTTAAATATCTTCCATATCTTAGAAAGAGAAAGCTTGTGTGTGCACACACACACATGATTATCAGCACTTAGAAAGCCATAGTCCTTAAAATGATTACACAGTCTGAAACTTAGGCTAGAAACGGAATCGACAAATGATCCAGACAGAAACTCGCACAACTGCCATCTGATCTACAGGAAGTGCTCTACTCGCACCACAGAGCAGGAGCATGGTCCTTCAATGTACAGTTAAAACAAAACAAAACAAAAGAAAACAAAAGCTCTACATAAGGCGTGGTGGCGCACGCCTTTAATCCCAACACTCAGGAGGCAGAGGCAGGCAGATTTCTGAGTTCGAGGCCAGCCTGGTCTACAGAGTGAGTTCCAGGACAGCCGGGGCTATACAGAGAAACCCTGCCTCGAAAAACCAAAAAAAAAAAAAGAAAAAAAGAAAAAAAGAAAAGAATTCCATTCCAGCTCTTTTTCCTCTCTCTTTTCCCTTTCTCTTCTCACTGCTACCTTGCCCCCCCCTTCCAATAAACCCCCACATGGAACTGTTTTAAAAAAAAAAAGAATTCCATTCCAGATGCATCATAGGGGGAAATGGTAAAAGAAAATACAGAAAATATCCTCAAGACCTTGTGTTAGGTAAAGATTTCTAGAATACAACATAAAAGAAAAAATTGACTATAAAATTTAAAACTTCCCTCACTAAAAGTAGGATTTAAAAGGCATGTTGTGAAATAGGAGAAGGTACTACAGTACCTACAGGCAGCAGTTAGCTGGAGTAACTCCCACAAATCAAGAAGGAAAAAGCAGGCAAAGACTGAATGGGCAGTTCCTGAAAGAAGTGCCAATACACAGTGCAAAAAGAACACTAGATCCTTAGCTCTGGAGAAAAGAAAGGAGGCTGACGAGAAGCCTTTCCATGCCTGACAAGAGCTAGCCAGTGAGAAAGAGCAGCGGCTTTACCTCTCACGTTCTGCTGGGTACGGACCGTTACTATAATTTTAGAAAAGTGGTTTGTAGTGTCTGCGAAAACTATGTCACACCCTGTGACCCATATGTACTCTTACCAACAGGTATGCTCACAGGCAACGGACACTGTGATGTTATTGACAATAGCCCCTAAATGAAAGCAATCAAACACCCACCCACAGTACAACGAACACATTCAATAGAATACTATACTAGAAACACTAAACTGCTACACTCAACGGTGTGAATTAACTTCAGATACAATGATGCATAAAAGCAGCTGAATAAAAGCAGTACTATGTGATCTTATGCATGTAAGGTTCAAAGGCCTTATCTGCCAATCCCAATCCATGTGGACTGAAGTCAGGATGGTGGTTACTCTTGAGCACAGAGCACTGGCTAAGCAGGTGCAAGAGGGGGCAATGGGAGACACGTGTTTGTGTGCGTTTGTAAATGTTTATAACTGTATATATTATGTTGTGCTTCTTACTATATGTATGACATATTAATAAAAATGCATTGTAGAAATAAATTTATATAGAAAGGCAGTATCTCCCCAACTATATGTTATAATCAAACTCTAACAAATCTGTAGATGAATAAGACAGAATGGCCCCTGCCTTTTACTATGCTGACTGCTTTCCTCCTGTGGACATCTAGCCGTGTGGCATCAGTCTAGGCTACATAGTGGGATCACAGAGTGTGTTTACATAACTAAGTAGGTATTTTCAGTCAAGTGTGATAGCACACATCTTTAATCCCAGCACTCAAAGGTACAAGCAGGCAGATCTCTGGGAGTTTGAGGCCAGTCTAATCTACTAAGTGAGACACACACATGTGTGTGTACAACATGCATGCCTGGTGCCCAAGGAGACCAGAAGAGAGCTTTGGATTCCCTGGAATTAGAAAGACAAGATGGCTAAGTTGCCATATAGGTGCTGGGAACCAAACCTGTGTCCTCTGCAAGAACAGGAAGTGATTTAAACCTGAGTCATGTCCTCCAGCCAGCCCTGGGCTCTGACTTGGTTTTCGCCTTGTTTTGTTTTGTTTTTGATTTTTATTTATTGGCTTTAGAACTTTTTCATACAATATATTTTAATCATTCTTTCCCCTCCCCCAGCTCTCCTAGATCCTTCCTACCTCCCCACCCACTCATCAACTTCATGCTGAGAATGGAAGGAACAATCCTCTCCAGGGAAGAGCACACCATTTGGTATCCAGTCCTAAGTGCTCAGTCACGGAACCACTAATGCAAGTTACATTACACAGATTGAGTAGGTTACGTTTAGAATATAAGTAACAACTGGTGATAAACTGTAGACGTAGCATATAAATACACGTAACAACAACTGATGAGACATGATGAGACATGACAAGGAGGACATGATGAAAGCAAACAAGGAGGAGCGTATTGGAGGGCTTGAGGGGGTAGGGAAGGGGGAAATACATAATTATCATTTCAAGAGAAAAAATCCTGGATCTTTTATTTGGTTGTTTTCCTCACATATTTACTGCCTAGATTCATACTAAAGAGCATTATATATACTCAGCCATGGTAAGTCAACACGGATCCTGGTGCCCATGACCCAGATATGAATCTTTATTGTCCAGCTTAGCTTACAAAAGAATTTCAGTTAGTTCACACATGAACTCAGTAAAACAGCAGGAACTGGGAGAAGCTCTTAAGGCCAATTTTGTAATTTTGTCTGAAGTCTAACAGGCATACATTGCTTAAAAATAGAGTTTATTCAGAAATGCATCAGGAAGCATTGTGCCCGCCTCACAGCAGTGTGATAATCTAACCAAGATGGATTAGACCCCACTGGTGTGATATAATCGGTTTGTTGTTATGCAAACAGTAAAGTCCAGTCATATATGGTGGGGACACTGTCTCTGACACTGGTGACCTTTGGAGCTGTCATCCTCCCGTCTATTTACTACTGAAGCTGTGAGACCCTGTGATTAACCCTATGTGTGCTGACACATTTGCATATTTATAGCTGGGACTCTAGCCAGCACTGAGCAAAATCCTAGTGCATGACTCCTTAGGGGAAGAGTCCTTGCTCAATCTTGTTTCAGCCCTAACAGAAGATCCACTTGGCAAGAGGTAACCTATTGTGTGGATCCCATTACCATGGTGTCTGTTTTACAGTTTTTCTTGTGTGGCCTTGCTACAGAGGTTCAAATACCACTTCAGTAGTGTGTCATCTGGGTATTCGCCTGGGTATTAGATCTCTTCTCCCTCCAGGGAGGGAATGATGCTGGGGTTTTTATTACTATTATTATTATTATTATTATTATTATTATTGGCTTTGTTTGTATTTAAAGATTTTAAAGCTAACACCTTGGGGAATACAGTTGCAGGTGCAGCCAACGGTGATCAGAGGACCAGCACACCTTCTTCCATTGGCGGCAAACACCGATGTGGTTATATTAGAAACATCTACTGTGGAATGAGAAGACAGCCACCTTTCTGCTCTTAAGTGTCATCACTTCCCAGCACCCCCAGGCCCTCCATCCCGAATGTCCAGTGCACATGAAGAGGCACACACTTAGGTTCTAAGAGGACTAAGCATGTCTCCTTCAACAGCTGAGGCTGAATGCTCACACCTAACACTCTTGACTGCATCCCCATCATGTGCACTTGAAAAAAGCCCTTGATTCATCAGAGAACACCTACAGCCAGTGGCTCAAAGAGTCCCACCCTTGCCTATCTCCTCACTGATGTCTTCTACTTACATTCGCTGGCCGTAGTTCTAAGTGATAAGCACACTGGCTATCTTTAGAGTCTCCTCTAACTACTCTGGCCTCCTTAAGGAGCCAGAAGATGCTTGCTCTTGGTACTTCTCACGTTGGCCTCTTTCTTTGCTTTCCAGGTGTTCCAGAGAGTACTCATATTTAAATAAAGAGGCTCTGGACAACCTCACACCTTCAGTGCATAGGAAAAGTCTAGAATGTATGCTCTACGCAGGAAATGTTAGGAGGGGGGAGAGAGAGAGGGGATGGAGGGCAGTGGTCTCTGTGGAGGGTAGTCCAGTATCCCAACTCCATCTATCACCGCTTACCAAGGAAATCGGTGTGGCTGGGGGAGGGGGTCAGAGACAGAGAAGGACATACAGTGTATTCTCCTCTTAGTTTTTAAGGAAACTGGCTCATGTGTCTGTAGGGGCCACAAAGCTAAGTCAAGTCCAAGCAGCCAGCTTGATATGCAGGTGCAAGTGTGTATTCTGGTCTTCAGTTCTCCCCAAGAAATGTCAGGTTTTGCTCTTCAAGGCCTCTGAGGGATCAGGAGGGTTATGCTCATTCCCCAGGGTCATCCACTTGACTCAGTCAACTGAGTGCAAACATTAGCCGTCTAAAAAAGCACAGTCGGATTCGTGTTTGATTAAAGAGCTTAGCCATTTGGGTGTGAAATTTACATCCCAATTTCTGATCTGCTGGACACTGTAAAGCACCTACACTTTCCTCAGGACTCACTTCTGCTCCAAAGCGCTCTCCAGGCTCGAGAGGGCTCCCTGTCTCTGAGGAAAAGGTTAGGCATGAAGGAGGCATTAAAGTTCTCATGACCAGTGAAGAACTGGCCTCTAGCTAAACTTTCCACCAAACAGCATCTCTTCCTCCAAGACTGTGGTTACCCCACCGGTGTCCCTTCTCCAACAGAGGCAACTGAACTCTTGGTTTCATGTCAAATGCACCAATGTACATGCCTTAACTAAACTGCTCACTCTGGCTCTGCAGGTAATTTGTTCTCACACTCTCGTGACATAAATTTAAATGTACACTAGTCTCACTGAGTCCAGCTGTCACTATGGCAAGTAGCTTGACTAAAGTGGTAGCACAGTTTCCTTTTGAGAGTAGTGCATACCAGGAACACAAATGCTATCACTCTCCCTGAGTCACCAATCCCCTCTCACAGTCAATATACAAACACACTGAAATATTCTGGCTGGACCGAGACACACTGATCCAGGCCACCTCTACCAAATCAAGGCACATTAAACAGACTTCTAAGATAATAGAGTGATCTGAATTCACACATCTGAAAGTCACAAATGTCTCTTCTGAAAAATGCTAGAAAAGAAAGTACTATGGAAGAGTAACTAAAAAATAACAATCGACAAAATGTTTTAATTTAGCTTTTTGACTCTCAGGTATCTGGACTACACTCTGTGACACACGGGAGGCAATGGCTACCTCTGCACTGGCAGAATGTTGGGCACTCAGACAACTAAAAGGACAAAGCTGGATCAAATAAGAGTCCATGAGGGTGGATGTTCCCTATGAATCCAGTACTAAACCTAGAATCTAACACAGGCTGGCGGGGCACTCTTCCCAGGGTGCTTCAGGCACCCGTGGACTCTGTTGAGTTTCTACAACTTCAAAGCACATGCAGTGATTAATTCAGCACATCAGTGCATTTCAGCCCAGCAGAAATATACACCTCCACTGTGTCCTTGGGGGAACCATAGAAATTATGCTGCCCACAGTTCTGCAACAAGAACAAAATGAGCACCGGTTTCTGGCACTTGGGACATAACTAGCAGCTTTTGGATTCTAAGTGCTTAATCTTACTATTCTTTTTTTAGCTTTATATATTTGTTATGTATATGAGCACTCTATCTGCATGTACACCTGTATGCCAGAAGAGGGCATCAGATCCCATTACAGATGGTTGTGAGCCACCATGTGGCTGCTGGGAATTGAATTCAGGACATCTGGAGAAACAGCCAGAGCTCTTAACCGCTGAGCCATCTCTCCAGCCCAGAGCATTTAAGGTGAGCTTGAAATCAGTAGTAACTTCCTCTGTAGCAGCTCTTGTGCAAACTGAAAATGAAAGCAACTCATATTGTCCTCCCATAAGTAGTAGCAAGGAGCCACTGCATCTCTAAGGTAAAGAGAAACAAGGCTATGGAGCCCTGGTGGCCCAGGCAGAGGTCTCCCGCCACAGATGGAAACCAGAATACTACTCAACTATTAAAAACAATGACTTCATGAAATTCGCAGGCAAATGAATGGAACTTGAAAATATCATCCTGAAAGAGGTAACTCAGTCACAAAAGAATGAACATGGTATGTACTCACTGATAAGTGGTTATTAGCCCAAAAGTTTGAAATACCCAAGAGTCACTTCGCAGCCACAGTAGGGCTGAGTGTGAGGTCTCAGATGGAGGACTTGGAGAAGGGACTGAAGGAGCTGAGGGAGTTTGCAGCCCCATGGAGGGAGCAACAGTGGCAACTGGCCTGACCCCTCGATACTCCCGGAGACTAAATCACCAACCAAAGAGTAAACATGGAGGAACCCATGGTGCTGGCCACATATGCGGCAGAGGAGGGCCTTGTTGGCCATCAGTGGGAGGAGAGGCCCTTGGGCCTGAGGGTGTTAGATCCCCCAGTATAGGAGAATGCCAAGGAGGGAAGACAAGAGTGGGTGGGTGGGGGAATACCCCCATAGAGGCAGGGGGAGGGGAGGGAATGGGGAGGTTCCAAAGGAAAGACCTGGAAAGGGGGGAAAATTTTGAAATGTAAATAAAGTATGAAAAAAATAAAGAATGTGAACTTTAAAAAAGAGAGAGAGAAAGAGAAACAAGGCCCAGACAGAAAGGAGAGAGTGAATCAGTGGCCAGGAAACAAAGGTGTCAATTTCCCACAATGCCACCGCCTCAATCATGTATCAAATCGAGGAAGTCATTTAGGAGGAAGCAAAGGACCCCAATCCGGTTTAAGAGATAGATTAGTTCTACAACACAATTACTGTTTAGACAGCCCACAGCTGAAGAATCCTCTGTCCTGGTGAGACTCAAAAAATGTCTACGGTGTGTAATACAGTTCAAATAGCTATAGCAATTTCCCATACAGTGCCTATCCCCATGTGAAATGACTTCTTGGGCATTACAACACATACTCCCAGGACTAAAGCAGGGAGCACTGGGAACCCCACTAACATCCAAGGCAGTAAAGGAGCACAGAGACAGATGTGCAGCTGTTTGGTACTGGATATAATAATGGCAGGAAAACCCACCCCGGCACATCCGTCTGGGCTCAGCACAGTGAGCACCAACGATGCCCAGACCATCAAGTCCACAGCATCCCATGCTTAGGTAACCAACACCCAAGACACAGCTGAGAAGATGTGGTCTTGGAACTGAACAAACAAGACTGAAGAGGTCAGCCATGGGCAACAGGGCAAGGGAGGTGAAAGGGGTGTGTTAAGAAAGGCAAGGAGGCCAAGCCTGGTGGTGCAAGCCTTTACTCACAGCACTCAGGAGGCTGAGGCAGGCAGAGCTCTGTGAGTTCGAGGACAGCCTAGTCTACAAAGAGTCCAGGACAGCCTGAGCTAATTACACTGAATAAACCCTGTCTCAAAAACTGGGGGGAAAAAAAGGCGGGCCATGGGGTAGGGGTTGCTGGTAAGGAAGGTAAGAACCCACATGCAGGGCAGTGGACCATGAGATGAAGTCTGGTAAGACTGAGCTAAAAGCTAGAAGCCCAGGAAACCCTGAAGGGACGATAGGAGCTTTGCCTGCTTTCAACAACAGGCCCCTGTCGTAGCTGCAGCCCTCCATAGAGAGATATGTGGCCATCAGTCCCTAGGGGCAATGCCCCAAGCCCTTCCACATGTAGATGAGTCATCCCTAACATCTCAGACCAAGACAATAGAAAAAGAGAAGTGACCACAGTCACATAGGCCCAAAACAGAGTTCTCGAGCTAATGAGGTACCTAGAGGCCCAGAGGGCTTAGCCAATAAGCTTCCCTTCCCAGACATTCCTCCCTACAAAAGGTATTTAATCTCAGACCCATCCTGAGAAGTAGAGTATGGTTTTACACAATCCATTTTCTGCTATGACAATAAACTGTTTGGAACCATAGACTGTCTCTTTTCACCAAGATCTGCCATGGGGAGCCATGAAGAAGGCCTTCACCTACAGAGCTGCAGCCTAATCTCTGGTAGAAGGCCTCTCTGCTCTCCCAGCCACCAAGCCTGCCACAGTCAAGCCAAGAACAATCATGGGGGTTGGGGGGAAGCCAGAGCTCCCCTTCCCTCCCACACCCCTTGTGCCCAGGCTGTCCCCAGCTCTCCCGGCCCCTGACTCAGTTCTCTGCTCTTCTGTGATTCCAAGCAGAGCCTGAATATCCAAGAGTCTTCAAACCTCATGGCCCCAGCCTTGTTGCAGGCCTGGGGACCCCCAAACCAGCTCTGTTTATCCCCACATCTCAGACTGCACTTTCCTACCTCTGGAGCAGAGTCTTTGCACTTCCCTACAGCCCAGCACCCATGGAGTGGGGTAAGGGCAGCCAAACTCCCCTACCCGAGCAGCTATGCCCTGTGATGGGATGGACAAGGGCCTACAACCCCACACCCACCCACACATGTGGAGAGTGCTTTAGCGCTTTCTTGCTTGTACCTGCTAACATTCAGCGTCAGGGCCTGCCCCTTCCATCTTCTGCTCTTTCCTCCACACACACCTCATGCCTCCCCTCCCACCCTCAGGGTTAATGCATCTGATTCCTTTCCTCCATTATGCATGCCTCTACTCTGCCTTTATCTACGTTTCTGATTGGTTTTATGAACAACTTTGCAACGGATTTCAAGTTCCAAATACTGGAGCTAAAAGTGTTTATCGATCTTGAGATTTGTGTGTGAGAAATCAGTTAAAGGTTAGGCTTCGAGTCCACAAAGAACAAAAGTAGCTGTACCGACGAGCTGGGTGCTTTGTTTTGTTTTGTTCAACATCTTTCTTCTGACAAGTGCATTCCTGACCACTACTGAAAACACAATCCCTGTTGCCTCCCTAAATAATGCCTCAAGTTTACAGGGCACCTGCTAGATGCAATTTAAGAATTATTGGTCCTTTTGACCACTGCCCCAAGCCATTCACACCTGCGTTCCATTATCTAGCTCAGAGCATGGGTTCTGAGGCCCCCATACGCACCTCTGTCCAAACATCAACGTGGACTTGGTCTCGGCTTCGTTGAAGACTGAAGGAGAACAGCAAATGACAATGGTGGTCCTACAGTTCCCACCCAGAGAGTCCTGGAGAATCCGAGTCATCTTGCTATCCCGGTATGGCACATGTGTTTTCTATTTAAGAAAAGAAGGAGTATTGGTTTTGACAGCCCATTCAAAGAAAAACTACAGAAGCAAGCTGGCCAAACTTAGAAACACATGGGATGAGGATCTGCAGCCAGGTCTTTGGATCTTGCCAAAGACTGTCCATGCTATGACCTGTGTCATAGAAAGTGAGCATCACCATTCATACTTTCTAGTGGAGTGGATCTCCCAGCAACAGGCACTCCAGCTAGGAATCCCTCTTCCAAAGAGGAAAATAAATGAGTGTCTGGGATGGGTAGCGATACATACAATAAGAATACACAAATCCCAAAAGCAGCTTCCCATAATACTATGTAATAGATGGTGACAGGATTACTTACTGTCCCTTCTGCCAAGGCAGAGATCACATTTCCAAGAGCAGACAAAGACTTGTTGATATTTTTAGCTTCATCAAGAACAGCTCCCTCAGCACCCGTTTTGCTGACCTACCAAGGGACAGAAAAGGCAGTGAGGACTGTGAGAGCACATAGAAAATCGGAGTGTACAGAGGGGCAGTAGGCAGGCCCTGCAGGAAAGCAGGGAACAAAGGTAAGAACCACCTCATCCAGCTGTCCCTGGAGTGGCAAGCTGAGGATCTAATCTCTCCTGATGTCATTTTCCTCTCAATTGGGTTTTAGTAGAATGGCAGAAATGCCTCAAGTGGGAGAACTGTAAACACTTCCCTGGGGGACATCCATCCAGGAAAACAGGCTCCAGAAGTGCTGTCACCAGTGAGCTAGGTCCTGGGGGACTAAACCACAGCCTCCCAGTTACATGGGGTCTGGTACGGCACAGTGAGGAAAACATTTACAAGCCCCAATTTCAGGCAAAAGCCTGAAGAAGTGGGAATGGGTATTCTGACTCTGTTCCTTCTCTACTTTTTCCCCCATAGCATAGAGGGAGGGAGTGGGGAGCAAACAAAGGAAAGAAGGGATATCTAGAATGCAAAAGGCTTGGGGAGACATGAAAAGACAAGGATGTGTGTTACACTATAAATTTGGTTTTTCTTCTATAGCCCATTATACACGGTGCCCTCCTCCACTGCATTAGTATATACAATTTCACGTTTACAGCATGTAATCTAGATAGAGAGGTTTACAAATGCTGCCAATCTTTTTAAAGGAGGGGAGAGGATTCAGTAAGATTTGTCCTGGCTGTCTGAGCAAAAGCAGAGTGAACAGTTGCTCTCTAAAAAAGAAAAAAAAAAATGGAAAGTAGAGAAATAACTTTAAACTGAACCATGATGGATTAAAATATCTCTGAAGGAGACTCCCCTCAACCCCCAGTAACAGAGGGGAGTGTTTTCCAGGAGCAAGGTTCTGAGACTAGTACAGACTTCTGCCACCAAACTGTGGGGGACAGCCTGCTTGCAGACAGACACCATGGGGTAATGGGCCACAAAACTCAGCAGCCTATCACAGGCATTCTTAGATGATCTCTAGTTTGAACATCTTAACTCCATGAAATATTCAAAGCAGGGACCATCCATCACCTTCCTTTGGCAGGCAAGCACAATGAACCCCAGAGATACCACTCTGCCAGCCAAAGGGAAGGATGGCCCTTTCGGGTGATGAGATCAAAGCCCAGAGCTCTATTCTCAAGACATTACATTCATACAAACTCATCCAGAAAAAAAGGAAGACAAATATGAAGAAGAAAACTAGGCAGGGACACTTGAAACACCTCATAAGTACCCTTAACAAGAAGCACTGACTGCCAGTAGGAGGCAACTGTCAGGTGTACTTCAGCCTAAATAATTCATTGGCACATGGCTCTCTGTATGGGCCTGTATCCAGGAGTGGCAGTCCAATCAGTGGTCAGTCTAGAGCTGGACAATGTGCTTCCTTCATCCTGATGAGTGGCTGAGAACATGGTCAGCCCACACACATAACATTTGAGATGCCCAGCCAAGTAAAAGGACAATTAAAAAAACCATGACTTACGGAGATGTTTGTAGCCATAGTTAGGGTTCAGGAACTTAGCAGTGTGAGGCAGTAGGTGGCCTGTACAGCTAGGGAGACTGACAGAGCTTCAGGGCCTGCCCTGGTGAGGACAACCAGCTGATGTCACTGATGATGGCAGAAATAAGAATTGTGCATGTGTGCTGGCTCTATGATGCTGTCTACAGTGGTTGTGCCCTGCCAGAGTATGACCGTGGGAACATCCCCTGGTGCTGTGGAGCGGGGCTGGTATGGGAAGAGGTAATTCTGGATGTGGCCTTATCCAGTGCCTGGGAGCATAGAACAGAGCACAGGTGTGGAAAAGGGAGCTCAACAAAACCAAAGAAGACTTCCCAACCCAGAGGACCCAACACCACTCATATGAGACCTGTTACTCCAAACCCACAACCATTGGATGGGAACACCGGCAGAGCCCAGCTTCCAGACCTTTCCTCAACAAGGCAAAGGTACAGAGGCAGAGCCAACCACATCCCAGGGGCAGAGCTCTCCCCAGCCTACTGGAGTCCATACAACAAATGGCTCCTTCCATTTTAAGAGTGCCCATCCCTCCTTTGTGCAGCTGCCTTGCCAGGCTAAGTCATACTAACACCTGCTTAAAGCCCTAGGCTACAAAGCATAAGTGAATCTGAGCCTCTGCCGTACATGCTTCCGACATGAACAGGGGACTCTCAGACCACAGGAAAAAACGAGAATGCAAAGAAACCCAACAGTACCATGCCTCGACATTTTAAACCTCTTTAAAACCAGGAAGTAAAGGGCACAAAACTTATACAACTGTACACTTGAGCAAATAACAGGGGGAAATCATAGATAATCTAAATAAGAGCTAATTACCTTTTCACTCCCAGCCAAATCAACCAAGTACAGCTTCCCGCTGAGTTTTTTTTCAGTCTCCACATTCTCTTGCTTAATGTTAATCAGGAAGATACTGTGACTCCTGGAGCTGTGTTCATTCATGTCTGAAAAGGAGAATGGTTTACTGCTCTGCAGAGACCACGGTGGCATAGGTAGCAAACATCTAATCTTTAAACACAGCCAATCTTGTCACCCCGCTGCAGTTCTCTGCAGTCAGTGAAGCCAACTTTGGGATGTATCTGAGGCCACTGTTCCTTCTTTTAAAAGGAAACAAAACAAACGAAAACCAAAAACCAAAAACCCCACTCATTGTAGAGAAGACAGATTTACAATGCCTTCAAGTAACAAAGGCATTAACCTAACATTCTTGTTGGGCAATTTAAGTTAACAGACTCTCAGGGCCAACCAGAAGTGCTATATCCCATATTCTACCCTGTCTCAACCACCAAGAAGCTCACAGCTTCCTGGCGGGTCCTGTGGAAGCCCTGGGAGTTTATTACAGTGTAGTGCCTGACACAGTTTGAACTACCCATGTGTGTAGCCTGGGCTTCCCAGAACTACCATAAGCTTCCTTCAAGAAAGAGTAAGACACATTCCTCTACAAGTCATGTTAAACAGAGGCCTCCCAGATTAAAGGGTCAGGATACCAAGGCAAATGCTTCCCTTTTCAGCAGAACCCAGCAAGTGTCCCAGTCAACCTTCACCATCCCTCAGAAAGCATTTTATCAGATTGTTCCTTAAAAAAACTCTTAAGATCCCATTTTTAAAGTCACAAATAAATAAGTTTAGCAACACTGCATGCTAGAAAAATCAACATGTAAAAAGTACTTATGTTTCTATTCCTGACCTAAATAAATTAAGAAAGCAATCTATTCACATTAGCAATAGAAAGGATAAAATAGGAATAAACTTAAAGAAAAGTGACAGATTTTTAGACAAATGCTACAAAATATCACTTAAAGGTATTAAAGCAGATACAGATGAACGGAAACATAACCCAGGATCATTTATTAGATTAAATGGCGTTAAGATATCAAAATTGGGGCTGAAGAGATGGCTTTAATAGATAAAGCTTTGCTGAGCAAGCATGAGAACTAGAGTTTGGAATCCCAGAACCCATTTAAAAGCTGGTCAGCATGGCGATTATCTGTGATCCTGGTACTGGAAAGGCAGAAACTGAGGAGGCTCAGAGCTGGCTGGGCTATCTGGAACTGATAAGTACTGTGTCAGTGAGAGAGGCTGCCTCAATAAAAACAAAACTCGAAGCCAAAGAGGCATACAACATCAACTTCAGGCCTACACACATACAGACACACAAAACATGCACACATGCACGTGTGAGCCTGCTTATACACACCAGACATTCGTACATATAAAAAACAAATATAAATTTAGCCAAAATAATCCATTCAAACACAACTGTGTCAAAATCTCAATGATATTATCTACAGAAGTAGAAAAATATACCCTAAACTTTTAAAACTCTACAGTCTCACAGCATCCTGAAAAGTAAAGTTGATCTCGAAAACTAAAACAGGACATGGGGAGATGGTACAGCCAGTGAAGCACCTGCAGCAAAGGTCACTGAGTTCAGGTCCCAGCTAGGGAAAATGGAACATTGTGGAGACACGTGGTGGGATGTTGCCCACAATGCAAATGGACTTAGCAACAGAGCACTGTTAAATATACTTACCACACTAAAATAGAAACCGGAGCTGGTGAGATGACTCAATGGGTAAAGATGCTCACTGTCAAGCCTGACATCTGAGTTCAATTTCCAAGACCCACATGTTAGAAGAAAACTTCTGCGAGTGGGTTCTCCCTAACTTCCATGTGCACATCTACATAGCATGTGTGTGTGTGCGCGTACACACACACACACACACACACACACACACACACACACACACCTGAGAACAATAAGAACGCCTAGTAACATTCTAGATCCTAAGCTCTGAAACTGGCAGCCAGTTCTGGTACACTGTGAATAATTCATGACTGACAGCTTAAGAAACACAGTGAGAAAGGTTTGTTGTGTACATGCGAGTTTCCAGCAGAACAGCAAGAAGCAGTGTTTCCTACATTGTGCGCAAGCCTAGGTCAGCTCTGAAAACTGCCATGTACATGAGTGTCATTTCACAAGCTGTAAGGCAAAGAAAAAGCTAAGAATCACAGAACTGGAGCCCATCCACACAGGAGCCTTAGACCAGCTCTTAGAAAGATCTAGACCAGTCACCAACTACTGCTTGAATCTCTTCTATACAGAACCTTTGCTCCCTTCCAGCAGCAGGCTTCACCTGGGGCACTGCCAGGCTAAGAGAGTCCCGACAGTTGGTCAAGCCTGCAAGCCTGCAGCAGCACATCACATCCTCCTCAACATCAGAACCCAGAGCATCAATGAACTGCACTGCCCACGCATCCTCTCCTGATATTTTTTTCTCTTCTGAACTTGAAATTCTTAGTTCCTTCAACTCTGTGTGAACTTGCACTCCTTTGTCCATATCCCTCTGAAAAAGACAGCAGTCGTCTCTTTAAGGAGCCTCTGCCGCTCTGATACACACGTGCAGCTCCCTGGGGTGTGAAACCTGGGCAAAAGCTGCCTGGCATGTTAGCTCGTGTGAGTGCGCCTGCTGTGAGCACGTGCTGCAGGGACTCTTTGGAAGCTGCCTACTCTGCTCTGATGCCCTCTTTGCATTATTCTACCTCTACAGAGGTAGAACTCCAACTGCTTTTCCTTGTGTTTGACATGAATTTCTTGGCTTGGATTTTCTAATAAGCCTTTTATCAGAACCCAAGGAATCTCAGGCAACGCTTCAAGACCTTGAAGTGTTGCATACACTCACTTGGCACAGGGGCCAGGGTCGTTCTGCTCACTGCTCTCTGCTACCTTCCCCCACATCCTCATCACCCAGCTGCCCTGCCCAGAGGGTGGACGTTGTGCTACGTGATAGCATAGGCATCACCCTCCCACTTACTTGTCACAGCCACATGTCGGTTTGCTTTGCCCTCATCGATCACATCCATGACCTCCTCTGGGCTTGACACAAACCTTTCCGTGCACCCCTGCAAGAATCAAAGCCAAGTCAGGTCGGCCATTCCAGCAGTTGCAAAGCAACAGCATCTCAAAGCAGCTAAGCATCCTTTCTCCCTCTAAAGGTACAGCTAAACAGAAAGGCAGTGATGCTGACCAACAGTGTTTCCCCCTTGCCTGGGGCTTAGATTCTACATTAAATAGAAATATCAGCTAGCCTTGGGCAAGCTAGGCGTAAAGCTGGAGGAAATGCTTTTTAAGCTCATGTTTATACCCTAAAGCAATGCTTTCAGGAGGCAGACATTAAAAGAAGAAGATCTATGAGAGGAGAGGAATGAGAATGCACTGCCTCACCTTTCCATCATTTACCATTTCAGCCATCACACAGTAGACATGATGCTACAATGGATTTGTGCAGTGCAATGGTTTAACATTGCATTCAATCCCAAAGCCTCTTTTAAATACTAAATAGTAATATCTAAACAATAGATTTCATAAAGAGGGCTGGGTTTAATATTCACAGCTTATACATGAAGCACTGGGTTAGATTCCCAGCTAATAATAATAACAATAACAACAACAACAACAACAACAATAATAATAATAATAATAATAATAATAATAATAATTTACATGCAGGAAAGCTACAGTTGAAGAAGCTAAATGCTGATTTTTAATAGCCATATCAATGTTATAGATAGCTATGCCTTTTGGATACTCTTTATAGCATCTCATGTAGTATTGGGACAGTGACCAGAGAAAGGTTAGCTGCACTGCCCCAAGTCTTTGCATACCTTTACATAGGGGACTCTGTTTTTGTCTTCATGAACAGCCAAGTTGGTCTTGGACACTGTGGTGGTGAAAATGACGGCATGCAAAGAAGGAAAGGGAAGTTAGAAACCCTGCACTCTGAGAAGAACAGCTATGGTTACAGAAGAGGCAAGCTTAAGCTGTGGCGGGGAAGAGCGCACAGCCTGAAGGCAAACATAGCTCTAAATTTTCATCAGCTGTCCAGGCAAAAGTACCCTAACTCATCTTGACCCCCCTGGACTTCAACTACAGAGCAAACACAGCACATTCAGGTGGAACTTACCATCAAGCAAATCCCTTATTTTGTCCAAGTAGATCTCAAAATAGGAGACCTAGTTAAAGACAAATAGAAATTGAAATAGAAATACCATACCACATTTTATAATATCACTATCAAATGCATGAAAGCTTTCGCTGTGGCTAAGAGGGGACACCAAGGAAAAAGTCAGTCCTGAGCACAGAGCCACAGCTACCCCTGATGTGTTCCTCTTGCTTGGCCATTGTGACCTACCCATCTGTCAACCATGGACTACTCTCTAGCTCTACACTTCTGACTCCTCTTGTCCCAGGTGTTCCTTACATCAGCTGCTAGATAGTCTCTTACAAGAGGACCCAAGCTGAATACCAAGCAAATGTCCATGTGTGGTAATAGCCATAAGAGGAAGCAACCTAAACAAGTGATGGTCAAACACAGTAGACTGCATCCAATTGTATGATGCCACAGCTCCGTCAGATCCTACAGGAACACTGCTTTCTCATTAACATGAAGGAAGCAAGGGAAAGTTAAGGATGCTTGGAACTACAGGACCTCAGTACCTGAGAAGGCCTGGAGAAGCCACCAGGTATGAAGTCTGTGAAGGACTGGAACAAATGTCTAATAGTCTAGTCTAATAAAGACTATTGGCCAGTTGTGGTAGCTATACCTATGATCCCAGAAGGCTGAGTGAGAAGATTTTCACTAGCCAGCCAGGGCTAGAGAAGATGTTCTTTCTCAAAAACCAAAACCAACCAAAAGATGATTAGACTGCAGAAGGAAAAGGAAGCCTTCTAAATAATCATTCTCAAACTTCAGCCAATCCTACATATATCAGTATCAGCTACAGAAGCACGGAGCCCTGGAAACTACTGCTATTCTTCTACATCAGAGCCTCAGACACCAGAACCCAGACGTCAACTCCTGAATTCCCGGGTGACCCGGTGATAGCTGAAGTAATGTGATGAAGCTTAAACAAAGAATGAGTTCTGAGGAATCTAATGTACACATGGCCTCAATTTCCTGATCTGGCAAATGATAGCTATTCGTCTTTAAATGTGAAAAATTCTTTCTGGGATTTTACACACTGTCTATATCAAACTCTTTCCTCCCAGATAAAATTTCCCCCAGACTCATAAGCACCTTTGCGATATAAATAAGGGAATGCACAAAATGGAAATGACAAAAATGGAGCAGAGACTGAAGGAAAGGCCATCCAGAGACCAGCCCAACTTGGGATCCATCCCTTGCACGGGCACCAAACCTGGACACTTTTACTGATGCCATGTTGTGTTTGCAGACAGGAGCCTAGCATGGCTGTTCTCTGAGAGGCTCTACCAGCAACTGACTGAGACAGATGCAGATACTTACAGCCAACCATTGGAGTAAGTTCAGGGACCAATACGGAAGAGTTAGAGGAAGGACTGAAGGAGCTGAAGGGGATTGCAACCCCATAGGAAGAGCAAGAGTATCCCAGCGACTGGGAGGCCAACCTAAGAGCATACATGGGCAGGTCCATGCCCACCCCCCTTACATATGTAGTACAGGACTGCTTTGTCTGGCCTCAGTGGGAAAGGATGTGTTTAATCCTGTAAAAACTTGATGCCCCAGGGAAGGAGGATGCTAGCAGGGTAAGGTGGGAGGGGAATCAAAGGGGGGTTGAAGAACTCATGGAGGAGGGACCTGGAAGGGGGGCAACATTTGGAATATAAATAAATAAAATAATTAAGAAAAAATAAGAAAAAATAGCTGTGGGCTACATAATAACATTAAACCACAAACCACATACATGGTAGCAGTCCCATAAGGTCATATTGCCTAGTGATAGCATAGATTCCTTGTTTTGCATAAGTTATCTATAATGATAAAACTGTCTTACAACATGGTCCTCTGGATATATCTCACCATTAAGCCAGCCATGATTGCCACTGTACAGGTGTAAAGCTGGGCTGTGCCTACACAGGTGAAACTTCAGTATTGGACCAACCCTACCTCTGATCTGGAGGATGTGAAGACCCCTCTGCCCTAACACTAATCTCTGTCGAAGCTCAGCCCTGGCCTGTTATCCTTTGTGTGTCTCCATCTAGAACCGCCCACCGTCCGGTCCCAATTCCAGGCAGCTGTGAGATTCCTCCTTTGGAATCTACAAGCAGCAGCTGAGTGTCCTGGCACCTGCCCCTGGGTACCTGCCCCTCTATATACACCAGTCTGTTCATCTGCCCAATGCATTCCATCTCTCTGGACACTTCCACATGACATTCGGAAGGCTCGCCGCTCTTGTCTCCCCGTTCTGTTTTTGCTAGTTTGCTCTGGTTGTCTGGGGCCTCGCACATGGAAGGCATGCACTGTACTGCTAACTATACTGCCAGCCCCCAACTCTTTTACATTGCCACACTCACCTGTGCATTCCTCCTCAATGTCAGTCATCTCTAACCAGGCTCTCCTGAAACCGGCCTCATTCTGGTATCAGTCTATTCCAGTTCACGATTGTCTGACTGCCATTAAGCGTTCCCAGTACCCCTGAGATTTTTTTTTTAATTTTTTCATACATGCACAGAATGCATTCGACTATATTCACATCTCAACTTTGGAGATCCTTAACATGTGATTTTCAATAAATCACAGAGAAAATCAATTACTTCTAAAAAGTAGCCATGAACCATGTACTGCCAAGCCTGGCAATTAAATTCCTGTTTCTGTTTAGTACTAGTTAAAACAGAACATTGGTGCATTAATTTCAGCTTTCGTGAGGTGTCAAATCTCATTCTGTTATTTCGAAGGCTTTGTGAGACCAGGCAGAAGGGAAACCAATAGGCACTGTTCGGCAGAAAAAAACCAGCACGATCAGAATAGTGTTCACAACCTCTACGGGATGCATGAAGGAACAGACTTTCAATGTTGCCTTAACTTGGCCTCCTTTGGTTCCGCCTGTTAGCACCTAAGTTCAGAATGCACAGTCCACACAGCTAACTTGTCCACTTACAATTCTTATTAATAAAAAAGCAAGTTTAACTAGGAAATGCACAATGGGAGCCTGCGTGGTAAGATTTGATTCTAGAGACTGAGGGACTATTCTTCCCCTCCCCCCACCATTTCATGCCAGGGCCATTCTTAATCGTAATAAGATTCTGACATAAGACACTATTTCCAGAGCAGTAATTGGTTTAACATCTTACTCAGGATTATCACTTAAGACCTCTACAGTAGTTTAAAGTGTGTCAGCATAAACAGCCTTAAAGAAGCACTAAGCTTCTAAATCTTGATCCCATCAAAGCAACAAGCTCTGTGTCCTCAGACATAAGGAAGCCTGGCGAGGTTCAGAGAAGCAAGCTTTCAGCAACGAAGAGACCCGTGGTGCGCTGAATGTAACTCCTAATGGCGCAAACAGTAATGGCTTTATGAAATGTAAATTGAGGAACAGCTTGTTGTAGAAATAAATAAGGGGAGAGATTTAAATTTTTTTAATAGCTGCATTTATTTATTTTGTGTGGGTATGGGAAGGGCCCAAGCCCTGGTACACATGGAGAAAACTTGTGGGAGGCAGTTCTCTTCCACACGTGGTATTCAGGGACTAAGTTTGGGCTGTCAGGCTTGGCAGCAAATGCCTTTACCCACTGAGCCATCTTGCCAGGCCAGAATGAAAAAGGTACCAAGTATGAGTTGGTGCTCGGGTCTGTTCGTAACCTGGACCATCTGTGCTGAACTTCTGCTCCCTCATTACTAACCCACTGGGTCATGTGGACCGAGGTTCAAGCCTTCAGGACAGCCTCTCCACTGAGCTACCTGGCCTTCTTGCCCTTCAATCCCCCTAGGCACAAAGATGGAGAAGCAGATAGTGTGTGTATCTGGGAGCACAGAAGCAGATCAGGGACTGCTCTAAATTGACCAGCCATCCCCTCCCCAGGAGAAGGCAGGATTGGAAACATAGAACATTCATCAGGGGGCTGCCATGCTGCCCAAGACCACACCCAGCAAAACAGAGAGAAGTCTAGCATCAAAAGGCAAGTGCACGTGGAGAAGGGTAGGGTACAGGGTAGTGTGTCTGCGGGGTGCAAATATTAAAGATTCACATAAGAATGTTGACTCTGCAGTTGGGGAGGTATACTAAGCTCCACAAAAGTGTGTTTTTAAAGGATGAATTTTATACCATATGATCTCTCTCTCTCTCTCATTTAAAAACAAAGGAAAGCCAGGGCTGGAATTTCCTGATCTCCACAGCCTGTTCTACACTGGCCACACAGTCGCCACCCTATGACATGTCTCTCTGTTTAAACAAGTGGCCTTCTGGAATTCACGAAACAGTTCAAATTTTCTAATTCAACAGAAATAATAATAGAGGTCTCCCTTTTGATGCAAATTTAAACAAGATTAGCATTTTTGGGGTTAAAAAAAATAACAAAGAGGAAGAGAAAAAAGGCAGGCGATTTCCCTGCCAACAGTTCCCAAAGCGGGATGAATGTGTCATTCCACAGGGAGTGGGGGTGTGCATTCCTTCTGAGGGCCACACTATTCACGACAGCATTTGAACTTGTAATAAGTTTAGCACTGGTCAAAAAAGTATTTTCCAAGTTTCTCTGGCCATATAATGCTTTTCTTTGGCGGCTTCCCTTTTGGTAACACAAGAGACTGTGTTCCAGGGCACTCACATTGGAGAACGGTGTCCTGACCCATGCACAAACATATTCCTGGACTATCCTGAGAAACACATGGGGAAAGGGGGAGAATCCAGTCAATGGGTACAATGATTCCATCCTAAAGGGGTTTGCATATATTTATGTTCCAATTTCAAGCATTCCAAATGCTTGGTATTGACTGATATTAATGAAAAATAGGGTCTGCTTCCCACAGAATGACACTTGAATTAAATAGAAAGCATCTTGTACATCTATATAAAAGGAGAAAGACTGAGTAACTTGACTTGGGATCTAGTGGCCTGTCTTGTTCTTAGTACAAAGCACCCACCTTGATATGAAACTCCAGGTTCTCATCCATGGAATAGATGTGATCAAAAATATCATGTGCGATCCTCGGTATGATACCCATAAGCTGAGGATCATGCAACTTCCCCTACGAGTAAAAGAAACAAAACAGTCAAAGGAGTGCTGGGAAATGCAGAGGAGAGGAAGGGGGGTCTCCCTTTTTCAAATAACGTTGTTTAATCTGTAAAATCCAAGTTGACTGTGTGGGTCATGTTTTGCTTGTTCCTGTACAACAAGCAGAAGTTTCTAGAATGATTGGTGGAGAAGGTTAGAAAGGGGCATTAGTCCTGGATCACCCCAGGGCTTCTTAAGCAGGACCTACAAAACAGGAAGCAGACAGACAGACAAATTCATGAACACACGCGCGTGCAGGTGCGCACACAAGCACATGCACACACACACACAGAGAGGCTGTTGGCTCCCTAGGGAGCTCCCTGACTACTCAAGTGTTCCCCTGTGTATCTAGCAGAGGGCTGCCTGGCTTTGGGGGGTGGGGGGGAATGTTCTGGCTGTAGGGGGCACCATCTCCCCGCCTGTGTGAATCCACACACATAGAAGCAGCAAAAGCATGGGAAGGTAGAAGGCAGGAGGCAAATGAGCATGCTTTAGTTTAACTTTTAATAGTTAGAGATTGGCCAGAAAGCAAGTCCAGATAAGCGAATACCAAATAAAATCTGCTAGAAAATAGATAGATTTAACCATTGTTCGAGATTTTCTAAAATCCTTAATCTCAAAAATACCCTCTTCAGGACCATTTTCCGACCAACCAAGAAAATCCATTCCATTGATCTCTTTTTTAAATCTATAATTCTCCAACTGAATTGTTCTAAGTATGTTTTTTACTCCTTTTAATATTTAAATTAACTTGAAGGGTAGTCTTATATTCCTTTTTCCCACTTTTATTCATTTTACTGACCAGGTGGAGGGATAAATACTCTTTTTAAATATTACTAAATACACTTTTATGCCCAGAATTTCTTTTCCCACCTATGAGGGCTCTCAAGAGATGCCATGCTAATCAAGATGTGGAAGCCCTGTGGGAGGGAATGGGAGAGACAATATCTGACAATTCCCACTAAAGGGATCCTGAAGTACTTAACGCCATGGCTTTGGTGTAACCTTAAGGTGGTACACAACTCCACAGAATCTTCTCTTAATCTCACTGTGAAATGACTATTCAAGTCCTCTCCCAAGTGCTACACAACCTAACTGCCACGAACAGAACCTGTAGGTCTACAGTGATGGTGTGCCTGAAGATTTTAACTTTTAGGAAGTTGTAAAATTCTATAAACAATAACACAAAAGCCAGTTTTCTCCTCAGTCCTTGGGAAAGCCCAACAACCTTTACAGAGTCTCGCAGACGCCTGGTCCACAGCTGCCCAGTGCCCTTAAAGTCAACTTTGTTTTCCTCAATTAATCCTCTTTTGCCTCCAGGTCTTCATCACACAATGCTCTCCCTAAAGGAACTTCCAAGTCAACACTTGAGTTTGCAAGAGCAAAAAACCCACATGGACAGAAGCATTAAAGATGTGCCACCAAGCACTTGGTCTCCCAATTTCTCGGCACATCTGACTCCTGACTCCATGCTTATAAGCAATAGGAATGCAGAATTCAGATATGCCTGGCTACTCTCTTATCTGGCTCTTCTGGCATGATGCCCTCATCTATCAAGATTGATAAATCAAATGATGTATTTGCATTGTGCTTTAGTTTGGTTCTAGACACACTAAAAATAGGGTTGGCCTAACACTCAGGGGTTATTGCATAAAATTAGTACAGAGTTCATTAGAATGCATAAAGTGTTCCCTGCCACAGGAAGGTCTCATACATGTTAGTGTATAACATTCAGCTCCCCACACGTCCTCACTGAGCTGGAGTGGGGCTGACTTGACCTAAGAAGTTATAGGACAAAGCCCTACTCCAGGCCACGACCTTATGGTATCTTAGGAAAACATCACCAAGGAACTGAGCCTCAGGGTTTTAAATCCTGATCGCATTTAAATCACATAGGTCATCATAAACACAAGTAAAACAGACCACGGCCAATAGTCTTTGCAATGTAGAGCTTGTTGCAGAGACTACTGGCAAAAGAATTCCTAGGATTAAAAGACGGATCTTCTTCCAGTTAAAATTTACTGCCCCACTCAGCCAATCAAGTCTTTTCTACCAAAACCTCCAGGGCTCTTGAATAATCCATGATAATCCATAACAGCTTCGTCTCCATGGTCTACAACCAGAGAAGAATAGTTGATGATCTAAGTCATTTATACTTGACTCAAAGTTGTTTTCCTAGATGGTTCTCTTCCAATAGATCATCTTTTATTGACTCCTGACTTAAAATTAGCCTGCCAAAATAACCTGGGGCAGGGAATATGTGTGTGATACTAAATAGTACATGCATCTGGAATAGCACATGTGGAATATATGTGTGGTACATGGGAGGGTGTGACGTATGTGAGATATGTGTCTGTTTATTGTGTGGCAGTGTGAAGAGAGATATACGTGTGTGTGTGTGTGTATATAATGTATGTGTGTGTGATGCTTTTATGTAGAGGAGTCTGAACAGTATATGTTCTGTGTGATATATATGGAATGTGTGTGGCATATATATAAACATGTGAAATACTCCTGCATAAGTGGGGTATGTCTGTGTCTATATAATGTATGTGGGAGATGTATGTGATACATGTAGAATGTCTGTGTGTGACATACATGGAAAGTGTATAATATATACAGAATGCCTGCGTGTAAAATCATACTGCTTCCCGATGAAACATACATGCACAGATACAATGTGGTCACCAGCTATGAAAAGAGGTGAATTCAGTGACCATGAAGGCCCTTCCAGCTGAGGTAGTAGAGATGGACTCCTTCGGAGCCCCCAGAGTGTGCAGGATGATTGAGATCTAGGCTGGGCAGAGGCTGTGGGCAGCAGGGGTGAGCAGGTAGCAGCCAAGAACAGGAACTGTGAGCAAGCATGCCCTATCAGAGATAGCCAAAGTGTAGTATGGCTCAGGATGAGAGAGGCACAGTAGTGGGAGGTGGGCGCTGGCTATCGCTCCTCCCTCCAAGAGAGCTGTGCTGGGGGCTGGCTATCGCTCCTCCGAGAGAGCTGTGCTCTGTACAACTCTCTTCAGAAACTTTTCCAACTGAATACAGCCTTCCAGGAGCACGTCCAGAAGGAGAGACAGGACATGATCCATTGGCCACCCAACAAGACTCTCTGTGTTCTCTTGCTAGGGGCCTCCTTGACGTCCACAGTTTCCTCAAACACTATAGATAGGAAAACAAGAAGCCAGCCGAGTTTGAGCACCATGTACTCTTCATTTTGTTCAGAATCATTAGACAGGTTTGCAAGGTGGCTTAAGAGACTACAGGGTTCCTATGGCCTTCAGACGTCCCTCTAAACAGAAAGAAATCCACAAGGTGTCTCCAGCCATCTCTCTCAGCATGCTGAAGAGGGCCACTGAGTGCAGAAACCAAGCAACAGACCAAGTGGTGAGACAAGTCCCACCCTCAGCCTGTCTGCAGCCAGCAGCCAACCTGCATATTCTCCTGGTAAGTCCACCTTGCATGAAGGTGCCTACCATCCTCAGGACCAATACTGCCCAGTGAGTCCTATTTTACCTGAAAATCTCCCTTAAATGCAGTATCATGTGAAGCTAATCTTCCCAGTTTTATGGAGGATTATGTGTTGTTCTCTTTTAACAGAAGATAAGGGCAACACCACTAGATATCAGACCCGAAATTGGGGAATTTAAAAAAAAAAGTGTTTAAAATGTGACAGTCTGCTCACTTGGGAGCCAACATCCCTTCTGAATGCTTTTGAAAGATCTCTGTGTGTATGCTGAATATATAAAATCCTCCTTTTAGAAGGCACAACCCCTGCAGAGCATTTCTTATTTAATTGCATTCCAGGGTCCTGAACTTCTGTTTCCTACAGTCTATGACTTTAGCTTGCAGTGATCTCTTTCCCCTGGCTTCTGCTTAATAGACCCCTCCCCTCCTCCAGCCTCTTCTCAGCACCCACAGAGCATCAGGATCCTGCATGGGGGCTGGGTACCATGGAAAAGGTTCAACCAACTCCTTCCAGCTGCAGGCAGAGGTCAAACAAAGAGAAGTGTGATGGCTGACAAACACGCATAGGTGACAGAATCTGGGGAACTCAGATGAGAGCAGAATGGAATCCAGCTCCTCTGAGGTCCCTCAGGGGTGTGTTCAAGGCACCAAAGGCTCAAATGTCCCCACAGCAGCACAGGACTGTCATCAGCCACACCTACACACTGCCCTGCGACATCTTCCTCTGCAGGGCAGTCTCTCTCAATGTCTACAATTTTTAAGTTTATGACATTTAGCACAATGCATTTGTCAATGATAAATTAATCCCAAAAGCTTAGAACTCACTCTTGTAAGCATTCCCTAATAGTTTGGCAATTTAAAATAGTAAAGGGTTCTTCTTTCGTGTTACATAACACCTTACTAATTTTCCAAAACCTAAAAATTGAGGGTTCCCTCTTGAGATCCCAAAGGAACACTCTGTCTCCCTCTCCCTCTCCTTCCTCTCTGTCAGACCTCCCATTCTCTGTCTTCAGCAGATGTGAGGCTGGGAAAGTGTGTAACTACAGTTTCACTAGTTCCTGCAAGATCAGGGCCCAGTCACCCTTGAGAGTGAGAGAAAGATGGGGGGCCAAAGTAGGGGCATAGAAACACCAAGGCCAGGTCTTCTGGGATGTACTGCTCGGGGAACGTGGCTTGTAGACAATTAGCTAATGTGACCCATGTGTTGGGCAGTAGTCCTGACAGAGAAGAGGAGGCAAATGAGCCTCCTGTTTCTTTCATTTGCACGGTCTCCAAACCACTTTGTCTTCTGCGAAATAGGCAAAAGAACGTCAGCACAGCAGAAATGAGATCTCCAGCATCCCAGCCCACACTCCAATCAGTGCACTGAACATCAGAGCGCTGAAGAGTTTAGCCCCGTGCCTTTGAAATCTCCTCTTCAATAGGAATGATTCATGAGCTAAATCTATTCTGCAGCAGCCGTCTCAGGGCTGTTCCCAGGAGGGATTCATAAATGAAAAAACCTTAGTTTCAAAGATTAAGGATTCATCCTACCCTGCTGCGTGTAAGCTGAATTCTCCAAACTCACTCTGTGGTTCTATTTAATATAATAAGCTTTCTCTTCTCCCCTCCCTTCCTCTCCCCTCCCCTCCTCTCCCTCTTCTCCTCACCTCACCTCACCTCATCGATCAGGTAGGCCTACCTAGCCTTTAGACTAGTGGTTCTCAACCTTCCTAATGCTGCAACCGTTTAAAACACAGTTCCTCAGGTTGTGCTGACCCCCAACCATAAAATTATTTTCATTGCTACTTCATAACTGTAATTTTGCTACTGCTATGAATCAGAATGTAAATATCTGATATGCATGATAGCTAATATGTGGCCCCCAAAGGGATCACAACCCACAGGTTGAGAACTGCTGCTTTAAAGCCGGGCAGTGGTGGCGCATGCCTTTAATCCCCGCACTTGGGAGGCAGAGACAGGCGGATTTCTGAGTTCGAGGCCAGTCTGGTCTACAGAGTGAGTTCCAGGACAGCCAGGGCTATACAGAGAAACCCTGTCTCGAAAAAAAAAAAAAAAACAAAAAGAGAGAGAGAGAGAGAGAGAGAGAGCTGCTGCTTTAGACAAATTATCCAGCCCCAGAGGCCTTCGGGAGCTCCTGGTAAAAAGCAGAAAAGGGGGCCTGTTTAGAAGATAGCCTGAAGCCACCAAGTTCCACAGTCAAAGCATGAGTGTGGCCATCCCTTCCAGTGTCTACACAGTCCTGGTGAGTACCCTACCAGTTCACATCAGAAGGGGCATATTGGTTCATATTCATTCGGGCTATGGGCAAAGTGTGCTAGGGCCGACTGGAGAACCCAGCCCCACACCCACAGGGTGGGCAGAGCCACCACACTGACACTGTCTTAACAAATACTTTATGGGGCCTCTTCTCAGTGACAGACACTTTTAATACGTGTTAAACAACAAAAACAACAACAAAAAAATGGACAAAGGCTAAGAGCATAGCTCAGTGGCAATTTGCTTAGGATGCATAAGGCTTTGGGTTCAAGTCCAAGCAATGAAAATAAAGAAAAGAAATCACAAAGATAAAAACAAGACCATGAAAATTCCTGCTCTGGGAAATTGCAGTTTCTGCTAAATTCACCCAATGCTGCAAGATCTTCAGTGTTCAATCTAAGAGAATGAAAAAAACCACAATCATGAAAAATTCAGAATTTTGTGAAATCATCCCATTTTAAAGATAACTAAATTAATATATACAGACATATATACATAGATACATACAAATAGACAGACATCATGCAAGTCAAATAAAAGTAGATCTGTAGTCCAAATCTGGTCCAGAACCCAACCTCTTTAATATGACCTGTAGGTTTTTGCTTTGATTTGTTTTTAATTTATTCTTAAGAGACTGCCTTTCTTAGAGGCCCTCCACATGGCAAATGACAGCAAATGATTTTTGCAACAGGTCCTGTCTGTTAGGGTGAACATAAGAATCCACACCACTAATCACAAACTCATAATGGTTGTAACAGCAGTGGTGTGTGTGTGTGTGGGGGGGGGGTCCTGCAAGCTAGCAAAGTTCCTCGGCACACTAAGCTATACCCCCATATCTGACTATTTTTTTAATGAAATTTATTGTTTCAATTGAACAGGCAGCTCAACAAACATTTTTTTGAAAACTAAATTCTTGAGACTTTACTGCTCATTGGCACTTTAAGACTCCCCAAGGACAGAAGAGTCTGGTTAAACCCAACCGTCTCTGCTATCACATGCATGCCAAGCTTTGCTGCCACCCCAGCCACCCCAGCCACTTGGGTGCAAACTTACCTCCATGGTATGAGTTTTTCCTGATGAAGTCTGCCCGTATGCAAAAACTGTCCCATTGTAACCCTCAAGGACATCTGCAAGCACAAGGGAGATGAACATTAATTCACTATGCTGATCCTACACTGGCATTCGTTGTATAAGGTAAAGTTACAGTTTCCAAATGGCCCATCTCTGTCTTCTTACACAAATGATATGTGCCAACAGCATGTGCTTTTTAAGTATGATTGTGAAATAAGAACAGGCGTGAAAGTCTGCTCTCCCACATTTCTACAGACTGCATGACTGAAGGGGAAGAGCCTTTCAGCCTCTTGAAGCTTTCCCCTAGGTGTTAGTCTCTTGAGATCCTTGTGGAGAAAAAGCCAGCAGGCTTGTGGATGTCCAGCCTGAAGGTTTGGTCTCGGTCAGCTTAAATCTGGATCCTTCAAGCCATTTCCCATGAAGGCCTCACCAGAGTCCCATCACAATAGACTAGAACTAGGGGAGCGAAAGGCACCACACTGCAAACTGAGCTCAGCAACTGATCCAATCGCCCTGGAAACCAGCAGGCCTAACTTATATTTAAGGCCTCTGGTTTTTTTTTTCACTGCCTTGCTAGAAGGATGGCCTGGACCCATCAGCATCAGGAATTTCTCTTAATTATACAATAAGCACACTGTGAAAGCCCACAAGCAAGGCAGGCTGGTGTCAGTTTCACACAGGGAGGAGGGGAGGCGTGCAGGTGGGGGCTGCTTTGTGTTCTGGAGCTGAAGATCATCGGTGGGAATTCTTTCAGAGCAGCAGAGGTGATTAAAACATATTCCCTCCTGCCTTCCCCTCCTCTACACAACCATCACAGAAAGGGAAACCATGCATAATTACTATCCTTGACCCACCACTCTGCACCAAGGGAGGAATTCTTAATGTGGTTGATGATGAGGGCAAGGAGAAGTGCTCTGAATAGATGCAGCTACACAGGGCCATGTGAGAAAGTGCGCCAGCCAGTCACCTCTACCTATTTCAGATTGGGATGGTCCCCTCTCCTCTCTGAATCTCTTTATGCTGCCTTTGGTGGTGGTGGTAGTGGTGGTGGTTTGTTTTGCTTGCTAGGTTTTCAAAAGCAAATAAATAAATAAGTGTTTTACTAATCCGAGATTATAAGAGTATGACTAGGGACCAGAGAAGAAAAGAATCTCAGTGAAATAAATTAAAAAAAAAAAAAAAAAAAAAGAAAGAAACAAAAAGTAAGATTTAAAAAAAAATTCCTACCAGCCCTTCCACATGGGTTTGTATCAAGTTGGGGGTGGGGAATGCTCACATGTATCTGTCTTCTACAAATGGTTTTTGAAAGTGGTTTCCTTAGTAACAGCAAAAAGAAGAGAAAAAAAGACCTGAAGAAGTCAGTATTAGGGTTAGAGGTTTAAGCTTCAGTTTCCGTGAAAATGTCAACTCTCAGAGAAAAGATTCTTCTGGGGCTGGAGATGGTGCCAGCGTGGTGTACTTCCACACTACCATGAACATGATGAACTCGTATTGAGGGACCCAAAGAAAGAGGTTCCATTCTTCAGTTGTGATTTTAAAATTCAATACTCACAACACAGACAACTTCAGGCAGTTGGAATGCCAAGCATTGTCACGACAGGATGCTTTTTATTTATTAGAAATTAAACATCTCCTCACACTCAAGGGCCTGCCTTGCTTTACACTCCTGTGTCATCTCCATGAGGTTTCAGGCTGCTCTCACGGAGCACAGGACACAGTCTCACCAACTAGGTAGTTTATAGTCTCTGGTCTCCTGTGTTTACAAACTGGGTCACAGCATCAAGTCTCGGATTGACTGGTAGACCGTACTCAGAGAAAAGCCCTTCTTTTTATTATGTCAACACTGAGCACAATTTCCTTCTTATTTTTTTTAATAGAGAACATATAGAACCCACTAAAGCACATTCTGATTGGCCCTTAAAGTACCCAGAATCATCTCACAAGTAATACATTTTAAAGAGCATCCCGGATCAAAATTGAATGCAGCTGATGTTGCCCTCTATCACCTCAATTCTGAACTAAAAGATAAGTTTAAAAGATAAGGTCCTGTCAACTTAGGGTTGTCTATTTTTTAGGGTTTGAGAGGGTGCATTTATTTATTCCATCTGTGTTTCATGGTTAGTGGAGAATACAGGCAAGAGAAAGGCATGGGTGAACAGTGCAGTTCAAGGGCTGAGAGAGGAGCCAGCACAGTCTGCTAAGGAAAGATTTGAGCACTGGCTTGTGCTGGACCCTGTGCAGAGAGTCACATACTGCTTCCTAGCCCAGGCCACAGCTCCCAACCAAAAGGCCTACAAACTTCCATTGCCAAAATGGCCAACAGTTCTTGGGCTCGAGGAACACATTTGCTTTAGTGTCTGTGGAGTAGAACAACTATTCCACACACTGGCCATGCTCACCCAGACAGAAGCTTCTTTTGTGATGGTTCCTAACATGATATGAGCTCAACTCACACCATACCTCTCAGGCCAGTGTCTGTCCATCCGGCAGCCCCGCAAACCCAGAAGCTTCTGCTGCAGGTGACAAGTGGCATCTTATCTCCCAAAGAGGAGGGGAAAGGACAGAGAACATTGGTCAGCTCCAGCTCCAGAGTTCAGAAGCTCAAGCACGAACCCTAGGTTCTGCTTACAGCTGAGCCCAGGTCTAACGGGAGCAGAAGTGGAGTAAGTACCTGGGGACAGTTCATCACACCGATACATCAGTATTCCTAAGAGGCTGCCCAGCCTACTAAACTTCCCCAGGTGAGATGGTATTGTGTCAGGGGCACTAAGGTTTGCCAGCAAACCAAACAACTCAAGCTGCCCATGACTGAAGAATGAAGAGCCAGGCTCCAGGCACCAAGGGCAGCAAAAAGACACTTCCATCGCAGTAAATGGCAGACAGTTCTTGGGCTTGAGAAACATGTTTGCTTTAGTCTCTGCTTGTGACTATTTCCACACATTGACCACTCAAAAGCCACTGCATTTCAGAATGGAAGCTCAGCCACAATTGTCCAATACAAAGCTCTGGGGCCACAGTGGCTGTCTTTCCCTCTCCTCTCTCACACACTCATTCCTATCCCTGGCATTTTGGGCTGTTAGTTAATAGTCCATATGGCCTGATTGAAAAGGAAAAGAAAGACAAGCTAACTCAGAGCGCAGTCAGTCAGCACACTAGGTCTCAAGGCCCGGACCCACTCATTCTTCTAGATTTGGCCAAGTGCTTTATGCTCTGAGCATCAAATTCTACTCTAATATGGTAGGAAAAGTAGTGTTCACATCTCATCAACTGAAGCTTTTAGATGCAACATCCAAGGTGCTTGAGAGCAGACATAAGACAGAACACACAGAATAATGAAACGGATCTGGGCATATCTTCCTAAGCTTAAAGCTTTCAGTCTGCCCACTCTGCTGTTAAAATATAGTCCAGCATGTCCACCAGACGATGCAGACTGCCTTTTTTGCCACTGTGTACTCAAAACTTTACTCCACGCCCTCTGAACTACCCAAGCGTGCCACTTCGTCTGTATCTTCAGGTTCTTGCAGCTCCTGCTGCTATAACAGCTCCACTGTTATCTACAGTCCTCAGGGCCCACCCAGCCTTTCTAAGAGGCTTTTCTCAATTCTCCACTCCCTCCCTTCACCCATCAAATCAGTACAAAGTGGCACTCCTCAGTGTGGTCCTGGCATGGCACACACACCCATCTTATCCTACAGAGCACCTAAATGTATGGTAATGGTATATATAGGCATATGCCTAGTCTATATTGAGAGCTCACAGCAGGCAGTCTTATATGTTTTGGTGACTCCAGTCCCTAGTGGTGCTTATCAGGTGGTAAGCACTTAATATTTATTACCTATATAAATAAATAACTGTAGTTTAAAGAAATCAACTGGAAAAAAGCCATCTTCTCTAAGCATTTGGGCAGTCCATATTCAATTGCTTTGGAAGGCGAAGAAGACCCAGAGAGGCTCTGCTGACTAGGACACAGTTACCAGGACCTCAGTAATAATATCTGGTAACCATGGAGTTTAATGCTTAGGCACCCACAGTGGCCTTATTTGCCATGATCACAAACCTTACAACCTCTACCCAGAGAGATGGAGAAATGTTCATGCTCTTTCAGCCAACACTTTGACAAACACAACAAAGATGGCAGTGTGGGAAATGCCAGTACTCTAAAATCATAAATTGGGCTCCGTAAGGGTCTAGCTAGACAAGGAGACAGAGTTCATCAGCCTACAACAGCATCATGAATCAGGAGATCCTGATGATCTTCAGAATCATTTGATCCACATCCCAGTCTCTATACCCTGTCCCAATCTTAACTTAGGCAGGGCTCTTATGACAAGATGACCCAGTGGTGCTCCACTGTGTACTCCAGGGTCTTGCTTATGATTTACCTTACTGATGCAGAAAGGAAAATCATTTCCTCTCACACAAGTCTTGGAAGTTACTTTTAAAAGTTCAATCAGGATCTGTCAAGCCCAGGAAGATAGAAAGGGCCCGTGAAAAAGGAGCGGTGAAAAGGTCTTAAGAGCAAGAGTAGGGCTGGAAAGATGGCTCAGCGGTTAAGAGCACTGACTGCTCTTCCAGAGGTCCTGAGTTCAATTCCCAGCAACCACATGGTGGCTCACAACCATCTGTAATGGGATCTGATGCCCTCTTCTGGGGTGTCTGAAGAGAGTGACAGTGTACTCATATACATAAAATAAATCAATAAAAAAAAAAAAAGAGCAAGAGTAGATAGAAGAAAACATTTAGTGTGAGGGGAGAAGATACAGGGATCTTAGGTTTTAAACAGGGATGGAGATAGGAAATGAAGAGAGAGGAGGTGGGCAGGGTAAACTACCCAAACTAAGGATGTGCCAAGAACCGCAATAGAAACCTAGCACTTTGGAAATTCATTAAAAAATAAAATTAAATACACAGAGAGAGAGAGAGAGAGAGAGAGAGAGAGAGAGAGAGAGGTTGAACATAGATACCCTGCATGAGTTAACAATGATCCCCTAAGAAGACATGAATTATTAAATGAAGTCTCAGTACCAAGTACAGGATAGCTCACCACAAGTTATTGGTCAGGGAAGGTCCGAAGCCCCTGAAACAATACAGGCTCTTGGTTATGCAGCACAACTAGATGATAAGATCTTCTTGCTGAAGACACCAACACATTGGTTGTACAGCATAGAGAAATCAGCTGGAAGCTTCCTCCCTGCTTGTTAGCTTGATAGTGCCAGAGGGTGCTATGCAGGCCACTGGGGAGAAAAGGCATCAACGGTATGCCTGCAATCTCCATGCTGCAATACCAACCTGCCAGGGAAGACTTGTCCTCTGGTGCAGTAGTGGCATGAAGTTATATGGATAACCAACTAGTCTTGGCTTGGATTTGAGGCCTACTTCATAGAAGGGAATTTAAGCCTGATACTGTAGACCTGGCCTTTGCCCATAGCTCAGGGGGTCACTGGCCCTAGGGAGGAACATATTATTATTTGCTAACCAGTCCTACCATCAAACTGCCTTGCCAATATTTGTACCTATACCCATCAATTGAGCTGCCCTCAATTTGGACTTCTCTCTGCAGTAGTCAACAGCTAAAGTAGAGACTCGGAGCTGATCAAAGCACTGGAGAATAGTAAGTGTCTCTGTGAGTAACTGCTCAGCCTTCGAGAGGATATCTGGCTCCTGCATTCCCCAAGGCTCAGAATACAACTCGGACAGGCAGAACGAGCCAGAGAAGGAGGGGCTTCTGTGAAACGCTGTCTTTGGGATATTACTTGGCCATTCCACCCATCAACTCACCGCAGCTATGAGATGAATCAGCATTTCAACAAACATCACTAATTAAACTCAGTGTCCAAAAAGGGGGAAGGGGGCAAGAAGTAGCGAGGGAGAAGAGTCTATTTCTTTAAATAAAGTTTACAAATGTTCCATTAGGCCCTTGTCATGCTAACAATTTCTTCTCAAGGGAGAATAAGGTATTCTTCATCGCTACCAAATGAGTGCATTCACATTACAGCCACTATGCCCTAGAAATGTCTGCTTATCATATTCTGAGCCCTGTTTCCAAACGGTTTTCTTTGTAGATCACCATCTATTTGGGGTAGCTGGTTACCTAGAGTTAGGACACATATTCACAGAAACTGCTTCTTCTTAATTTAGTTTTTAGTTGACACATTAAAAAAAAACGCCAAAAAAAAAAAAAAAGTCCACATTAATGGGGATGAGAATGTCTATTTCTATTTCTGACACCTTATACTAAGAAAATATCCAAGCACTGACAGAGACCACACACTAGTGAGTGAAAAGGCAAAGACGAGCACTATTGCTTGTTAATCACTGTTGTTTTTTAGTGGAGTGCATCCATTTCTAATTACAGTGGCACACAGGTAGCTGGATGTGTTTAAATGGCCTTCATGCTTACCACAGCAGGAAGTAAATACTATTTGCTTCCGATAATGAAATTGGGGAGAGAAAAGGTTAGAAATTCTGGCATGTGTGATTAATCTTACTTTAATTTAAAAAAAAAAAAAAATCCTATGTACAAGCTCAGTCACAGGAGCAAGGCATACTTGTATAGGAGGAAGCCAAGGAAGACACACTTCAAAAACAGAAAAGATCCAAAGAGAGGCAAAGAAGGCAAAAGACAAAAACTACCATCCCCCTGTTGGCCAAAACTGTCATTCTAAACAGCTAAACTCTAGGCTTATTTTTTTCTGTCAGTTTTCTATAATAATCTCACTGAGAAGACCTTCAAAACTAATTGATGTCTGTAACAAGAATGTGAATAAGCATACACCTTAGCAGGGAACATTGCATTGCTGACGTAAGCCTCCCACGCGGGTGCCCAGGGTCAGAATTAATCTAGCAGATGTACCAAGGCTGAATTTCATGAATTTCAAATAGGTTAGTCAGCTAGGCTCCTGAGAACAGCAGATCGAAAACTGCAAGATGCTTCTGTCTTTTAAACCCATGGCTGTCTGGATGGATGGCGGCATCATCGGACCTCTGAGCACATGACTGCCATGACATTCCCATCTGAAGCTGAGGATTTGAGGAAGAAAAGCAGGTGAGCCGGAGATGCCCCTCAGCCCTGTCCAGATGGTAGGCCCTGCCACAGCATGCTCCAACCTGCTCCTGCTTTGAAAGGGCAAGAGAGAGCAATGTGCAAATTGCTTCTTCGCCCTGCTGTTATTTTGACACAAATCCTCCAGGGCCAAGGCCAGTCCCAATGAAAAGAACTGCTCTCTGCGACACAAAGGCAAGCTTGAAGCTACCTGTTTGGAGGGACACATGTTGGGATATGGTAGGATGGCTGAAAGCAGGTCAGATGAAATTGAGATTAAGGGATGCTGTAAGGCACAGGTGGCTGCACAGCTATCTCAAAGGGGAGACTTCATGACACTGTAGAATATCCCTTGGTGACAAGAGCAACCCGTAAGACTACATTCTCAGAGTTATTAGAAAAAAAAACCAAACCCAGCCAAACACATAAAGACGGAATAAGGTATTTCCTCCCTCAAAAAACAAGAGGAGCACTCTACCTGTAGTCCTGAGACCGTGACAGAAATTCTGTGACCACTGCCTACCTTGCTTTTTCAGCTCTTAGGTAACAGAATAACCCCACCAAAGAGGTGGCAGCCGTAGCGGAGAAAACTAACGCAGAGGTTGAATAACGTGACTGAAGTCAGACACAGCAAGTCAGGGCCAGAGCCAAGACAGCAATTTAGTGTGTCCAATTAATAGACCTCTGCTTACAGTGGAGGCACACTGATTGCTGGGCTGTAAATGTCACTTAATGTTTTCATTAGTGAAATCCCAGGGGGAAATAAAGTGGCACTTACCTTTGACAATCTGCTTCGCACAGGCATTGTAGACCTGTTCCTGGGTTGTGTTGGGCGGCAGGACTCGGTCAAAGACATACGGCTTCCCTTGCTGAAAGCAGATGAAAGAAGGGGGTAGAGAAAACACATTAGGGGTTTGGGCCTAAAAGGCACTAATATTAGTAGTTAAACCACAGGCAACTAAATAGCCAACCCAGACTTTAAGCCAGTCCTTTCTCTCTCCACAGAACCTTGACAGCATGAGCCACAAGCACACCGCATGCCTGGATGCTGGACTGTCAAGGGCCTTGAAGGCACAGATCTGTAAGTGTTTATCCACTCTTCTGAATAAAAAGGTAGACAATTCCTTCCTTTGAATATATTTATTGAGAATTTACTCTGGGCTAGTTGCAGATTTGTGAATGGTCCCATCTAGTGGAGCTGATAGCTAATAGGCAAGAATGTTAACACAGGAAAACAAGAGGTGCCCAGGTATGCAGTAGGTGACAGAGATGACAGAGCTGACCACAAGCAAGGAAGGCTTGACCAGAGAAGTCTCAGTTCAGAGGATCATGAAAAGTTCAGAAAGACGGATATCAGGAAAGAACATTCTAGGCATGAGATGAGTAGACACCAAAAGGTCTGGCGTATTCAGGAAACAAGAAGGTACTACAAGCCCAGGGCTAGCAAAAAAATCTGGAGGCAGTTCATGTAGGTAGGGTACTGGCTGGCCAAATAAGGAAACCAAGTAAAACCCGCCTGTGTTGTATTTACTGGAGAGGTTATATGATCAGATTGAAGACGCCATTCTCAGTAGACACATAGCACTGTTATGGTCCCACAGAACTCAGTTCCCTGTTGTACAAAAGCAATGTCTAAACTGGATTGAAGCTTCCAAAACAAAGGAACCCTTCTATGCAACAAAACAAGAATGTGAGGGAGAATGGTTGTCTAGGAGTCTGGCTGGCAGCTACATATGTAAAATTCAGAGAAAATGCCATGTCAGGGGAAGGGAGGAGCTCTACCACAGCACCAGAAAGTTCCCGATGCCTGTCATTCCCTGCTCAGTAAGGACTAATGGGTATCTCAGTGCCAGGCACAGCACTGAACACTGGGGGAAACTGGGTAAGACACAGGTCCAAACTGCAGTTTTCTCTGCCAACAGCGCCCAGGCAAATCACCACAGCCTTTCACAGCCTGGCCCACATATCACAAAGAGAAGGACAGTGGACAAGAGAAGAGAGAGGGCTAAAACCACCCCTCCTACACGTCAGGGACAGACTGACTCCTCAAAGAGACAGCTGCTCACCAGAGCTCCAAGAGAAGAAGGGCTACATCCTATAACCTTCCTACAAGAGAACACAAGGCAGTCGGACAGGCTAAATGGTTACTCGTTTATCCAATGGCTCCAGGCAAATGAAAGCAAAATCCCGGCTTTAGGCCATGTTTGACCTTTAGTTTGGTTTAGTCTCTGAAACCAGAATTGACCTAGCCAGGGAAACAAGTTACCTTAGAAAAATGAAGACTTTTTATAAAACATAAAAAAGAGGGGTGGGGACCAGGTGAGCTTCATTCACAGACGCAGACCTACAGCCATTCTGGAAGGGATGGTGAAAAGGGATCGTTTGCTTACATTTCATTCACAGTTCTGTACCGGCTTTGTACTTTGGTTAATGGACCAGGTATTTATTTGGTTGAGTAACCAAAAACCTATTCCTCACCAAAATACTCAACTAAGTGTCTTACTAGCCTTATCCATGTTCAGGAACATGATATCCTTTATCAGGAGCTAGAGAGACTCAGTTAAGAGTGAGTATTACCCTCACAGGGTACCCAAGTTCAGTTCCCAGAACCCACGTCAGGCGCTGACAATGGTCTGAAACTCCAGCTTCCTAGGATCCAAGGCCCTCCTCTTTAGGCACCAGTACTCATGTATACATAGCCACCCACACATACACAAACACATAATCACAATTTAAAATGATTTTTACAAACTTTTTAAAAAAGTCAGCCAATCCCAGGAGAGTAAAAAGTAAAAGTGAGCATTTACAGAGGACTGAGGGCATATCTGAGTGGCAGAGCTCTTGCCTGGCACACGGGAAGCCCTGGGGTCCATCTCATGGGCTGAAAACAGAGGGGAGTAAACATTTACAGAATTTGCCTAAGTCGTCCACTGAACCCTCCAGAAACTTAAAACAAATTTACTATTTCTCCAAACTTAGAGGGAACACCAATGTAGATTGTGTTGTCTCCATGGCAAGATCCTACTTTCAATTTTAGAGAAAATACATTTAATACAGCAGGGAAAACAACCTATTGTGTGATGGTGTACAGTACAGAGAGTCGGGGTGCCCCAAGTTTGCCTTCCAGTTTAAATGCTTGCTGTAATGAAGTATATTTTCCTTTAAGAGAAATGGAAGACAAGAATTCATTATTCCCCTTTAAAAATACTATCAATTATCAGTTGACAAACAGCATGACACTTTCAAGTGACCTAAAGTTAAATCCCCCAAGGCCTGTAAGATTTCATGGCTGGGTTGACACTGAGAAAGATGGAACTCTGAAAATCATTAGTTACGGGACCCGTCTTGTCAGAACCAGCACGTTAGTTAGAAATGTACGCATTTCAATGTCCTTCATGTGCCCAGGACTCACACAGGCTTTTGTTTTTAAATGAACCTTAAAGTATTAAAAGACAGAGATTAGAATGTTGTTGAATATATTTCAGAGAACTGACGTACCAATTGTATACACACATTTTACAAGTAAGAATATCTCACAAATTCTGATCAAAACAGGAACAGAGACCCTTACCCAGAATCCCCAAGGAGACAAGAGTCTAATGTTTCTGACGCTACAATGGCTGAGGATTTGGTAGGCAGACAACGAACCCACCCACTCTACTGGATGCAGCTAGAGGACAAAATTCAAGTAACATTGCTCTGTAGGTGCTGGACACTGGTGCTGGCCTGGATGGGGCCACCACCCACCAGTCTCTGAAGACTTGTTTGCCTCCAGGTGTCCTCTCAGCACATGGCCTCTCCATCCTCTCTCACAACACACGCTAGTGTCCTCTGCTGATCCCTTTCAGGCAGAAATAGTCAAGAACTGGCCTAGACCCAAGCCTCTTTGTTGTGCGCTTGGCTTCATCTAACACTGAGGTTCAGCAGTTCCACCTACTAGAGAGTTCCATCACCATGGGTGACCCTTAGTCACCCAAACTTCGCTAGCCAAAAGAAAACCATCAGGCTGTGGGTGGTGTAGGCCTTTAATCCCGTACTTGCGAGGCTAAGGCAAAGCAGATCTCTGAGTTCGAGGCCAGCCTGGCCCATAGACCAAGTTTCACACACACAGTGAGGACTACCTAGAGAAAGTCTGCCTTAAAGAATAATATAGAAGAAATAATAATAAAGTTCCCAAAAGAAAACCATCCTGTTCTCTGTATCTGAGTATTCCAGCAATCACCCAGATATTCACATTGAATGCCTAAGGCTCAGTGTATACCAGAGATCCCATCTGAGATATATCCCCAATAGTTATCAATGTATAGATCTATACTACACAATTGTCCCCATCAATCTCTTTACACAAAACAGCCAAAGCCCCTGGCCAGACACCTTGCTGTTCGTTGTCCCTAATAATCCGTTTCTATCATTGGCTAGAGTGAGTATTCCAAAAATAAGATGAGTTACTTCCCCACGTGATACTCTCTTGTGGCTCCTGTTGCTCACACACTAGACTCTTCGCCCAGGGCTGCTTGCACTCTACTCTCCCCTTTCCTGCAGTGTGGCCCAGTAGAATCTCCTGCCCTTCTCAATGCCTTTGTTATCAATCTCCCTTCCCCTCAGAGTTCTCTGAGCTCAAACCTGCATTTGGCTACCTCTCATGAGCTGCTGTCTTAATTTGCTTTTATGTTGTTTTTTATAAGACATGATGAAAAGCAACTTTGGGGAGGTGGTTTATTACCTCTTATAGGTTAGAGTTCATCATCAAGGGGAGCTCCAGCAGTAACCTGAAGGCAAGAACCAGAACTGAAGCAGAGGCCAAGGAGGAACACTGTTCACTGGCTTGCTCCCTGTGGCTTGCTCTGCCTGATTTCTTAGACAGCCCTGGACCACCTGCCCAGGGGGTATCACTGTCTGTCCATGGTAGACTGGGCTCTCCAACATCAATCTTCATCAAGAAAATGCTCCCAAAGACATGCTCACAGACCAATCTGATGGAAGCATATTCTCAGTTGAGATTCCCTCATCTCAGGTGACTCTAGTTTGAGTCAAATTGACAAAAACCAACCTGCACATTCTTCATATACCATGTTTTTTCACCCTTCAGGGATTTCACGATTCTAATTAAAGCAACCTTCCCTCACATTGACATAACTATTACCTAGAGATATGTTTTGCTTCATGACAAGGAGTGTAGCACCTATTTCCAAACAACCAAACGGTCAGTTGCAATGAGAGTATTTATCCTGCTGAAACAAAAGTTGCAAATCCTAAGCAGATAGGCAAACCCACTGAAGCCCATGCGAGAGATCTGGATGACACACTCCATGCTCATTACCAATAATGGAGCTTGCCACCATTGTCATGAAGCCTCTATGCACTGCAGTGCAATTGCACGGGAGCAGAAAACTAAAATTAATGACATACCGGGATCACATATGAAAAAATAATAGCAGATGGTCCTTACTCGTCTCTAGTTAAAATTGAAGACGAAAATCATGCCACCAGAATTCCTCTCAAGTTGTTAAGAGCAAAATGTCTGCAAACCATATGGCCTGTCTATTAATACATTGACCTGTTACCCAAGAACTGCTCCCTGCCTGCAAGCAACTCAACTGGGAATGACAAAGGAAAGATGAGGTTCAGGAGATAAGCACCAAGAATAAGGTACATAAAACCAATTCTTCTTATAAATACATTATTAAGAAACCCAAGAACAATCTTAAAGACTGAACAAGAGTTGTGACCAAAGGTGGCCATAATTTGAATAGTTTTTCCCCCCATCTTCATTAAGAGGGACGGAAAGAGGGTAAAAACTGAAAGAAAGGCTACTCTTTCCCTAGAGAGCTGCTGGTTGCTGAGAGCAATCATTAGGCACAGGTGCTTGGATGACTTCATTCCCAAAAGTGCAGGAAGGGAGTGCAGGAGAGGAGGAACTCTCTCAACCGCAACTGACCTGCTCCAAGCTGACTGTCCGAGCCAATGGCTCCCACCTATGTGTGCTCCATCTCACTCCTCATGAGGACTTTATGAGATATTACCATCCATGTGTCACAAAGTAGAAAGCTCATTTTCAGCTCTGTGCTTTGTAGAAATACCTTTGTGACTTTGATTTTTCGGTGCTCTTCCTTTACATGGTGCTATGTTCCTAAGAGATTTTCTTTTTTGAAAAGCAGAAGTCAAAAAGTGTGTTCTGAAGTTAGTAGGAAAGACTGGAGTAACTTGATCAGTGTGGTAGCCAAAGACAAAGGGCTACTCATTGTTAGGCATGGGCATGGTACTAACATGGAGCCAGAGGAAAGGACTTGAGATCTGGGAAGAAGTCAGAAATGGCATGAAAACAGGTAGGCATGCTTATGGCAAGCACTCTTATCAACAGGGGAAAGGAAAGCAGACAGACAGCACTCCATCAGAGGCAAGGAAAAAGACAGATGTAGCCTTCACATGAGATGGTGAGGAAAAATATTTTTAAAAATTCTGGAATTGGGACTAATATCCAAGTAAAGAACTCAAAGCTAGACTCCAGAGATCCAAATAACCCTATCAAAAAATTGGGAAGTGAGCTAAACAGAGAATTCTCAACTGAGGAAACTCGAATGGCCGAGAAGCACCTAAAGAAATGTTCAACATCCTTAGTCATCAGGGAAATGCAAATCAAAACAACCCTGAGATTCCATCTCACACCAGTCAGAATGGCTAAGATAAAAAACTCAGGTGACAGCAGATGTTGGCGAGGATGTGGAAAAAGAGGAACACTCCTCCATTGCTGGTGGGATTGCAAGCTGGTACAACTTCTCTGAAAATCAGTTGGGCAGACCCTCAGAAAAATGAACATAATACAACCTGAGAACCCAGCTATTCCACTCCTAGGAATATACCCAGAAGATGCTCCAATATCCACTCCTAGGAATATACCCAGAAGATGCTCCAATATGTAATAAAGACACATGTTCCACTATGTTCATAGCAGCCATATTTATAATAACCAGAAGCTGGAAACAACCCAGATGTCCCTCAACAGAGGAATGGATACAGAAAATGTGGTACATTTACACAATGGAATACTACTCAGCTATTAAAAACAATGACTTCATGAAATTTGCAGACAAATGGATGGAACTTAAAAATATCATCCTGAGCGAGGTAACGTAGTCACAAACGAATGAACATGGTATGTACTCACTGATCAGTGGTTATTAGCCCAAGAGTTCAAAATACCCACGAGTCACTTGCAGCAACAGTAGGGCTGAGTGTGAGGTCCCAGATGGAGGACTTGGAGAAAGTCTGAAGGAGCTGAGGGAGTTTGCAGCCCCATGGAGGGAGCAACAGTGGCAACTGGCCTGACCCCCTGGTGCTCCCGGAGACTGGATCACCAACCAAAGAATACACATGCAGGTGCTGGCCACATATGCAGCAGAGGAGGGTCTTGTTAAACATCAGGGGGAGGAGAGGCCCCTGGGCCTGAGAGTGTTAGATCCCCCAGTATAGGGGAATGCCAAGGAGGGAAGATGAGAGTGAGTGGGTGGGTGGGTGGGAGAATACCCCCATAGTGGCAGGGGAGGGGGGAGGGAATAGGGAGGTTCCAAAGGGGAGATCTGGAAAGGGGAAACATTTGAAATGTAAATAAAGTATGAAAAAAAAGAGCTGAATGTAGATGTAGCACATTTTCTTTATCCACTCTTCAGTTGAGGTACCTACTAGCTGCTGAGGGTCCTGAACTAACATGGTACTTGGGCACCACGGAGGCCAGAGGTGGATGCTAGGACCCCATTATATGATGTAGGGACATAGGAGGGATGAGATGTATCTCCCCTTTGAGTCATTCTCCCACTCCTAGATTTTATTAGTCCTAGGGGCTCCCTGTCTTCCTTACCCATTAATCTCTCTTTACTGTTCATTTACCCTCTTGTTTGTCTGCAAGTTGCCAGGAAGTTCCCAAGGCAAGGGGAGAAGGACTCTGCACATTAGAGCAAACTCCCTGCACCTCGCTCATCCCCATCCTGGTCACGCCCTCCCCAAGGCCCACCAGTCTCTAGCTGCCCAACAAGGGGACTGTAAAACCAGGCTGTCCTCTCCACTCCAGCTGCTCACTCTCACTTCCCTAACAGCCCTGGGACAATGCTCTGACTGGGGCTAGGAACACTAAGCCACAGAGCATCCATACTGCTGCCCCTCCCCACACTGGCTCTCTGCCCTTAGGAAAGTGGCTGGTGCCCATGCTGGCTGAAGCCAAGGCTGCTCCCAGGAGAGTCCATAATGAAGCAGACGACCACAAAGCAGTGCCCGGCTCCCAGTGGAGTTGCCAAGGCAATGCCAACCACTTCACAGATCGAAAAGGAACAAAAGCAACACACAAGAATGAATCTTGTAAGCCTTCTTCCTGCAGGAAACCAGGCTGCAATTCTCTCCCTCCTGCCAAACTCCCCGCTGCGTGGACACACAGGCACTGTCAAGATCGCAGACAGCTACGAAGAATATATTCTGGGAGGCATACTGCCAGAGCGATAATAAAGAAATCCAGAATTATCGCCTGGCTAACATGAGAATGGAAACAGAAGGATGACTTCTTTTAAGGAGAATAATGAAAACTGCTTCAGAAACATGGTGATTTTTCACTTCCAATCAAAGAAAAATGTACTCCTTCCTCTCCCACCTGCCATGATGCAGAAGAGAACAGAGGAGGTCAGAATGGCTGGTCCTTCCCTGGAAGCTTGTACCTCTCATTCTAGTGAGCCAAGACACTCACCTGTGTTTTCCAACTTCTTCCTCCCTGAGAATGATGGATCTCTGTAGCTCTAACACACTATAATAGCAATGGGAGGCGGGAGTCTCTAATGTTCTCACAAGTGGCTTCTGCCTCAGGCACATGCAACTCCAGAGAAGGCAAGCTTTAGGCTTCAAGAGTTCACTGTTCACTGAGTATATATACTCAGGGAAGGGAATAAAAACCTCCCCTATAGTTACCTCAGTAGATCTGGTACCAAGTCAAGTCTGAGAAAATAAAATACAATTTTCCTCAGAGGGGAGGCAGAAAAAAAATTTTTTTCACTAAAAACAAAATGGGGAAATTATTTTTACCAAATTCACAATAGCAGGAAATGTCTACCTTCCTTTGGGGGCATGGTGGCCTAGCAGCAGCTGCCAGGAGCAGCAACACGTACGCAGTCAAGCTTCCTCCCTCCCAGGTAGGCTGAAGCCTGTGGCAGCACACACACTAAAGCCACATGGCTGCACAGGTGACATTGATATGAGGCTGATGCCCAGACCATCACCTGACCAACTCAGCAAGCCACACTGCAGGCAACCAGAGAGGAGAACTAGTATTTACTCACTTTCTCACCAATGGAAAACAGCTTGCGTCGTGATAATTACCCAGCATGCTGGATGACAACTTTACTGTCATGGTATGTTCCCATGCCTTGTTTCTGGTTGCTTTTCAGAGCTATGGGGCGGAAACATTAGCCTCTCATTCTGAGAACAGGAAATGGCTTCGGAGGACGTGTGGAAGGCAGTGAGGTGAGCTTAGATGAGCACCAGAATTCTGGTTCCATGCCAAGCCTCCCACCCATAAGAGGCATTTTGCCACTGTTCCTTCAGGAACACATATATTCCTCAACTATGGATTTGCTAAGAATTTCACACATTTGACCAAATCTGTGACCTTACACAACTTACGCATGTTTTCTAGGCCTCCTCCTCTAAAGAAAATGAGAGGTGGAATCCCTCTGGCTCTAACATGCTATGATAATAGAACATATCACATTCAGAACATGACATGGCACAACTCAGAATGCTTGCTCTTCCCTGCTAAAATAACTTCATAATTGCAGGAAGAAGTCTCCTATGAAGATGACACTAACTAAAGCCAACAGAAACTAGTTGGCTCAGGCAGCTCTCTCTTGATGGCTAAGGGCACACATAGACACACAGAGACACACAGATATATAGACTCATAAACACACATGCAGACACACACAGACACACACACACAGACACACAAGCAGACACACACACACACATACATACATACATACACACACACACACACAGGATTCATAGATGCTCGAAAGGAAAAGCTGGTGGCCATAAACTGTACGCAGGACTTATGTAGCTGATCGCAGTTGGGATGGAAGGGCTGAATATGGGCAGCATGAAGCTTAGACATTCTAGTCCAGTGGAATGGCATCCTCACTCAGGAGGCGGGTAGGACATTTGTTCCTCAGTGCAGTGGTGCAATGACCAATCAACGGATAAAGTACTTAAAGCTTCTCTCCCTGCTGAAATCTCTATTAACAAAAATTAGTGTCCCTGAACGCAACCACAATTTTCTAGACAAAAACATCTGAGTCCTGTCAAGTGTAGGAAGATCATCAGCCTTTTAAATGATTTTACTTTTTACTTGATGACAAAAGCACCTCGTTTTTCAATGCTTTAAGTACTAGAAAGGCTTAGGTGGCCACAAACAAGAGAAGGCAAAATTCAAGTCTGCCCAATACTCTCTGCCTCTCCTGCCTCCTTTCTGATCCTGGACTGGACTCCTTGAACCACTAGTGGGTTAGACAACAATGTATCATCAAGATCAGCATTCCAGTCTTCCACCAGGAGCAGCAATTCACTTATCCGATTCATTAGTTAACAGAGCTATGAAAAACCAACTGTGTGCTTCTGAGCCCCAGCCAGCCTGTTGAAACTGCTGTCTCCCTGGATGCCGGATACCGCATGGACCAGCTCAGCATCTTTCTTCCGACTTTCCTATCTCATTCACTCGTTCTCCCTCTTGTCAATCCAAGTTCCATCATGTCATCATGCTCTCTCTCATCCTGCACCATCTGTTTTGTCCTGTCTGCCCTGGAAGAGCTTTAAAGTATATCTGTGGTTTCAGCCATAAGTCTCCAGAGAAGACACAAAAGTCCACCTCTAACTCAGGGCTCCAGACCCTTTATTGTCAGACAGAAACAAACACGACTGAATGCTCCAACGGCGGCGCTAAACAACGCAAGCTGCAGTTGGCATCAGTAACCTCAGGTTCTGTGTTTACCCGACCAACCAACCAGATTCAAAATATTTCTTAATCATCTCTGTGTCACTACTTTGAGGCACAGCAACAATTTATACACGGTTTACATCTTATTATGCAAGTAATCTAGAGATGACTTGAAGTGTAGGACATGTGTTGCTACTTGCAAACACTACAGTGATTTCACACAGAGGACTCATGGATCTAGGAGGTTTGAAGTCCAAAAGGTACCTTGAAGCCAGTCCTGCACGGATGCTGAGGGGCAACTGTAGGCTAAAGAGAGAACTCGGCTCACCTCTCCTTCTCCTCTGCCTCCTCCCTTCATATTCCTAGTGGCCTAGCCTGACAAGCTCAGGGCCATCTTCTGCACATCAGGGTCAGAGTGGTCTTTCATGCCTCTGGTCTCTCTTGTCCTACAGCTCAGCTACTCTCACCACTTTTTGCCAAACTCGCGCACGAGCCTTCTAAGTGGTCATCTAACCTCCCTTCCCTTCAGTGCATCTCTGCATTCTTTTCCAAATGCATCTTCCTTAGCCAAGGTACTCAACAGCTTGCTAGGATGTCTACTATGTGCGGCCCCACAGCCTGCTGAGACGCTTCACTATTCGCCAGGTGGGTCCTTGCAGTGAGCTTGCAACCTCCCTGCTGCCACCCCACTGCTTGCATCATCCCCTCTAATTTGAACGCCCTCTAATAGCTTGACCTTGCCTGTCAAAAATTCTCCCCATCCTTTAAGACTCATGCCAAACATTCTCTTTTCCAACACAAGGATAAAGTCTTTCCCTGAGACTCTTTGTCCCTCCCTCTTCGTCTTCTTAGAAACCAGTGGGATACATAGTGCTCAGCTGTGAGACCTCCAGAATTGCTGTCACATGTTCACCTAACAAGTACCCTCTCTGTCCTTTGAGCATCCACAGCAGTCCTCCTCCAGGGGGTCTCTAATCACAGTCTACTCCAGACAGCAGGCCCCAAGTCGTGGAAAGAGAACAAGATCCTGGGTTACAGCACAAGGTAAGACAGGGCTGACACATTTTATCGAGCTCACTAAGTCCTCTGCTATGTGCATTTCTAAGCAACCACACTTTCATGTAATTGCTACCCAGCATTTTACAGGGAACAAGGTTAGATTCAGAAAAGCCCATGGCTTGCTCAGGGTCACAAGCCTACATCACTTGCTTCTTATGTTAGTTTGAGAACATGTAAACAAGGGGCAGTCTAAAGAAACCCTTCCATTGCACTCACTTCTAAGTGACTTTTAAAACAACTGATCCCAGAGGTTACACGGCAGAGCAGTATAGTATTTGTCTCTCAGTAGCTTTGCTCCAGGCAATACTTTGGATGTGTGGGTTGTGATGACAGCTGTTGCCTGGGTTACTTTCCAGAAACTCAGAGGCCACTTTTGTGAAATCACTGATTCTTCTTTTAGGCCTGGGGATCTGGTGGATAATTGAGACAGAAGTAATGACACCAGATGAAGAAATGGACATAGTGCCAAGGTTTATAGGGCCACCATGACCTGGTCACCATCAGCTCCATTTCCCAATGCCCCATTTCACACCATCACAGCAGCATGCAGAAGCCCAGTCACCAGCCTTGCCTAAAGTAAAGTCCTGCCATTCCCTTTGCCTAAGGATGAAAGGAGCTTGAAATGTATGATTGACTAGAATGCTTCTTTCTGAATGTCACTCTCTCACCTTACTTTACTAGCATTCTAAGGAAATCCTTTTTGCCTTGTGCCAACAACTTGTTCAAAACTACTCAGGCCCCTGTCATAGCAGTAAGTAAACCAGTTTGAGTCCAGTAATAAGTCATCTTTTAAAAGGCATACAAAATCAATATACAAGTTGCAAAGCATGTTACTAACATCTTTACTAAGTTTCAGAGAATTTTAGTTAAGAATTTGTTTCTTGGGGCTGGAGTGATGGCTCAGTGGTTAAGAGCACTGGCTGCTCTTTGAGAGGACCAGGGTTCAATTCCCACTACCCACATGGCGGCTCACAACTGTCTGTATGTCCAAGATCTGACACCCTCACACAGACATACATGCAGGCAAAACACCAATGCACATAAAATAAAAATAAATTATTAAAAAAAATTTTTTCTTACCTCACTTGTCTTTGAGTGGATCCTTGCAGCGTTTAAATATTCATTACAGACGTTTAAATAATATAGTCATTTCAAAATGTTACCCCAAAATACTGCCAACATAAAGTCTATGTGCCAAAAGCAGACTTTCATCTTGAACAGCTATAGCAAAGCTCTAAGGTGAGTATTAAACACCCATCTTAAGACACAGAAATCAGAGGTCAGAAATAATACTTAACTTTGGCACAGTAGAGCAAAGAGCAGAGGCAAGAAAGTCTGATTTCAGAGCCCACAATTTCCCAATGTTTTAGACTTCCGACCACACAGATCCAGTCCACTGCATTTCAATTCAGCACTTCGGCATAGATAACTGTAACAGGGAATTTCTGCCAGGTCATATTGTGGCTCTAGAGGATGTGACAGCAGAGCCAAGCCTTGAAGGCTTGCCAGCCTGAGAAATCAAGGGCAGAATGCTCCAGGCCCAGGTAACAGGAAAGGAGCCTTACTTAAGAAACATTTGATCTGCTGAAAAGTGGGTCACTCCATCCAGAGACAGCAAGGCAAAGGATGGTAGGAGGCAGGGGGAGAGCTCAGAGAGCGGTGCTGGGAAGCCTCTCAGCACCTTCTTCTGTGATATCCTTCTAAGCAAAGGAATAGTCTCTTCTGGTTTCTATTTGTCACTCTGTGGAGGCCTGATGCTTAGAGATATAAACTATAAAATAAAATAATCATTAAGACCAATCAGGAAGCAACAGTAGGGATCCTGAGAGAGCTGAGGCAGCTTGGCAAATGGAGATGAAAGGAGCAAGGCTGGGAGGAAGACAACAAGGCAAATACAACAACAAAGAGCCATGTCACAAGCTCTGGTAGAAACTAGGAGTCTAAGGTACTGGTCTCCAAGTTGAGCCACAAGTCACCTATGATTCCAGCATCAGTACCCACTGCAACAAGAAAGGCTGTCCATCTTAATCTCAAACACTCTTTAGAGAGTGTCTCTCCTCTTTCCACCTTCAAGTGTGTCAGCTGGAAACAAGGGGGAGAGAGAACCGAGGGATACCACAAGTTGACAAGTTCCATCCCTCCACAGCAATGACCCTCATGCCATCACCTGTGACATGACAGGGATGGCAGGTCAACTCCTCAACATGCTCAATGGTTAGGTGGCAATCCATACCCAGCCCAGTGTCTCAGACTCCAGCGCCCATGTTCCTTCAGCTGCAGTCTGTACAAAATGTGAAGACCTCCTGGTAGGCAGGGAGGCCTTCACAGTAGCCAGATAGCCCTGACCTGGCCAAATCATTCTTCACACCACTCTGCATGCTAGACCTTAACTCAGTTCCATTTTGTTTGGCAAATTTGTCTAAGCACAAGTATCTTTATTGTTTAACACGTAGGTGCCACGCTCCTTAGTCAGACAGCCTGCTAGAGTGAGGAAGCCAATCGTGAGAAGACAGTTCCCAAGTACGAAGTGTTCAGGGTCTGATGAGAAAGGCAAAGAAGCAGAAAGTACGGGAAGCACATACTTCAAACTTTATAAATAGGTGAAAATTCAGACGGTATTTTTAAGGACTTCACTGCTTTCGTGCCACACTGGCCTCATTATGTAGATAACTTCACAGATTCGTTCCATTGTATTATTCTGTAATAGTGCTGTCTAATGAAAATAGGTGTCAGTTTTGAAACTGCGAAGTCTCACATGAAGTAAGCTTCTATTTTAAGGAGGCATTCAGAACGATGGAGGTGCTGCACCACAAGCACCTCCAGCCAGGGGCGATTTTGACAGAGGCTACACACAGAGAGGGAACACAGTGATGGTGAAGGCTAAGCAGCTCTGGGACCTAGCATGAGAGGGAAACAAGCTCACTGAATTCTCAGATGGTCCCACGGACTAGCTATTAGGATGCCCACTTCACAGTGGGAGAAACTGAGGCTTGGGTAGCTGCATAACTTATATAAGTTTTTATCTTATTATGTGTGAGATGGAACACTCTGTTCTTACCTCTTCTGTTCTGCTAAGGTCAGGACAGACCTTTAATGTGACTAAAGGGTTAGAAATCACAAGCAGGGTGCCTGGTGCTCATTCTGGATATTTGAAAGTTAAGCTGAGATCACTGCTGTGCATCTCTCCTAATGGCAGAAGAAAAGGTCTTCACGGTCCACATGTCCAGTGAGGATAGGATGAAGTGGGGTCTAGAGGGACTCAGGAGAGCTGTGGTGTCTGTAACTGCTTATCAACCGCAAACTCCTCTTCTGATCCCTTCTCTGTCGCACAGCCCACCTGCTTCAAAGCCTTCTAAAGTGGTACTCCTTTCTGAGAGGACATCTTGCGCATGGCAGCTAGGACTTTCTACCTAGTCTATGAGTTTGAGTACGGATAATACTTCTAAGACAGTCACGTAAGCTGCCTAGAAAGATCTATGTCCACCCCTGGTAAGCCCATGGATGCCTGCTCCAGATCAGTTCCACATCTGTGGCTGTGGATGGCAAGGATCAAAGCTGTGGGTGTCAACAGTGGCAGCAGAGGCTGAACATGCTGGACAGATCTGAGATCAAAAGAATGATGAAACCTCCAATTGTGCCTCCCAGTCTGGTCTCTCCATTAGTCAGACGAACATTGATTTTAACATGAGGGAGTCTGCTGACCCACAGACTCTCTCATTTCCTGGTAAAGCACCTGAGCAAGGTGGGAGGGCTGGTGTACACATTACCTCCCTTCCTTCCCTCACTGAGGGCCACTCAGTCACAAAGGCCAACCCCCATGAGTCAGATCCTCAGAAGATCTCTCTCCTCCCTTCTTTCTTCGGTCCTCCACTGATGTCATGGGCTTTGGTTTGAGGTCAAGAAGCCCCAGACTTGGAATCACACATGGAAACCACCCCATCCCCAAACCCCATCAGATTCCTTCCAAATGACACTACTCCCACATTTGGAAGAAAACAACACAGGGGAGTGAACACAAACCAAGGCAGACAAAAGGCACCCTTTGTTCCTCAGTCAACATCAAAGCTTGGAGCCTGCTGTTGTGCAAAGAGCTGGGTCCATTCCCTGTTTTAAGTTCACACCAGGGTGCCTGGGTGTCATTGGGTCTAAAGCCCTTGACCTTCACAACCTCCAAGGTGAAGCTCCCAATACAACAGTGACAGGTTGCCAGTCACCGGCCACATGTCCAAGTAGATCATCCCTGAGACACAGGTTGCTGATCAGCTCCAGTGAAGGAAAAACTCTCTGAAGCAACAGTGATCTAGTCGGGAGATTTAAACTGATACTCCTGAATGGTCTGCAAAGACTGGCTTTCCTCAGAGTCACTCGGTTCTCTAGTGTGCAGAGCCCTTCCTTGGAAGAGGCCAGTCAGTCACAAGAGTATCCTCCCATGGGACTATCAAATGATCCATGAGTGTCCACCTGAGTTCCTTGTCTCATAGCCATTTGCATCCCACCAGGCAAACAACCTCAATCTTCACCGTCACTTTCTGCTGGATTATTTAACATCAAGAATCGGCTAAAATCGACTTGCAGAATTTACCAGTAGAAGAAGTATCCTGCCCCCTGTCCTGCCTGTCTCTGCTGGCCTCAGAGATGGCCTCATCCTTCTTTCTGTCCTGGGTGAACCTGTCCTCCTACCTCCTCGCCCCTCAACTCTCTGCAGCCTCTCAGGGACACATATTTGACCATCTCCCTCTCAGTTACCTAAAAGTGTGCACACTTCTGTACCTTTAAAAAACATAAGCCTCCCATCTGCCTCTGCTCCACCATCTCACACTCCAGATCCTACCTCTAAGCCAGTGAGTATCAACCTTCTGAATGCTGCGGTTCTTTAATACAGTTCCTGTTGTTCTGACCCCCAACCATGAAACTACTTGGTTGCTACCTCACAGCTGTAACTTTGCTACTGTTATGAATCAGTATGCAAATACCCGTGTTTTCCAACGGCCATGAGACCTCTATGAAATGGGTTCACCCTCCACAAAGGGGTCTCTACGGACAGATTGAGAACCAATGCTCTAAAAAGTGGCTCACTGGGTCTGGTCTTTTGTTAAATTGATAGCAGCAAAACCTGACCGCAACAGGGCCTCCTCCGCCTCCCTCTATGGCCCTCTCCTTCAGAGAACGCCACCGCCACCGCCACCACCACCTCTCTCTCCTGCTAGGACTTCCCTTGTGCATTAGATGTTTTTTTATTTCTATTCTGAGTAAGCACTGGCTTTCCCTGGGGCTAACAGCCTTCACCTTCCACCTTCACCACCACCACCACTGTCCCGATGATGTTACTGATGTTACCCAACTCAGGGCTCTGTGTGGCACCTCCTAATACTGTGGCCATTTAAACAGTTCCTCCTGTTGTTCTGTAACCACATACAATTCATTCTACACTTCATTCAATGTTTTCTTAAATTGTTCTTCCTTAAATATATGGCCAATGGAAGTTTCATACAACTATCTCGAGTAAAAATAATTAGGTGCTACAATGGGAGACATTAAAGATGGGCACAATGCAAACAGCACAAAGTTAATGAGTGTAGCTACTGAACATGTTAATGAGCATAGCTGCTGAACACGGACTCCCAGCCTTCGACCTACCCCTTCCTTCTGTAAAGAGGGAAATTCCAAAGAATATCAGCAAGCTGAGGGCTTATCCCTTTGATAAACTCACAGAGCCTTAAAGAGAAATCAAAAGAAGTCTCTTTTCCTTCTATGTTCCCTTGTTACCTGAGGCCCCATCTGTGTGCTACTTAAAATGATCAAGCACCAAGACTGTTGTCCACTGTGTGCTAGGGTTTTCCTCCTCTCCCCCAAGGCTTTTGTCAAGAGTTGTACAGGTATGCTTTCTTCAGTGGTTAACTGTATGCCTTAGCTCCATTTCATACACCTTGAAATGATGAATACTCTAATGTCTAAAATAGTACAGAACCACAGCAATCCCTCCAGGTTGGAGCCCACACTTACCCCAAATGGGGTCAGGCATTGGGGCTGGAGCCTGGAATGTGTCCAAAGTCTGTGGTCAACTCATCGTCAATAATAACAAACTAAGACAAGATGGGGTATGCTGCCTGTGGTCCCAGCATCCAGGAGACTGGGACTAAGACCAGCCTGGGCAACATAAACAAAGCCTGGCCTTAAAAAGAAAAGCAATACTTCATCATCACCACCACCACCATCGGCAACTCCGAGCAACTGGCATTCACACACCTAACATACATGCTAGCTAGGCCTCACGCCACCCCCTGAGGTTGTTGCCATGTTATTCCCAATGAGAGACCATCATTTACAGAGGTTAAGCCTGCCTGTGGGTGGCAGATTCAGGATTTGCAAGAAATCTGCCCAATTCCAGAGCCAGCCCAATTCTTAACTCTTCTACTCCCCTGACTGAGACCCAAAGCAATTTTAAACCTCACAAACTACAAAATAATAGCCTGCTGCTCTTAAGCACAATTGAAACAATGGGTTGGGACAACAGGAACACTGCTCGGTGTGTAATTAAACATAATTACTGGTGTCCTCTAATTGTTTGGGAAAATAAGTCCTTTGCTCTTGACAAGCTATAATTCCGGAGTGTGCTGAGGTTCTAGTCCTCACTGGGATCTGTATACCTCCAGCAGTATTTACTATTATCAGATCTCACAGTGGATCCTACGGAGGCTCAAGGGCATCTTCAGTGTGTGACTGAAAACCAAGTCAACTGGGGCTCGGGGGAGACATAAGCCATAATGCTCAATCCTTCCTTTTATAGCTGGGAAAATAGAAAAAAAAAAAAGATACAACTTGCCAAAAACATACAGAGCTCTGTGTCATAGGCAAGCACTTGAGGCACTGCAAGGATTACTAAGCTAAATCCAGACACAGGAAGCTGGAAGCCAGGCTCCACTATCTAGCATCTGAATGACTTGAGGCAAGTCACCCAACCACTCTGAGCTCAAGTCAGGATGGTAATAAGAGTCACCATGCCTTTGTGCTTTCCTGTGATTAAAGGACTTGATGCGTCTGAAAACCTGCGAACCTGCATGCATGCACTTGGTGCTGCATCTGGCCACTTAATTTACTGCCTCGAGAGCTTAGTGAAACTTGACAGTTCTCATCAAGGCTGCTAAGAGTAATGACAAGGGTTCAGGAAGGAGACTTTTGAACCTTTGTCACTTTAATTCTGCCAGAATGAGTATAGAGGTAGCAGCCTTGTTCCTATGTTCCTGCAGACTTGCTGTTTCTACGAACGAGTCTCCAAAAGAACAAACTTCAAAGCAGCAACATGAGTAAGTATTTATTTAGCACACAGTGAGCACAAAGTAGCAAGTACTACCTGACACAAAAAGAAATTTAGGAAGGACTTCGCCTTGCCAACTTGGCAAATAAAAAGTAACAAATGATGTTGCCTTCTTTCCTGTTTCTCATGGGAGACATCACCCATCAATCACATGATGAGCGGAAGGCACTCCTGACAGCTCACATGTTGAGTTCTGGAAATAAAAATCTAAGTAAGCAGCCAGAGAATGAGGCCTGGGACTAAACAGCAGCATCCAGGTTACTTCTACTTCCGTTCCTTTGATAAGATATTTGACTTGAAACCGTTAATGATATGATACATAATCCATCTTGCATGAGTTGTGAAGCAAAGAGACAAAGGGTCCAAAATCCAACACACTGCAATGTGAGATGCTTCCTGCCTGGAACACACAGCATAATACATCCCCATCTGCCCAGGGTCCTCAGGCAGCATCTTCATCTGAAAGACAAGAGTGGAGGAGCACAGACTGAGATATGAAGTGCCTATTAAAGATGTTCTGCTGGATAGAAGCCAACTTAGCCTGAATTCCTATAGGCCCACTGAAGAGAGCCAGGCAGTCAAATGGCAAGCCAGAGGAGGGAGAGTCCTGGAACATGAGCAGAACATCCTCTATGCACTTATCAGTGAAAGATTTGAACAGGTATCAAGTCCAGTTGCTGCCTAGAAAGCTGTAGTCTCTCTATGACACAGGACAACACAGAATATCTGAGGAGTCCCTGTGAGGATCCAGTATTGACAGTGTAGCAGAAGCCAGAGGCCCTGAACCAGACCAATGACTCATTGCACAGAACATCTGCAAGTAAAGCTATTTGGGCAAAAGGGCGTACTGTGGGACACACTGTGACATACCACAGCTTCCACTGCGAGATGGTTTTGTGTTTTAGTTTATTGTTTGTTTGTTTTTTTAGTGGGGAGGTTTCAAGGGTGGAGGGCTGATATGGAGAGATGGGGAGATGAGTAGGATTGGGGTGCATGGTGTGAAATTCACAAAGAATCGAGAGAGAGAGAGAGAGAGAGAGAGAGAGAGAGAGAGAATATGCAAGACCAAGAACAATGGCCCCGTACTGTGTGGCTGCTTCCTTGTGCCATAGATGACAATTAACAGAGAGATCACAACTGCTCAACATGCTGAGACCTGGAGACTGTAGAGTATTCATCCCTAAATGAGACATCTGTATCAGATGCCCTCCCTGGCAAGGTTCACGGAGCAGAAGAGGGGGGCAGGAAGACTGTGAGAGCCAGAGGGGATCTGCAGCAAAACAATATTTACCAGACAATTTTCACAAGGAATAGTATTCCAAACAATATTTTTCAGGCAGGGCCATTGAATACATGAACCCACAGCAGCTGTGACTACATACTTAAGACTTTCACAAGATCAAGCCAGCATGGGTGGAGGAGGAACTCATGAAGATCCACCCTTATCTGAGAAGCTATTGGCAAGTGATCAATTCTGGGAAATTCGGGGATGGATTTCTTCCGAGATGTGGGCCCTAAGAGGTTACCCAGGCTACAGTAGAGAGTCCCACACCCAAGGGCATACAGGCAGCACTAAGTGGATTTAGTGAGTATTAAGACAGACAGACAGACAGACAGACAGACAGACACCTGCCAGCTGATCACTACCTTACAGCCCAACATTACCACCAGGTCCTCACCTGTCACCCAGAGTCCTCTGTGCATGAGCAGACTCTCATCCTCAACCTCCCCTGGTGACTGGACTGTAAAGGGGCATTTCATACAGCTCTGCCTCCACCCTGTTTTGTTTGTTCGTTTTAACTTAGTGTATCTTGAGGATTTCCCCCTAGATCACTAGTCTAGGAAGTTCTGCAGTTGGGAATTACCCACTTACAGATTAAAATTATCTCTTAAATGTCTTTCTGAACATGTAGGCTTTTTGCCATTATTCCCTTAGCAACAGAGTATAGCCACTAGCTTCAGAGCATTTACATTATAGTATGTGTGTAAACAGCTGAGGGATAACTTCAGGCATACATACAGAAGAATGTACATAGGTAAGATGTAGATGCTGCCCTTGTATATAAGGAACCCGAGCGTGTGGATTTTGGTGTCTGTGGAGAGAGGATGGAGGAGGCATTTGAAGCCAGCCCCCACATGTGTGGATGGACAAATGTGTTATTACACAGGTGGAAAGCATCCTCATACTGTTTTATTCTTAATTTACAAACAAGCGCACACATATGAAAGGCTCTGCCGGATGACTATGACTCTGTAGGTTCTTTTGTCCTATTGATTGTGTCTTTTCTGGTCAGTTCCACGTCAGTAATTACTCACTTTTACTACCTATCCCAGTATGGCTCTGTGGAGTTGGTTTGGTTTGGTGTGCATTTTATAATGGTACGAAGACAGCCCATTAAGAACTGGCCATGAACATCAGGAGGCATTTCATCTCCAGCCAGGCTCCCTGCTGCACCCCGTCCTGACCAAGTGTCCTGCTGCTACCCCACAGCTGTACTCCCCTCTACCACGAGCCATAGTGGCCTCTGAAATGATCGGTTTTTTATAAATTCAAGGTCGTTTCACTGTTGCCAAGTATCTCTAGGATCTACTGAGAAAGAATCAACTAAATGTTTGTTAAGTCCTTTCCCACAGCCAGTTTATAATTAGAAAGCAGAAGTGTCATTCCCTGCTCCAGGTTGCTATGGAAATGACTAAATGCAAATGTCATTTCACAGTGACAGTCACTGTCAGAAAGGAGGCAGGATGCTTACGAAGAGCCAAAGGTGCCCCTGAGATGGGAAAGACACGCAGGGGCCCTGCCTCAGCCATCTGCCTCTTGTGACAGAGAATATTCCAAGAGTTGATTTAGAACGTTTGGGGTGAACAGGGAGCTTACATGGGACTCACATAAAACCATCACAGATAAGGAAGGCATCCCGTGTGGGGCCAGACCACTGGACTGTGAGCTCAAAGTACGACGGCGAGGAACCGGGTACTCAGACTGAGTGTCCACAGTGATTATGTAGAGTGAAGGGAGATACCTTGTAAGACCGCCTTGAGGTCTGCAAAGTAGACAAAACTGGCAATAGAGCCATCTTTAAGGAATACAAAAAGTGAGCTGCACTGAAGGCAAAATGCGCAGGTCACAAACTCTGCTAAGCACTTTCCAAGGAACAAAAAAGGTAGAGCACAAATGGGTTCAATGAAGCCACAGAGCAACATGAGCCTGCGACAGAGCCAAACCTTAACTGTCTCTGAGCCAGGAGGTGCTAGTTATAAAGGACACAAGAGGCTTCCCTTGAGGCCTGAAATCACCCTGCTGTCTCAGTGGTCCAGGAGGAGCCTACATTCAGTCTCGAGATCAATCGGGAACTGTGCACAGGGTATGGGGGAAAGTGGACTTGATCTCAGGATTCTGGAGGAAGAAATCCCCATGACTTGGGCCATTCTTCTGGCCCCATTGTTGAGGAGCCTATGGGAAGGCAAGTGTGGAGTACGAGCTGTCCAGTTTGTTCCTTACCACAAGCAATGCAGGCCTAGGATCTTCTCCCAACAGAGTTACAGATCCTCTCAACTATTTCACCTGTGTCTGCCCAAGAGCTCAGACTGCAGGGAATCTTGACCATAAAGCAGTCTGGAAACAGAAATAAAATTAAAGGGGGAACAGTAAGATATAGAATTTATATGCTATGTCACATGATTCCATTTTAAGTTTTAAACATCTTCTGTGTCAAAAAAAAAAAAAAAGTACATAGATCAGCAATTTTCAATTCTAAACCAACTGCTCTTATCATGTCACACAGCAGATGCTATGGCTCTCTATTGCACCAGCAAGGCCTGCACATGGATACTCCCACCCCATAGGGATGTCTGAGTGGGGCCTATTGGTCGCTGAATTGGTGATTGGTGCCTATTGCTATTGGTAAAAACAAACTCTTCAAAACAGTACTGTTCTCTCATCTCATTTTCATTTCTAGTAAATAAGCATGTGTTTGGTTTATAAAAGATATAATACAAAGCAGTGGCAGACGGTACGGGTTTCCCATCGCCAGCATAACAAATTACCACAAAGCCAGAGGTCCAAAGCAACAATCTGAGCTGAGGACCCAAGCTTGATCCTTAGAAACTGGCCATGGAGCATGGAGCATGTATCACTGAGGAGGACCCCTGGGGCTTACTGGCCAGCCTGTCTTGCCTGAATAGTAAGTTCTGAGCCAGTAACTGATCTCCTGAGCGATGACCCAAGGCTGACCTCCAGTCTCCACACACAAACACCACAGACCTATGATCTTATGGACTGGTCCACAGTCTGGCCCGGGTCCTGCTGAGGTAGTCTCAGGGTATCATTAGAACCAGTATTCCTTTTTGGAGGCTCAAGAGGGCTGCCTCCTCCTTCTCTTTGACAGTCTCTAGGGCCACTGCATCCCTTGGCCCACGCCACCTTCTATCTTCACAGCAATGGTGGCCCTCACTTCTTCCTCACAATGGTTCAGGCTGGGCCCACCTTGAGAAGCCACGATAATCTACTTGAGAGTCGGCTGGATATCAGCTGAATTCCATCTGCAATCTTAAGTTCTTCTCATACGGGAACATAACATATCCCAATTCTGGATTAAGAACTAAATATGTATGGAGACCATTACTGGGCCTACCACCGACAGGCATCTCATGAGCTACTCTGTCAAAGTCCTGCATCCATGCACATCTCACACAGTGGTTCTCAACATATGGACTGTGTCCCCTTTTTAGGTAAATGACCCCTTCACAGGGGTCATGTAAGACCATCGGAAAACAGAGACATTTACACTATGATGCATAACAATAGCAAAATTACAGTTATGAAGTAGCAATGAAAATAATTTTATGGTTGGGGGTCACCACAACCTGAGGAACTGGATTAAAGGGTCACAGCGTTAGAAAGGTTGAGGTCACTGATCTGACAGATGGTTTGGTGGTGACATCTAACATGAACCTGCCCAAACTGCTTCAAGTAAACTAGCACAAAAACTGATTTTTTTTCAGACCGGACAGAATTCTTTATATAGGGTTTTTTACTCCAGATGCCTGAAAGCTTCTATACCTCCATGCTAAGAGAGGTCTACTTTCTAATAGGAGAGGGAGAGAAGGGATGGGTTTTTATATTCTCTGGCCCTTCAAAGGCATCATGGGAAGTCAAATACTTGACAGGGATCTATAAACCCCCACAGTCCAATAAATGCACCTGCTCTGTGCTGATCTGCAGATCACACTCATTAGCCAGTATCCTGACTAAATTTATGTCAACTTGATACTAGCTATAGTCATCTGAGAGGAGGGAACCTCAATTGAGAAAATGCCTCCAGAAAATTGAGCTGTAAGCAGACAAAGCTATAGGGCACTTTCTTAGTGGGAGGGGACCCAGCCCACTGGGCTGGTGGTCCTGGGTTCAATAAGAAAGCAGGCTGAGCAAGCCATGGAGAGCAAGCCAGTAAGCAGCATTCCTCCATGGTCTGCCACTGTTCTATTGCTGTGAACAGACACCAGGACCACATCAACTCTTATAAAGAAAAGCATTTAACTGGGGCTTACTTACAGTTTCGGAGGCTTAGTCCATTATCTTCATGGCAAGGAACACAATGGCAGACATGGCAGCATGGCGCTGGAGAAATAGCTAAGGGCTACACCCTGATCCACTGACAAAGAGGGAGAAAGAGAAGGCCTGGCATAGGCTTTTCAAACCTCAAAGCCCACCCACAGTAACACACTTCTTCCAAAAAGACCACACCCTCTAACCCTTCTCAAAGGGTGCCAGTCCCTGGTGATGAAATATGCAAATATATAAGCCTATGGGGGCCATTCTTATTCATCCACTGCAGCCTCTGCGCTGGCTCCTGCCTCCAGGTTCCTGCCCTGACTTTCTTCAGTGATGGAGTACAGTGTAGAAGTGTAAGCCAAATACCCTCTCCTCCTTAACCTGCTTTTGGTCATAGTGTTTCCACATATCAGTAATAATCCCGAGAAAACTAGCATTCTTCACACAGGGTCTATGAGACAGACAATAGGGAATATCAGGCAATCAGTGTCATTTCATGAAACCAGCATGTCAGGTATGTGAACCTGCGTGCTAAGCTGTGGCCTGAATTATTTCTTAGGTTTCTTAGTAAAATAAATAATGACCTAAAAACAAAAAGAAAAGTGAAAACAGCTGCTCTAAAAGAACTATTCTCACAGGAATCCTGGCTTTTGGAGGATGATGCCTTTACAGTAGCTGGGTCCTTAACGGCCATTAATTCTCAGCTTCTTAATTGTGGCTGTCTTTCGTCCCAGACAGTTCCAGCGAGGCAAGATAAGGGGATGGTGCTAAGAGAATTATTATCCTATTTCTGTACCAGGATACTCTCAGTTCCTTATCAAAGCATTTGTCTGGAATTCTTTTCTCCTTGAATAAAACAGTCAAGACATCATGTTATGATGCTCCAGAGAGGAATGGTCTGAGTGTTATCAATCTGTGTCTATGCAGGATATAGCACACTACAACAGAAGCACCCAGATTTCAGAGATGTGTCTCCAAATACACAGGCCTTGAGGTCCAATAAACCCATCCCTGGAGAAATGAGGAGAGGCTGGCCTGCCTCTTGCATGGCCCCATCACTCCTTGTTGGCAGGCTCAGAACAGGTCTTGTTTGCACCGTTTACACCAGCTAATCTCTAAGAGGGCTCACCTCAGGCTCTCGCTGGGGAATCTTGACCATGTTATTAGGAAAAAACCAGGAAGCCACCATAGGCTCTAACCTCCAGTGCAAGTCTCATCTGTTAGAAAATACAGTGTGCCTTGTTAGAGACTAAGGTGCATCTGTTCCCCAAACTAGGATGTTGAAGTCCTAACCAATGATGGGGGGATCCCTAATCCAATAAGCTTCCTGTATCCTTAAAAGAGAAAGGAAGAAACACCAGATCTCGCTCTCTCTCCTCTCTCTCTCTCTCTCTCTCTCTCTCTCTCTCACACACACACACACACACACACACACACACACATACACACACACACACAGTTAAAGAGAAAGTCTTTAAACCAGGAAAGCAAAAAATTTCAATTAAAAATCAACTTTGGTACCCTGACTTAGGCTTCCAGAACAGTGAGAAAATAATACTTTCTGTTGTCTAAGCCACTCTGACTGCATGTTTTGATAGTGAAGCAAACTACTAATACAGTCAGATCCAAAGGGTACCCCATTCCCTCCCCAAAAGGGCAGGCCTACTGACTCAGTTCCAAATTGTGTCTAGCTCCAGCTTTATCTGGACTAGAAAAGGATTTCTGGCTGGTAAACAAAAGCCAGCTAGAACTTTTGAAACTATTCCCATCTGCCAAAAGGAGTCACTTCCCTTACCTCTGGCCGAAAGGACATATAACCCCACTGACATACACCCGTGGTTGTATATCAAAGCCTTCCTCAGTCCCTGTTCACAAGTACTTATTATACACTTGGAAGTCCCATGCTGGCCCTTCTACCTCAGATTCTTGCTCTCTATACTCTGTCCCTGGCTACTCCTGATATTCTCACGTATGTGTGTATGTGTGCGTGTGTCTGTCTGTCTGCAGTATTCTCTCTTTTCTTGCATTTCTTCCTTCTTTCACAGTTAGCCCTAGCCATGGCCAGTCTGCTTCTTCTTTTCTCTACTCTGGACTCTTCCAGATGCCCCTGGTTGTTTTCTTTCTTTCTTATCTACAATAAAAACCTTCCTGTATCATGGTGGGCATGTCAGCAGTTTCTTTACTGTGCCCACTTGCATACATACACTACCTAAATGGAACTGGGTTTCAATGTTCTCTTATTTTCAACTATCAGATTTCTCAGAAACTACAAGAAACTATTTTGAAACATAAATATTAAAATAAGATACAGAAAGCACGCAATCTGTAAAAAATTTTACAGATTCAAGACCAAGCAAAATCACACACACACACACTCGCACGTACACACCCTAGAACCCTAGAACTGATTGTAGGTTAATCCTGGAGTATGCCCATACCTAGGATATAGGGTTGCAGCAGGGGCCAAAGACAAAATGGCAAATGCTGAGCCGATGTGGCTTTCTGGGGGTGCATTTCATTAAGCATGGTTCACAACTTACTTTTGTTACAGTTTTTAAATTGAAGACTGCTTTAGGGTACATGCTTTGGCATTTTTCCCATTTGTGTGTGTGTGTGTGTGTGTGTGTGTGTGCGTGACATACGCACACTTATGTCCTTCAAACTCAAGACTTGCCCACTAAGCCATCCCACCTGTCCCTTGTTACATAATCCTTTTAATTCAATTTCAATTCATCTTCAGAACTGAATTGATAAGCAAGGTATTGGAATAATTTAACCCACATCAGACAATTATTCAGGGATAAATTGGGGGCATTTCTACTTTCCAAATTTTACTGTCATCGATATGTTTAATGGCCCTAAAGACTATTTTATAATTGAAATAAAGAGAGTAAAACAGAATTAGAGAGAGGGCTCAGTGGTTAAGAGTGCGTTCAGGGACCCAAGTTCCATTCTGGGTACCCACATCAGATGGCTCACAGCCACCTGCGACTTTCACACCAGAACCAATGTCCTCTTGTCCTCCTGGGCACCTGAAGATACATGTATATCCAGATGTGCATACCCAGAGAGGAGGTACACGTATATCCAGATGTGCATACCCAGAGAGGAGGTACATGTATATCCAG
>JADRCH010000067.1:7902496-8049798 GCA_019843965.1 Rhynchomys soricoides
GTATATCCAGATGTGCATACCCAGAGAGGAGGTACATGTATATCCAGATGTGCATACCCAGAGAGGAGGTACACATAAATAAAATAAAACAAAAAAAAATTAAGGAAAAAAAACAAGCAAAATAAAATATCCATGATCAGTGATAGTCTCTCTCTCTCTCTCTCTCTCTCTCTCTCTCTCCACCTCTGTTCCCTAGAATAAACAAGCTCAAGCCACCAACCATCCTTTTAAAAAGCATATTAGTTGACCTAGAATTAGCTTTGAGCCTCAGATTGAATTATTATGGGTATTGTATGTATGTGTATTTGAGATGTAAGCATTTGGCTGAAATCAGCCCACACTCCTTGGGAATAAAGAGAATAGCTGTGGACCTGTAATAGTCAGTCACTCAGTGGCTCTGCTGCCTGTTTATGAGGGAAACACAAAGAACAGGCATCCAAAGGAGGAAGTCTCTTATTCTTTTCTTTTCAAGGCAATTTAGGTAAATTATAGACATCTTCCTTTTAGAGTAGAGAACTATCAATAGAATGTTAAGTGTAGCTCATTTATATTAATGTCTTCAATTTACAGCTTCTTGGTCTCATCTTCCTTTATGAAATCAGCCTTCAGTTGAAATTAAAATAATTTTTAAGATTAGGATGTTGCAAACCAAGAAAGGAGTGTTTGTGTGCGGATTCCAGGTTTTAGTACAAAAGGAAATAATTTCATAGCAATCATCTCCTGCGCTTAATGAATCTGAATACATTCAACCCAAAACAATATGAATGTATTCAGTATAAAAGACTTTTTATTACTTGCGAAATGAAACCACTTTGCCAAATCTGTCATATTCTTATGTTTCATCTTCACTGAAACTATTCGGAGTTAGTGTTGCTTGCATGTGTGTGTGTGTGTGTGTGTGTGTGTGTGTGTGTGTCTGTTTCCCCCAACACGCCTGTGTGTTTGCTCATCTCTCTTACTAAACAGAGAGTTATTTTGGATCATGGTTTTAAATATATAAGCCCATCAATTGGCCCCATTGTTTTTGGTGGTGGCAATACATGGCCAAGGGAAAGGAAGAGGCAGGGTGGCACAGAACTCTTTGAGGGCACACTCCAGGGACCTATAATCTTCCAATTAAGTCTCACCTCTTAATGCTTCTACACGCCCCCCCCCCCCCGCCAAGTGCCACACTGGGAAGTAATCCTTAACAGACAAGCTTTTCTACAGCAGTCTAGAAGCAAACTGTATCAATGGAGAAACAGACGATACTTCCTAAGGAGTATCTGTATTTCCACGTGGGTCCTGTTACAGGGAAGCACACATGCATCATGTGTGTGCACATGCCACAAGAAAAGAAAAAGAAGAAACTCTGCTTCCCTCAAAATGTGGGGAAGGTAGCTCAGTGGGAAAGCATTTGTCTAAAATGAACAAGGTGTGGGGTCCAATCTTCAGTTACTAACAATAATAGAAAAGGCCAACAGACATGCTTTGAAACTACTGTTATAGAGGAGCCACAAAATATGTGGGATACCAAACTGGACAAGTCTCAGCCACAGTGCAAGAACCCCCCCAGGGATATGTGGACCGTGACCAAAACATTTCGTGAAATGTATCTTAGTTACACACACAGTTGTGTGCCATCCTGGGCCGTGGTGATCTATATACAGTCTCCAGTAAAAAGCTTGATCCCTCAGCTACTTGGATTATGTAAGATTTGCTCATCCTTTTGACACTAAGTCCGAGGCATCCAACAGGCGAAAGTCACTTGGGACTGATGGGAAATTGGTGTTCTATATTATACCATCAGCCACAAAATTGTGAAAAGCAAATACAAATTGTATCCTCCTCCCTGGGAGCCTGAGGGGCCAAGGCAGGCAGCATTGAAGAAGTGTCTTGTGGAGGTTATTTCTAACCCAGGCACAAGCCACAGCAGTAAAACAAGATGGCCTAGACAAATTTCATTTCCTCAAGGCCACTTTGAAGACCCTGCTGTCTGAGTCTCTTACTGCTTCCTCCATATCAGCTTCCCAGGCCTGGCCACTGGCAGCTTCGCTGTCCTTTGGACATGGAATGGTCAGCTGCCCTCCTTTTCCCCCCTTGGGAAATGCTTACTGTGCCCTTCTTTTCTCTTTATCTCCTTCAGCAGAATTTAGTTTGTATCTTCATTTACCAAATTTTATAAAATAATGATTTAAATGAAGTCCTAGATAACATTTTCACAAGCCAATTAATTACTTTAAGTGAACAGTGCTCAATGTGATTGTTAAGGATGCAGAGAAGGATCTCTGGGCTTAAGAGACTAAACCATGGAACAGAGAGCAGTATTCTGGGAAGGAGGGAGGGAGGGAAGGACCACAGCCTTCCAATCATACCCTCTACCTGCACTACCTGAACCTTTTCACACGCCTTCCTTCCATTTATCTGACTCAGCTCAGTTGCTTCTGGCTGCCTTTGCACACCAGGGCTGGCCAGTGGTACCCACTAGAAGATGGGACTAGTATATGTTCTCTTCAAGGACTAGAGTGCTGGTCCGTAGATGACACATAACCTTCAAAATGTGAAGTAATCTCTTTTGGGTAGTGTGACTCTACCCTCCAGAAAAATGAATTCCCACCTTGGTCAGCACAGCACACACCAGGTCATCTATAAAGTGCTCCCATGGGTGCGGCTGGATACAAGTTAATGCTCATCCCATGCAATGGGAGAAATAATTGTACCTGAGAATTTGTGAGAAAAGCCTTGAGGTCATTCCAAATATAAATGGCCACCTCCACTCAGTTCTGTCAGCCATTAGATACTGGAGATATGGTACAGTGATGCCCCAAATCTGTCCTTTTATATTGCCAGGTTGGACACACACACACACACACACACACTCCAGTGTGACCCTGAGAAGTAATATTCCAAATTAAGACAAGTTACTGGATAGTTACACCATTCATTTAAAGTTCACCTACATAAGAACAAAGACAAAGACAGGGGAGGGGGGAATCCCCATGGATTTTTCATTAGTCCACTTCCATTCCAATCACCCTTTCAAATGATTCAGTTCCTTTACTTCAGACATGGATTTGCTGCCAGATGGGCCCAGCACACATCCCTGAAGGCTGTAGGAATTAGCAGAACCTCTGTGGGAAACAACAGGCTGATATTTATTTAATAGGATCAGATTTATGTGCTCCCCGCCCGCACTGGACCCAGGAAATCTGCTTCTGGTTAATAAATTCTGTAGAAATAACTGAACTAGTGAAAATAGCTCCATGCATAGAGCCGCTCAGCAGCTAAAGATCTAAAGTAAGTGCAAGATGAAGAACTCAGTGTCAAAATGGAGTTAGCAAATTGCTATGTCAGCCCAATGGACATTTGGCAATGACTGAAAAGTAGCATTATGAAGGTATTATATCCATGATTGGCATACATTTTTTAACAATAACCAACAGGAGAATGGAGGATAGGAATATTAAATGGCAAATTTGTGATTTTTGTGGCTTCTTTATTGTGCTGACTGCACTGCCCTCACTATGGTTTTCCACCATTTACAAAGAGGATCGATCAATCCTGCATTGATCCAGATACCAGAGGCCTGGGGGGAGGGAGAATCAGATTCTTACAAAGAGTTTCGTAGCCTTCTTCACCTCCAAGGCAAGCTCTTCCAATAGATGCACAAACAAAGAAAAGGCACCTGAGAGTGACAAAGGGTTTCCTTGGCTTCCCACTATAGTTCAGCTGTGCGTCCCCCACATCCTAATGGGTGCTTTTATCCCACTAGGCAGAGTGACCTCATTAGAAGTCACCATGCTAATGGAAAATCGCATTTCCAGGACAAAAGATCTCATTATTCCTACTGTGACATTGCAGTGACAGAGGGTACAGGGTAGATTCCAGTCACTGTGGTGCTTCTTGCCTGGAAATTGAATGCAAGTCTCCTGAAGAGGCAACACCAAGTGCTCCAAGCTTCAGGCGCTGTACAGGCAAGGCTGATGCAAGGCTGACCACAGAGCCAGGAAGCAAGGTAGTATATGATAGCATTTCCTAGAATCCATGGGATCCAGTCACATTTTGGTGCTCTCAGTTTCATTCCTTAGTCACCAGTCCCCAAAAATCTTGTCCTTAATAGGGGCACTGTTGGGCTGCTGCTCCCAGGACTTCTCAAAAGTGACCCTCCATCTCCCAGCATTATGGGAGGGGAAGAGACACGGATGATTACAAACTGGAATGTAGAAAATGGTTACAGACACCTGCAAAGTAACCAGAGCCAAGTGTACATTTGCAAAGTGGATTCCTCAAGATGAGGGGCAAAGGGTGGGTCCCTCAGCCTGCTGCCCCCAACAGAGAACCAAGTGTTCCCTCTATCTCAGCAAGGCTTTGTTTTCACTTCTCCAGACATTACAAGGTTCATTTTTTTCCTTCCTGTTGATGGCAGGGGTCATGATGCTTACCTGAGCTGAGTATGTAATAGGCCTTCAATACTAAATCCTGTGATCTCAAAGTAAGAACACTGTACTTAAACGCTAGGGCAGTGCTATCCAAGAGAACTAATGCTAGCCCCAAGTGCAATTTTAAATTTTGTATTAGCCACATCTTCATAAAGCAAAAATGAAGTCAAATACATTCTATCCAAAATATCCCTGCATGTGTAATGGATCTTATCTGTGTTAATGATGTCTTCTGCGGGTTTTTGTGGTAGTGGTGGTGGTGGTGGTGGTGGTGGTTTGGTTGAGTACCGTTTTATTGTGGGTTTTTCTGATATTAAGCCTTCAAAGTCTGGTATATATTGTGCAACTGCCAAACATCCCAACATGGATAAGCCATATTTCAAGTTACTCGATAGACCAAACATGACCAGTGGCCACCACACTGGCAGCTCAAACAGGAGCTCCAAAAAACTGTTACAAAACGCCTCTTTAAAATTGAAAACCTTTTTGAGTGGTAATGGATGTTTAAAATCAAATACTCTATAATCCCCTTGGTGCTACTTTAGATTTGGTTTATACAGACTTGGGGGTACAGACGGCAGGTGCACAGATTCACTTGTGAGTGTCGAAGCCAGGGATCATCTCAGTGTGTCATCCTTTGGAGCTCTGTCTCCACCTGACTTTCTGAGGCATTCTTTTAACTGAGCCCGGAGTCACAGGATTCATCTAGACTAGCCAGACAGAGAACACCAGAGCTCACCTTTCCCTGCCCCCGACCAGGGCTAGGAAATGACAAACAGGTATCTATTTTCCCCTTTGCAGATATTTTTGGACAAATATCTAGATATTTAATACCTTATATCTAGATCAGAAAATGTATAAAATAAATTTTAAAGGAAGCCTTTGCCAAGAGCCATGTTTGCCACGAAATTCAGTAAGCACATGTACAAGTGACTTCTATTTGTCTAGGATAGAATATGCTGGATTCTGCTTCCTACTCGTCTAAACAAATAATTGGCTGTACTGTTTGTTTAGTACTTTCAAAAGAGCTTCTTCTAAAGCTAATGTTTCACATATATTATAAACATGAACTTATTTGATCATGAATTCAATGGATCACAATGGCATTAGCAGCAGTGATCCAAGAATACCACAACCCCCTTTACTTCACCCTTCCATTGGGTTTGTCCCACAGGAATCCCATGTCACGCACAAATGTGTGATGGCCTAGGCAGGGCCCCTGCACCCACCATCCCAACTGTCTTAGTCAGGGTTTCTATTCCTGCACAAACATCATGACCAACATGCAAGGTGGGAGGAAAGGGTTTATTCAGCTTACACTTCCATGCTGCTGTTCATCACCAAAGGAAGTCAGGACTGGAACTCAAGCAGGGCAGGAAGAAGGAGCTGACACAGAGGCCATGAAGGGATGTTATTTACTGGTTTGCTTCCCCTGGCTTGCTCAGCCTGCTTTCTTATAGAACCCAGGACTACCAGCCCACAGATGGTACCACTCACAAGGTACCTTGATCACTAATTGAGAAAATGCCTTACCGATGGATCTCATGGAGGCATTTTCTCAACTGAAACTCCTTTCTCTGTGATAACTCCAGCTTGTGTCAAGTTGACACAAAACTAGCCAGTACAATTGACCCCTTGTCAACTTGACACACAAACACATCACCATTAAGCCTTGACCCTTAGCCTTTCTTATCCATCCCCAAGATCTGAATAACTTTAAAAGTCCCACAGTCTTTGCAAATTCTTACATATTAACATTTCAGTCCCTTTTAAACATCCAATCTCTTAAAATTCAAAGTCTTTTAAAAATTCAAAGTCTCTTAACTGTGGGCTCCACTAAAATACCTTCTTTCTTCAAGAGGGAAAAATATCAGGCCACAGTCACAATCAAAAGCAAAATCAAACTCCAACCATCCAGTGTCTGGGATCCACTCATAATCTTCTGGATTCCTCCGAGGGCTTGAGTCACTTCTCCAGCTCTGCCCTTTGTAACACACACCTTATCTTCTAGGCTCCTGATGCCTATACTCTGATGCTGCTGCTGTTCTTGGTGATCATCTCATGGTACTGGTATCTCCAAAACAATGCTGTCTTTCGCTGCAACTAGGCTTTACCATGGTGCCAAGCCTCACTTCCTTTGCATGACCCCTTCAGTCCTGGGCCGACAATTGCAACTTGAGGCTGCACCTTCACCAATGGCCTTCCTCGGCCTCTCACAGTGCCCAGGCCTCAGCTGCTCTTCATGACTCCTTCATGCCTTCAAAACCAGTACCACCTGGGTGACTCTTACACATTACCAAGTCCAGCCACCACACAAGGTACAACCTTGGCTAGCTCTGGAACGCAGCCTCTATGCTCTCAGAAAACACTTCTCAGAAGATTTCACCCCAATGATGCTGGTCTCTTCTTAATCACGGCTAATAGCTTAGCTCTAGCTAACCAGCATCAATAGTCCCAGTAATGCAATGGTTTTGCTTTAGTAGTTCTGGTATCTTGTTAATCACAGCTGATCCTTCAGCCCCAGCTAACCAAAACCGCAGAATCTTAAATCAAACTAGCAATGGACCTCATAAGAGTCTTTAATTTTCCCTCTAAAATTTCACAAGCCAGGCCTCCATCTTCTGCACTGTTCTCAACATTATTTTCCCAGCTCCTACACAACATCCCACAGAGCTCCTAACACCCAATGGCTCTTCTAGCCCAAAGTTCCAAAGTCCTTCCACAGTCTTCCCAAAAACATGGCCAGGTTGTCACAGGAATACCCCACTTAGCTGGTACCAATTTGTCTTAGTCAGGGTTTCTATTCCAGCACAAACATCATGACCAAAATGCAAGGTAGGGAGGAAAGGAAGCATCCATGCTGTTCATCACGAAAGGAAGTCAGGACTGGAACTCAAGCAGGTCAAGGAGCAGGAGCTGATGCCGAAGCCATGGAGGAATGCTGCTTACTGGCTTGCTTCTTCTGGCTTGCTCAGCCTGCTTTCTTATAGAATCCAAGACTACCAGCCCAGAGATGACACCACCCACAAGGGACCCTCTGCCCTTGATCACTAATTGAGAAAATGCCTTACCGATGGATCTCATGGAGGCATTTTCTCAACTGAAGCTCCTTTCTCTGTGATAACTCCAGCTTGTGTCGCGTTGACACACAAAACTAGCCAGTACACCAACACAGACATAAAACTCAAGGTCAGATGACGAGGATTAAACCCTCCTTTTCTCACCCCACCACCCTACTCTCCTGCTGTCCAAGCCTGCATGAACTTGAAACAGCTCAGCTGGGCCTGGAAGTTGTGAGCTACTCTGACTGCCAGTTAACAAGGAGAGAGAGAAACAGCCCAAAAAGCTAGACCCTGAAGAGGTCAGTTTACCTCAGTTTCCCACAGAAGTCAAACATAGAAAGTACTGATTCGGGACCTTAGCCCATCAGAAATAAAGTCTAAGGGAGGTCTAGACACCCGCCAGTCAGACTGGCATCTGTCCCTCTCTTTGCAGGAAGTGGCAGCTGTAGGAGAAATAAAGTCCCTCCCCCGGCGACTCTCCCAAGTTTCTGATGTCAGAGGCAGCGGTTTTTTACCCCAGTTCCCAGGTGGAAATCAATAACCTGAGGAGCAAGGTTCCAGACAGGTTTTGAGGAAAACTACAGAAAAGCCTCCCCAGAGAATTAAGCAGACAGCTCTGGGCTCCTCGGGAGGCCAAGGGCAAGCGAGGAACTGGAGGGAAGCCAGGTATAGAACCTGAGACAGGTCCCTGAGGCTTGTCAGTCTGGAGCTATGGAACCAAGATCTTCATAGAAAAAACTTCTAAAATAATATTATTGGTCTGCAGCTCCTAAGAAACGTACCCTACAAAGTGTCAGAGCATAAATTACCTGGATTTGTTTTTCTCCATTTTTCTTGTCTTTTAATGAGAAAACAGAGACTACTGAACTATTTTCCCTATGTGCTGCACCAAATTTTGTTCTTGAATACCCCCTTCACCCTCTAAAAATGTTTCCCAATATCCAGGTCACACCAAGGATGAAAAGATAAGATGAAACGCTCCTAAACACAGCTGAAGAGCCTCTCCAAATCACTGATCAAAGCAGGCTGAGTACCTCGGTTGGAAGACTAACTCCTGCATGTGCCTGTCCCTGGTGATTCCACAAGCTGACTCTGGAAGTGTCAGCAGCAAGGCGAAGTCACAGCGTGGAGCTTTTCCAGCTGCCTTGTGAAAAGGCACCACCAGCCTTGCTTGATTAGAAAGGATACTGCTGGCAGCGCTGGCTCTGGAAGCTTGACTAGCCCTCATCTCTGGGTGCATGCTCCTGCCTCCACAAGGGCTCCAAGGTGAGCATGGCAAGAACATTGCTCTCTCCCCAGTAGGATCAACAGAACCTGCCAATCCAATGCAAGCACAATTTCGAGAATTTATGAGGCAACGGGTGCTTGCCGGTGAGGAATTACTGGTAGTATTTTAGTTACTGTGGTGTTTCACGTTACATTAAAGGGTCCTGATTTTTTAGAGATATGTACTGAAGTTTGGGGATCAGCTTACATGAAATTCAAGATTCCTACCGTAAAGGAATTTAGAGAATATGAAAAAGGTTAGGAGAAGCTGGGAGGGGGGAAGCAGGAGGGGGGGGAGGCAGGAGAGGGGAGGGGGAGATTGGCTATTTGGTGATGATGGTTAAGCCTGGTCCTGGAACACCTGAGAGTGTACCTGTTTATTCTTTCCGCTCTTATGTACATTTGAATTTTTACTGTTTATTTATTTATTTATTTATTTATTTATTTATTTATTTATTTTTTAAGAGTAGCTAGTGACCAAGGAAAAAGTAACTAAGGTCCTTTTCCTAAGGCCTTTCTGAAAGGACTATTTGATCCCTACTCAGTGCCACACTTCCCGGGGCTATCACAGGCCAGCCGATGTCAGCACAAGAAGGCAGGATACACCCATCCGATTTCTCTTCGAGACTACAATCTATCTCTGTCTACCTCAAGAGAAAGATTTAGCTTTTGATCACCTGGAAGAAACAGCATCCTCTGGGATACTGAAAATGATGAGAGACCTCCTCCAGACGCCAATAGTTTACACTGAAAGGCTGAAGACAGTGGTGCGCTCTGGATCTAGGGGTTAACAGTGCATGACGAAGACACGCTCTGGTAAGAATTTAATTTAGCACAGACAGGACTGCCTGATGAGACAAACTGGCAGCAATTCCACCGGGCAAGCAGGGAAGTGAGACTATAAGACACAGGCTAAGATTCTCCATTCCTGAGATGCTCCCTCCGCATGCAGACTGAGGATACACTAGTTAGTCAGAGCTAACCTCTCTCAAAGCCGCAGTCTCAACTCTAGAAACATACTTTACCAAAATAACTGGGCAAATTCACAAAGAAGGCTGGTGGGCTAAGGTAGATAACATCTGTTTATAATGGATGGAAAACGGAGAAAACCCTCAGTATGAAGCAGTTAATTGGTTAGAAAACACTAAAATCATAAGCAGTCTTCAAAATGCAAATGTCTTAAGTGTGCCACTTAGTAAGCTGGGTTCTAGAACACACTCTATAAAACAGAATCTTCTTTAAAACCAAGTATATCCGGTAGAAAGGGGAAGGAGGGATATACACAGGTGTAGTGGCTTGTCAACTTGACCACATCTGGAATGAACTACGACGCAGAATTGGAGGGCACACCTGTGATCCAGATCATGAGGCTGGACGGCACAAGTTTCTGACCTGGATCTTGGCAGGGAGATCTTGAGGCATAGTGGCCATGAAAAGCTTAGGTCCAGGCAAGGTGGTACACGCCTTTAATTCCAAGAAACTGAGGTAAGCACATCTCTGAGTTCAAGGTCAGCCTGGACAAAGCAAGTCCTAGATCCAGGCATGGTGGTACGCCTTAATCTGGGTCACACTTTCTCCTAGAAGCCTACATAAGGGCATTGGAAGAAGGAAGATTTACTCTTCTTCAACTGCTTGCACTTACTTGCACAACTGCCAGCCCATCTGTTGGAACCTACTTATACAGAAGACCAGCTGAAACAACTAGCCTTGTGGGACCGAGCAACTACTAGATTCTTCGACTACAGACTGTAAGTCATCGCAGTAAATTCCCTTAATATATAGAGACATTGCATAAGTTCTATGACTCTAAACTAACACAACAGGGAAATGTTAACTGGTATTTCCTGGTCAGTGACAATGAGCTATTTTTGCTGCCTTCATGATTTTCATGATCTGACTTTTCTCAATGAGCATATATTTTAAAAGCATTCTCAAAAACTATTAAAAACTAATTTTTCCTATCTATGATAGAATCTCACTATGCAGCCCAGGCTGGAGATGTTCCTGCCTCAGCCTCATACTTCTGGGATTGCAGGTGCCACCACACCCAGGCCAGAGAAATGCTGTTCGTATTGTTACAATGTTAATAAAACCACGAATGTGGCTAAGGCAGGAAAGACTGTTTCCAAAGCCAAGAAGTCAGGATTGTGTCCCAAGCAAATAAACACAGGCTCGAGTTGGCAAGAGGAGCTGTCATTGCACAGACATCTCCCTAAACATCTCTGTCCCTGGCACCATGCCAGATCTTGAGAACAGATTAATAAGTGTGTTTTCCTGACATTTATAGAGTTTTCAACCCAATGGGAAAAAAGCAGGTTAATTGTGCCTGACTGGGAAAATACAGAGAAAGGCTAACCCTTCCTTACTGTCTGGAATAGGGAAGGAGGACTGGTCCGAGTACCTGAGGAAGCACTGAAGGAGAGGAAGCAAAGCGGATTAGATGCTTGCAGGGAACCTAAGGAAGCAGGCAGTCTCTGGGGAATGAAGGTGTGAGAAGCTGGAAGTAAGTAGAGGAGGGGGTCATGAGCCTGGGGTACAGCATAGCTGGAACGGATTGAGAGAAGACTATATCAGAAAATAAAGACATTCACATCACAATTCATAAGGGTAGCAAAATCAGAGTTATGACTAGCAATGAAAACAATGCTATGGTTGGGGTCACCACAACATGAGGAACTGTATTAAAGAGCTGTAGCCTTAGAAAGGTTGAGAGTCACTGGAGGGAGGGGAAAGGCAAGGCCAGGCCATTGAGCTAACTCACAGAAGCATCCGGGTCCCTCCTGCAGACACCAGGGAGCTCTGAAAGACCTGCGGTTTCCCAAGGTGAGTCGGTCCCACAGAGAATGATTTCTGAATGCTTGTTCAATACCAGCCCCTGAGTCTGTGGATTAAGTGCCTCACACCATGCTACCCCCAAAGGGAACTGCTGCCTTCCAAGTGAGGAAACCGGAACTCAATACAGGCCAGCCAATTTCCATGCTAAGAAATGGCAGATCTGGGCATCCCTCCCAGGCTGACCACATATGTTTGGGGCTAGAGATGCTAGAATGGATTTCATCTGTTCACTCCCAGTCTCTCCATGTTTACAAATGATCACAGATGTGTGTAACAATGTCTACTAGTTGATGTGCAATAAGTGGATAAGGAGAGTGCTTTCTCAGCCACAAAAATAAGATATATTTTTTTAATTGTTTAAAAAAAGGAAGAAATAAGATGGAATTGGACCTATCTGGGAAACTTCTTATTTCCTTAAGAGAAACCATTTGGGAGAAGGCTTTTTCTTTTTTCTTTCTTTCTTTTTTTCTTAAATAAGACGCAGGTGAAACATATGAGGCAAGGACATGGGGAAAACATAGAGGATTGTTCAAACTTTAAATAGGGGGGACGGAGAGTGGAACACATTATTCCTGACATGCAGAGTTGGGCCATGAGTGCCGGTAGAGACAGAGGAATATCTCCTTTAAATAACGTGATTCCCACTTTATCTAAAGAAATCAGCATTATGCATACTTGCTGCCAAGCAGAGAAAAAGAACAACTTTAGTCAGAATACATTTACAAAGTGGCTATACAAACTACAGTATAGCAGACAAAAGCACTTAAATAAATAAATACACAAACAAGCAATCTCTGCCCAAGGAATTTATAATGTAGCAGGGGAAGACACACATACATGCAGTCTTGGGAATGATTCCTTCAGATAAGGAAGCAGCTAGTGGAGTCTATAAGTACATGGAACACGAGTTTCCTCCACAAATAAGATGAGGACTGGCTACTCGAGCAGAAGAAGGTGGTGAACAGATGCCTAAGATGCATGAAGGGTTTCAGAGGAGAACCAAAGTGTGGCAAGAGCCTGCAGGAACAAATCTAACTCTGGAAAGGGGGGAATTTATACAGGGGATAGATAATTAATACTGGGTATTTTCTTTGTGCCACACAATGACCAGTTCATTTTAGCCTATTACCCTGTTATACAATTCTCTCTACTTTAAATATGAGAGCTCTATGGCCCAGAAAAGTTAAGCCACTTGGGATAAGGGCCACCACTAGCTAGAGTATCTGTCTTAGTTAGGGTTTCCATTGCTGTGAACAAAGGACAACATTTAATTGGGACTGGCTTACAGTTTCAGAGGTTTAGTCCTTTATCATCACAGTAGGAAGCACAGTGACATGAGAAGAAGCTGAGAGTTCTACATCCACAGGCAGCAGGAGGAGACTGTATGTGACACTGGACATGGCTTGAGCATAGGAGACCTCAAAGCCACTCCCACAGTGACATACTTTCTCCAACAAGGCCATGCCTATTCCAACAAGGTCACATCTCCCTATGGGCCAAGCATTCAAACACAGAGTCTATGCGAGCCGAATCTATTCAGATCACCACAGTGTCCGAACTCAGTTTTGCCTGACTTTCCATCTGCCTCTACTTAGCCCTTCACTGTGAAGCACCAACTGTATTTCTCCCTGGGAACGGCAAGTCCTCTTGAGGAGCATGTGCCAGCTTATCACTACTCCCCTGAGTTCATGCACTCCGATCTTACATGGCATTTTTATAGAAAATTACTAATCTATTTTCAGGAACTAAAAACATCTCTGAATTTAGAGCACAGAGCATGAAGGGCTGATACACTGAGATGCTACTCGTTTAGCATGCACTTAAAGTGACTGACTAAGCTATTTAAAACTTTGGCTTATAATGTTACCGCTTTTAGGCAGGAATGCAAAATGGTCCAACCACTTTGAAAAAGACTTTGGCAGTTTCTTACAGAATTAAACATATAGTTACCAAATGATACAGCAATCCCACTTCTGGGCATTCAACCAAGAGAAACAAAAATGTATGCTCACACAAAATCTATATGCAAAAGCTTATAGTGGCTTTCTTCATAATCACACCAATTGGAAACAATTCAAATGCCCTTCAAAAGACAAATGGATACCCTATACACAATAAAAAGTTATCATGCACAACAGCAACAAACGTATTTATATATGGATATATACAGCAGAAGTAAACCACAAAGAGTTGCTAAGTAGAAAAACTCAAGCTCAAAAAGATATTTAACATTTTATGACAGCCTGGCAAAAGCAATATTACAGAGAAGAAAAACAGTGAGTGGCAGATAGAAGGGTGAATAGTTACTCTCTGGTTCTCTCTCTCTCTCTCTCTCTCTCTCTGTGTGTGTTGTTGTTGTTGTTTTGATAAAAGTACTTTATATCCTAGTATAGTGTTATATAGCAGGCAGATAATGTTCCTCAAAGATGCCCACACTCCCTAGCCCCATTATATGTTAAGGTTACATGATAAATGGGACTTTTCACACAGAATTAAGCATGCTAATTTTCTTAGTCATGGTTTGTATTCCTGCACAAAACATCATGACCAAGAAGCAAGTTGGGGAGGAAAGGGTTTATTCAGCTTACACTTCCACATTGCTGGTCATCACCAAAGGAAGTCAGGACTGGAACTCACACAGGGCAGGAACCTGGAGGCAGGAGCTGATGCAGAGGCCATGGAGGGATGTTCCTTACTGGCTTGCATCCCCTGGCTTGCTCAGCTGGCTTTCTTATAGAACCCAGGATTACTAGCCCAGGGATGGCACCACTCACAATGGACTGGGCCCTCCCCCCTTGATCACTAATTATGAAGATGCCTTACTGCTGGATCTCATTGAGGCATTTCCTCAAGAAAGGCTCCTTTCTCTGTGGTAACTCCAGCTTGTGTCAAGTTGACACATAAAAACCAGCCAGTACACTAATCATCTAACAACATGATAAGAAAATCTTAAATGATCATGAAGTGGGCCTACAAACCACTGACTTCTCCCACCAATTTTGAGTGAGCAAAGCTATAGCTTCTGCCTAGACACTCCAGCCAGAGCCAGTTAGGTTTGGACTCTTAGAGACTCAAAATGGAGAAAACAGCCAACCTACCTGGTTTCTGACCTGTGTATACTGACAAAATTAATCTAAGATTATTTTTGCTAAGCTTATGCTAAGCCTCTAAAGTTAGGCAACTGAAGTGATACAAACCTAAAGGAAAAGTCATCAAACACTGTTTTCAATTAGAACTATACTCATAACAAAGTTCTAGTGCTGGATAGTTTTTTAATTCCTACTTTGAAAGATCAATAATTAGAGTGGACCAAAACAAAAATCCTCAAGTACTGTCCCATTTCTTCACACCTTAATCTCCAGTCCCTGTCAAGTGCCTTCCTTATCTGGCCATCAGCGTGGAAAGCTAAGGCAAGCTCCTAGATCCCAAGGTCACTTTCCTCACCCATGGCCAGTTCTGGGTTTGTGACTGACGCAGAGACTCTCAGAGATGGCACTGTCTCAGGGGAAAGTAGCAAGGCCTACATTCTCAGGACTGCAAACAGAAATACCCAACAAGAAGACACCGAGGTGGGAAAGGCCTTATTAAAGAACCAGTAGAAACTGGCCAATCCAGAGATCTCCCATCACTTCACAACCAAGAGGATGAGCCCCAGTAATGAATGACTCACCAGGGTTTTAGCAGATAATGAAGGTGTCCTCTGAGAAATCCTCTAAATCCAGTAATTTTCTCTGAAGAATTAATGCGATACAAGAAAAAGGCCCTTTTCTAGCCATGAGCCCGCCCCTCCCATTCTGGCTCAGCACCAGTGTCAGTAGCTCTCCTCATTTTCAACAAGCTGAACACAGCATTTTTCCTCCAGTGTTTTACAGCCCTTTAAGTATAATTAATGTTCTCAGAGTATTTGTTTGCTTTAACTATTTCCCACATCCTGTTTATAAAATAAGTCAGTGAGGTAAGTTACAATAAGAAAGTAGAGACGGGAAGGATAGTTTAGTCAGGAAAGTGCCTACTACACAAACATTAAGACCTAACTTAACCCCCTAGTGCCATGTGTAAGTAGGCAGGTGTAACAGAAGGCACTTGCCTCAGTGGTTAGCCTGTCCTGCCAGACGGGCAAACTCCAGGTTTAGTGAGAAACCTTGTCTCAAAAACTAAGATGAAAACAACTGAGGAAGACACCTCTGGCTGTATGTGTGTATGTGTGTGTGTGTGTGTGTGTGTGTGTGTGTGTGTGTGTGTAAATATAATAAAAATTTATTAAAGTTTCCAAGGCTAACAAAGAGATCGATAAATGCTGTAATACCATCTATGGATAAGGCCCTAGAGCAAAACCTTATCTCTACAGTAGCTAAAAATATCACTAGATCACTAGATTAGTTTGATTAGTAATCAAACTAATAATAATATAAGATAAAACATGTTAGGTTATAGACAAAACAAACATATCTGTAATGGTTTGAATCAGAAATGTGAATCTCTGGTCTCTGGTTGGTAAGGATGTTTGGAGAGGTTATGGAACTTTTAGGAGGTGTGGCCTTGCGGGACAAAGTCATCACTGGGGACTGGCTTTGAGAGTCAGTTAGAGCCTCACTCTCACTTCTGGTTTGCTCTCTCTACCTGAGTTTGTGTTGAGGATGTGCTTGCTCAGCTTCTTGCTCTAGCTGTCTGCCATCATGACTCCCCTGTCACCATGGACTCTCCCTCTGGAACCATCAGTCCAAATAAACCCTTATGAAAGGTTTTTAGTCATGGCATTGTATCACAGCAACAGGAGAGTAATGAATACAGTACCATTCGTTCAAAGCAAAGAGACGGGGCTTGTGGATGGAAATGTCGGGGCAGAGGAACAGCAGAGGGGAAAGACTTACATGGGAAGCTCCAAACAGAGCACACGGATGGTGAGGAGACTCTTCCAAGACTGCACATTTCCTTAAAGGGAAGTCTAGAAATTCCACCTGAAAATCTTTCTCTCTTGGTGTACAACTCCACAAGAACTAAACATGACTTTAAAGTGAAAAAATAACAATCTCTACTTCAAAACTAAGAACTTCCAGGTTTCTGATCTGAACTAACAGCTAACCACCAAATGTCCTCCTTTACTTGTGTCTGCTGAGACTGAAAGTGAGATTTCTGGGCGGTTCTAAGTTCCACATTCTTTGGACATCCTCACCTATAATTGAGTCATGCATTCTGCTGTCAGCTTGGGGACATTCCACATGATGTTTAAGAACCATATCATGCTGCCAGACTATATTTACATCTACATTAATAATTAGTAAGGGTAAGGGTCCTAAGGCCACGCCAACATAAATCTTAACACTTATTGTCTCAGAGTGGTCTGTTCTATATACTCATGGACCAAAAGATACACACAGCAAGGCTCATAACAGCACCATCCAGAGTAGCCCCAAATGGACGAAGGGCAACTATCTCTCAACAGCTACTACTGGGCTTGATGGCTCATACGTGTACTACCAGTACTGTGAGGGCTAATACAGGAGGATCATGAGGTCAAAGCCAGCCTGGACTACAAAGCTAGACCCTCTTCAAAAATATCTAAGGAATAAGTAAATTTAGGCATATTCATATAGTGAAATATCACTATAAACAAGACCAATTTGACAAGCATAATGTTGAAATGTCATTGCCAGAAACACAACAGACGACCTACTATAGGGCTTTTACTCTGAGAAAAACAAGCAAAACTAATGTGTGGTATCAGAAATCAGAATATTGTTACCCTGAGGTGTTAGGGTCTGAAAGTTACACTGGAGAAATCTCTAAGACCCCAAGAATGCCTGTTTCTTTGAAAAGTCATCAGGCATCAATTTTTAATGCTTTTCTAAATGATGCTTCATTTCAGTAAATTAAACCACCTTACAATTGAAGTGTAGTACGTATATTCACAGCCATGACTTTTTTGTTAAAATGTTTGTGTCTGCTTATTTTAACTTAGTATTATTTGTGTACACTTAGACTGGAAATAAGCATATACTCATAGAAATAGTACCAAATATAAGACTCTCTGCTTTGCACAGAGGATTTATTACTCTACTTTATTGGTCCCTGGAGAAGAAGAGGAAGGTGGGGGAGGAGAAGGCAGAGGATGGAGAGAGAAACAGAGGTAGGTATGAGAAGAACTTCAGGCCCTTTATAGGGCGAGGAAACAAACAACAAAACACAAGGTCACCAGAACATTTTCAGGCACCGAGCAATCGTTACTTTAAAAATTGTTACAAGCCAAGAGGGAGGGACTAGAAGTCCCTAGCAACTGCCACTCTACTTGAACCACACCTCACTCAGGAAACAGCAGATCAGACAATGATGGGATCTCAGGCTAGGAGTTGTAACCCTAGCTCCAGGCGGCCATGGATATATCACTAACCCATATATGCCATTAAGTATAGAATCACCTCATCAATAATTGTAGCACACATCTTTTCTGTAAGTTAACCCTAAGCAAAGGGAAGGAAATCCCTTTCCTTCCCCATAGGTCAGGTATCAGAATAAGTGGCTTCCAATCCACAGAGCATTCATTCAGAGGTCTGTGTTTTCCTATAACTGTGAAAAACGGGGAGGAAAGAGATCATACTCTGCAGGAGGGAAAGAAGCCTTCTTCAGCAAAATACAAGGTGAAGCCTCCAGGTCAGGGCTTGGCCTCTAATCCACGATGGTGAAAAATACCCGCCTACCAATACGACTAGCACCTGCTGGCCCAAGACCTTTGCAATGACTGCAGCAGACAACCTTGCCAAAGATGCTGGGGACAGACTGGGTGAAGAAACGCAGGGCTCGCGCTTGAAAAAGGCTAAGGTGTTCCCTACCTATACACTCAGAAAGCTGTCACCTGTCAATCACTTGACCTAAATACAACAGTCACCGGGAGAATGGGGGAAGGGGGTAGTCCGAGCATGCTCAGTAATGGAGATGACATCATTTAATCAATGCTGGAGCCGGGAAGGCTGCATCAGCAGCCTGGAGCGGGATGCCAGGAACGTATCAGTGGGGACCTAGAGGCTCGCCTTAACTCAGTCCCTCCCCACGCGACTCGAATACAAAGAGGCACCATAGGCCACACACTCTAGGGAGAGCAGGCTAAGAAAGGGGGCGCAGACAAGACTAGTTTATTTCCTTTGGTATATTCCCTTAAGAACTGTAAGGGAGTATTCCCTCCCCTTTCCAGCAGCCAGACTGCAGAGAGGGAACTAAGTTAGAGGAAGCAATGTGAGAGGAAAGGTGGGGAAGGGAGATCAAAAGGGAGACCCTGGATTCGCTTAAATAACTTCTGCTCTTGACACAGCGGGGTTATTTGGGAACTCCCTCTCTTAGCAGATTGGAGAATCTTCTCTCCATCTAGAACGAAGCGAATGAGGCTATCTGCAGACACTAGGGAGAAAGGATCTGGTGGGGGTTGGGGAGAGTCCATCAGAGAAAGCACAAATCCAGGACAATTGAGGTGATAGGAAGCAGGAAACACGAGAGACCTCCCAGAGACACCAAGAGCACCCCTCACCTTTCAAAGGGAGCAAGGTGAAACCGTCTATGCAAGGCCCAGGAGATTTTGTTTTTCTGGCACCTTTCCTCCATACCTTTTTGACTAAGGTCTTGAGACAAATCGAACCCTGGAATGCCTGGATGCATCTGTGGGTTGTAGAGCTTACACTTTGACCAAGGCTTGAGCATCCCTACTTGCTGGCAAGCCGAAACACTGCCCACGCGGCGGCGAGAGTGGGAACAATAGGCCCACCCGAGCCCCCACCCGCGAACAATGGCGGACCTCGCACTCCCCAGCCACCCCGCGCCACCACCGCCGGAGGGATGGGGGGGAGTCACCGGCCAAGGGCTCTCGTACGGTCCATTCGCGAGCCTAGCCCCGCTGGGATGTCCGAGGTAGCGTCCTGAAGATCCCCACTCAGGCTATGGTGCAAAGCCGGAGGAGGGGCAAGACACCAAGGCCACTTACCCCGATCACCACCGTCTCTTCGCCTTTGAATTTGGGGATGAATTTGTCCCCGCGGAGTATCTCTGCTTCGTTGAGGGGCCGGAACCGGCACATCACTTTGATGCTGCATTCGGCTGGATCCGCCATCTCTGGCCGCGGCAGGAGGGGGGACGGGGATGGGGTGGGGGGCCCGGCTGGGCAGCGCCACCGAGGAGCCCGCGAACCAACCGCTGCCCGCTGCTAGGCCACCTCCCGCAGCTTCTCAGCAGGTCATCGCAAGCCTGCCCTGGACACCCCGCAGCTCCGCCGCCAGGAGGGAGAGCAGCGTATCAGCTGGGCCGCCCTGCTGCTGACCTCCAGCCCGGTCCTGCGCCCCCGGCCCACCTGCCCGCGACCACGCGGCGGGCGGACTAGGCGATGCTCAGGGAGCAATCCCCGCCCGGCTCAGACCTCCCGGGCTCCGGCGCGGTCAGCCATCCTGCATCAGCACCACCGCGCTCCGGCACCTCCAGGCCCGCCCCTCTGCCCCGCCTCGGCACGGTGACGTCACTGCAGAGATCCGCCTCACCCTGGGTGTGAACGCGGCGCATCCCGGGATTTGTAGTCAGCCACTCTACCTGCAGGTGGGAGGAGGGCAAGATTTGGATAAGCTTAACAGAAAGGGAGTCATAGTTAATACTCCCAGTTAAAAAAACAGGTTATTTCCTAAAAGAAAAAATACTCATCAACACAGTGTACAACGGAACAGCCACAGAGCGTTTCCCTGTGTTGTAGACTTTTTGCAAGAGTTCTAAGGAAAGCAGGAAGGAAATGAGATTTGCATGGAAGCCAGTTATAACGGAAATGCTTGTACATAGGTAATTCAAAATAGTTCATATCCATCAAATCAAGGATTTTATCACTGCAAAACTAAGTCAGAAAACAAATTCACACACTCATATATTTAGCATGCTACGTTAGAGCTTGAGGATTGAAGCTGGTGTTTCGAGTCCTAAGTCAGGAACATATCAGAAGCTCATGGCGGTGCATGCTTGGATCCCAGCATTCAGAAGGCAACTTGGGACAAAAAAAAACCAAAACCAACTAAAAACAAAAACAAGAAAAAAGGGAAAAGAAAACAGGACCTCTCGGTTGCAACTAATCGAAGATCTAATCATGTTTAATCATGTTCTAATCATGTTTAGAATCCCGCAGAAATGGACAAATTGTATAAAAGATCAAATCCAAGACAGGCCCAGGCTCTCATTGTCACAGTTGTCTCTACTTACTTAGACTCCCTCCTCTCCTATAGTAAGCATCTTAGGGGCCCTATGAAAGATGATAGGAACTCGGCCAAAGCAACTGAAACAAATGGAGAATTTAGCAGAATACAACTTGTTTTACTAATTTATTCAAGAAGCGACTAAACAGCCAAGCCAGAGCACAGGCAGGCACTAGGACTGCCTTAGGAACCATGGTCTCTGAACTGACCTTGTCCTTACTCAAGACCCATTCCCACCTATCAGCAAACTAAGTGCCAACAGCTTATGGATGTCATATCCAATTTAGATAAGGATAGATGGGTTTTCAAAGTCTGAGTTTGAAACCTACTAGGGTAGGTCTATGAATGGCCTGGGATTAGCCTAGCATCTACCTCTAGCACAATAACCTAGAGTCAAAAGCTTTATAACTCTATGAAGGAACCTCATGGTATGTAGGTTCCTGAACAAAACCTTATGTATTCCCACCTCCCACAAGAATGCATTGGCTCATAGCTGGTGTCCATTGGACTTTATCAACACTAACTTTCCAATCCTAAGACTCTTTCTACAGGATTTCCCAAATGGCCTGCAGCTCATTCCATTTGTTCCATCTGAACACAAAATACAGAGTAGGAAGCATGCTGAGTGGGGAAGTCAACTGAGCATGAGTCCTTCCTCTATCACTGTGGCATGATACTTACTTTCCTTCAGACTCTGTTTGCTACTCTCTGGCATTAGAATAGCAATATTGCCTCGCAGAATTTTTTTTAACAAATTAAGAGCAATATTACTTGTAATGCATTTAGTATGGTAAAGCATTTAATATGTATATATGTATATATACATATACATGTATGTATATGTATGTATGCATATAAAGTATTATACATATATACATATGTACATATATACATATATATGTATATATATTAAGCCAAATCTTAGATAGTGTTATTCTTTCTTACTGGGTACTGAATAAATGATTGTAAATATGTACTCAGGAGTACAAGTTCCCTGCCTACCCAAAAAGACAGAACCACTGAAGTGAATGTTCTAAACCACAGTAAGCAATACCAATTTGATTTCTCTTCTCAGCACAGCTAATGTAGAGGGGAAGAAATCTCTGGTGCTACTCTCTCATCTGTGTCGCACTAAGCAAGTCTCAGGCTCTGGCTCACAGACCACTTGTTCCTTGGAAAACCTGTGTCAAGACTTGGTTGAAAGATAGGTGTATGAGAAGTGGTTGGGTCATTAGAAGGGATTAAGACCTTTGTCACAGGAGTAATCCCTTACTCTCATGATGCTAGATTGGTTACCATGGGAATGTTTATTACTAACCACATTTAACTTCCTCTGCTCTCTTTCTTGTTCTCTCTTTCATTCACTGTGTGATCTTGCTCATGGATGTGTGAAGCAGCAAATGGTCCTCACAAGAAGCCAGGGAGATGCAATCCCAGGTCTATAAGATAAATCAAACTAATTTTCATAAGTCACCCAACCTCAGATTGTCACAGCAACAGAAACAAAACTAAACCTCAGTCTACAGTGATAACAGTCTTACTCATTTCCTTGAGCCCACTAGAGGATGCACAGAACTCCCGTACACTCATTTCTTTGAGAGTGTCTGAACTATGAATAACCCAGGATGCACAATGATCTGCCTGTGTGTTGAAGGGCTCCCTCTTTACTCATTAATTCATCTCTTTGACCATCTATTAACCAAGAAAATAACACTGGTTGTTAGTAATGATTCAAGAAAAAATATGAAGGCCACTAGAGAAAATGTAATAAGCTTAAATACATAAAAAATGTAAACTTTGGAGCCTGGCAAGATGGATCAGTGGGTAAAGACCAGCTGTTACCCCAATGACCCGAGTGCCACCCCTTTCACTCACTGTGGTGGAAGGAGAGAACTCACTCCTGAGAGTTGTTCTTAGACCTTCACAGGAGCACCATGGCTGGTGCACACACACACACGCACACACACGCACACACACACACACACACACAGAAAATAGAGAAATGTAACTTACTACCTTTATGCACTAAAGAATGATAACAACAACAACAAAAACAATGTGCAGAACAAAAGAATTTGTAAATGATATATGTGATACAAGTTATCACATATACAGAGTATAGAAAACAAACTCCTGCAACTCACAACCAAAACCAAACAAGTTCTTTTAAGTTGCCAAAGGAATTGAATAGACTTTCTCTGAAGATGGACAAAAGACCAATAAGCACCTGAAAAGATCATCTTCATACCTCATTAGAGAGGGAACAGCAAATTAAAAGCTCTAAGAGGCATCACTTGCAGCTGATTAGGATGATTACAACAATTACAACAAAGGAGAAAGAAAGAGAGAGGAGAGACAGGGAGACGGGGAGGCGGGAAGACAGACAGGGAGACAGGGAGACAGGGAGACAGACAGGGAGAGAGGGAGAAAGGGAGGAGGGAGAAAGAAAACATTCACAATATGAAGAAACTGAATCTCCCATGCACGGTTTTTGGTAAAAATGGCAGAACTGCTGTGAAGAACAGCATCAACATCCCCAAAAACATAAGCATAAAATTATCATGCAACCCAGGAATTCTATTTCTAAGTACATGTTCCCCAAGCAACTCACAGTCAGGAATTTGTACGTCAGTGCTCATAGCAACATTATTCACCAAAAGATGAAATCCAGTGTTCATCACTGGTAAATTTATAAACATATAACGAAATATTGTCTTTAAAAGCAAGGAAATCTTGACCCATGCTACAACACGAATAACCCTTGAAAAATTCTATGTTAAGTAAGATAAGTCAATGACAGAAGAAAATGTGCTGCTCGTAGTTCCTGGATCCCCTCTCTGACGATACCAGAAGGAAGCTGAAATTTCTTATAGAAAATGGCATTGTTTTCAAATGCCACCGCTACGCATCTGTCTGTGTACTTTAAGTCATCTCTAGGTTACTTTTTTTTTTTAACTCTTTATTGGTTCCTTGTGAATTTCACATCATGCATCCCAATCTCAGTTATCTCCTCACCCCCTGATTCCCACCCTCTCCCCTTGAAATCTGTCCTCAAAAAGAAAAAGAAAAAAAAATCATCGTGGAAACGTTAGTGCATCAGTGTGTGCCACAAGATAGCCTTTTGTTCACACTTCTCTGCTTATAAATGTTCTCTGCAATGAGTCATTGGTCTTGTTCTGGCCTCTGGCTTCTGCTACACTATCAATACCGGATCCTTACAGGGACTCCTCTGATATCCTGTTGTTGCCCTGTCTCATGGAGATCCTGCAGCTTTGGATCTGTAGAACCAGACCCTTTCTGCACTCCAGCAGTTCATAGATGGGGTACATAGTAGAATGTGCTAACTCAGAGCCCTAGGACGCATCTGGACTAGTCAGCCTGCCAGGGTGAGCTTCCAGCACAGCCCCTGCTAGCTCATTCAATGCTGCAGCCAGCAAGGGGCAGAGGAAGCTATCTCACTCTCTTGTCCTCAGGGCTGGATCACCCTCACCAGCAGGGCCAGCTCTACTTTGCCGTCCAGGCAAGGTGCAGGCTGAACTCTTGCACCTGGTAAAGGGCAGGGACAGCTTTCCTGCTCTCATGCCCCCAGGGCCAGTTCTTCCACAATGCCCAGAGGAGAGGTAAGGCCAGTTCTGCATAGCCCTCAGAGATCAACATAGCTCCAGGCAGCAGCCCAGATCAGGAATGCTTGCCTGGCCTTTGGTGGTAACACTATATTAATACTAATACTGCAGAGCCACAGACCAGGACATGTCCCTCAGTGGCAGCACAGGCCAGCATCTCACCATGGCCTTAGGAGGCATCATGACCTATTCACATCAGGCTGTTCCTTGTTACCCTCAGTCTCCAGGTCTGCGTGTCTTCACTGTGCCCACACCCTTCTGCTTCTCTTTCTCTTCCATTTCCCCACCACTTACTTGCTCATCTTATTGATGCCCAGAGTCTCTGGGTGTCTGGGGCCATCTCAGGAGTGGTCTCAGGAGTGCTATGTCCCACCCAATCCACATGGCATTCGATGGGGGTTCATCTTGCCTGGGCCTCTAGGCACTGGACTGATGGTTGCTTTATGCTTGCTCCTTGCAGGGACCCTATGGCACCAGACTGGTTGTCATCTCGGGCTTGCTCCCCACCCAAGCCCTCTAGGTTACTTCTAATGTCTAGTTCAACATTAACACTATATAAATAGTTGGTAGACTGTATTATTCAGCAAATAACAGAAAGAAAAACTTTGCACAGCTTAGTGCACACAATTTTTGAGTGTTTTCTCATTGAAGCTAGTCAGACCTACAGACAGAGACATCATGGATACAGAATCATTGGATACAGATACAAGGAGGAACAATAATGCTATATGACTTTATTTCTGTGAATACCTAGAATAGTGTTGGTTGCCAGGAGCTGGGGGGAGGGGGGGGAGAAATAGGAAGTTACTCTTGTTTTGTTTGAGTTGGGTTGGCTTTGGTTGGTGGTGGCTTTGTTGTTGGTGGTGGTGGTGGTGGTGGTGGTGGTGGTGGTGGTTTTTTATTTTTTTCAAGACAAGGTTTCCCTCTAGCTATCCTGGAACTCACTCTGTAGTTCAGGATGACCTTGAACTCAGAGAGCCACCTGCCTCTGCTTTCCATGTGCTGGGATGAAAAGGATGCACCACCACTGCTGGGCCAGAAGTTATTCTTTAACAAAGTAAATTTAATGCAATATGATTATACACAATTTGGTTTCTGTTCAGCGTTTCATTTCTTAGTTTTTGTCCTTTTCCTTTTGCTCCATATACAGCTATAGATCAATAAATCTTTTTTTAATGTTTTTTTTTTTTTAAATAACATTGGGGCGCCATAGGCCTCAGAGTGTAAGATGTCTTCACCTTCCCCCCTTTCACTCCTTATCTCCCCCCCAGGGTAATCCATGGTAACCATAATTTCTCTTCCCCAGGGTGGGCCTGATGGTTAATTTTGATTGTCAATTTGACAGGATCTAGAGTCACTTAGGTAACAACCTGCTAGACCTGAATGTGAGGGGGTTTTAATTAGGTTAACTGAGGGGAAACAATCCACTCTGAATGTTAGCCATACCATTCCACAGGCTGTGGTTCTGGACTGAATAAAAGGTAAACTGAACACCCCCATCACTCACCCCATCCCTGACAGTAAGTAGATCCAGTGTGACCAGCAGCTTCATACTTCTGCATCATGTCTCTCATCCAAGTTGCTTTTGTCAGATATTTTAACACAGCGGCAAAAAATAATAATAATAATAAAATAATAAAATAAAATAAACAGTGCAGAAAAATGTGTTGCCAGCAGCTGAGACGTTGCTATGACAAACCTGGCCATGCACTTCATAAGCACAAAAGGCATGAAGAGGTTGGGACGTTGGGCTAGAAAGCTATAGAAGTTGCTAAGCGGAGCTTGATTGGCTATTCTGGTAGGGGTTGAAAGGGCAGAGTGCCCAGGGAAAGGAGGCCAGTTAAAAGCCTGGCTTGTGAAGTTTACGAGGAGCATAAAGGACCTGATGGAAAAGATGCTAGAGGACATTCTGTAGCATCTTAGCAAAGAGCCTGGCTGTATCCTATCAGCAGCCAGAGAACCTGAGTGACACTGAATTCAAAATAATAGATGAATTTCTTCCTCAGAAGAAATTTCAAACCCACATAACATTTAGGCTATGGCGTGGCTACTGCTCTCTGCTCTTCTCCAGATCAGGAGGAGAGAGAGAGAGAGAGAGAGAGAGAGAGAGAGAGAGAGAGAGAGAATGAGAATGTGGTTTAGTGGGGAAAGGTATGTGAGCAAGTTTAAAATCATAGACAAGACACTAGGAAAGGCACCGAACTTAAGGAAATGCAAATTCATTTGCTAGAGGGAGAATGGAGTTGATAGTGCCATTGAAGGGGCTTTCTGTTTAAAACAAAACAAAACCAAGTGCCTATACACAAAGGATACTGCAATTATAGTCCAAGGGACAGGCTACATCTGAAGATGTCAGCTATAGTATTGTCTATGTAGTACTGGCTCTACAGGCACCATCAATCCAGGAATAAAGGATTCATGAAGCTTGACATCAGGGTTTGACAGTAAACCACTGAGTACAGTGTGGCAGTACTGGGATACTTGAAAAGAGACCTTGAGAACCCACTCTATGAAACTATTGAAGGTAAACCTAAGTTGCAATGAATACCCAGGATTCTGGAGATGCCAGTACCTTGGGATGTATGCTGAGAGAAGCTGCATGCATGAAGTGGAACTGACCAAAGGGAGAAGCTAAGTGTGCGGCAGGCAGCAGAACTAGAGGAGTGGAATGAACCCCTTTGTAGCCCAGATGATTTCATCACAAGCCCCAGATGGCTGGCATGGAGCTGTTGGATTTAGCGTTTGCCTTGCTGGGGTTATGTTTTGGTTTAGTCCAATCTTCCGTTGCTATGGTTCCCATTCCCAGTTGTCCCCGGACCCCTGAGGGAGTAATCAGCGGAAGGTCACAACAGGTGGATTCTGAGAGAAGACTAGACTCTCAGGAGACAGGCTTCAGTGAGACAGTTCATTTAACTGGGGAGAACAAGGAGATGTGAAAGGGCTATCGTAGTGAGTGTACGTAGTCATTGGCAGCGGCCAGGGTGCTGGGGATGCCTCATTTGCTTACATCTTCCCTTATAAGGGGAAAGGAAGTTTTAACCTAGCTACAAGATATGTGACCTCCTCTAGTGGGGCAAAGGATGAGGGCACAAATCTACGTGCACCAAGGCAGAGTGGGAGTGATCCTACTCCTGCCGATCTCTGGATGAGATTTTCCGGGTTTGGACACACCTTGGCTCCACTCTTGCTTGCTCCGCACAGCTCCATGGATCCCCTGGCCCCACAATTCCTCTTTGGAATGATAGTAGTATTTACTCTCTAGGTCATTGTCCTATTTATTTGTTTGTTTTTATTACCTTGACAGAGCTGAATTTGTCCTAGAAGAGATATCCAGTTGAGAAAATGCCTCAGTAAGATTAGTCTGTAAGCAAGACTGTGGGTCGTTTCATTAATTAGTGAGCAATATGGAAGGGCCCATTAAATTGTGGGTGGTGTCACCTCTGAGAAAATGGTCCTGGGTATATAAGAAAGCTGGCTGAGAAGGCCCATGAAGGAGGAAGCCAGTAAAGTAGCATTCATCTGTAGCTTCTGCTTCAGTACCTGCCTCCAGGATGCTGCCCCTAGATACGAAAGTGTAAGAAAAATAAGCTCTTTCCTATCCAAGTTGCTTTTGGTCATGGCAATAGAAGCCCTAACACAGTCACTGTATTTAGAAGTATATAACCTATTTTTGATTGTACAGGATTGTACAGTTAAGGGATTGTCCCTGTCTTAGATTCTGCTCTTTTACTGTGAGAACTTTTAAAGATAGACTAAATGCATTTTTCTGTGAGATAGTCATGAGCCAATGAGAACAAGGAGGGGAGGGAAGAGTGTGCTTACATGTGCTATGACTGTTGGACTCGAAAGTCACAACTGCCAGATGTTCCCACTCTCAAAGACACGGAGACTGAGAACGATGCAAAAAACAAGAGGTTTATTAATTATTGATTCCAACGAGTTGGGGTCATCCTGCAAATGGAACTGAGGCGACCCTGATCTCCTGAAGCCGGCCCTTTTTATACAACTTTTGAGGTAGTTCTTTGCAACAGCATGAGCGGGTTGCTTTTCACTGGCGGAGGGTATTTGATCTTCTATACAATTGGGGGGTTATTAGTAGAACATCATTTCAGGCATCTCCCCACCCCTAGGCCATCGCTCGATGGGGCTCTAGGGCAAGGAATGTCTCTTAACATGTCCATAGGGATTTACAACTAGCTGTATGGCCTTATCTCTGGAGAGGGGAGGGAGAATAGAGGGGAGGGAGGAGACGATATAGTCCTGGGAAATGCTCTTTGTTTAACGAGAAACTTCTGCTGGTCAGTGGCCTCATCTCCAGGGAGGAAATGTTTCTTTCATGACTGCATGTCAAGTTAATTAAATACTTTGCTTTACAAACTGTCTTGGTCATGGTGTCTCTTCACAGCAATAAGACAACCCAAAACAAAACAAACAAGCAAACAAAACAACCAAGAAAACAAACAAAACCCCACAAAACCATAACAACAACAACAACCACAAATCAATAAGACACACACACACAAAAGTATGAAGACTGTTTTGTGTTGGCCAAATACTGAGCAAGGAGTTGACCAAATACTGAGGAGTGGGGTTGATATGCTCAGTGACACTGCATTAGACAAAACTGATTTTCCCCCTTCCCAGCAGATAACAGTTGCAAATAGCTTCTTGGCTAGCGCTGGGGCGATGTGCCCGGTTCCTCTTCTCTGTGCTGGGAATTTGTCTGGGTTGAATTTGTTCAAGTCTCAGTCTGTGACTCATACATGCCTCAGCCCTGTTGTGTCTGAAAGATGCTGCTCTCTTGGAGTCACTCACCACGTTTGTCTCTTACAATCTTCCTGTGTTCTCTTCCACATAGACTTCTGAGCCCTAAGCGGCAGGGTTGGATACAAACATCCCATTCCTGAGTTCTGGTTATGTTCTCCAGTTGTGGGTCTCTGTGTTAATTATCATCTATTTCGAGAAGAAGCTTCTCAGGTGAGTGTTGGATGCAGTAACGGGCATCCCAGCTGAGTGTGCTGGATGTGAGTTACTAGGAGAGAGCAGTTCTACAGGTCAGTAAGGAATCACAAAGGAATCTTTTCATCCTTCCTTCCTTCCTTCCTTCTTTCCTTCCTTCCTTCCTTTCTTTTTAAATTGGCTTCTAGGAAAGCTTCTCTCTGCCCCCACCCCCAACCCAACTCCCCAAGACAGGGTTTCTCTGTTTAGCCCTGGCTGTCCTGGAGACCAGGTTGGCCTCAAACTCAGAGATCCACCTGCTTCTGCCCCTGAGTACTGGGATTAAAGGTGTATGCTACCACTGCCTGGCTGAAAACCTTTTAGAAAAAAAAAAAAAAAAGCATAAATGACTCACATAGTGTTTTGATTGAACCACCGCTCTGGCTGCTACTTCAAATTCAGTGTGGTCGATAAGTAAGCATGAGAGAGTTCATTGGCGAGGAACTGTGTGTCCTGTTGATGATCTTAGTTATTTGGACTCTGGGAAATGTTAAAATTACAGTGTAGTCTTAAACATTTTCCCCTCATATCATATCAACAAAGGCCTGAGGCAGGCTTATTCAGTTTTAAGATGGATTATTTTCACTCAGATTCTGGAGATATAAAGTCACCTACTAAGGGTCCTTTTTGCTATCAGAATCTTGATGGGGTACCCAGCACCACATGACAAGAGGTGGAGAGGTGTGTGTGCGTGTGTCTGTGTGTCTGTGTGTGTCTTTGTGTCTGTGTACTGGTCCTTCTTCCTCCTCTTCTAAAGTCACTGGGGGCAATCATGATGCCTCCACCCTAATGGTCACCTCACTAAACATCACAATTTGGTAAGTTCTGACTGTGCTTATATTCATACTAGAGATTAAATTTCAACACCTATACCTTGGTGGACATCCAATCCACATCTAAGCCATATAACCTCCATGATGAAATTTTTTTCTAAGTATCTCCATTTCATAAGACTTTGTATCCCACAGTCTTATAGCAAAGATATCAGGAAGAATGGCAGGTTGGGGCACGAACAGAGTCTATGTGCCACATCAATACCTGCCTGAGACCCGCATGGAAACAGCAGCAAGAGGAGCATACTGAAGGAGAACAGACCTGGAGTAGTGAGGCTATGCTAGGACAAGCAGAGCATGCTGTCAGCAGGGCTGAGATAGCGCTTAGGAGCACACCACTGAGGAGATGTGCTACTCCCTTAGGGAAGAATACAAACCCAATACTTGTTTTCCCAAACCTATTACTGGAAGGCATGCCAGTCAGGGTGAAACACACCTTTAATCCCAGCACTGGGAGGCAGAGGCAGACAGATCTGCACGGTTCAAGGCTAGCCTGAGAGAGTTCCAGACCAGTCAGAGCTACAGAGTAAAACTGTGTCTAATGCATAAACAAACAAAAGAAACAAAAATCAGCTACTGGAAGATGCTTCTGAGAGGAACAGGACAGCACTGTTGACTGGAGGGGAAGATCCCCAGAGGTCTGCCCCCCGCCCCATCACTGTGCTTCAGGACCTGGTTTGTGCATGCTCCTGCATGCTCCTGATGCTGCTCACAGGGTCAGCTCCCAGTCTGTCCATGTCTGGTACTTTTCTCTCACCTCTCCAAATCCTAGATATTTAAGAACCTATCAAATGGTCTGACATGGCATTGTCATCTGGAGCCATGAAAACATCCTGAGACTAGATGGTAGTAATGGTCGAGCAATGTTGTGGTTTGCTTGATGCCACTGAGTCAGGGGTCTTATGATGGTTTAAGATGGTAGATTTTACGACGGCTTTACTTTCTACAGTGAAAGAAGTTAAAAACAACTCATTCACTTTCTGCATTCATCGTCCTCGACGCAGAGCCTAACCCCTGGCAGCCTTACAATGGCCTTCATGTCAACAGCTTTGTGTGCATATCTTGGTCCCTTTTGTATGTTGTGAGAATCATGCACTATTTGCATGCTTAGTAATTATTTTTTAATGATTGCTCTATTTCCATTGTATTCCTGGTCATGGCAAAAACCAGTGAACACACACAGGAACCTGAAGGCAACGGTGCTAAGTTATATAGATGGGATCTTGGGCACAGGGTCCTTTGCTTTTTATTCCAAATATGCTGCTGACAAATTCTGTGGTTGAGATAGTCTATTTTTTTCCCCCAAAATTTCTTTTTTGGTCTATTTTTTTTTTAAATCCCATCTGCTGAAATGGTACTAAAAATATCTATTCTGGATATACAAGGATTGAAAAGAAATATTTGAAAGAAAAAGCACTTTGGAAATAAAATCTTTAAAAGACTGTGAAAAGATTGAAAGAATTATTCCTCCCAAGGAAATATGAGATAAAAAAGTAAGAATTACAAACATATGTATACATACATACATGTGTGCATTTGTATATATACATGTATATATGTATAACACATAAAGGTTTTTATTTCTGTTTCACTTATTATTGTGGAGGGGGAGGCGTGAAGACAGGACAATTTTGTGGAGTCAGTTCTCTGCTTCTTCCTTTATATGAGTCCAGGGATGGAACTCAGGTTGTCAGGCCCATGCAGTGAGCACTTCTACATCTGAGCCGCCTCATTGGCTCCTAGTTTTTTAAAGTAGGGTTAGTCTCAAACTCATTATATAGCCAAGGATGACCTTGAACTCTTGCTCCAACTTCCCAGGTGCTGGAATTACAAGCATGAGCCATCACCACCACCTTCACCTTCACCCTGGCTCAAACGAAGCTTATACTAATATAAAGTTGTTTTCTAACTCCAAGGCCCAGAATAATGCAATTCAATAAATGTTGTTTCATGAATTCATTCACCATTTCAGGCTTTCTACAAATGTGGGTTTTAAGTTGTTTGAAAATGGATCCAGAGGACCTAGTCAAAAACAATTTGATTCAAAGAATGATGGTCCTGCTGCCTTGGGTTTTGTTCTTGGTTAAATTCACAGTGCGATTTCCTTGCAGGCCACTTGCCCACTTTTGAGCTTCCGGACTCAGCAAAGATTCGAAGGTGCTTTCAGAGGTTAACGAACTGAAGAACTCACAGCTAGCAAGGAAAGGGCCTCAAACAGACTGAAAGGTCCTTAGTCTTACCTCACCTTTACCAGCAAGACTTGCACAGCCTGATGCTTCATTGTTGAGATGAAACAGAAAATGGAGAAATATCTGCATCCCTTAGACAATGAGCAGTCTCACTTTGAGTGACTTGCATCTGATAGAAATCAAGGCCAAAGCATGTGAGGTTTTTCCACCCTCCCGATAACCCTACTTTATCAGAATCATTTTCCAGCACTCTGCCTCCCTTTATTCAACCCAATCCTAGAGAATAGTTTCTGTCCCCATCTCTACTGCCAGTAAGAACTGTAAATTGAAGCAATTATCTGGATTGTTCAAGGAAAAAAAAGACCCCAGAAATTCTTCTGCCTGAGTGATCCAGGTAATTGCTTCAATTTTCACGTCAGCTCCTGTCTTGGCAATCCCCAGGATGGCCATTTAACTGAAACCCTGGGGTCTGTAGGATACCATGTGGGTCTAATCATTTCTGATTGCCCAGGCCCAGCCCCATTCTTATAAGTGTGAAAAGGAAAGCTCTGACCCTGGTGAAGATCAAAACCAAAGGAACTATTGAACTAGTTTTAAAGATGCTGAAAAAAAAAAGTCCCTTTAAAACTTGCAAAAAATAATGTGCTATCATAGGTTGGAAAAAATCTGGATGTCTTTAAAAATTTACCCTCAGTGAGGAAGAATGAACAACTATCCCATCCCATCAGTGGGTGTGGGAGAGACCCCTTTTTTCTTTCATGAGGACTGACACATTAGTTGAAATTTTACTGTATTAAACCCCTTAGTGTTCTTACAGAAACATAATAGAAGATATGGAAGGAATTACATGGGGAAATTATTGGTTCTAAGAAAGGACAGGAAAAGAAATGTCCAATTTCTAAAATGTGAGTAAGAAGGCACCTGTGAATGAGCATTGGCTATCAAGGGTGACAGAGTTACAGGAGGTGAAGGGCACCCAGCCCTCTCAGGGATAACCCAAAAAAGTCAAATTTCTGTAATTTATTCAAAACCCACTTGGACACAAAATTCAACATTGGCAGTTCCTCTAAAATTCACTCATAAGAAATCACTAAGAAGATCAACTTTCCTAAAATGAACCAGGAAACACAAGTGAGATATCTGTTATACTCCCTGCTCCATAACGTTTGCTGGAATCTTCCTGTTGCTGAGCTTCTCATGTCCTGCAACCACAAGGAGTCCTTTCTCTTATAAGATCCTGTGAGGCTCCTTTCTTCAGAGAAGAATCCTCCCTGACAGAGTCAGTACGCAGTGACCGAGCTCTATGTGGGTCCCAGGTTTATGGCCCAACTATAATACCAAACTCCAAAACACAAAGTGTGCTCTTGCAGTCGATCAACACTCTGTCTCCTAGAGGGTGGGAAGAAGAAAGGAGAAGCGTGAGTTTCTATTGCCTGCCCACTGTGGTGGTTTGAATATGGTTGGTCTGTGATGGGAGGCATGCCCTTGTTGGAATAGGTCTTGCTGGAGGAAGTGCCTCGCTGTGGGGGTGACTTTGAGGGCTCCTAGTTCTCAAGCCCTGACCCCCCCTCGTGGAGTCTCTCCTAGCTGCAATCTCATCACGATGCAGAATATTCCACTTCTTCAGCATTATGTCTGCCTGGAACCCTGCCATGCTTCCTGCCATGATGATAATGGACTGAGCCTTTGAAACTGTAAGCCAGCCCCAATTAAAGGTTGCCCTTTATAAAAGTTGCCCGAGTCATGTCATCTTTTCACAGCAATGGAAACCCTAACTAAGACAACCACCATGAAGATAATGCAGCACTGAGAGCAAACCCTCTCTGAGTATGTAGTCACAGACCCTGGAGACAAGCAGTGGGGTGGGGGTGGGGCTTCCCATAGAGTCTTCTTTTTTAAAAAAAAAAAATGATAAATGAGGTGAGTTTTTTTCAGTGGAGGTCAAGGGAAAGCACTTGGTTACTAGGTGCCTTTTCCAACAGGAAGCACATGGTTATGAAGGGCCTTTTTCCTGCCACTTGTGTTTGTCATCTGTTGCTGGTAACAAATCACCTCAACTCTCCAAGAAGCACTTGCTGTTTTTAGGTCAGCAATCTTGGACCCTTGTAGCTTGGTCTTATGGTTCAAGACTCTGTCATACAATCAGGGCTATAGTCGTTTTAAGGCTCAAATGGGAAAGGATCCTCTTCTAAGGTGCTTCATGGTCATGGTCATTAGTTCCCCCTTTTGTGGGTCTCCCTCAGCAGTACATCATTACAGCAGATGGGAAAATGAAAACCACTTTCCAGTTAGTATATAAGCATGTCACTGGTTTAGTGGACATTCAGTGGTAAGTCTTCCATAGAATGAACAGTCAGGGGACTGGCCCACTGGGAACCATTTAAACAAACAATGATGTACTCCTGGATCTCTTACACAGAATGGGGCATAGAGTAGAAGAATGAACATAACTTTGAAACAAAACACACCTTTTTCTTCAACAGTCTTGGTCCAAAGTATAAGCTATAGAGAAATACCATTTAAGCAATATCCTAGTCAAGGCAGCAGTCACAAAGCAACATAGCAATATATAACATCTCACTAAAAACGGAGTCCTATACATCAAAATCCATAGCAGAGAATAAATTTTAAAGCTCAGCCAAAGAAGGTTTTTGTAACAAACATAACATCCAATACCTTTAATAAAGAATTCCTACAAATCAATATGACCGTTGTAAATACACAGAAGAAAAGCTAGTCTGGTACATGAAAAAGCGACACACAAAAGAATTATAAATTACTCGGAAATGCGTGGAAAGCTATTTGGCCTCATTAGTAACCAGGAGAATGCCTGTTAACTTGGCAGGGATGATAAAGAATAATAGGACTGTGCACTCCAAAGTAAGCCAGGGAGACAGCCTTCACTCGTCCTATTGGTTAGGAGGTAGATGTGTGTGTGTGTGTGTGTGTGTGTTTCTAGGAAGGCAACATAAACCTGAACTTAACAAACATACAGATATGGGCCTCCTGCCATCAGAGACAGAAGCATCAAAATATACACACATGATCCCCACCCTTAATGGAGACAAGAATTGCAACTTTATGTAAAGACATCTGGGAACTAAAGTTGGAAATTTTGCCAAGTCTTAGAGAGCCTTGAAAAGCAGGTGGAGCTGCTGGGAGCAGTGGAAAGCCCCTGGGAGATCATAAATAGAGGACACTGGTTAAAAAAAAAAAAAAAAAAGCCAGAAGGAAGAAAGGCCCTAAACATTATTCGAGCCCTCTAGGAAATACTGGGATCTAGAAATAGCATTTGGAAGACTTTTTCCTGTCCACAATAGAACTCTGGCCCTTTGTCCTTGGTCTCAGAATCTCTAGGCAAACAAACCATCTTTAGTACTCAGCCTTTGGGCTCCTTTTGACATTGGCAGGCGAGGCCTATGGCCTTGTGAGCCGGATAGCATTATGCCAGGCCCAGAAATGGAGTTACCAAGAACTGCAAGGATGGAGATTCCTAAGCCATGGTGGCTAGTCAAGAGTCTTTGGTTCCAAACAATATAAAGATGTGAAAGCTATCTAAAACAAAAAGCAGAGATTATATTCTTGGAGAGTTTTAAGACTAAACTGCAGCTAGACTCAGAAGCAAACTGGACTCAGTGAGCTGCAAAGGTTCTCCTCATTTGGTCTTTGCTGCTTGCAGAGTGTATGCTGTCTTCCTTTCTTCTTATGTATGGGGCTCCTTGTCTTCTCCAAGCAGTTTCACAGAATATTCAGCTGCCATACCTGCCACGTGGAAGATGACAGAAGCTCTTTCTGTTTTAGTGTCTCAGCTCAGGGCAGGCAAATCAATCCAGAACCAGGATCATTTTCAACAACCCCAGTGGTTATAGGTGACCCAGTAATCTGTGGGTTGGACAGAGAAGAGTTGGGAGCCGTGTGCCAGGAAGGCAAGTCCTGGGAAACAACCATGGTGTTGATAACAGTGAGACTTAGGGAGTAGCCTTGTCCCCTGGAATCCTCCCTCAGACAGATGCTGGTGCAGTCAGTGTTGTGTGTCCTCCACAATGCCATTCAGTTCTACCACAAGCCAATGCTCCACCTTCTAGATCTAAAGGAGTCCTGAAATGGCCACAGCCAGCCTGTGCTAGCAGGTTCTACTTCCACCAGCCCACTCACTTGTCTCTGAATGGCCAGCACTGGAGCGTGGCTTTAGTGTGTTTTTCCATGACCTGTTCATTTTGAGAGGAAGAGCGCCATTGGATTACCAAGGAATTAACTGAAGAAGATACTCTGAACTAACCCAGAAAACAGATGAAGTTGTATAGTACTTTAAGAGGTCTGTCATCATCAGAGAGGATTCCAGACTCTGCTCGTATAAGCACACAGTTGTGGGCAGTGAAACAGCCTGAGGCCATTTGGCAAATAAGCCAAGGGCTTCTTACTCCCCACAGTACTTACATCAGCAAGGTGGTCTCCACAGCTCTGATTACTGAAAACTTATAGTTTGACCTGTTTATTTGTCCATTTTTACTGGCATTCATTCGGCACCGCAGAAAAACCTTAGCCCCACAGTGAGTTCTTCTGTTTCACAGTATGTACTCCATGCTATAAGCACTGGGCTGTATGTTGATATGTATACATACGGGCATATACATAGCACGTTTGTGTATAGGATAGAGATCTTGTTCTAGTGCTGTGAAAGAACAGCTTATTCATTCATTCTAGGCTTATCTTTAAAGTTTCTCATAAGTGCCAGTCACTGTCTTAGGTGATCAGATGGGCTCCAAGCCAGACGGAGCTAGTCAATAAACCCATAAGTATAGGACATGCTAGCCAAGCAGTAATGAGGGCCATGAACTAGAGTAAAGATGTAAGGAAGGTGAGGCATGGGGTTCTATTCTAGCTCAGGTGATTAGAACTTAGAAGGAATGTGGAACTAAGCTTCCTTCAACTCTTGAGCTTCAGTATACAAACTACAAGAGGGGGTGGATGAATGAATAGGGGGCTCGGAGCTGCTGTGTAATAAACCACCCCAAAAGTTGACTCTGTGTGTGTGTGTGTGTGTGTGCTCACACTCATGCATGTGCATGTATTCATGTATGTACATGTGTGTGGTATATACACATGCTTGTGCATGTGTGAACCAGAGGTCAGAGGTCAATGTCAGATATGTCATGTTTCCCTCATCACACTCCACCTTAATTTTTGAGCTAGGGTTTCTCAGTGTACCTGATTCTCATGGATCCAGCTACACTGGCTATTAAGTGAACTCCAGGGATCTGCTGTCTTCACCTCACTCTCTACCACTAGAGTTACAGAGTCACATTGCAACATAGGGCTTGTTTGTTTGTTTTTGTTTGTTTGTTTGGATACTGGGGATCCAAACTCAGTGCTTGAGCAGTAGGTACATTTTTTTTACTCATTGAGCCATCCCCCAGCCCCTTAAACAACTATTCATCTTTCACAATCCACAGGGTATCTGGGTAGTGTTGCTGACCTCTGTCAGATCCCTCAGACATGAGCTCAAAACGTTGGATGTCTGTCTGCCAATCTTGATGTGATCTTGGCTCCACAAGGCGTAGCCAGGAACATCCTCATGCAGAGTCAGAGACCCAAGGCTGACCAAGACAACTGGGCAAGATAACCAGTGAGAATGCACTTACACCTTCATGATTTCTCTTGGCTCACAGTTGATTATCTTGACCAAATCAGGCCACATAGCTGAAGCCAGACACACATTATAGACAACAAAGAATGTCACTATAGATTATAGACTGAATTGTGCCTCTTCCTCGAGTTCATAAGCCCTGAACCTCATGTGACTTCATCTGGAGGCAGGGTCTATAGGAGGAAATAAAATTTCAGTAGCTGTGGTTATAGGTCTGAGCCACAAAGTTTCAGTCTTAATCCAACAGGTATATTGTTATGGAAAATGAAGAGAGAAAGAGTCCTTCTCTACACATGTGAACACAATAAGAACATTTGTTACAGGAGAGTAAGATGGTCCTCACCACTTCCTAAACTAAACAACTGTGAGCTTAAACTTCCAGCTTCCAGAACTGTGAAGAAAAAAAAAAAAAAGCCAACACATTCTATTGTGTGCGCCCTATACTACTTTGTTTCTTTGTTCCTCTGACCCAAAGGAGGGAAGAATTCACTAAGTCAAGGCAGGAACTCCAGTAGGAACTTGGAGGCAGGAACTGAAGCACTGATTGGTCAGGAATGCTAATTACTGGCTTGCTCAGCTACTTTTCTTAGACAGCCCAAGCCCACCTGCTTAGGAATGGTTCTGCCCACGGTGGGCTGGGCCCACCTACATCAATTAGCAGTCCAAAAAATGTCCCACAGACATACTCACAGATCAACATGATACGCACAGTTCCTCCACTGAGGCTTCCTACTCAGGTGATTCTAATTTGTGGAAAGTTGACATTGGAACCATCATACAGGGCCCCTTGACATTTTGTTCTGGCAGGATGTACTCAACTGAGTTAGGTGTGAGCATAAAGAGGTCATTCATAGTCATCAACCTCCAAAAAGAGTGAGGGCAAGATGCTGGGAGGGGAGAGTGAGAGGAAGGAGGGAAGGGAAGGAAAAACGGAAGGGAGAAAGAAAGGAGGGACAGAAAAGGGGGTGACTTCTTTTAAATATGAATAATTGAAAATACAAGCAAAACCCTCCTCCTCTTATGTGGTAATCAGGTTTGTGACTTCTTTGCAGTCTCCATCTGTGACCAGACACAACCAGAAGGGAAAGAGCCTTGGAACCAGGGACAGAGAAGGAGTCTGGGTCTGGCTCGTCCTATTCCAAAAATAAATAGAGATGATTTGGAGGCGTTTCATGCATGGAACAAAGAGTGTGTAGAAAGCTATGGTCCTGTCTGGAGGGCTCTTGTCATAGCCTAGTCACTTTCTGTCTCAAAATAACAGGCAAGCTTTAGGGATAGATTTATTTAAGAACATCTCTCTGAGTAATGGAGGCAGACGAAGAGACACACAGCCAAACACCAGGCAGAGCCTGAGGAGTATTGTAGAAGAGTAAGCGATAGAACTGAACAAGCTGGAAGGGACAAGGACACCACACGAAGACCCACAGAGACAACTAACCTGGGACCACTGAGGCTCACTGAGCCTGGGCCACCAATCAGGGAGCATGGAGGAGCTGGACATAGACCCCCCCTACACATTTGTAGCAAATGTGTAGCTTGGTCTTCATGCGCATTCCCTAACAAGTGGAGCAGGAGCTGCTTCAGTCTGTGTTCCCTGCCATTGGATCCCCTTCCCCCTACACGGACTGCATAGTTGCGCCTCAGTGGGAGAGGCCGTGCCTAGTCCTGCTGGGACTGGATGTCCCAGGGTGGGGTGATACCCAGGGAGGGTTCCCCTTCTTTGAGGAGAAGGGGGTAATGGGAGGAGGGATTTGTAAGAGTGGGACTGGGAGGAGAGGAGGAAGGGGGCTGTGATTGGGATGTAAAGTGAATATAAATAAATAAACTGAAGAATTATCTTTCTGTTCAAAAGAGGATACTTGTAAAGTTTCCCTACCCTACAATGTAAATAGAAAATGGCTCTAATGGAAATAGCTTCTTTAAGATACTTTGGTTTGAGCTTTTACAAGATCTTGCAAAAGAAAAATGTATATTCATTTATATATTTATTTTAGGAAATTGTACTACTTACCTCTAAGGACATTTTTGTGTGTTGGGGAGAAGATTTTCTTGGGAATTGAACCCAGGGCTTCACACATGTTAATCAAACAATTTACCACTCAACTCTGTCCCCAGCCCTCTCTAAGGCTGTTTTTTAACTAAAATGCACATATGCAAACCCAGTATCACATCCTTTCTATCATGAAGTCTATTAAGGTAAGCAATACATTGGCCCTACCTTCCTAGTGTTTACTATCTAATAAATACACAATGGCGGAGGGACGAGCCAGACAGAGCAGTGTATGTACTCCTCTGAGGTGAATATGGGGTTTTCTTCTGTGCATTCAGAGGAGTGAACCTCTGCCAATCACAGGAGAAAGACAAATCCTAGCAGGTGACAGGCAGTGTCTACGAGTGAGGAAAGGAAAGCAAGCCCATAATTGACCTACTGGAAGAGTAAGGCAAGTTTGACAGAGTCGGGAGAGAGGTCCAGACCTCCTTGGAATTTTCTGGAAGCTGGGTGCCAAGGAGTCAGGTGGTACTGGATCCCTGTTATCTATTGCCCAGTGAAGCTCCCAGCCTTTCCTCCTGCCTGCTCAGGCATTCAGATTAGAGGAATGGAGCCAAAGGAGTGACTATTGCTCACCAAAGGCATGAAGGCTCTATGCCCAAGACAGGTTTCCTCAGCTCTCAGAGTTGTTAGCGTAGCTCTCATGAAAACACACCTTTGTGGTGCCTCCTCCACACCTGCAGGCCTGCCTGACCAGGGTTTTTCTCTTTAGATGATGCAATCTGCACTCAGGAGCCTCTGCAACTGCAGGAAGGGGGCTTTCCTCTAGTGGGAAAGTGCAGTGGAAGGCCAGAGGTACACAAGGCACACCAGGCCTGAAGTCTGTGGAGGGGCAAAGGCAGGAATTCTTGTGAGCCTGGTTCCTTGGGGAGTAGAACAGGACCCAGAAGGAGGTAAGCAAGAGTGTGGCTCTTCAGGATCCTACCCCTAGCCTGCCCCATGAGGAGGAAATCCTAAAATTGCATCACTTTGAGGTGTGGCCTTCCATCTAGTCAGTGACTGCTGTGTGCTGCTTCCTCCCAGAGAGCAGGCTTTATTCTTAGTTCTTTGGAGGAAGGTTGTTCATTAGAAAAAAAGAAGGGGCACGTGGCATCCATAGTGGGGGACAAGCTCAGTTGAGAGAAGTCTGTGTAAAGAGCATAGCATGTCCAGAGCTTCATGCACTGGGATCAGTGAAAACATGGAATACCTTGAGATGACAGCCAACAACTCTAGATCTGTAATTCTCACAGGCTTGATGTCAAACCCAGACGAGGCAAAATAAATGTAAAGTGTTCTCTGTAAACTAGAAGGTACCATATAATACCTTATTCTTTTGGATATGTCTTGATCTTGGCAAGATGCGCCCTCGGGTATAATAGTGGCACAAATTATGGGGGTAACCAGCTGCTTTCTGACGGGATGTAAGGCTTGGTCTACAGGAGGAAACTCATGTCAGGTACTCTAACTCTGGCCAGGAGTCATGATTTGGGGATTCATATGCCCCAGGGCTGAACCTTCTGTTATCGTTCTGCGCAGTGATCACAATCTCACCCTGGTCTCTAAATTCATATTTTTCTACCCATAAATCAACACAGCTCTCGGACCTCATTAGAGAAGTTTCTTTGTTTGGAGGACAGTTGTTAATGCAGGATCTCACACCTGATCAAAGTACAGAGAATAAATGTTTGCGGTGTGCTCAGCTGCAAAAGAGCATATGGACCATATCCCTACCTTAGGCTCGGAGGCAACTGAGGGAGCGGGATAAAAAGATCATAGGAGCAAGGGTTGGTTGGGGTGGAGCGAATCAAAACAACGTCTTCCAGATGAGACAGGAGTGCTACACTCAGGAACTCACATCTGGTACGGTTACCTGCATTAGACCTGCATAAAATCAAGCAGTTAAATACTCATCAGTAGTGGGGGAGGGGCCACTATCTTCGCCCCCTAGCTGAGGAGCTAATGACAGTTGGTGGCTTCTGGGAGAAGGATGGTCAGTTTTCTTTAAGGATGTAGTCCCAGGTAGGGGGATCATTCTCCAGAGGATGGCCTCACATAGAATGAATTCATAGGCTGCAGAAATTTGACTCGGTAGGTTATTTTTTAAAAGGACACAAAATTGGGAGGGAGTTGAAGGAAAAGGTAGGGGTGGGTCTGGGATGAGTTCAGGGAGACATGGGAGTCAATGTGATCGAAGCACATTGTGCACATGAGTAAAATTATCAAAGAATTAATAAAAGCATGAATATTAAAAAGGCTGTTTGGGTAGTCATGAGAACATCGAATCCATCAAGGATAAAAATGATGAGCCTCATGGTCCGCCTACCAGTTTAGGCCATGGAAACAGAGCACACAGTCATGTGAACACCGAACTGTCACCAGTAGAGAACATCAGAAAGGGGAAAGAGAGTGAAACTGGCCCCTGGGCTGAGTCATACTGAAGTCATCTTGGGCAGGGTCTATCAAACCAAGATGGTGGAAGAATAAATCCCAGAACCGGGTAAAATACTTAGAAGGAAAAGATGGTGGGTCCAGATAAAGAGAGCAACTCATGGGTGAGGCCAGTAAGTGAAAACAAGGACAGATAGGAAAGAAAACTGGGCAGTGGTGCTTTAATTTTAAAAAACGTGGTTCATATCTGTTATCACCCGAAATGCCAGAACATGGGAGGCTGAGGCAGGTGGATAGGGAGTCTGAAGCCAGTTTGGACAACACTGTGAAACCCTGTCTCAAAACAAAAGATGTGCTAATGCTATCCCTGATGGAGACTGGCATTCTTCCTCTGACTCTCCCCCAGCCATTATGTTCTCAATAGATCCTTACTATTAGATTATTGTTAGATGTTACTGTTAGATGTCTCTTGGTTTCAGGTAGCATGTATTTATTTGATTGCTCACCCACAGGTAAGGTAGTTCTTTGCCCAAACATCTTTCAAATGTGTCCTTAGCATTCATCTGAGACAAACTAATTGACATCACACCTAAATTCCTACAATAACCCTGTGTTCTCTTCTCTCATATGGGTCCGTCTGACAACACCAAGAAACTCAGTTTTATTTTTATCATAAATTAGAGCTGATGTGGTGAGACAGAAAATAGAAACGAGAAACATAGCTACAGGAAAAGTGGAATCAAAATTGTACGAAATTGCAGAAGAGATGATTATTACACAAGAGGGTCAACTGAAACGCTAACAGGACTAGTATCTGAGGGTGACTGGTGACCATAAGAAGGTGAAAATATGATTGGCTTTTCTGTATGAATGCTGTAGGGACATTCAGCTTCATAGGGGACAGTGACTCCCACTTCTGAATGTTGGAGGCCATTTGAGATTTGCATTGAAATGTAATCACCAATGTGGTGGTGTCGGCTTCTGGGCCATTGGGAGGTGATTAGGAGATTTGGACAGATTCCTCATCACTGAGATCATTAAGCTTCCAAAATAACCCCAAGATAGTATGTCTGTCTCTTTTGTTAAATCAGGACGCCAGAGAAAAGGTGCAGATGAAGAAGAAACCCTTGTCTCACACCAAATCTCAGAGGCTTGACCTTGGACTTTCCAGACTCTAGAACTACAGTATCCCTATCGTTTATAAACTACCGAGTTGATGGTGCTTTATACCAACTCATAACTGTGATTTTATGCAGCAATGGGAAGAAACGGGTTCTTACCAGAGTGGTCTTTACTGGGCATAGAGGCACAGACTCTGGAGTCCCTCCTGGTCTTAGTTGAGTGACTTTAAGGAAGTTACCTAGTATCCCTCTGCTTAAACTTCCCCATCTGAAAAAGAAGTGTACTGTAAGTGTACTGTGATGTTTAGTAACGTAGTGGACATCAAGTCAGAGCCACGCTGACAAGGAATAAGCACTGAAATATTTGTTGTTAACATTACCAATTCATGTTACTAGTCACATTTTGTCACCTCACCCGAAAATTTAGCCTCAACAGAACTTCAGTATCACAACCTCTCCCACGAATATCATTCCGTTATCTCCTAGGCTTTGAATACAGCAGCTCAACCAAAGGCCAAGGTCAAGGCCCAGGCACTATTTAGTTTTCCATCATGAAAGCAATCAAGGTCCGAAGAAGCACACCTCCAGCGAAGGCGAAGAGTTCACAATGTCAGTTCTCAGTTCAGCCTGGAGAAACTCTCATAGCCCCTTACTCAGACAAGAATCTTAGTCTTACAAGGAGCCAGCTGGGATCTCCATTTGCTGTCAGATCAAGACCAAAGCATCACTCTACCTGCAGGTTTTTAAGTGATGTTATGTAACTGTTTTAATCCTATGATGGCTGATCTTCACTGTCAACTGATTAGACACCAAGGAAACAACTCAGGGCACATCTGTCAAGTGTTTCCAAAGAGGTTACACCAAGGAGGGAAGACTCACCCTGAAGGTTGGTTGGCACCATCCTATGGGCTGGAGTTCTGGACTGAATCAAAAAGGAGAAAGTAAGCTGAACACCAGCATTCACACCTCTCCGATTCCTGACGGCAGCCTTAATGTGACCATCTACTTTACATCCCTGCTGTCATTCATTCCCCACCAGGATGGACTGTACCCTCAAACTATGGACCAAACTAGACCCTTCCTTCCATAAGTTGTCTTATCAGGGATTTTGTCATATTGAGAAAGGTAACTAATAACATTTGTTTGTTTATATCTTCTTAGTTACCAGACTTTCAAAGATGTTAGGATCTGGGCTGGAAAGATGGCTCAGTGGTTAAGAGCTTTGGCTGCTTTGCAGAGGACCTAGGTCCCACATGGTAGCTCATGATACCCATAATTCAAGTTCCAGGGGATCCAATGCCATCTTCTGGCTTCCAAGGGTACCAGGAACACGTGTGGTACACAAACATACCATGTAGGCAAGACCACGCATACACATAAAATAAAAGCAAGTCTTCAATGTTTAAAGATTAAAAATAGATATTAGGATCCAGAATTCAACAAGACCATGCCAGACACATATTTCCATCCCCTTCCTGTTCCAAAAAGGCTTTGAGATAAGGGACTGATGGTTATCTGTGACCTGGAGGCAGGAAAGAATGCAGCAGGATCCCTGAGCTGAAGAAGACCAGTAAGATAGATTGCCCAATGCCTTTTACTGTCACCATGTGTTTCTCCTCTGTTACCCAGAGGTCTTGATTAGCTTTCTGCCTGTCCTTAGCTGTTCCAAATGGAATTAAGCAATAGGTCCTGTGCCTTAATACATGGGCTAAATGCTCAAAAGGAAAGCAGAGGTCCCTGGGGCCAGCCTGTGAGCAGGAACGGTAATTGGTGAGTACTGGGGGGAAAGTGAATCTGGAAAATGAGCTAGACTTTGAGGTCCAACCAGCACTCCATTCTCAATGACCCTTCCCCAGCATCAAGTCTTAGAGGATCTGGGCTGGCCATCTGGCTTCCTTATAGCCTAAAACCTAAAAGCATTAATGTAAAGAAAAATGCAATTTTGAGAATCCGTACCACAGGGAAGTCAGGGGCACTAAGAAAATTCAGAAGAATGAGAAATTATTCTGTCTGGAGATAAGGCAAAGTTTCACAAGGACAGTGACATTTGAGGGAACAAAATAGTAATTTAAACACACATAGCTTTATACTCTTCATTGGAAAGCAACTTAGCATGGGTACAGTAGCTTTGCAAGGTTACAAAGGACTGTAATTAAACCAGAAGGTCTTCTGTTTCTGCTCTGCCATCCTTAGAGCAGAACTTAAGGTTGCTTCTCTGCTCAAGACAACTGTGAGTACACCAGCTTTTAAGGCCAGATTCTAGGCTACAAGAAAGGCCATCGTTCACCTTCTTGACCAAACGACTCACTCCAGCAACCTTCTTCAAGACACAGGCAACATTTTCCCTTCAAACTCCATGACTGAAATGTACTTTTACGGCCTCACTGAGCAACTGTGATCTTTAGCACATACCTAAAATAGGTAAGCCTCAGATCCTGTGCTTGAGGGGAAAGGGGAATGTGAGCATAAAATCTTCATCAGTATTCCCTAGCACTGAAATTATGAAGATTGCTAAAAGAAAGAAAGAAAAAAAGAAAGAAGGAAGGAAGGAAGGAAGGATAGATAGATAGATAGATAGATAGATCAATATGCCCCAAATAACAATGCCTCAAGAGCAAGGGATAAAATGAACATTTGGAAAGGGATTCTATTTCCGGTGTGCTAGCACACAGTGTTCTGCAGCATTCCCCCTTTCTCCAGCAAAAAAACAAAAAACAAAAAAAAAAAAACGGTCAAGCGGGAGAAACCAAACCAAACCAAAGCAATCATTTAAATTCTATGCAAAGTATCCTAAAGACAGGCAACAAACAAACATTTCTCCAGGCCATGAATTAGACTCTAGATCCCAGCATGCACCAGAGGCATCTGAGCAGATCTTCCATCTCTTAACTCTGGATTAGCTGGGGAAGCTCAGCTCCCTGCAGGAGTGGTCGAGAAAATAAGGGCTCCTGCTCCTAGATGAAGCACCACGTCAACCTGGATGCGCAGGGCACCCCAGTTCTCATTTCCCCTAGCTCCAAATAGAAAGCTCGTTGGCTACAGAGCTTCTCCCGGGCTTTTCAAACCCGGGACACCAGAAGCTCAGTTTTACCTTACTTTACTTACTTGTAAGGATCAAGGCAAACTGAGAAGGCAGAGGCTGCCACACTGCCCACTCAGCTGTCAGAATAAAAGACTTTGAGAGTCTGTTCAATGGGAAAGGCAATCCATAAGAAAGGAGAACTCTGGCCAAAGAAACTGACTCCATTTCAAATAGTGACAGGTAGATCAAGCCTAAAAATGTTCTTTTTTTTTTTTTTTTTTCTGAAAAGCAATAAGCAAGACCACAGACTAGCCACTTTACCACAAAAAGTTAAGGAAGAGAGCCCTCTAGGATCAGAGGGTGTATCAAGTACTGGCCCCAAAACCTGTTCCTGGAGGATTCTGGGAAACAGTGGAGGAAAGACGCATCAGAAAGCTGACATTTATAATACATACCAATATCATAGCATAAAAATGGGGAAGAGAAATACAGAGACATAAATATGAGTAATGTTTCTATATTAAATACAGTTTGATAAGTTTTTTTTTTCTTTTCTTTTTTTTCTTTCTTTTTTTTTTTTTTTTCGAGACAGGGTCTTTCTGTGTAGCCCTGGCTGTCCTGGAACTCACTCTGTAGACCAGGCTGGCCTCAAACTTAGAGATCTGCCTGCCTCTGCCTCCCAAGTGCTGGGATTAAAAGCATGCGCCACCACTGCCCGGCTATTTTGATAAGTTTTTAAGCGTGCATATAGAAAGCCCTCTAGATCAGAGCAGAGACAAATGGATTAGGGTCTAGAATAAGAACTTTGGCATCAGAAGTTTATTCTGCAAAACGATGAACAAAACTGACTTCATCAGTTAAGCTGATAGAGAGCAAAAGAGAAAAGACCTAAGTTTTTCAGAAATGAAAAGGACATTGCTATTCGATAGAAAGGACATAAAGGAATAGTTGTGGACTGTTTGAATCACTTGGATGAGGTGAACAATTTCCTAAAGAAACTCGAGCCCCAGGCACTGAGCCAAGAACACATTTATCTGTGGAATACCCACACAATGGAATACTATTCAAGGGTCATGAAGAATGCTAAGTGTTACATTGTGGGATAGCCATGCAAATACTGATAAGCAAAAGCATTTTCTTTTATAGTCATAAATACCACAGGTCATACTATTCTATTTGTATAAATGTCCAGAATAGGCAACTCCGTAGAGAAAGGAGTGGTAGCTGCCTAGGCTCGGAAACATGGAGGATCTGTAGGGGGTGTGAAGTCCAAGAGGTATAAAATTTCTTTGGGGCTTATGAAAATATTCTAAAATTGGTTGTCATGATGGTTATCTTCCATAGCAACTGTAATAAATAAATGCTATAAACGCCTCAAAAAAGTCCTATTTAAAGCATAAGACTATAGGGGGAAAAAAAGCAATGTTGCAAACAACAAATCACATGCATTTATGAGAATTTGTCACAGAGCTACTTGGTACTGGAGAAAAGGGGGAGGGTGGTGGATTGTAATCAACAGGAAAAGATAGCCCTGGCAAGGCAAATGGAAGCTCCCCAACTGAGGCAGGTATCCGTTAATGCGCTCATTAAATATTAAGAGTCTGCCATGAACAACACTCTGGATTTACTGTGCTTAAGAACCAGCTAACTTTATGGAGATTCCAATCTTACATGGAGAGGAGAGAGTAGGTACGCGAAGCTGCATGCAGCATGCTGTAGAGGAATAAATGCTAAGCAAATGAGGGAGACAGAGTGGAGAGGTCTTGTGCATCATGCAGATGCTCTGAGGTAACATATGTGAAGAGGTGAGACATATAGTCCTGTGACTACACAGACCAGGCATCTCTGAAGGGGCTACTACAGACAGGAATGAACTGGAGAGCTTGAGAAACAAGAGAAGCAGGCTAATAAGTGGAGTGGAGACAGCAGGAAGGGAGTCATAGAAGCCAGAGGGGACCAGGTTATAAACTAGAGCTGTAGAAAAACATAGCATAGTAAGAGTGTAGCGTTTGGGGCTGGGGAGAGGTATCTCATTAAAGTGTTTGCCTTGCAGGCACAAGGATTTGATCTTAATCCCCAGAACCCACTTACTTATATAGTTCCAGCACTGCGGAGGCAGAGACCCATGGGTCTCTGTGGTATATTGTCCAGCCTGCCTAGTTGAATTGGTGTGCCCTAGGCTAGTGAGAGACCCTGTCTCAGAGTAAATCTCCAGCTCCTAAGGAATGACATGAGGTTGAATTCTTGCCTCCACATGTATAGACCCATGCACAAGCATGTGAGCACACACACACACATGCATCTATTTTTAGTTTAAATATATAAATTATTTTTTTAAAGATACTGATCCAGGCTGAGAGCAGTGTTAACAGTTACTTTGATGCATTAGGTTGGGTAGGCTGATGCAAAATTAGTTGGCCAGGAATGTGCTTGAGGAACACTTTGAGAAAATTTCCAAGACCAATAAAGAAACCTTTGAGTGTAGAATGTCCAAGGGAAGAGATAGATCAATAGGAACTTTTGAGGCTCTGGGGGTGTGAAGAACATGCCCACAAGTAAACAAGCATGGGTTACTGGGATTGCAAATGCCTTGTCTCTGTTTCTGTGGGGCAATACGAAGACCAGTTTGGAGGGCACCGAAAACTGACAAGTTGCACGAAGTTATATCAATATATGAGGCTTATCACAGGTCTTGAAGACACTCAAGAGTGACAATGGAAAACAGATGATGAGAGTATGACTTGACATATGGGTTTTGTCCAGGGAGGGTGCCAACCCTGTAAAGGTTTCCTTAGCCACAGTGGGACATTGAAGCTAAGAGTTTATGGAAACCTTGGTTTTCTGTGACTGCCCAAAGACTCAAAGCCAATTCCAGGTGCCCAAAACTACCAGTCCCCCTGCTAGAGGCCCGAGAAGTCTATTGAACTTGTTGTTTTGCTGGTGGTTGGTGGAAGTGTGCAGAGTTGGAAGTGTGACAGTGGACTGTTGATAACTTGCCATGTGCTAACAATATGATACCAATTTTATGTTCGGTTAGTGTCCCCTGAAAAGCACAGCTATTTCATTTTATAGCTAAAGAGATGGGAGGGGTCAGAAAAATCTTGTACTTGTCCAGTGTCCCTGCCTCTGTATCCCTAACAGCGTCAGCAAGCATCCATTATGAGCTGCGGTAGCTTTTAAAAAGGCAGTCCCAAGATGGGAGCAGCCATGGGACAGTGTCACTGAGACTAGAGGAGGACTGTCCACCTGTCACCACACCAGAAGAAACACATCAGCCATCTTTACCCAGCCCTGATCTAGCCTCTTCTGTAGAAGGGGTGATGGTGCCCTCCCTCAGAGGTACACATTTTTGCCCCACCAGTGACAGCAGATATGTTTGGAGCACAGTAGGTGCTCAGTTCCCCTCAGCAATCAAAACCAATGCTGGCAGATAGAAGAGATACACAGGAAAGAGGCTGTTACAGGAAGAGGTAAACTGAAGGCCAGATCTGCACTTGGCCTGAGGCTGCCCTACCGGTCTGCACACCAATCCTTCATCATCCTTTAGAACAAACTATTCGATGTCCTCAGCAAATTGTGTTTTTCCAAATTCTGTATCGGGAGTCTAGCAAGTGTGCCAGCACTTCACTTTCTTTCATTAAACCTGTCTCTTCAATTTGTGATGACTGCTCAAGCTACCAAGACAACTGGACTTTGAGCTCTAATAAGCGTTGAGCAGCTGAGCTCAGAGGACCAGCAAAAAATGCTTTCTGAAGTACACCACAAGAGTCCCTGTATTTTCTACCCCGGACCCCCAAGCTTGACTCCTACCCTCTGCATGTACCTGACAGCTGCCCTCTTATGACTTCTGCCTGAGTCTGAGCACAAACATGTCTGGTGGACAATATGTTGTCCAGAAGAACTGTCACTTGGTGAGGACTCTGGGAAGTGAAGGTCACATGAGGATGACCAAAAAAACCCAAGACCTGTGGAACCTTACACCCAGCACAGTCTGTCCCTACTAGCGACAAGATTGTCCTCAGAGACCTGCCTCTGGCTGCCTGTACATCCCTGACTGCCATTCTGATAGCCTGTCCAAGCCCCCACAGATTTAGATGAATAGGAGGCCATGTACGTATGACCTGTTCTTCTCTTCCGCCCATGTAGGACTATGTGTGCCTGGATTCTGAATCCAGTCCTGGCTGGAGTCCTTGAGATTTTTCTGTTGCTTTCTTGACCGCAGACTCTCAGCTCAGCCTGTGAATGCACATAGCTTTGTACAGCTGGCCCTCCTGTAGATTGTTTCTGCATCCAAGAATTCAATCAACTGTAGATCAAAGCAACTTAAAAAGCTGCATACATAGAGAAGATGTTCAGACTGTTTCTTGTCATTTTTTTCTCTAGATAATACGAGATAACAAGTATCTGCATTTATGTTACTTTAAGCAGTACAAGCAACCCGGAGATGATTTAAAGTATGTGGAGGATGTGCAAGGTTATGTGTAGATGCTAAGCCATTCTGTAAGACAGAATTGAGCATCTGTGAATTTCGGTGTTCATGGGGTCCTTGAACCCATACCCTGTGGTACTGAAGTCCAGTGTGTATCATTCTCTGCATTTCCAGGCACCCACACAGCAACTTATTGTTCTAGCTATCAGTCTTCTTCCTGTCCAGCTAATTGCCTAAACCCAAGCCCATTGAATGCTACAGTCAATCTGTGTTCAACTTCTTGGCAAGTGGCTGTGACAAAGAAGCTGCCCTCCCCTTTCTTACCTGTGCCTGCATTTCTGTGGCCATTTACCTGAGGCTGATAGATAGGTGCATCTTGAACAAAAGTCATCATTCATGTGTAAGAGCTGGTACTTAGTCACCTTTATTGCATACCAACATATGCCCTGTATTGTATTGTCTATTACTTTTTGATCCAACCCAGGGAAGTTGATCTAATTGTAGAATCGGTCTACAAGACTCTTGACACCCATAACAGATGCAGACTTGGCCCGTGATTTTTGTGACTTTGGGTAGGTCCCCTAAAATGAAAAGGTGGCTAGAAGAAAGTTGAATAGAAACCTTTATCCCGAGGTCAATTAACCTTGATGCTCAATATCACAGATAGTCAGCAGTCAGGGTAGGAGACTCAATGTGAATCACGCTACTGAAAAGTGAGACCAGGAGCACCTGGTGCACAGCCTAATCTGAGTGAGGGAAAGCTCTGCGATCCTCTTCTTCAACAACTCAGAACCTGTGCTAGTCAGCTCTCCATCATTGTGGCAAAAGTCTGGTATTAGTCAACTTAAAAGGAACAAGGGTTTGTTCTGGTTCACAGAGTCAGGATTTATAGCCCATTTTTGCTCCATTGGTTTAGGGTTTTGGGAAGGCAGCACATATCATGGAAGCCTGTGGAAACTACTTGCCTCATGGTAGCCAGGAGGGAAAGAAACAGGAAAAACCTGGAGTCCTAATATCCCTTCAAGGACATAATGCCAATGACCAAACTTTCTTCTACTGGGTCCTAAAGTTTCTAACACTTTCAATTAGTGCCACAGGCTGAGGGCCAAACCACTAGAAAACACAGCACTTAGGAGACATTCAAAACATAAACTACAGCATATCCCAACCCGAGTAAACTTCAGACAATAGAGGTGACATAAGAAACTATTTCTTTGGTGACAGAACAGATTGAGGTAGGGAATGGTAGGATTATTTCTAGCCTGGGGTACCAGCTTGAAAGCTCAAAGAGAAGATACAAGGGTAATAAGATAAATAAGCCAGGAAAGACTTTGCTAAGTTAGAAATGATGGGCACAGAACCAGGAGAAAGTACATCAACAAGAGAACATTAAGTTCCATTAGGCATCAGCAAGACTCGGGCTTGGTCTAAGTGCAATCAAAGGAATGGACAGAGGAGAATTATGGTTAAAGCAGGTAGAATAAGCACACTGCCAAGGCTGGACACCTTCCTAAGCTGTGTGACCTTGGATATGTTGGTTTGTCTCTTTACACCTCAGTTTCCATGTGTGAATGCTACTTGCAGTATACTATAGAGTTTTGGTGACTTGCCCACACCCAGCAGCTGCCTTTGGTTTCAGCTGAGCTAGTGTGAACACTTCCATTCTGGGAGCTTCATACTTGTGCCAACATTTTTGCACCAGATGCTCAGGCCAAAGCATCATAGTCAGGATCCTCACCCTGTGCTGCAGCATCCCTGAAGCAGAAGGATGGCTGCTCTGGGAGTTCAGGGAAGAAATGCTCCATGGCACCTTGGATGATGGGCAGACAGGAGCTGCTGGGGTGGTCACAGGTAAGTGCTCCTGTGACTCCAGGGGAGCCAGGCTGTTCTCCACTGTGACAACTGTCTCGATAATGCCTCCGAATTGACACCTCTCGTGTCACCCCATCATTACATCTCTGTCACCTTTGGCTTCAGTACTTACCTTCCAATAGGCAAGCTCTAGCTAGGACCTTGTCCCTGGATCTGTGTTCTAAAACTAAGATAACATACTTTTCTTTTGAGGTCTTATATGGTTAGAGGAGCTAAACCCATGGAAAGCTTGGGAAGAAAAGAGCAGCCCAGTGAATGAAATAGAAAAGTCCCAAAGCCCATGATCCAGTCTCATAGCTGGCCTTACTGCTATGGGACACTCCTCTGGTGTTCTACATTTTCTATGTCCACTTATGAAGCCTTGGAAGGCCAGGTCTTATTCTTTTGATGGCCACACTCTTGACAATTGGTCTTAGGTCCTTGCATACTAGCTGCAAGAGTTACACATTTACTATAGTAAACCCTTCTTTCTTGTAAATGCCAAGCATGTGGTATGGACTGTGGACAAGGGCTCAGTATTACCTCTGGGTGCAGAGCCATGCTTGACAGTAAAGGAAGAAACATCTAGGAGGAAGCTACAACCCCAAAACAGGCCCCCTTCTTTTATTAATTAAGCATCTGGAGGCTATTTCTAGGTATATGTTGGCCGCCTACTGTGTGTAGAGTGCTGACCAGCTTAGGTTGGTGCTGAGCTGCAAATCAATCAACATAAAGGTACAAACCTCAGCCTAGAAGGTTGCATGACCTTATGGAGTAGATAAATCCTGCATGCTTATAGGAAATAGCTTAGGTCCTTATATGTAGCAAACAATAAAGTTCCCACCCTGGGTTCTTCACTGTTTCAGTTTTCTTTTTACAAGACTCTATGACGTCACAAACTACACCAGGACTAATTTAATTTATGTATGTATTTCTTTCTTTTTCTTTTTTTTTTGGTCTCATTAAAAAGAGAAAGACATTGCATGCTACTAATAGTTGTATTTAATAATGTCTCCTGGGAATGCATTATGACAACTTCATACGGCACAAACATGTCTGATGATCAAGTTCAACATCATCAGTGATGTCATGCTGATGGTTGATACCCTTGACTGACTCCAAGTACCGATAATGACTCTACAGCTAGGTGAGGATCCTCTAAAAAACCCATAGTTACATCAAACATCAAACCATGAGACAAACAAGGGGGAACATTTTACAAAATATTTAATGAACACTTCTCAGAACTTCAAGGGTCAACCAAAAGAAGGAAAGTTTGAGAATGTGACAGCTGAGAAGAGTCTGAAGAGACCTGAGTGTCTTCATTACTGTTCTATTCTGTCACTCTTATAAAAAGAAAGCATTTAATTGGAGCCTTGCTTACAGTTTCAGAGTTAGTCCATTATCATCATGGCAGGAAGCAGACAGGCATGGCACTGGAGCAGTAGCTAAGACCTTTACAAGCTGACCCATAGGCAGCAGGCAGAGAGGGACACTGGCCCTGGTGTGGGCTTTAGAAACCCCAAAAGTGACACATGTTCTCCCATAAGGCTATACCTCTTAACTTTTCCCAAACTAGGCACTAAGCCTGTAAGCATGTGAGCCTATGACACCTATTCCCATTCAAATCTTCACATCTAGTGACTAAATTCCCCAAGTAGGATACTAGGACAGAGTGAGAACACTTGGTAAGACTTGAAGAAAATAGTAGCTTTAACTATGAACATCCACACAGGCTAATCAGCTGTGATAAACAAACCATAGTAACAGAAGATACAAATACTAGTGGAGGCTGGATGTGTGGGAGGTAGGAACTCTGTGAATCTTTGTGGTGGAAATAAAAAGACAGAACATGGACCTTCTCCAGGCCAAGCAGTCCCTGCCAATAGATAAAATTAGTCACCTGGTTTTGAAATATTTTAATCTATTCCCAAACCTAATAGCTCAACATAAAACACTTAACATAATGTTAAGTTGTATTGAGTTCTCCAGAGAGATGGAACAATAAAAGATAGATAAATAGATGTTAGATAGATAGATAGATAGACACATAGATAGATACATCAATACATAGAAATACAGGTAGATAAATACATAGATACATAGAAACACAGGTAGATAAATACATAGATACATAGAAACACAGGTAGATAAATACATACATACATAGATAGGTTCATAGAAACACAGATAGATGCTACTGGATTTATTAGAGGAATTGGATTACTAAGTTATAGTAATGTATGAGAAGTTATTCAACAGTGAGGGTAAATCTTCCTACCTGGTCCACCAACTTGGAAATACTCTCATAGACATATCATAAATAATACTCTACCAAATGTCTAAGTAGGTCTTGATCAAGTCAAGTTAACACCTAAAATAAGTCATCACTCAGGTTTATAAAGGAAGATGTGTGAATACCTTTATTCCCATGGAAATCCTACGTTCCCCCTCAGAATCAAGGATCTGGGTTTTCCTTTTTCTTCTTAGCATTTTTAAACAGCTTGCTTTACACACAGAATCACTTGAAAGCATAAGAAAGCTTTCCTCACTGTTTTGCTCATGAAGTATAAGTATCTTGGGTTCTCCCTTGCCCTGTGATAGATAGCTTTAATTTTCAACTTGACACAACCTAGAATCACCCAAGAATAGAGTCTCAGTGAGAGATTGTCTATTTTGGACAGTCCTTTGGGGTATTATCTTATTACGCTAATTGATACGGAAAGACCCAGCTCACTGTGGGTGGTACCATTCCCTAAGCAAGAGATCCTGAACTGTATAAGACTAGAAACATCAGCAGAGTGCAAGCAAACAAACAGGTGTGTGTGCATTGTTTCTTCTCTCCTCTTGCATATGGATATTTTCTTTTCTTTCTTTTTCTTTTTCTTTTTGTTTGTTTGTTTGTTTGCTTGCTTCTACCTTGACTTTCCCACAATAAGTGGACATTAACCAGGAATTGTGGGCTAAAATAAGCCCTTTCTCTCCAGTATTATTTTGTGACAAGATATTTTAATACAACAGAACTGAAACTAGGATATCCTCCTCTAATGATTTGAAAATTATGTATTTTATCTCTAATTATATGATATTGCATTCCGATAACAATATTTAAATATTTCCTGTCAATGTCGGATAAATATATATCCATACGTTTATAATCTACAGTGCCAATAGTATTAATATTGCTTCTTTTTAAAAAAAAGTCATATGGGGCTGGTAAAGCTGATTCAGCAGGTAAAGATGCTGTCTCCACATGAAGTGACCAGAGATTAATCTCCATACCCCATGGGTGTGAGAGAGAAACAACTCCTGAAGAGTGGTCCTCTGACCTACACACACACACACACACACACACACACACACACACAACAACGGCCTTCTTTCTTTTCTATTTGTAACCCTTTTATCTCCTCCACTTGTCTTCTTGCTCTAGCTAAATCTTCAAGCATTAGATGAAAAGGAGTGGACATCCTTGTCATATTCCAAATTATGTGTAAATGCTTTGAGTTTTTCTCTGTTTGTCATGATGTCTGTGGGTTTGTAGTTGTCTTTATGATGTTGAGATATATATCCCCTGTATCTCTACACTCTTCAGGGCTATTTTCATGAAGGGATGTGGGATTTTGTCAAAAGCCTTTTCTGCATCTATCGAGTAGATCATGTGGTTTCAGTCCTTAAGACAATTTGTATAGTAGATTACATGTATGTTGAATTATCTCTGCATCTCTGGAATGAAGCCTACTTGGTTATGGCAATAATGTTTATGATGTGTTCTTGGATTTGGTTTGCAAGCTTTTGTGTCAAAGTTCATGAGAGAGATTTTTCTTTTTTTGTTGGCTCCTTATCTGGTTTTTGTATCAATGTAATAATAGCTTCATAAAAGAATTTGTAAATGTTTCTTTTGTATTTTACAGAATACTTTGAGAAGTATTGGTATTAGTTCTTTCTTAGAGGTCTGGTAGAATTCTATGCTGAACTCAACTGGCTTCCCTTAACTGGGAGATTTTTAAATTGTTGTCATGTCATGACTATCTCAGTGGATGGTATATGTCTATGTAAATTATATACTTCATCTTGACTTCACTTTGGTAGGTCGTATACAATTAGAAGTTTGTCTATTTCTCTCAGATTTTCCAGCTTATTTAAGTGGGGTAGAAGGTGGGAAGGTAAAGAAGAGGAGGCAGTGTGGAGAAGAAAAACTAACACTGAAGACTTTTGGAAAAGGGAACCCTTGAACTCTAGAAACTTCCTAAAATATACATATATACACTCTTATATGCATATATACGTGTATATATTTCAAGACAGGGTTTCTCTGTGGAGCCCTGAATGTCCTGGAACTTGCTCTGTAGACCAGGCTGGCTTTAAACTCAGAGATCTGCTTGCCTCTGCTTCCTGATTGCTGGGATTGAGGCATGTGTCATCACTACCTGACTGCATACATATATTTTTTAAAAAGGTTTAAAATGGATTTACCCTATAACAAGGGGACAGCATCTCTCCCAGACACAATAGGCTATCAAGTATAAAGCCCAATGACAACAACGAGTCACCTCTTTAGGAGCTGTTGATCAGGGGGGGGTCCCATAGACCCTCAAAAATATAGGCTATTGCCATTGCTCCTTGTTTACCTTCAGCACCTGATGGTGAGATGACACCATAAACTTGAGTCATTATACATGGAGAAATCAAGCTGGTACAGACCTAGAGGCTTCATATATGCTGGCTAGCTATCATAACATTAAAAGGTGTTACATATGCTACCAAGGGAGGAAATTAATCATTAGTCTTACCCAGCTGTCAGTCCTGCACCTACAATAATGGACCAATCTGACAAGAAATGCACAATGGGGGCTGGAGATACAGCTTAGTGGTTAAGACCACTGGCTGCTCTTCCATATGATTTTTTATAGATCTAAATATGATACCAAGGTTAAACCTATGAATCAATGACATCAAATAACCCAGAATCCCAAGAGTCTCATAAATGCCCTTGGGTTCTTTTTCCTGTAGCTTATTTGAGTTGAAAGACAAAGGTCACATATTACACTTAGTTAAGGTAATGGTGTTGTTGTCCCATCTTTAGGTTCTCTTCCATGTCCTCCCAACCCCCCCCCCCCCCCCAATTTATTTGTTGAAAAATATGGGTTGTTTGTGTCATGGTTTCTCAGGTCTGTCATTCTTTTAAGTTTTTTTTTTTTTAATTTCTATTTTATCTTTATGAGAGTTTTGATTGCATGTATGTGTATGTACCACATGTGTGTCTGGTGTCCCAGGATGTAAGAAAAGGGCATTAGATCATCTGGTACTGGAGTTTCTGGTAGCTGTGGGCTTCCAAGTGGGTGATGGGAATCAAGCTCAGGTCTGTGAAAGAATAATAACAAATGTTCTTAACCCACTGAGCTATCTCTCCAGCGCCAAGTCCAGATTTTGCTGGTTTCATTCATAGAATGTCAGGCTGACTATTCTTTCTTTGTAGCTGGAATACTTTGATAAAAGTAACCTCCTGTCTAGTCCTATTTTGCCTCATGTCACGGTTAGTAAAGACTGGATAATAATTTTACTCTTTATTTTACTGAACAGTTTTCCAAATAATGACTGCATTTCCCTCCACTCTCCAATGATAGCTGATTAATTTATTCTTTTGCCCTTACCATCTCCTATTATTATGCACTTATGCATTTAAATATATGCGGTGTGCTTGGCCCACTGTAGCTATCATTGTGGGTGTTAATGACACTCAGATTGCCCAGTGGCACCTCTTGCTGTGCTCCCAAGAACAGACTAAGTGAAGACATCAGCCAGCATACCACTGCTGTTACTCTTGGTCAACATGCCAAGTGAAAGGCCACACGGGAGGTGTTCACCCTAACAATGACTTCTTTTGTACAAACCTTGGATAATACAGAGGTTCTTAGCCTGCCAGAAGAAGGGCTGTATGACTCAAGGGCAGGCTATGCTCTTCTGCAGAGACAAACACATTCCTTGGGTTAATGTTCTTCGCAGGTAAATTCACTCCTCCTCTCCTCTTGGGATCTAGGCCAATAGCAAGTCATGAACACGGAAGCCAAACAGTCTTCTGTTTTCCTATATCTGCCTATTCTTTGTACCACTAAGAATCTCTGTGTGATACATTATGGTCTTCTGATATTCTTTCTAAGGGATGCACAGCTTACACACACAGGTTTCATGTGTGTACAGGTTGGTAGAGATTTATTTTTTAATAGATGCACATTCTGTGTGTCTGTTGCCCTATCTCCATGTACAGAAGTTTCCCACTTTTGACTCTTCCTGGCTTGTTTTTAATGCTGCAGACATGTTTGTTTGTTTTGGACTTATAAATGGGATTCTGTTGCATGGACTTTGCCATTTTTGGTTTCTTCCTCGCAGTTTCCCCCTTCCCTTCTCCCTCTTGCTCTGGGCCTCTCTCGCTCACTCCAGCCCTGCTCCCTCAGGCCCGCTCACTCCAGCCCAAAAGCTTTTTTATTTGTTTCTCATTACAGATGGTTGTGAGCCACAATGTGGTTGCTGGGATTTGAACTCATGACCTCCAGAAGAGCAGTCAGTGCTCTTAACCACTGAGCCATCTCACCAGCCTTCTTTCTCACATTTTTGACATGAGTTCCTGTTGGTGGTGGTTTGTTTCTTTTGAACATGTAATTGCTACACATTGGAATTTATTAACCTTTACACCACCTGATGGTCATTTAGATTGTTTCCAGGGTCTGCCTATGATAAATAAAGCTGTTCTAAGCACAAGTCTTAGGGTGGACATCTATCTTTCATTTCTCCTGGATGGAAACTGGACTTGGATTTTTCAGGATTATGTGTTTAACTGTATGAGATACTTCTAAGAGTTTTACCAAGTGACAGCACCACTGCACATTTCCACCCCACGGTGCTAATATTCTAACATTCTCCATCCTTACCAGCTCTGGGCGGTACCAGACCATTGAATTCTGGCAGCTATAGTAGTGTCAGAGTGGCTTCTACTGTGTTTACATTCACATTTCCCTGGTGACCTAGGCTGCAGGATCCTCTTGTGGTGTTTTTCTTGGGTTCTCTTTTGTGTCGTGTCTATCTTTTGACCCTTGATTGATGGGCTTTCTGTATTCTAGATACAGATTCATCAGATAGATGTATTTTGAGCACTTCCTTGTAACCCATGGCTTGTTTTCCTCCCTTCCTTTCTTCTGTCTGTTCGTCCTGGAAGAGATTGGTGTTGAATCCCTAATCACACACACACCAGGTACCTGTTTTTAATTTTATTTCATGTTATTCGTATGCTCCAGAGTCTTCCCTCAACTGTAATCCAAGTGCTGATAGATTTTTCCATTTATTGAGCAGTTACTTTGGATCCTCTACTGTTAGGTTCTTAATACCCAGGGACCACATATTGTACTTTTGGGAGACAAACAGCCACTGTGTGTGATCAGTCAGAGAACAGGGGGTAAACTGCTCCCTAATGTCTCGTAGTCAGAAAATGGCTAATAGGCCTTCAGCACTGATCCTCAAAAACCATCTGGTGCAAAGCGCTGACCTCAGCAGTTCGGATTTAATTTGGCCCAGAGGACGCTCTCAGATACTGATATTTTTAAAAAAACTCCTTAGCTGATTCTGATGACCAGAGCATCTGATTCAAAATGTACTCTGAGTCCCCTGCTTAAGGTTTAGCTCCTAAGAATCGCTGGCCCATCAACTCAGAAAGAATTAAATATCAGACCATCTTGAGCCTGTATCAGCGTCATCCCCAGACTGTGCGCACAGAAAGAGCGCCTGGCTGACGCAGTTCTCGCTGTGAGACTGGAGATGCTTTAGGTTTGAATTTAAGAGTTCTTTTTAAAATCCACTCTGTCTTCCGCCCCCACTTCCCAGGAGGCAGCACACCCAGACGTCAGCTCCAGAAACCAGGTCCAATTTTGGAGGCTTGCAACAGCCTGGGGAACCATCCAAGGTGTCCTTGCAGGCAGGCAGTCACAATTGATAATCCACACTTGCAGAGGGGGTCTCAGTGTTTCATGCGAACAGCTCTCTCAGTGACAATTTTCAATTTGCTCTCATTTAATGAGGCTTCAAGAAAGGCCGCTATGTGGTGGGGGAGGGGCACCATACTGCTTTGCCATGTTCTACTGACAGGACTGTGGCTTCAACCGCCAGCAAATAGCTTTCTCTAAAATTATACCTGTCTTGATGTTCCTCCCTGTGATGTTTATAGCTTCTTGCAACGAGCCCCAGTGATCCTTACTCATTCTAGAAACACATCCCTGCTATCACTTGGTTGAGGTAGAGAGGAGAGAAATTTCGTGAATGGCTCCATGGAGCACTTAGATTGCCATCATCACTGGAGTGTCAAAAACATGGTATGCAAATGATGCTTGTTTCCAGCCATCAATCTCTGCAGATTTGCTTCAGGGAAACCAAACGATCCTCACCAGAAAGCTCAAGACCATGTTCGTCAGAACACAGCCAGGGGCTGGGGGGTGGGGTGGGGTAACCTCAGGGATTGGTGGGGTCTCGAGGGCACACACCTAGAGCTAGAGCAATGGCTTTCAAGGGTGGTCCATAGGCTGCTAGCATGAGCATCATCCAGAGCATGGCGGAAATGGAAACTCCTCAGCCAATCTCAGATCTCCTACAGCAGAGTCCCTGGGGCTGGGGTCCAGACATCTGTGTTTTCACAAGCCCTCCAGGGGATTCTGAGCCACGGATAGAGTCTTGGAACATCTATCTCTCTTGGAAAATGTGACCTCCCCCCACCCCCATTTACAAGCTAAAGACCGGTAGGGAAGAGCCCCGAAGCAGTTAGTTCCTGGTCATTTCTTTTCTGGCGTGTAGGGGTGTGTGTGTGAGCTGGGCAGGTGAAAAGTTGAGAGCAAAGTTTTGCTGACCGCTGGCTGCTGGAAGAATGAATCAGAACCAGTGACTTAACAGCTGCATCAGCAGACAGTGCCCCTCCTCTAGATGCACCAGGTCTGCAGACACACCTAGAAAGGATACTGGATGAACGGAATCTAGGGAAGTGGGATAATGAGAAGGGCTTGGGGTGGGGGTGTCAGGAAGTCTTCTCAGCCCATAGAAACAGACTGAACATCAGCTCTAGCTGACTGCCGGGAGCAATATACAAAATGTCATGGAGCCCTGCTCAGGAAACAGGAAACAAGAAGAGTTTCATCCTCAAAGCAGAGAGACACGGAGAAAATCAGGTTGGGGGTGTGAAGATAAGCCCCAAATCAGGGTATTCTTACGGTGCTAGGCTGGTTTGGAAAGACGAACAAACACGAAGATGACTATAAAGAAAAGAAAGCTTATTAGACCTGCAGATTCCAGGGGGTGTGGAGAGCTGGGGGTGGGGGTGAGGGTGGGGGTGGGGGCATAGTATTTGACAAGGACTCTGGGAAGCCAGGAGAGGGAGAAAGCCTAATTAGAGCCTTTCTTGGACTCCCTGCCTTTCAGCACCTTGGGGTGGGTGGGGCAGGACCCACAGGCCTAGACCAAGCTAGTGTGAATCATCCCTCTAGAGCTGGGTCTGGGGGCTATCCTTGGCTATCTGCTTTCTGGCCCTGTGGTGGTTAGAGCAGTGGAAGGGTAGCCCTATCCTGAGATAAGGAAAGGGATATGAGGTGGACTCTGCCTGGCTGGTGTGTCTGCAGAGGGAAGCTTCCTCTTGGGGGCATCCCTAGGAACCCACAAAGCAGAGCCTCTGGTTCTGTTTCCCTGCAAAAACAAAAGGTGGGCTAATACATGGATTCGGAAGGGCTCCTCCACATTGCCCACTGCCATCAGGAGCTGTATAATCTGCATGATCTTCAGCCATCAAACATTTGGGGCCTGAGCAGTGTGACCTAGGGCCTGGATCTTTGCATTTTGATTTAGCTTGTATACACATCAACAAGACAGAAGAAGCTGCTGGGAACCCATGCTGAGCACTGGTTGGGAGAGGTACTTGGAAAATGGCATACAAATCAGGATCTGAAAGGCTCTATGGGGGAGGTAGATGGTGAGAGTGCTGAAGAGAGACTTGCCTCAGTTTATACAGCTTGACAACAGCTGTGAGGCACAGGCACAATTCATTGCTTTCTCAGGCTGCAGCAATCCCTTGAGGCAGCAAGCCTACATGGACTCCTCTGCCCCTCTTCTCTGCCTGAGGCTAAAACTCTGAATAGAACCAAACCAGCAAGGAAGAACTGACCACAGGTCTTCTACAAGCTCAGGGTCTGGGTACTCAGCACCTACATTTGAACAGCCCTCTCCCAGGCGTGCTCTTGTGTGGCCACCAGCTCTGGGGAAAGCATATGCTCCACAGATGTCCTCAAGGTTAGGTGTTCATGGCACTGTGAATAGAAATTAGCACAAAAGCTTTCTTGGCATGGGATCCCAGAGCCTTGGCACCATGTCAGTAGCAGGAACACAGCTCAGCTGATGGGGGTGTGGGAGGCATGGGAGGATGAAGGATCAGGAATCAAAGCTTTTAGAGCAAGGACAGAGGCCATGTTTTTGCCAGTCTCACTAATGGAACTCCAAGGTTGAGGGGGGCTGGAATGGGTGACCTGTAGGAACCTCAGAGGAAAAGTGCCAGGGCAGGTACCTCATGCTCTATCCAGAGGTGGGGCTTGGGGAGCCTGGCCTTGTGGCTGGGAACCCTGTGTAACAGGCAATGAAGTTTTTCTCATACCTCAAGTAAAACTGACCCAAACAGATCAATAAGAGGAGAGCCGATGACCACAAAATCTGACTAAAGGCCATAGGATAAAAGCTTCGTGCCCTTGGCTTTGACAGTATATTCTTAGATAATGGGACCCAAATGCACAAGCAACAAGAATAATAATACGCTAAATTTCAAAATTGAAGACTTGGGCATTGACATTCTCAAGGAAAGGGAAAATGCAAGCTGCAGAGAGGAAATCGTCACCCATTGTATCACCCATGAGGATCTAGTATTCATCATAGGATGGATTGTCACAGAGCCCAGTGTGGGGGCAGAGGCCTGTGCCTTAGCCAGGCTTACTATTGCTCTGATGAAACACCATGACCAAAAAGCAAGTTGGGGAGGAAAGGGTTTATCTGGCTTACACCTCCATATCACTGTTTATCATCCAAGGAAGTCAGGACAGCAACTCAAACCAGGCAGGAACCTGGAAGCAGGAGCTGATACAGAGGCCATAGAAGGGTGCTGCTTACTGGCTTGCTCTCCATGGCTTGCCCAGCCTGCTTGCTTGCTCCCCTCGCCCCCTCTCTCTCGTCTTCTCCTCTCCTCTTCTTTTTCTTTCTTTCTTTTTCCTGTTTTGGAGACAGGGTTTCTCTGTGTAGCCTTGGCTGTCCTGGAACTCACTCTGTGGACCAGGCGGGCCTTGAATGAGTTCAGACTCCAGAAGCCTCCCTAGTGCTGGAATTAACGACATGTGCACCTTCACTGCCGCTGGCTAGGCCTGCTTTCTTATAGAACTCAGGACCACCAGTTCAGGGACGGCCTCATCCACAATAGGCTGAACCCTCCCTGATAAATTGCTAATTAAGAACATCCTCTACAGGCCTGGCTTTAGTCAGATCTTACGGAGGCATGTTTTTTAACTCAAGTTCCCTCCTCTCAGATGACTTTAGTTTGCGTCTAATTGACATAAAAATTTACACCAGAGCCTGTGATCCCAGCACTAAGGAAGCAGAGGTAGGATGACCTTAAATTTGAGGCCAACTGAGGCTACCTAGGAAATCTTGTCTCAACAAACAGACAAAATTCCCATAATTTAGCCAAAAAAGCAAGAAACACAGGCTTTAAAACAGGCAGAGGACTTGAACAGACCTTTCTCCAAAGAACACACAAAAATATCCAGCAAGCACATTAAGTATATTAAATTTCATTACTCATCAGGGAAATGCAAATTAAACCCATAATGGCCACAATTTTTTAAAAAATAATCTTGGCAAGAACAGGGGGAAATTGGAAATCTTGTACATCAATGATAATAATGTAATATGGTTTGCTCATGGCTAGAAAGAGCTCAGTGAGTCTTCAAAAAGTTAAACACAGTCAGAAACAAACACACATGTCCATAGTAGCATTATGCTAAAGGTGAAAATGATCCAAAATATCCCTCAACATATTAAAAATTATACTCCACATAATACATGGCCATAAAGAGCGTGACTGTGCTGAGACATATCACAACAAAGGAGAAGAGAGCAACAGAAAATAGGTAAGGGGCCATAAAGTGTCCCTTAAATGTGAAAGATGCTCAATCTCTTTCATTATAAGAGAAATTAAGGGACTGGAGAGATGGCTCAGCGGTTAAGAACACTGACTGCTTTTCCAGAGGTTCTGAGTTCAATTCCCAGCAACCACATGGTGGCTCACAATCATGTGTAATGGGATCTGATGCTCTCTTCTGGTGTGTCTGAAGACAATAACAATGCACTCACATATATAATAAATAAATAAATCTTTTTTAAAAAATAAGAGAAATTAAACCTACAAAAGGAAACATGCTATATTAGTCAGGGTTCTCTAGAGTCACAGAACTTATAGGTAGTCTCTATATAGTAAGGGAATTTGTTAATGACTTACAGTCTGTAGTCAAATTCCCCAACAATTGTCAGCAGTAGCTGTGAATGAAAACCGGAGGATCTAGCAGTCGTTTAGTCCCACAAGACTCTCAGGCGAAGAAGATTGAATCTTCCTCCTTCCAATGTCCTCATGTAGATCTCCAGCAGCAGGTGTGGCCCAGATCAGAGGTGTGCGTACCACCACACCTGAAACTTGTGTCTTCCAGACTCAAGATCTAGATCACAGGTGAGCCCTCTAATGCTGGATTGTAATTCACTCCAGATATAGTCAAGTTGACAACCAGAAATAGCCACTACACATGCCTTACCTCTCAGACTAACTGTGGTGGTTTGTATATGTCCAGCCTTGGGAATGGCACTGTTAGAAGGTGTGGCCCTGTTGGAGTAGGCATGCCACCGTGGGTGTGGGCTTTAAGACCCTCATTCTAGCTGCCTGGAAGTCAGTATTCTGTTAGCAGCCTTCAGATGAAGATGTAGAACTCTCAGCTCCTCCTGCACCATGCCTGCCTGGATACTGCCATGTTTCCTGCCTTGATGATAATGGACTGAACCTCTGAACCTGTAAGCCAGCCCCAATTAAATGTTGTCCTTATAAGAGTTGCCTTGCCCAGCACTCGGGAGGCAGAGGCAGGCGGATTTCTGAGTTCGAGGCCAGCCTGGTCTACAGAGTGAGTCCAGGACAGCCAGGGCTACACAGAGAAACCCTGTCTTGAAAAACTGAAAAAAGAAAAAAAGAGTTGCCTTGGTCATGGTGTCTGTTCACAGCAGTAAAACCCTAACTAAAACACTGACATAGATTCCAAAGTTTAAAAAATTCTGTTGGTCATAGCCTGTAGAATAAATGCAAAAATATTACTGGCAAGTGTACACACAACACCCTTACTCTGTTCATTTCCTCCCAAACTACAATTGTATATGTCCTCTAACTCACACATCCTGTTTGGGAGCTGCCACAGACAGAGCCATTCACACTGGAACTTCATGAAGATGGAGCTGACAAGCAATGGTCTGAGGTCTGTTCTTAGAAGGCTGTTGGGAGCCACCTTAGGGCTCAACATTTCCTTCTGGCAGAAGCAGAGGTTGAGACCAAGCCTAAGATCTGCTAGTATCCACTGCAGTCTCTCCATTGGTGCATATTCAACACCCCCCGGGAAGCCATGCCTCTAAAACCTTTAAGTTGTCAGCAGTGCCCCAGGGTGTTTGAACACAGAGAATACTCAATAGTTGCTCAATAAAATGATAGACAAACAAATAAACAAAGGAAGAAACAAGTCACTTTGGCCTGATTTCCATTGAGATCACTTCATCAGTTTTTCTTTTTTTGATGTTTCTTATCCAGGAGGACTCTCATGCTGCACCTCAAACTGGTGTATAACTTATGTGGCCCAAGCTTACTTTGAACTCATGTTCACCTACCTGCTTCAGTTTCCTGAGTCCTGGGATTATAGGTTGGGCCATCACATCTAGAATTTTATAAATATTTTTAAAGGTGATTAGTTGGATTTCCCCCCTACAGTAATTTACCTCTTTCTAGTGAATTTGCTAATTTGAATATATACCTAATAAAGATAAATGCAAAGAAAGCCTTCAATGCAGCAAAATTAAACTAAATTATTGAACATATTAAAATTTCTAGACTTGATCTTTACGTGTTTAAAAATTGCAGTTTGGCCTGGCATGGCAGAGCATGCCTACCACTCCTGTACTTAGGAGGAAGAGGTCCGAGGAGCTCAGGCCTAAGACCAACCTGACTTACATAGGGAGACCCCAAAATCTAACCCAGACAAATTAGCCTAGGTAATTTGGTGATCTTCTACTTAGATATAACAATCTTAAATATCACACTAGTAGCAAATGATCGTTTAAAAATACTGATTTCAAGGCAAACGATATTTAAGAAGCGTCTCTAACCCAGTGGTTCTCAGTCTGTGGGTGGAGACCTCTTTGTGAGTGGAACAACGCTTTATAGGGATCACCTAAGACCATCGGAGAACACAGATATTTCCATTACGATCCTGTAGCAAGTTTACAGTAACAAAATAACAGTAGCAAATTTATAGTTATAAAGTAGCAACAAGAATAACTTTATAACTGTGGTTGGGGGTCACCACAACATGAGGAACTATTAAAGAGTCTCCGCACTAAGATGGTTGAGAACCACTACTCTGATCTATACAATGTATGTGATAAAGCACCTCAGTTTTATGAGTAATAGTGTCACCTGACACTTCCAGAGTTTATGACTAAGAGCTGAAAGCTGCTGAAGCAACTTGTGGCACTGTCCTGTAAGTGAAGCACATGGATCTGGCATGGATTGGGGATGGGCCTCCGATTGGGCACCACCCTCCTCTGATTCAGACAAGCTTTTCACCTGTCGACACCCAGCTGAGGAGCAGATTACACCATTTGAAGGGTTCTTTTTCAGCTATAAAAATCTATAGCCATCTATTCCCCGAGACATATGGAAAAGGGCAAAAGCTTGGAGAAAGGATTTTTCACTCATTTGCAAACACAAAAGCAACTCCTCAAAGCAGCTAGAGAAGATCAGTTTATAAATGACAAATTAGCTCAGTTCAACTACCTCTGGAAACAGAGTCCATATTTCACAATCGGAAGTGGCTCTGATAGCTGCAAGCAGCCTCCCTCGAGAAATAGCTGAAGTGGAAAGCTGACAGTTCACTGAATGACTGATTACTGTTGACAATTCACCTGGACAACACCATGAAGAAGGGAACACAGAAGATGCTGCTACGAGTCTCACAGTAACCATTGATGAAATGTTTGTTTGTTTTTGTTTTTTGAGACAGGGTTTCTCTGTATAGCCCTGGCTGTCCTGGAACTCACTCTGTAGACCAGGCTGGCCTCGAACTCAGAAATCCACTTGTCTCTGCCTCCCGAGTGCTGGGATTAAAGGCATGCACCACCACTGCCCGGCTCATTGATGAAATGTTAAGAGCTTGCAAGCAGGATGGCCCCAGGGCTGCCGTCAGGTTGCTCCTGGATTCTCTCATGCTTGAACACAAGTACTTATTCATATAAATATACACAGAAAAACCACTTCAGGACATCGTAAATCCTATTTTCTGCCACTTTCCACCCACGACCATCTGCCAGACAATGGCTAAGAGATGTGTAAGATGGTCACTACCTCCCAGGAAGGCTTCCCTAGGAAATGCAAGTTGTGACGCCGGGTTCAGCCTTGTTTCAGTAGAAACTATTTTAGATTTCCTATCTGTTGGGCTAAGATTTGAAGCCACATGTGGTGGTCGCTGTATTTTCAGCTAAAATGATAATCGATGGGACGCATGGAGTTTCCTATGCTTATTTAATAGCACATTAGTTACTCTTTCACTCACTTATTCAAAAACATCACAATAATTACCTTGTGCCAGATCCTGTGCCAGGTGCCCGAGATGCAATGGAGAACAAGTCCTACCATGATGAGGCTCAGGAGACAGATAAAAGGACCAGTGTTCTCACAAATAAAATAGTCAGGTCATTCCTAGCATTCCCAGTAAGAACTGGGACAGAAAATAAAGTCCCATGCTCTTAGGGGAGGGTGGCCAGAGGGCAAGTTCTTGAGATAAAACAAAAGAGGGGGATCTGCAAGGACTGAAAGATAAGAGACCAAACAGGAGGGCGCTCTAGGCAGAACGAGGAAATAAAATAGGAGAGTAGCATCTGGAGCACAGTCCTGAGTTAAAGATAAACCCGTTGAAACCTCAGGATAAAGATGTCGAAATAGATCCTAACCCAAAGTCATAAGACATAAAGAAGGTCATTCATGCTGACAAGCCATCCTGAGCACATTACAGTTCTGAATATCTGCACACCAAACCCAGATGCAGCAGGCTTCTTGTAACAAGCATTAGACATACAGAGTCACAGTTAAAGAGAGTAGCTTTGATTCCCCATTTCCACCAACAGACTAGCTCTCACAAGTTATTCACCCCCACCTCCTCCCCATTGTATGTGCAACCCCATGTGTACACACACACACACACACACACACACACACACACACAGGGGCTGAAGAGATAGTTCAGGGGTTAAGAACTCTGACTGCTCTTCCAAAGGTCATGAGTTCAAATCCCAGCAACCACATGATGGCTCAGCACCATCCATAATGAGATCTGACATCCTCTTCTGGGGTGTTTGAAGACAGCTACAGTGTACTTACATATAGTAAATGAATAAATCTTAAAAAAGAAAGAAAGAAAGAAAAATGAATGAATTTCTAGATATATATGATATAACAAAATTAAGTCAAGATCATTTAAATAAGTTAAACATCCATAAGATTGAAGCACTAATTATTATTTTTTTCAACTTAAAGAAAGAAAAAGAGGACTCCAGGTCCAGAGAGATTCATTGCATTGTAGTACTGGGATGTTACTTTAAAAAACTAACACAGAACCAGGTGGCAGCAGTGGTGGCGGCAGTGGTACACGCCCTTAGTCTCAGCACTTGCTACAGAGCCAGATAGACCTAGTCTACTGATTGAATTCCAGAACAGCCAGAAATACACAGTAAAACCCTGTCTCAAAAACAAACAAAAAACAAAAACAAAAACAAAAAAAACAAAAACAAACAAACAAAACCCAAAAAGCAATCAAACAAAAACAAACAAAAAATCCCTAACACTGAGTCCTAATACTGAACCTCCATAAACTACAAAAAAAAAAAATGCTTCCAAACTTATTTTATAAAACCAGTATTAATTACCTTAATACCCAAACCAGAAAAAGGCACAACAAAGAAAGAAAATCATAATCCCTATGGCAAGAATAGACACAACAATTAGCAATAAAATACTTTCTAATTGAATGCAAGAACAACACACTGAGAAGAGCACTTATTTCTGGGCATAGTGGCACACACCTTACTCTCTGCACAAAGTGGCAGATTGCTGTGACTCTGAGGCCAGCCTGGTCCACATAATGAGTTCTAGGCCAACTATGACTAGATAGTAAGACCTTGTCTATAAATAAATAAATAAATAAATAAATAAATAAATAACAAAGAATAGTAACATTAAAAGACTTCACCGTGATCAAATTGGCTCCGTTACAAGGATGCACGGATGGTTCAGCACATGCAAATCAATAAGTGCTATACATCACGTAAGTGTATTCAAGGGCAAAAACCATACCATCATGTCAGTGTGGCCTTTGACAAAATCTATCATAACTTCATGATAAAATCCCCGAAGAGAGGGACTGGAGAAATGGCTCAGCTGTTAAAATGCTCTTCCAGAGGACCCAGGTTCAATTCCCAGCACCCACATGGCAACTCACAACTATCTGTAACTCTGGTTCCAGGGATCCAAGTCCCTCACACAGACATACATGAACACAAAACATCAGTGCACATAAGATAAAAATAAACAAATAAGCTATTAAAAAAAAATGAAAAAATCCAGAAGAGAATAGGAAAGGAGAGAACTTTTTCTTTTATTTTTAAAATTTTTTTAACTTTTGGATATTTGTTTATATTTCAAATGTTTTCCCCTTTGGAACCCCCCTATCCCATACCCTCTCCTCCTGCCTCTATGAGGGTGCTCCCCCATCCACCCACCTACTCCTGTCTTCCCTCCCTATCATTTTCATACACTGGAGCATCTAACACCCTCAGGCCCAAGGGCCTCTCCTCCCACTGATGGCCAACAAGGCCCTCCTGTGCCACATATGTGGCCAGCACCATGGGTTCCTCAATGTGTATTCTTTGGTTGGTGTTCCAGTCTCTGGGAGCTCTGGGGGGGTCAGGCCAGTGGACACTGTTGCTCCCTCCATGGGGCTGTAAACCCCCTCAGCTAAAAGGAGAGAACTTAATAAAAGCTATATATTACAAACCTATAGCCAATACCATGCTAAATGAAGAAAACGTTAAGGCATTCTGACCCGCTAGGGGCAGGAACAAGACAAGCACTCATTCTCCACTTGAAGTTTCAGCTGGATCAATCAGACAAGAACAGGAAACAGAGGTGATACAAATGGGAGAGGAAGAAGTCAAATAATTCTTATTGAAGATGATATTTTATGCATGAGCCCATGAAGAACTAACCAGGAAACTCTTAAATGATAAACATCTTCAGTAAAGTGTCAGGATACAAAGTTAACACCCAACAACTAGTAGCTTTTCTGTGTGCTACGATTAAACAGCCGAGAAAGAGCTTAGGGGAACCATTCCATTCATGATGACCTAAAAATTCCAACACTGGAACAAACCAAGGAGGCAAAAGCTCTGCAGTGCAAATCCTGATGAAGAAAACCAAGGCATCCTCTAGATTATGAAAGGATGTCCTGTGCTTATGGATTGGAAGTATAGTGTGAAAACGGCCATCCTTCCAAACGCAATCGACAGATTCCATGCAATCCCCATCGAAATTCCAGTATCACTCCAATGTCTCCAAAGTATACTACGGAACCATAATTAGAAAAATAGTTTGATATTGGCATGAGCAAAGACATTCAGATCAAGAGACTAGACCAGAAGTCTGAGGTGTAGACTCACACCAAAACATACCCCAGAGAGAAGATAGCCCCTCAACAAATGGTCATGGGAAACTAGGTCCTTAGCCCTCACCTATGTTCATGTAGGTAACCCTGATGGAACTCACTGGATCACACACATGTGAAAAACACACATGAAAGGAGAAGGGGGAGGGTTAGTTGGACAAGGGGGAGGGAATTAGTGGGAATGGGAGAGATGTGATGGATTGAGTGTGAACTGTCCCCTATCATCTCGGGCATCCTCAATTGATGGCACTGTTGGGAGGAGCATGGTTAGGAGGTATGCCATTTTGGGAGAAGTATGTCACTGGAGGCAAATTTTGAGAGCTTAAAGACTCACGCCAGGAGGGATGCACCCTCTCAGCTTTGTATTGTGGCTTAAGATGTGAATTCTCAGCTTTCTGTTCCAGCCACCATGCTTGATTGCTGTCATGCTTCGCTGCCATGACAGACCCTTACCCCTCTGTAGTCAGAAGCCAAATAAACCCTTCCTTCTATAAGTTGCCTTGTTTATGGGAGTTTTATCACAGCGATAGGGAAAAAACTAATATAGGAGGGTAACAGGGAGTGGTTGTTGGAGTGAGAATGGTCTCCATAGACTCATATATTTGAATGCTTGGTGGGCAGTTGATGGAACTATTTGGTAAGGATTAGAAGGTGTGGTCTTGGTGGAGGTGTGTCAGTGGCGGTAGGCTTTGAGAATTCAAAAATCTACCTACTCCCAATTAGTTTTCTCTCTCTGCCTCATAGTTAAGAGTCAACTATAAATTCTCAGCTGCTACTCTGCAGTATGCCTACCTGTTACTGCTGTTGTACTGCTGAGATGGTCATGAACTGTAATAGTTTGGAACTGTGAGCCCCTAAATTTAAATGCTTTCATTTATAAGTTGCTGTGACCCTGGTGTTTTGTTCTGGCAATAGAAAAGTAAATAAGACACAGGATGTGTGTGTGTGTGTGTGTGTGTGTGTGTGTATGATTGGAATGTATTCGTCACTTGTGTGAAAACATGGCTTCACAATGAAATCTGTTATTATTTAAAACTAATATGTGGTACTAAAAGTTTTTAAAAGATTTATTTTATGTGCAGGAATGTTTTTGTTTGCATGCATGAACATACCATGGGCATCCTTGGTGCTCATGGAGGCCAGAAGAAGGTATCAGATATCCCCTGGGACTGGAGGTACAGACAGTTATGAGCCCTGATACAGGTGCTGAGAATTAAACCTGGATTCTCTGCAAGAGCAGCAATGCTCTTAACCACTAAGTCATCTCTCTAGTTTCCTCCAAACAAAAATAATTTTTAAAAAAGACTTGTGCGTCCCCAAATAATATAAGCTATTGCTTTGTACTTTAGTTGGCTCCCAGAACTTGAAGGTAAGACCCTGTTGTTGAAGACATCACACACTTTGAACACAACCCTTGGAGTAAGTGAGCTGGGACTGGCCTGGAAGCCTCCTTCCTGGGGACTAGCTGCCATAGTATCTGAAGATGCTATGCAAGCTTCTAAGGGAGAAAAACAACCAATAGTCCTACCAGCTGTCTAGCCTATAAATCACAAAAATGACCAACATGTCCAGATCCCCCTAATAAATGGCAATAAAGTACAATAAATGACACTTACATTTTGGGGTTAACCAACAGCTGTCTCCCTGAACTTAAGGGCTACTGGACAGGAGGGATTTGAGCCTAGTACTGTAAACCTAGTCAGTTGCCTGTAACTGGAGATTATATGCCCTAGATGAGAACCTATCCCTCCCACTTTCATAAACCAGTACAATTTCTAACTGCACTCTAAAGTTCAACCTTCATCAAAGATTTTTTTAAGCAGACAAAGACCATTACAGAAAGCCACAATTGGTTAAAAAGCAAAACACCAAAAAAACCCCCCAAAACAAAACAAAACAACAACAACAACAACAAAAAACCAAACAATTGACTGTGGGTTGCCTAACCCCTATCCATTTGTCTACAGTACCTCTACACCTAAGGCTCAGGCAACATTGTGAATGAGGAGGTGGCAGTATTGTAAGAGATGGAGGACCAAGACATGTGAAGTAGAAACTTAAGGGTTCTCTGGAAAGTCAGCTGTGTTGGATGGGGTTTTGCTGGGGCAAACATGTGAAGGAACATTTCACTGAAGTGGACACGGGTGAAAGGCTAAGGCAGACTTGTAAAGGATGGTTTAGCTGAAGCAGACACAGGGAAAGGATGTTTTGCTAAAGCAAGCATGTAAAAGGACACATGAAGGATTCTTCATTAACAACACACATGTATTGTCCACCTTATATTGCATAATTGAGCTCCATTTGTCGGAACTCCATAGAGAGAAAACCACCAAAAACTTCTGGTGGTGTGCTGCAGATTCTTGCTGCTTCTGTGGACTCTGGCTGATTGATAGATGATGTAGCTGAGACAGACTCATGTACTGAGGCAAGACCCATGCAGGACATGTGATGCTTGGAGGGAATATCAAGAGGACTCGACAGTGACAAAGGCTGAGCTTAACTTGCTTGTAGAGCTAGATGTGCAACACTTGGCATCTTTGCTGATCTTTGCTTCACTGAGAGGCACAGCATTCCTCTCGGTGAACTTCCTGGCATTCTTGTTGAACCTGGTCCTTCCTGCTGACTTGTGCAGAGTCTGAGGCCTTGTTGTCCCTACTAGGTTGTGCCACTGCTGCTGATACGTGTTTACTATCCTGACTCTACTGAACTGGACTGCTGGTATGTCTGTCAAGTGTTAACAAGGGTATTGAGCTGCTACTGCTAACCTGTGAACTGAACTGCCAATTACCAGGCAACACAGATAGGAGTTGCTCCAAAGAACCATTTCTAAACAGGCCCACTTCCCAGTATCCTTTCTTTTCCACTACCTCTGGTGGGTGGTGGGCTACAAGGGAGGTTGAAGTGTTAAAAGAACCATCATTAAAAATACGTTTTTTAAAAAATTAAAGTTACAGACCTGCTGTGAGATGGTATCTTCTATGTGTGATAGGGAAGCTGCACCATGAAATCTAAAAAAAAGTTGTGGCCATTTAAATAAGACCTGCCCAACGATAACACCAGTTGACACACCAGTGAAGGTGGGGGAAGTCTCACAAGGTCCAGCACCTAGAGGAAGAGCTACAGGAAATAAATGACTGCTGAGAGAAGGAAAAAAAAGTCTTTGCTATTTGGTTATTCAATCCCAAGTGACCATCCCTAAACACATGCACACACGCGCGCGCACACACACACACACACACACACACACACACACACACACGAGCAACACTAAGTGGACACAGCAGGCTGTAGTAACTATACAGATGTAGATATATAAAGAGGTCATGAATTTGCACGGAAGGGGAAAGACGTGAGAAGAGTTTGAGATAGGGGGAGGAAGGGTGAAAAAAACCCAAATGACATAGTATTCATTTGTAAAACTCTCGAAAACAAATAAAAGGCTCATGTGCAAAGGGCTTGTTCCCATCTGCTGAAAATCCAATCACTGAGGTGTGATTGGATCCTGAGGGCTCTGACATCATCAATGGAGTAGTCCATTGTTAGATGCCCAATTAGATGGCTTTTTACTGAGAGGTGATAAGCACTTCCGGAGCCAGGGACCTATTTGGAGAATGTAGGCTGTGCCCTTGGGACCATATCTTGTTTTGGGCCCCTCTTTGTCTGTCTTGTTCATTGTTTCCTGACCTCTATGAGGTGAGCAGCTTTGCCCTGCCATGTCCTTCTGCTGAGATGTTCTGTCTCACCCAGACCCAGAAACAACACAGCTGGCTGATGGTCCATGTCTTCTTTTGAGTTGTTTCTGAGGCATTTGTCACAGTGGTGAAAAACAGGTCCCCATGCCTTCCACACCTAGGGGTTTCACTTCCTTGGATTCAATCAACTGAGAGTCAAGCGATGACTAGAAACACCACTTCTCTTCTGAACGAATACAAACTTCCTTCATGGTTATTACCCAAAGAATATACAATAGCTATTATGTAGTACTAACATAATGTATGTGAGAGGGGACATCTTTCACCAGGGTCTGACTAGGTAAATGAAAGTAAATGAAGAGAACTAAAAATATCGAATGAGGTAGCCTAGACTCAGAAAGACAAATGTCACATGTTCTCTCTCATCTCCTAGCTCCAAGTCTTCGGATGAGTACACATCCAGCAGTAACTGCAGAAACCAGAAAAGTAAAAGGAAGGGGGCGATAGAGAGGTGAATAGCAGGTACAGAGATTTGAAGGGGCCATGAGAAAAATGAAAGCGGCTTTAGTTAGGCAGTGGGGATTGAGATAAATTCAGGAGGAGGAGATATGAGGGTAAAATACCAGTAAGGATGAGTGAAAAAGGCAAAAGGAATCAAATCATTATCTATCTACATAAAATTATATATAATAAATATATACAAATTTAGTTTAAGTAAAAATTTCCCATCTGGGATGACAATGCTCCCCCCAAGAGCCATAGACTGTATAACAAAAACCCCAACACTGGGCATGGGAAGCATCTTTTTTGAGTTTTTGGTCAGAGCTGAGAGACTCCCAAAACATTAGAGTATTGTTGTCCTTGGTTGTCTCTCAGAGGTTAAGTTCCTACTGCAGAAGACAGCTTGCGTCTTGAATACAAGACCAGAGGACCTGAGCAGGGTCAGGGCTGAAAGCCTCATCCCTAAGAATGAGGTACTAGAAGGTACTAGAGGTACTTTCATGGTACTAGAAGGTCCCATGCAAGCTTCCAAGGGAGGAAAGCACCCAATATTCCTACCCAGCTATGAAACCTATGAACCACATCAAAGGGAGAAATAAGGTTAAAATAATATTTAAATAAATATTAGAAATAATATCGGAAAATATTTAAAAAAGTACATTGGAGAATGTGTCAGGCAATACAAATGCTGTGTCACTTTATAGTAGGAACTTAAGTATCTGTGGATTTTGATACCCACTAGAGTCCTGGAACACCTTTCTTTTAGATAACTGATGCACTTAATAGAGGGTTCCATGCTCTCCTGGGCTTCAGGCCTCCACTGGAGGTCTTGGGACGTATCCTCATGGGTCTACCACAGTGACACACACACATTAGAGAAGGTACGTGGGCCGAAGTGGTCTGGAGAGGCTGCAAACCTTGGACAGAACATAGAATGGACTCTAGAATGTGCTTGTTGCAATGGTACTGAGGAGTGATTCTTGGGAGAAGAATGTTCGTTCTGGAAGTTACTTGGAAGCCTGAATTGCTTGAGATGGGAAGGTGTGAGGTATAAGACTTATGTAGAGAATAAGGGACCACATTTAAAATCTGCAGTAGGTGCGGAAAGAGTGCTCCCCACTAATTCTTACACACTTAAAGGGGTAAAGAAAAGCAGTGAATATATATAATGCAGATTTCATATATATATGAATGAATGATTTGCAGTGGCTGGAAACATGTCCAGTCAGAGAAATGTCTATCTTTTAGGGAAGCTAATGAAGCTGGGGAAATAATTTGTTGCACTAATTTTCCAAGCAAAGAAATAAATTCTGTGCTTCTAAGGAGTTGCTTGCATACTATAAAGCAGAAATGTTAACTTGCGCTGCAGTTATTATGTGGCAAGGGAGCCTGGGAACAACCAACCCATCGACCCGCTCAACTACACAAGCAAAGACCTGAAACAATCTAAGCACAAAATAATATCCCGACTCAATTCTGGTAAGCCCAGTCCAATCAGCCTGGAAGGTGTGAGCCTCTGCCTTTATTTTCAGGAAATTTCTGCCACTTGGATTGGTATCACTGTGGCCCAGATTCAGCTTGCTAAGTAGCTGGGACTATAGGTGCACCCTGCTATGGCCTGCACATGTAGTTCTCAAATCTCAGATGTTCTTGAGGCCCAGAAATGCTGACTGGAACTGTCCTCAGGCTTCTTCACATCTCCTCACTCCACTTCCTTCATCCTGAGGATTTCTACACCTGTATTTCCTCAGAATGCTCCTTTTTCCTTCACACTCGGCTTCGGCATGATTCTCCTATCTCGTCTGCCCTCTCTTCTTTCCTTGGCTCTTCTCCCACCTTGCCCACATAGACAGGTGCTCAAATTCTGCTGCTCTTCTTGAATCCAGCGTCTACAAAGGCTTCAAGATTGTCCATGTGTCTTTTTTCAGTCCTGACCTGATAGCCTGCCCAACAAAACTGCTGTTTGTACTTGAGTGCCTTAAATTGTTTCTGTATACAATTTGGCAAATAATTTCATCACCAGGCAGCAGACGTGACCTTCAGTGATAGCTTCATAAACATTATGAATTTCATGGCCATATGAAATGGAATTGTTACAACCCAAGGAACTTGGAAATGGATCCCTCTCTATTTGAACAACTAGATTAGAATGAAGTCCAAGTACTAGGCGACTGCAGCAATTCCAGACCTACACAGTGACATCATTCAGCAGTGTTAACATACCAGTCTCCTCTGCTGAAACCCAAAGCTGTCATCTTGCCTATCTTAACCTGACCTCACACTGTTACTGACCAAAATCAGCTTTCTTCAGTGAGGCAAGTGCATTCAACACATTTTAAAAAAGTTGTGTGCCCATGTGCCCTGGTAGCCCAGATTAAGCAGAGGAAGCATATATGAGCAGGTATAGGGTTTGAATACGTTATGTCATTGTTTTGGAAATGTGATTTTCTAAAAACGGTTTGGATTTTTTATTTTACACTGAAGGTAAAATATTAGATATGGCATCAGATTCTATTTTGGGACAATCTAAAATTCTACACCAAATAAATGATTACTGAAGTACATGGCTGTTACTGAGCCTATGGTAAAACGATATGACATCTAAAGAGCCCTCCTGACAGTCTGAGGCACGGGAGGCACCCGGCTAAGTTGCTAGTGCTACTATCTACTTCATAAGGCAATGGATACTGTCAAGGGCTGGGAAGAGAATGCCTAGATGAGCCTAATTCAAGGGTAAGACTAGAAAAGGATTAAAACAGCTGTCTTAAAATTTCATGGTCTACCATTCTGTATTCTCTTGGTACAGTCACTAAGTTGGTTACAATTATTCCGTATGAGTTTATCTAAATGTTTGCTGCCTACACTCAGTTGTCAGCCTCCCCCATGACTTGAAGAGCTCTCTAGACTAAATGGAATCTGCCATAGCTTACTTTCTTGGCAGACAACCAGTGGTACATAGGCCACCTGAGAGCCTCTACCAAATTTATCAGCAGGCCTCTGTTATGGTTTCAGGAACCTGCTTATCTTACAGATGGGGAAACAAAGATCCAGAAAGGGCCAAGTTGGCCAAGTCCTGCTCCACCGGTGTATGCAGACTGAGAGTTTTGGAGCACTCACTGGCTAGGTCTGGAGAACCAGAGCATAGCTAGAAGCCAGGCTTTCAAATGCGTGCAGCTTGGTGGTGGAAGAGTGTGGGTGAGGTGGAGGTTGTCTTCTGGGAGAAGCTTTGGTCTGCTGCAGATGGTAGCAAGCACAGGCAGCACAGTGAGGCAGCTCCAGAGGAGACGTCCACACTAAAGGGGGAGACGGTGCTCACAGGTGCACTGACTACCTAGGTTTAATAGCTGGCTCAGGAACTCAGCTTGCTCCAACCTTTTTCTGACCTGTAAAATGAAGTAATACTTTCTAAAACTCTTTGCCAAAGGAGTTAAGGGACAATAAAATACATTATTACATTGAAAAGTGTAGCATCATACTGAAATTCAGCTGAACATACTAGGTCAAACTTTCTAAAACGTTGGCTTTTACTATTCTCAACGCCTTCCAGCCCACAAGTCATATTAACAATAAAATAATAAACACAGTTGCAAACACTGCATTCTATTTTTAAAAAGAGCTACAATGCTATATGTGTACATTTAAAAAATATACACCACAAGTATTTTCATTTTTTCCTTGGTCTTTTGCAAAAGAAACACACACTGTGTCGTCCAATATACTTAAGAGCTGTATGGTAATACTGACTTTGACTTGCTGAGAAAGGGGGCATTCCCTCCAGTAAGACAAAAAAGGGCAGTCTGTCTGATATTTTGCCTATACCAATGAAAGGGTGACCCATCACAAAAGTTATTTTGTAATTTAAACAAATGCACATATACAAGCAAAACCTCTCTTCGTACGCCTATTCCCTCTAAAGGAATGCGTTTCCTCAGTGCCCTGAAAAGTTCCAAGACATAGCAGAACGGGCAGCACATGGAGCAACCACACAAAACACCCTTAACAGGCTCTTCCTTTCAGCCCTGGAGAAGTGCTGGAACCGTGTGCATGGGTAATTGAAATGCATTCTATGAAGCAGGTACAACCAGTGAAGGGTGGGAGGAAGGGAGGGAGGGAGGGAGGGAGGGAGGGAGGGAGGGAGGGAGGGAGGAAGGAAGGAAGGAAGGAAGGAAGGAAGGAAGGAAGATAGATTGTCTTATTTTACTTCAAAAGGAACAAATCAACCAGTCATCACTCTTTGGTAAGTTCTGGACTTGCTATCACTTACAGAAACTGCACAAATGTATAGTTCTCGTTTCACTTATTTATCACACACACACACACACACACACACACACACACATAAGGCAAATTAACTCATGCTTTACTTCAGCAAAATGGGGGGAGGGGAGAAGCTCTCTCTGAAATCAGCACTGAGTTGTTTCAAATTCTTAATAGCAAGATACATCCAACTGTAAGCAGAATGAACAGTCACATACATCTCAATCAAATCATTTCCTTTATATCATCAGCAGTGAACCCCGAGGTAGTATGGCAAAATGAGCACGGATCCTACCAGGTCACAACCGACAAAGCAATTACATTTATTTCCCCCTGTGGTTTTAACCATAAATTGCTTTACATTTAGGATCTGAATAAAAACCACTCTCAGCAGAAATCCTGGCCCATTAATTTAACCGACAATAAGTTTACAACTTTCAGGACTGCAGATATAAAAAAGGTATAAAATTATGTTCAGTTTGAAATGGTTTTAATGTATTCATTAAAAATATTTACATTTCCCAGGACTTCCAAAACCCCTCACAATGTAATTCTACACTATACTCTATTTATAAAATGAGGCTCATTTATGAGAGAGATTTCAATGACTGCAAATTACTTACATTCTGTAAAATATTTTAAGAACTTTCATAGCAAAGGTAGTTTATATTAGATTATATGAAACCCAATCGAGCCCAGAGACGAGCCTTAGACCTTCTCCTCAACGCCTGGAAAGCCTGGGATGACAAGTGCTGCACGTGCTGGCCTGTCCCTCCTGTCCTCACTTACGCTGTGTGCACGTGGTGAAATAAACACATATGCAGCATGGCCGTGTTTTGATATGTATTTTTTATTTCCCTGCAGTTTTCACTTATCAAGAGTAAGTAACAGGGAAAGTTGTCTGAACTAGTGCATAAACAAACATTCTGAAACACCACTACACGTATCTAATTTACAAGAACCGTATAAAAAAGTCACTAAAACACTACACTATGAAGGTGTCCAACACTTACAGTCAGACGTTTTCCAACCCGTTACTTGCCTTGTAGCCACAGGAAAACTCTCCAAAATGGAAAAGACGATCTTGCCACAACCCTCCCCCCCTCCCAAAACCTGGGATGGCTCGATATATAGACTTCCAATAATTATTGCAATGATATGATGCAATACATACCTGGTAAATATCTTTTATGTGGTGTGTTACAGTTTTTAAAGCCAGTTAAAATATGCAGTCTTCAGATAAAATGTAATCCATGAAAAATTTTCATATCTGCACAGTTTAAATGTGCTAGATGCATAATTTCCTAGTCCACTTTTTCTGTGTAATTATTTTTTATAAACTGGTATTATAAATAGAAATATACATTCAAAATATATGGAAAAGTGAGTTACTACATTAAATTTGCATGTATCGATCCATCCCTTTCCCCTGCACAGTAATAGAAAATACTATTTTGCCTTGAAGTCGTATTTGACAGTGAAATGCCACTAAAGTATTTACCAAAAAGTCCATCTAGTCAAATTGTGAAACAAAATGAACCAAGTGAAAACTTTACAGTTCTTTTAGAAAAAAATTACAAGAATTTCATTTCCTAGCTATGAATCTTTAACTTTTTAGACACAAAGTTGGATTTATTTATTTTTTACAAGATACAAAATGTAAACATGGCAAAATAAATAGTTAAAACAAGTGATGCAGGATCCCATTTCATGCTCATGATCCCATTAAAGAATTATTTTTAAAATCCATTCAGTTGCAAATTCAAGTGCAAAAGCATGATGATGAATATCTACTATTCAAGTAACAGAAATAATATTGATGATACAAATAAACTATTTTACAAGGTAGTGATTTTCCCAATTTTACAAAATATACATCATATATCGACTTAACATCTGGTATACTGTACTCCATTAGGTCCACTGTTCTGCTCTGTGACCCACAGAGTGTCTGTCGCCTTTTGTATTCCGCTGGAATATGAATGACTACAACCATCAACACAGGTCAAAGCCACATGCTTTACGTTATGTCACTTCCATAGCTACTGTTGTCTCTGCTATTCCATTTAAACCCAGTCTTTCTGGTTCATGGTTCTCTCTATAAGAAGGCAAAGAGAAAAATAAGCATTAGTACTCTTGAGAATATACTACGTATAGGTCACATTTTTAAGTAACTGTAACTAAACATAACTCCAGAAAACTCTCCATTTTTATCATTTCCAGGCAGGAATGAAGAGGTTTTTTTCAGTTTAGAAATCCCACTAATTTCTAATACTAATGATAGATTAAGGAATATATAACACGATTAATCCAAGTTTCTTTTTATAGGCTTAAGATCATAAACTCATTAACCCAAATTGCAGATCAATTTTCTTCTGATTTACTGTTCTCCTTGCATTAGTGTTATTGAAAGCAACATAAAAACTTGCCCTGAACAACTTTAGTTTTAGAAAATTCATCAAATACACACACACACAAAATTAAATTTTTAAAAATATAAAACTAAGACTAAGAGTTTGATTTCAACCTAAGCTCTGGTAAGTGGTAACAGCTCCAACCTATACTGTCACTCTATAGAAATGAGATAGGCTGGAGGCTGGAGAGATGGCTCAGTAAGAGCACTGTTGCTCTTGCAGAGGACCCAGGTTTGATTTCGAGCATCCACATCATGGCCTGCATCTATCTGTAACTCCAATCTCAAGGATCCAATGCCTTCTGCTGGTATCCTTGGGTAGCAGGCATGTACATAGTACACACACATGCAAGCATGTATGCATGCTAAACACTCATACACATAAAATAATAAATATAAAACATTTTTAATAAGTTCAGTAATTTTAATAAATTTTCTCTGTGTAGCTCTGGCTGTCCTGGAAATTGCTCTGTAGATCAGGCTGGTCTCAAACTCTTAGATCCGACTGCTTCTGCCTCCCTAGTGCTGGGATTAAAGGCATGTACCACCACCACCTACCTTATTTAAATAAAAATTTTTAAAAATATGATGAGACTGACTGAAGTGTCTAAAATCAGTCAATTTGACTTTTTTGTGTTTTGTCTTTTTACAAGTCTGGTTGGCATTTAAGGATGCTACTAAGCAAAAAGCTTTCTTTGTAGTAAGCAAATCCTCAAGCTTTTGAAAAAAATCAAGTCTGTCAAAAGAAACACTTGAGCAGTACAAAGCAAAAAAGGCCCTTCTCTTGGTTCAGGACAGCTAGTGCACAGCTTAAGAATGGTACCCGCAATGCACACACCTGGCTATGCTGCTGATGGCACTGCTGGGAGTAACCTTTGGCACTCTGTCCATACTGGCAGCAACTGTGGCAAGTTTTAAGGCTGTTGGCGATGGTGCTGAAGTCCGTGTATTGATATGCACATTGACAGGAGAAACAACACTGACATTATTGAGGTGTACTGCATTGGTCAGGCAGGAATTGTTCATGGGAAGTGTCTGAGGACTGTTTGTGCACAACGCTGGGATCAAGTGGTTTGTAGTAGTGTGGCCAACTGTCCTTACAAGCTGTACGGCTGAAATCCCTGGGCTGGATGATAAAGCCATGTTGGTGGAATATAATGTTTTAGAGGGTCCTGCAAAAGAGGGAGAAATCATTCAATTAGTGTGATGGGACAATACAAAATGCATAAAAAATTAGGAACTCAGTAATAAAAATAAATGCACTCATATTCTAATTAAATAAATACAAAGCTAACTTTCCATATCACAGTCATATAGAGGTTTCCGAAGCATTTTGCTACCTCGGTATGTGTCAGCTCTGGAGATAAATACAATAGGACATATGAAAATGGCAGCTGGATTTCCCTAAGGTTTTATAGGTCTACAAGAATCAGCAAGGATAGACTGCAGAAAGGAAACAAACAAACAAACAAAAAAGGGGTCCTGAGTACATATAAACAAAACCAGAGAATCCTGAGCTTGGGAGCTGTGGGAGGACCAAGCAGCATCTCTTGGGCTCAGGCAGTAAGCAGCACACTGGCTTCCACAGCCATAATGTATTGCCAGGAGGGGTGGGGGAAGTGTCCCTCTGCATATGTTCACATGGGCAAGAAAACTGACTTCAGACTTTTCAACAGACCATGCTGTTTTGTATTTCACTTTATAAACGACTGATTTATAGATGATCCAATGGGGGTGGTTAACAATGAACTCAATGGATTTCCTAACATGTGAGGCAACTGATAGTTCATGAATGAAATCAGAATGGACGGAGGTAGGTATAGAGAAGGTACAGTGAGAATTCTGGAAAACACTCAGTATCAGTCCAAGGCATTCTGAACAGCACTGTATACATTTCCCCTGTGTATATGACAAAATTAAACCCAACTTGATGAGTGGCAATTTCAAGTTAATAAGTATTATGGAAACTCCAGTTGTACCTGAAGGTTGGACAACACCATTCATATTGTTGTGGCCAGTATTCTGTTCCTTGGATCCCTCACTGCGACTTGGAACAGGAGCACTGACCACTGCAGATGCAGCAAAGTGGGCGCTGGCTGAGTCAAGTGTTTTAGACATACAGTCAGAGGTGCTTGAGCCCTATAAAATGGACAGCAACACAGATCAGTTTTCCACATTTGTCTGTTTATCTAATCCCTCTCTCTTTTTCTGCGTGTGTTGGGGTGGGGGATAACAGCATGTATGTGTGCAGGAGGTCAGAGGACAACTGCCAGGGGTTGGCTGTTCTTCCACAATGTTAGTTCCAGGGATCCAACCAGGTTGTTAGACTTAGCACAAGTGCCTTGACCTGTTAGGCCATCCCATCAGCAGCCTATACTCTGTTTTGTTAGATGTGATTAACGAACACATTAAGAAATGTGTGGAACTCAAAAGGATATTGCCTTTCTAATCCTGAATAGTCAGAATAAATTCTCGGATGAGAGAGTTAAGACTTTAGTTTTTTTGGGGGGGGTCTATGAAGCACGAAAATCACTAGAAACTAGAAAGTAATTATTTTTGAAAAAGAACTATCAAACTGAGAAACCCAGGCTCTATTAATTTTCCTACATAATAATAAATACTTTAAAAACTGCTCGATGAATAGACACTGTGGGTGAAATGAAATCACAGACATGATTCATAGCCACTCTGTCACAGTGTAAAAACCTAGACGGACCCAGCTCTGAAGCAGGCGGCAGACACTTCAGGTTAGTTATCTGAAGAGACTCACAAAAAGCAAACCAAACAAAGTACCGTGGCCACTCGTCCATGCTTCTGTGTAGAACTGGCTGCTACTAACAAAGATAGCCACAGGCTATAAGCCAAGCCCAGATCTACCAGGACTGTGCCAGGTGTGTGGACAGCAACCAGGGCCATCAAGATTTCCATGGTGTCGACTCATGACTTTAAGGTAAAAGGACAGACTCTTGAGAATGAACTAAAGCACTCTTGATAGATCTTGGTCTGAGAACTCAGAGTGTGACCGAATAAAGTTACTCTGAGTCATTACTGAGATTCTTGATCATTAAAATTATGGACAAGGAAACTTCAGACCTTAATGTGAAGTTTATTTTGCCAGTTCAACCTTGAGACCATGTCCTTTTACTTTTGTGTTGCTTTCAATGACTTAAAGCAACAGCACCGTGTTCTTGCACAGCTCTAGAAGCCGTGGTTCACAAGAAGACTCTCAAGGCTCATATCAAGGCTTGCCTTTGCTGGGTTGGTTCCTGCAGTTCTCTGGAGTATTTTCACTCTTATGTGTCTGTATCACTGTGTCTGTATGTATAGGTGTCTAGGAACTTCTGGTGGCATTTCTTTTTCCCTTCAGGGAAATGTGGTTCACACAGGCAAGGGGGTCTGCGAAGCTTAGATTTACCACACAATTTAATAGAATCCCTTCTCCTTGTAAGCTATACTGACATAGTACTTAAGTATAAACTCGATGAAGAGGCTAGAAAGGCCATATTCTTGAAAAAGAAAAAAAAAACACAAGGGGGTTTAAAAAAATAGGTATTTTATAAACTCAACAATTCTTCTAAAAACTGGTTAATTCTTTCTTAAACCAAAACTACCATATTTGGCTCTCAAAATAACCAGAGACTAGTCTAGAAACTAGCCACTCAGAAAGAGATAACTTAATAAAAGAAAGTCTGGGTTAACTCTCAAACTCAAGAACAGAGGTACAAAGTCATCACCTGCAGGAACCTTAGAAAGAAGAGGGTGAGAAGTCACCTGTGCTTTTGGATGTGTCTGCTGTGAGGAATGCTGGGATTGCTGTTTCTGTTGAAGCTGCGCAAGTTGCTGCCTTTGCATTTGAACTAGCTGCTGTTGGTGTGTCTGGAACTGCTCTTCTGTGATGCCCCCTGTCACTGATAAAGATAAAAGAGTATTTGACGATTTTCAACGACATAAGCAGAATACAACATACATCCGTAAAGATAAACGCAAATACAAGCCACAGTATACATCTGCAAAGTAGAACCCCAATGGCAAATCTTTCTCAGAGCTGTATGTTCACGTCCACAATCTCCTTCGTTCCTATGCAGGTTTTAACTGTGGAATTGAAATGATGGAATTGAAATCTGTTTTTGAATTTTTTTTTTTTTAATGTTTACTTGTATATTTAGCATGTGGGTGTGTGTATCACAATGCATGCACATAAATCAGAGGATGGAAGTCAGGTTTTCAGGCTTGGTGGTAAGTGTCCTTCTTTATTCACTGAACCTTCATGCTGGCCTCAGCTTTGAAATCTCTTAGTTTTCCAAATTAGAGTGCCCAGGGAATAACAGCAGTAATAATGATAAATACATGCATTTACTACTGTAAATATTAATAACCAAGTTACAGCCTTAATGGAGACAAAATGACTTCTGCTAGCTTTTATGACACTTAAGTGAAAATACTATCCTTTCTGATTCTAAATTAGAGTAGAAAACGATCACATTTCAGCAGCCAGAAGTCCCAGTGTAAGCCAGTGCAGTCAATGTCTGAAATAAATTCTATAGAAGTAAGGGCTGGAAAGGAGACAGTTCAGAAATCTAGAGTTACAGTGGACCTTTAGATGCAACCAACAATGCTCTGAAGAGTGTACAAAGTTATGGGTTTTAAGTAAAAGCAAGATCCCTGTTTTCCTAAGCTGACAGTAGGATCAGTTCAAAAGAGTTACAATAGGTACATTTTTTTTCTCAAAAAAATGTAAATTAAATTTCATGAATTCATATTTAACTGGGTGGCTGATGACCCAACTTAGCGAACACAAGGTATTTTCATAGAAATTAACCATCATTTAGAATATAAGTGTCCAAAGACACCAGAATTCACATACTCTTAAAAGTAATTCTCACTCTTCCTTTCTTTTCTCTTTACAGTGCTACAGGACCCACATCTTCAGCTTAGCCAATCCCAGAACAGAGCTACATCTCCAGCCTAATTCTACTTATTTTTTTAAAAAAAATTTCTTCTTTTCTATTTCACTCAATCAGTAATAATTTACTGTCTACTTCATGCAGAATGGTGCCCTAAGAATCTTGGTATTTAAGGGATAAATGAATTAGAAAAGGGGTTATTAATATAAAGTCCCACAGTACATCTGGGAAGAAACAAAGGAATGTCAGTCAATGTGTACATGTGCTGAGCAAGCTAAGCAATATGATCTGCAACCAAGGTACCTTATTCTCCCAAAATTTGTGTTCAATAAGATTATCAAATAAGAACATTTTGATATTAATCAGACAGTAATGTAGACACAGCTAAGCTGTGCTTAGCAAGATGGACTACGTTTTAGAAATACTTTCATCTATCTTACATGATATAGCATCATAATTTCTATTAAATTATGAGGGGAAATAAATATTTTATTTCTAGAAGATTCCAAACACTGGCATATTTATTATACTGCTCACTTTAGAATCTTTACCTGTATTTTTGAAGTATATAATAGTTATTTTACTGAATTACCAACAAAATCAAGTCTTTCTTTGTATGTTAAATTCATTGCAAGTGTTCTATTTTTAAATAAAATAAATTAAGTCTAAAGTTACAATCTTCAAAATCAAATGAAAATATGAAGTATTCATGAATTTCCAGCTTTTTGAAAATCTTGGGGAAAGAGATGAAAAAATAGCTTATCAGATATGAAAGCAGAAGAAAAACTACAAATCTAAATAATTTAGAAAGTCTTATATGTCTTCTATGCTGGACCATTTGGAAAGGAAAAGGTAGAGAATCCAAAGCTAGCTCAGTCCAATGAAACAGTGCTCTCTGACTAGATCTGAGCTTTATGTTGTGGAAAAGTGAGAGTCATGCTTATTAACTTATGGATAAATAGTAAGACATCACACTTTTAGTGCCATTTAAAAACAGAGATGTGAACAAGACTCTTTTTTCCTCTTTCCAAAGCCTTGTAAAGCAGTTGGTAGGACGGTAGTAATTTAGAATACCACACTAACTCTGATAATCAGAAATGCTCCAAAACCCATCCAGAACCTTTTCATTTTTTCAAAAAGTTTATACATTCAAAGAGTTTTTAATCTGAGCATTCAGATTTCAAATATTCTGCTAAGGGATATTTAACCACTAAAGTTCACACAAATATTCTAAAACATCCTTAAGATGTCAGATATGGGACAGTTAACTATTATTTAAATTAGTAAACAAAATACAGTGTCATTTTTAATTAAATAAATTATTTTTGGTATTGAGTGTGGTGGTACACTCAATGGTGGCTGTGATCCTGCGATGGCACAAAGATTGGCTGAGGCTGCACAGGGACCAATTACTCTTATTTAGTCTACAGCTAACAAAATATTCCCAACTAAGTGTTCTGCACATTTCAGTGAGCAAGTAGTAATTTATGGTATATATTTAAAAGGGGTACTAAAACTCTCATTCCTGATCCCACTTCTGGCTAAGAATCATTAATAAAACAACAAACAAAACCATAGCCAAAACCTAAAATCAAACAAAACCTAATTCTACAATACAGATAAGCTTTTAAAATTATCCCATACCCTTTACTCAAGCTAAGTTTGCTATTTCTATTCCTGACATTCAGGAATAGAATGTCAATTAGGTTGTTTCATGTTTCAAACTGTTCTTTATTTTCTAGAGTACTGTATTTATTTATTCAATTCGAAGATACAACCCTGGAACAACTACCCACTCTCTTTAAGACAAGGTTTCACATAGCCCAGGCTGGCCCAGAACTCACTATGCAGTGGAGGATGATCTTAAACCCATGATCACCTGCTTCTACCTCTCATGTGCCAGAATTACAGATGTGTGCCCACATCCAGCACAAAACACCTTAACTCCTTTGCTAGTGGGAGTGGTGGAAAAGGAAAGGTGGTAAGAGATACAGACACAGCAGTGAGTGGATTCTCAGGGTTGATCAATTTCTGGGAAAGCATAAAACTTAAGATTATAAACACTTTCTCAGTGGACTATTTCCCCTAAGTTACTGGAATATTTCCAAGAGATGTATTTTTGTTTTCACACTGAGTCATCACACTAAAATGCATCAGAAAGGTCACAGTTACAGCGAACACATTCATTCGGGATGAAATGCAGGTAAGGAACTCATTGGTCGGGGTGGCGGTGGCACAGGCAGAGGTGGTGATGGATCAAAGAACAAGCTCTCTTCCTGACTGCAGTCATATCAACTCTTCTCACTAGTTTACTGTACAAGTTGGCAGCTTAAGAGCAAACTTAGTTCACTCCCCAAAGTTCTATCAAGTCACAATTACCACAAACCTGTCTGTCCTGAAAGGTGACAATACTTAACTGCTTTAGGTATATAAGCATTCTTTTCCTTAAGTAAACAGCTTTACAAATCTTCCTGGCTAATACCCTCTGACAGACGGGTATATCCACTAAAGAATTTCTTATGTATCCAACACTGTACACAGTAGAACCTTGCATTCCTTGCTGTTTGCACATCACTCACAGTATTTTCAAAAGGCACCCTTTCTGGCTACCTTTTATACACTGGATTTGCGACCCCTCTTGTACCAGTTGGCTTTTATTCTTCAGATGATTCCATATAGCCTTTACAGACACTAATGGCCATTACTTTTCTACTGTGCGCTTCCTATATGGCGCTTTGCCGGGGCTAAGCTCTTTGCACCTTTCTCTCTGGGTCTCTGGTTAATAATCCATGAAAAAAATCCATTCTGGATACTTCGTAGGCTTTATATAGTGACATAACTACAAAGTTCTAAGATTGGATCCACAGAGGAATTCTTGTGGTTATAAGAAATATATTCAAGCATTTCTTAATTTTGTATTGCTGTCCACTGATAAACTAAAGAGAAAAAAATAAAAAGAAACATGTTCTAGTTACTCTGAAATGGTAATCCAATAACAGAATATGGACCTTTTCACTGGTGCCCACCTTTGCTTTTTAATTTTTAACAGAATTTCTTAAACTGGGCTAAGATATATTCTTGAGAAAGCATGATTTTTCAAATACTGACCTAGACCAAGGTTTCACAGTTTAATGGAGAACGCCTAATGTGCTGGGTGAAGATCATGTCATCTTGCGTTCTCTACCTGGTGAGTCTTTGTTGTGAATTACAGCAAATGGTTTAAAGCAATGCTGACCACACCAGGATTTCATTGTAAGAGACAGATCTGGGTCTGAATTGGGAGCAGGCAGACAGGGAGGCTCTGTCTTATATCTTTCATGTCACAGTGCAGAGTAAGCAGCGGCTCTCATAAAACACTGGAGGTACTCCAAGGGAAAAGCTTGGGGAGTTGGAATTACTGTACAAGCCTACAAATGCTCTATAAACATAACCTGTAGATGCAGGAAAGTCACTGCAAGGATTGGAGGGTCGGGAATGAAGAACCACTGGATACAACGAGGACAATGACGACAGATTGCAATGTCCAGGCACAGTAGTTAATGTTAAAGGGTTGCCTATTCCTTTACCAGTCGCACTACAGTAATTTAGTGTCTCAGGTCTTCATTGTCTTTCTTACCTTTCGCGGTGGCTATAACCTCCCCAGTATACACCCCCGCATGAGTACCGCACCAGTTGCCAACGCAATTTCACCTCCTAACACTTTTTATCCTTACAAACATTTCATGGCAAGTTAAGAATGGGAAAAGAAATGAAATAAACGAAAACTCAGGAATTCTCCTGGAACACTGTACGAACTGCTAATGATTGTAAGGTATTTGGAGATGCTCAGAAAGGCTGTTGGTCAAATAGGCTACTGGTATCTATCAAAGCATGCGAAAAAAGAGAACTGTATCATGTTAACTTGAACTTCAAGGTTGAATCAATAAAGCTGTTTTACATATTTCCTGGAACTTTATACTAGACTACTGGCTCTAGTACCCTCTACTTCTATAAAGAATGGAATGTTGCCATGTGCTGCCAGCTCCTTGAAGATATCGTTTTCTTCCTCGACTTTTTAATCATTAAACATAGTGCTTTGCATATAAAACTGTGAATAATTTTATATGAAATAATTTTTCTGCTTACTCACTTGTTATGCTTAATATATCCTCTTTTCTTTCTCAGTTCTGTTGAGTTTTTAAGTTAAGGATTCCTTCCCCAGTAATTAGTAATGTTTCTCATTTCATTTAAAATAAGTTTTCTGTTTTAGTCTTCCTAATATTTAGGGCTCACGTTTAAATTTTCTTTGAAGTATATCAAAAATAATAAACATAAGTTAGGTATGATGAGATACACATGTAATCCTAGCACCTGAGAGGCTGATGCAGGAAGATCATTAAGTTTGAGGCCATAGTGGGCTACACGGAGATCCTATCTCTAATTAATCAATACATTAAATGAAACATTTTAAACACAGAGATTATGACTTTAAAAAGTTAACCACGTTTACTAACAACATGAACAGAAAGAGACTGTAGGCCACTTGCCTGTAAGTATGCACATGATACAACCTCCTTACCCGCTTTCTTTAAGAACTAAGAACATGCCATAGAAACAAGAGCTACTGCTAAGTACATGGGATTTCAGTTCTGCTTAAGCTCTTCATTTGTTGGGATTTCCCAGCAGGGAAGAACTCAAACAGGTAAAATTATATGCCTGTCCTATTAGTTTTAAAAAATACACAGCTTTTGAGACCAAAGTTCACCCAAATGAGTAAATGACCAAATTACTGAAGGCACAGAAGGGCATCCATGTGGGTACTTACTGAACTGTACTGGGAAGACCCTTGTAGTTATCCAGCTGTTGTTTCTAACAGCCCACTAGGTACCTACATCCCCATGTCCGACGCCCTCACTCCCAAAGTGGTGCAAGGACTCAAACCTAGGACCTGTCCAGCCTAGGCTAGCTCTACCACTGAATGAACATGAACTTCTCCAGCCAACAAGCCCACTATTTTAAAACTTTATTAGAAACAAAACCTCTCATGACCTCAAGGATAAGGAGACCTCCAGAAGTGTAGCAGTAAATAAATTCTTTGCTTTACTAACATAGAAATAAGAAAAGCTGATTTTAAGACTGAATTCTAGGGCTGGGAGATGGTAGAGTTGGTAAGGAGCAAGCTGTATGTTTAACTACAGCCACCTGAGTTTAGACTCCTAGGGACTCATGCTAAAGGTAGGGTGAAGCAGAAAGCACATGTAACCCCAGTACCAGAAAGACAGAGGCAGGTACATTTCTGGAACTCACTGGCTGGTCAGCTCAGATAATTATTAACTTAGGCTCAGTAAAAACTCCTGTTTCTGCAGAGCATCAGACAACCGACATTGACCTCTGGCCTCCATACATGCGTACACACATAACCATATGCATAGGGGCACACACACTAACACACACACACACACACACACCACATATAAACACACACAGTATGACCTCTAATGTACCTTTATTATTACTTAAATACAAACATTGATTTTGTTTGTCCGCATGCTTGCTTGTGTGTGCAAGTACATGGGCATATGTGCAGACCAGAGAACAACCTTAGGCGTAATTTTTCAGGTGCTGGACACCCTTAAAAACAAACAAACAAACAAACAAACAAACAAAGACCTGACTTAGCAAGGAGGTTCAGCTGGCTGTCAGGGAGCTCCAGAAATGTGCCAGTCTTTACCCTCTTAGTGCTGGGATTACACGCATATCCTGCCATGCTTGGCTTTGTGAGTCTCTATGTACATTCGAGAGCTCAAACTGAGGTTGAATGGTATGGTATCAAATATTTAAAAATACAGGAAAAATGACAGATGGCATGTACACACTTATGGTAACTTAAATGCTTTTTTTATGATGATACATGGATAATGTACCTCATTATGATAGCTGATTATTAGGAAAGAGTTTCAGTTATATTAAGTTATACTTTTCGATCAATATATACTCAGAATTGATAGAGCAACAGAAAACATATATTATTTAGAAAACATTTATGTCAAATCCAGAGTTCATTTGGGACATAGAGTAGAAATCTGTAAATACTCAAATTGAGAATTCATTCAAATAATTTTAAACATGCTATATATTGGTAGAGTTAAAAAGCCAACATATAGTCAAACACAATTATCAACACCTATATAGGATATATTTTGAATTCCCTTTTTGAGTAGTTTTTTGTACAGAAATTTCTATTCATATAATTTTGAATAATCTTGGGAACTGGCTGGAAAAAGACTCAATACTGCTTAACTTCCTGTAATAACAGATTCCTAGAAACTCAAAGATCTCAAATTATACAAGATATTTTTATCCATTTCAGATTAAAAGGCTCATTAAGCTTCACCAACCCACAAAGTACATAGAAAGGGGCATCATTTTCTTAACGTTCAGCATGGAGAAAAGGAGCCAACAGATTCGGAGAAACGTAGGCCAACTTCCATTCAGTCAAGCAACTCTAATGTTCTACTGCAACCTTTAAATGGATGGATGTCTACACCAAATTGAAAAACAGCTCACACACAAGACTGTGAGCACCACTGATACCAGATTCCAAACTGAAGGAATTTAAAGTAATTTTAAAGAAGTTTAATGTAACTGCAGCACCCTACTAATGCATTATCCAGGAAATAATTTAGATATGCTTATGTTTTCTTGTAGTCAACAGCAGTTCACGCAGAGACTCACAGCTGGTAAAGAAGCAAAGAACAACTGACTGCTGAGTGCTCAGCTTTAAAAAGCAAGCTCTCAAACCATCCCCTGCAAGATTCAGGAAACACTGAAGAAAGGGGGTAAAATGAACTACGAGATGAACAACAGGGAAGAAGGCTGTGGAATACTGTCTTATGCTTATGTACTCATTGTACTCAGGAATCCACAGCAGCTGTCAATGATTGCACAGGGCATATAGAGGAGCGAACCAGTAAATACCATTCACAGACAGGGGAGGATCTCATGGGTCCCTGCACCATCCAGGGGAGCTAATGGCAATCTAGGGTTGCTGGTGGAGAGGAAGTCAGCCATCTTCAGTCATGTAGCTCCTGGTGAGTCATTCATACACCAGTGAATAGATTCACTCCCACGTCCACAGTAGGGGCCATGATTAAACCCAGTGGGTCCGCAAACAAAAACACAACAACAACAACAACAGATAAGAAACTGGAACAGGGACTTGATGGGTAGAAGAGGGGCGCTGAAAGGGTAGGAGGAGATAAGAGGAGAGGGACATATGTCTCCAGAATACACCCTTTATGTTTACAGAACTGTTGCATAAATTACTTTAAAAATGAAATTAATAGGCTTTATTTAATACATTTCCACTGGCTACCATACATAATTGCAGTGTATATATTAAAAACATGGTTATAAATTATATATACTTGTAAACATGTAATAAGACTACCCACAGAATAAAACAAATCAAAACTATAATTTGGAATGCCTAGATACTCAAATTATTCATAATGTATATATCCTTAAAAGTGCTAAATTAATTTTTTAACTCATTATACACACACACACACACACAGAGAGAGAGAGAGAGAGAGAGAGAGAGAGAGAGAGAGAGAAACATGGCCTTAAAAGTAGCTATATAGTTGAAAAGTAGCTATATAGTTGTAGTTAAGAATGACTCTGAACTCCTGATTTTTCTGCCTCTACCTACCAAATGTTTAGATTATAAGCACATGTTACTATATCTAGCACAGTATCTCTTAAAATGAGAAAGTATTTCTGATCTCAACTGGAAGGTAAGCATGCAGATGAAAATCATTATCCATCAGCTTCCTTTTTAAAGACGTTTTCTAGAAAGGCTTTCAATAGGACTCTCAAGGAGCAATGCTTGCACTTCATCCAGGTTAATGAACAGTTTTTAACACTGAAGTGAGAAGTAGACAGCATTGAAAAGCAATGATCAGGAGGCAGCCAGTAAGCAGTGAACTCTCAGGGAACTCTGGGCTCAGCCCACACACTCACTACAACACTCTCATGCCAAATTCACATCATTTAGTAGGGTGCTACTATCTCTTGAAAACTAAACTAAAATTTATTTTCCAAGTAGAAGTAGGAAGCCAAGTCTCCAACTGTATTCTGAGGACATTTATTATGTAACGGACACAAAGGAGAAAAGAGCAGCAGCACAGAGGTCTGTGCCACACCTGTTGGTGCTTACCTGATATGCCGTTCTTGCTGGTGTTCAATAAAGCTACAGATGCTGCAGAAACTCTTTTACTGCTCACAGTCTGCCCTGGTTTTCTTGAGGTACATTCTTCACTATCAATGTCCTGTACATTTAGTAGCCTTGGCTGGAAACACTGTAGTCGACATGATCTGATATTGCTTAATATTTCAGAAAGAGACAGTCTATTTTCACAAGGTTTACTGGAAGCATTGGTCCGAGAGAAATTAGAAGAAAAGTCTATAGTTTGGGAAGAGCTTGAAAAAGCATTCAGCATCTCAGGGTCTATCTGTTTCAGGACGGGGTCATGTTCTGTGGATATTCGGTCCATTATGACCCTGTAAAACAATATAAGACATACGTGTGTATATCATATATAACCGTTTCTCTATTGATTCCCTTTCAGCTGGAAAATGGACCAAGGTCAAGGCAGCTTACCTTCCACCTCTGCCAATTCGCCTCCTTGCAAATCCTATACATCTTCTTGGAACTGTAAGTGTTGTAAGACAATGCTTATACCTCAACTTATCCAAATCAGCCAGCTCTGAATTTTCACACGTATGGTTATTAGCTTGGTCCAAACGCGGCTGCAAAGAAAGAGAAAAAAGATAACTCAGAGTAATTCTGAAATGAAGAAAAGTTAAATCATGAAAAAATAAAATGACTACAAATTGTATTAGAATAATTAAAATTTAGATGAAAAACTGTAAAATTGAGGCTAAAATGTATTAATCCAGTTAAAATTTATAAAATTAAAATCAAAAGCTAATCAAATTAGACAAAAAGTTTCCTTATGTAAATTACCCACTCTAAACTACATACACTTAGTATGTATTTTAAAAATACATATAAAGAATATGTTTTAAGTTTCTTTATATAAAGAGAGGGATAAAATTATTAATTTATAGTTGTACTTGATAAACTAGAATGAATTTTTTTTCGAGGTTGCAAGAGGCAACTAGGAATTTAGTGGAAGTATACGCACAGGTCAAGCTTAAGCTTTCTCTTTGCTCTTAGGAGTGCAGAGCCTGTTTCCTGGCCTTTTTCTTACGCGCATCATCCTGTGTTTGTCTCGGCGCCTTGTCCCCTTGCACAGTAGTTTTCCCATCTCCTATCAGCATAACTTGAAAACAAATCCCTATCCTTCCTATATTATGTCTGCCCTCAAAAAGGCTGTCTATCGTGCACACCACAGTGCAATCAAACGGTTTGTACAAACCATGCTAAAAGGGTAAAACTACCAGGCCTTTCTCTCAACACTGCACCCAAAATAGGACATTCATAACAAAAAGAGATTTTTTAATGTGTCTGAAATTTATGGATACAATTATCAGACAACTTTGCCATAAACTTTAAAGCTTATACTTACTGGGTATCTCTCTCTCTCTCTCTCTCTCTCTCTCTCTCTCTCTCACACACACACACACACACACACACACACACACACTCTTCAGTGACCACCCGGAAGCCACCAAAAGTTCTAATGCCAATTTAGACATTTGTAATTAATTCTCACAACTGCTAAAGCTGTAATTAAAGCTCCAAATGAAGTAACTTTGAAAACAGGAGTTGTCTAAGTAAAGGATTCCAAGATTCTGTGAAAGAATCTGGCTTCTCTCGTCTTCTTCTGTTGCTGGTATTCGCACGCCACAGGACGCACTAAATAAGAAATATTGATGCACTACCCACTTTAAGACTCAGCCTACGTTACCTTGACAAGAATGATCTGTTAATTCCAGCTCACAAAAATATCACAAAAAACAAGGTTCTTACAGCGTAATACTGGCATCCTGCTCGCCTTCTGAAAGCACAGGGGCCATCAGGATCGTGTTCTTCTTCAGGTTCTGATGCTGGAGATGGTACCTGGATAAAACAGTGCTCCATTTAGCAGTTACCAAGTTAACATATCAATGTATCTAATGATTAAAAATAAAATCAGATCACAAGCACACCTGCCTATATCGAGTAGGTAGCTAATTTGCCTGAAACATTAAATGACTCGTAAATATTTTCTGTTGCTAAAAATCTTTTTTAAGATTCATTCTTGCATCTCAGCACACTTGGTACTGTTTTTGAACATAAAGTCTAGTCATATCAGTATAGTTTTTATATATCCCATTTATATAGTCATAAATTGTGCAGGCATAAATGTTTGATGATGGCAAGTATGCCTCACCTATAGGTAGTTGTCATTTTTATCTGGAAACTTCTTTCTATAATAAAGTCAAATGCTAGGAAGAAGAGGGCACTGGACTCTCTGGAACCAGACACAGCAAGCTGTGAGGTACCATGTGGGTACTGGAAGCAAACCCAGGTCCTTTGTAAGAGTAGCAACTGAGCTCAACCACTGAACCATCTCTCTAGTCCTTAAATCACTGCTTACACCTAGCGAGTCAAAAGCAGAAATTTAGCTACGTATATACAAACACTGGTTGCAGAGGGAAGTTTTAAGACTACTTCAGTAGAGGAAAAGTGTAAAGACTTAAAGAGTTGCTACATTAAAAAGGATTTTGCCAGGACCAGATGCTACCAACCAAATATCTTTATATAATCTGAAAGGACCCCTGGGGCAGAACTGACTCATTAGAGCACAGTGTTATATCATAAGAACAGGTTAAGTGATGATACAGATGATAAAATATACTGTGGTACAGCAGAGAACCAATAGATATAATATCAACAGTAATGCTTAAACAACACAGAAGCCTTAGTCCTTAAGTTTGGGTTGTCTCTCAGTCTCACTTTGCAGTACACCTTTTTCTCACAAAATACCTGCCTTGCCTTATTAACTTGGTAGTTTTGAATCTCAAAAATCTCATTCCTTTTTAGAGAGGATTTTTTTTCCCTTCAATTTAATTCTAAACTGTGGTGATTACCATGGAGCTGGGTCATCTCAGAAGAAGGGCATTTATTTGAGGTTCCAACATGCCTTCAATAGCCCACAGGGGAGAGAGGCACAGTGAGCTGGGGCTGATTCTCTTTCCTGAGGAACCAACTCCCAAACTCAAACTGTAAAGAAATCTCAACTTTACACTTTGGTTCCTCTGCAGGTTGTCTGACAATTTCTTGCATGAAGTGCCTCACTCCTTCCCAAGTATCACTCTCTAGGATGGACTCCAGCCAACACAGAAAAGCACCACCACAGAGCAATCAAAGGAGAACCGGAACTACAATCAGTACAGATACACAGGGTTTCTCCATCTTCCCAGTTACAGTCTGCTAGTCAGCCTTGGTTAAAACGCCTTCTTAAAGTTGTCTACTCCCTTGTTCCTTGTTTACTGGATAACATATTATCTGTCCCCATGTGTCCTGGAATCCACCCCTGGGAGAACTTAGAATGACAGTCTAAATAACTACATTATTTAGTGACGCCAACATATAGGCAAACAGTCTCCAATAATGTGAAAATATCATAAAAACTAACGAAAGTTTTCTAAAACTTAGGAAAAGGTCTCAGGAAGCTTATAAAATACAATTTTAATGTAGGGGGACAGTGTAAGTAACTATAACCATTTTTATCCGAAGTGAAAACTCCTTAATACATAAGGAATGTATGACAAGTCATGCTGAATGAGGCCTTATCTAAGGCAATGGAGCAACCAGGAAAACACTCCTGTTGTGGTCATAGCATCTCACAGCATCCTTCTTAGAGGACTTGAAGATGTCCTAGATTCTCACTAGCACCGACAGGCTACTCGGCAAGTTTTGCATGCATTCATTTAATTGTCATTTTCTGACTTAGGCTTTTTAACAATTTCCCATTTGCCTACTTTCCTTACGCTGTCCTTTCTACCTTTCCCTCTCTCTTCTGTTTGACTCCAGCAGCAGCAAACTGCTACGTTTTCCTTTCATCATGCTGTATTTCTGCTTGCAGCTTCTGTTTCTCCACCTGGAAGAACTTGATCATTCACTACGTTACATTCCTCACTTCTTCAAAATGATCATCTGATGACTTTGCCATGACTGCAAAGGGGTATCCCAGACTAACTGGATAGCTTTTCTGACAAATATACTGATTTGTTTTATTAAGTGGTTCTTAAGAACATATAACATGAGACATATTTTTGTGTATTAATGCATATGAACACTGCAATATTGTTTGGGGAAAAAGCTAAGTAAGTGACAGGGTAAAAAATAACATAGTCACAGGGAGCACATGTCTATGAACTGGATTTTATGTGGCTGCAACAATCAAAGGCTTTATGAGCAGTCTTGCGCCTAAACTGATATATTTGATGTTGAGTTTTAAAAGAAAATTGCCTTTAAATTAAACAAAACATTAAAATATGACACATTTGCTAGGAGATTCAAGGGTTTATAGTATTTTCTTTAGAATGCTTTAGGTCATATAGAAAAAAGAAAAATAGGTTTTTGTCAGACCAGGTGTTTTTGGAAAAGAAAAAAAAAACTTGGCTCTTTAATATATGCATACAAAAAAATAGCAATGATAAAAATAAAATTAAAAAAAAATTATTTCTAAATACTTTGCCAAGAAATTGTTGAATAGGTGACAAGGATTTTTTTTTTTTACAAGTTAAAACTTTAATTAATTCTTCTAAATCTTTAAAATAAAATTGCTATTACCTGACAAATAAATACAATTTACATTAACTAAAAAAGAGATTATGTTAGAATATGAAAGAAAGAACACTGCTGGTACATATTTATACTTATATGTAAATGTTTTCTAAAACTGATATCTTGGATTCAGTGGTGTTATTTCTAAAAAGCCACTTTAGAAACAGGAAGAAGACAAAGATGCTTGTTTTTATAAAAGGCAAAACCTGAAAACTATGTAAATGTCCCATACAGAATACATTACTACAGCTGACAGAAAACAACAAAGAGTAAACACGAAGCTAGAGGCAACATATGTGTGTGTATACACGTATACTTATGAAATATGTAGAAAATGTTTTATAATACTAGGTGAGCGAAGCAGAATCAAGACGAAGATGCCAATTACGTTGCAAAACACAGCAATATAAAAGAGTAGGAGGACATGTGTTTAAAACAGTTTCAAACAAGCACCTGTGGAAATTCATCTTCATCTGAGCTCTGAAAGTCATATTGCTTAATGTCACTCTTATTGATCACAGGCAATGTCTCAGGAGTGGGCTGCTGAGATGCTATCACAGCCTCTGCCTTAGGCTTCTTTGGGTACTTCTTCTTTTGACGAACCACGTCAGAAGCCTCTTCCTTCAAAGACAAATGATGAGGGTGCTGTTTACATGACGAATTTTCCCCCAAAAGGAAGAAATGAAAATCATTTTAGAAATCATGAAAAACTATGCTCCTCTTTGAAAAACATACATTTTTCTTTAGGAGTTAATTTTAATTATTGTTTTAAGTATGAAAACTTTATTATGTCACAAACTGAAACATGGTTTAGATTTGCTTTCTATAACTTATAATGAAAAATAATTATGGTGTTAAAGTTTGGTTTTTATGAATAGTTAATCTATAATTTTTAGACTATTCTATTATCATGTCATCCCGCATTTAAAAGGTATTTAAATTTAATTCTTACTTAAATCCATTGTGTTGGTGAACAAAATTCACTACTTTATTTTTAAAAATAACTGAATTAGATCACTAACTTATTAATTTAGTTCTACACTAATTTCCAATTTATAAAAATGTCTATGTGAGGTAATCTTTTGAAAAAATAAATTTATGAGCTAGACAAACACTTTCATTGTTTACAACATGTAATTATTGCCTTGACTGAACAATAATCAAATGGTCCTCAAGTACCCCAGGGTTCTGTGCAGTCCATCTGGCAAAGGGTCTGACTAAAGGGTTCGGTCCCTTCTCCTTTCCACAAAGCTTTTGTTTTATATACTGGTCGGTACTGCTTTTGATAAAAGAAGGACTATCACTTTTAAAAAAGCTGAAAAATGACTGTTCTGAGTAACAAATTAAAAACAATATTAAAAGTTTAAAATTTATTAAGGAAGTTATATATTGTCTCATGTCGTCCAGATATTAAGAACACCTTAGAATGAGAAACAGTGCACATGTCAGAAATGCTGTTTGAGTGACAGATCACACTTGGTGAAGGTGCCTGATAGAGAGGGATAAGGGCTACAAGCTCTTAGATGTCAAGGAAACGCCACATTCTTAGCAATTTTCCATGTTGTAAGGTGGGATGAGTAAAAATTAAATATAGTAACTATGTGCACAGGGTAAGACAACAATGTGTTACATTGTATCTCTAAAAATAATTACTTTTATTTACTTAGATAAGACCTAAACTAAGATTCAATATAATTCTGTCAGTAATTATGGGTTAAAATTTTATACTGAATGCCTAGTAATCATACGCTTAGGAAAGGCGCTAATTGATACAAATGGTTAAAAAATAGTTTTCAAAGCGACATTTGTTGTGCTGATAACTTTTTTGGGCTATCAACAGAATTGTGATTTAAAGGGAATCAGGTAGGTGGGCTAGATGCCTGTGATTAATAAGAACCTGCTGGTTAAACTAACACAAGCTGAATGAGGAGGAGTCAGACTGCTCCACATTCTTCCTTAGTGTTTAAAAATGAACCCATGAACAATTACCACTATACAGTTTTCAAAGATGAATTTTCCACAAACACCCCAAGTCACATATAATGTCTTACTGCCTAGATGTTTCATATCAATGCTTATTTAAATCTAAACTTCTTAAAATTAAAGGTTCTATACATTTTTGCATACCCAAATTAAGTAATATTTGAATACAGCAAATGAGTACTAAAGAAATACAAATCTTTAGCTAAAAATACAATGTTCACCAAGACTAGCTCTTTTACTTGGAATAAACTACTATCCAGAAAATAGAGGACTTTCTAACACCAATCAAGGTATGTAACTGGCAAATACTGGTTCTGGCAATGACCCTGTTTTCTAGAGAAGCAGACAGCACATTAAAAACAACTCACTTTGGTAGATATGAACTCAAACTGTGAGTCTAACATTTAATACTTATGATCTAGAAGTCACAGAGGTAGAGTTCTTGAGGGACTAATGGGTTTGTATGTATATAAAACATCCATCAACATGGTGGCATAAAAAGAAAGTGCTCTGTATTTTCTCCCTTTACCACCATACTATGAGATTGATGTGACCACTCATGATGCTCTCCGAAGATTATTTACCTTAGTCTTACACTCTTGAACTTTGTGATGATTTCCATTATGGAGAGTTGCTGGACTGGCATATAACTCTTTTTCTGCTCTATTAACTTTCACTTCATTAAGGATTTCACCCCCATAGTCTCCCAAATGATATCTTGAAAAGATAATAAAGGATAAGAAAATAAAGCAGAGTTTAATAATAAAGAAAAATACATTCAAACCAATGACATTTTGAGTAACTGAATCAGCAAAATAGAGTTATCAATTCTAGGGGATGGGAAGGGGTGAGACAGAGCCTCAAGGGTCCAGCCAGGTGGATCCAACTCCTGATCCTTCTGCTGAAATTACAGGCACGTAACACCAAACCTAGCTTTAGGATATCAGATTACTGTTAAGAGAAACGTTACAAAAACAATGCAGTTCATATTTGAGATTCAGTTAAAAATACAATAAACAAGAAACTTTACCAATGCCTAAGGTATACAATACATAAATTAATCACACATTTGTTTTATCAAGCACTAGGAACATCGCTTTGAATGGTTATTTCGGCAATAACACAAAACTCCCCAAAACCTAACAGAACTTTAGTCCATTTAACTACGCAGGTAAATACTTCATAGATCATAATTCTGAAGAGTGTAAACAGGAAATTTTGCCTTCCAACCATTCATTTCCTTTAGTGTTCAAGAAAAAGTAATAATGACAAACAGGCAAGATAATCCTTAGATTTCATTAAGAAAAGTCCAATGATTCTGCCAATATCTAAAAAGATCAATTCTCTATAGCAATGGTTCTCAACATATGGGCTATGACCCCTTGGGTCATATCATATATCCTCCCTATCAACTATTTACGTCAATGAAACACTTCTATGGACCTGAACTTAAAGGACAGATAGCAGCATTAGGGAGGCTGAGAACCACTGCTCTCTATCAAAATACTCCCACACCAGTGAAGTTCAAATTCGTAACAATCTAATTTTAAAAACAACTAGTAACTACAAATCTTAAAAAGGTAGAAAAAGAATTCTACTAGACAATCAATATCCACCATCACAAAGCCTGGCTAGCCGGCCCTTGTATGCGGAAGAGCAGCAAGGTTACCTTTTTTCCACAACTTCCAGAGTTAAGTGCAATAATTCCCGTTTGGTTTTCTCTCTTCTCTTAATCATTTCCAAAATTGTTATGGCTCTGCTGAACTCCCGCCTCAGCTTCAGCATCTTTTCATAAGAAGCTTCATCATTCTTACGGTTCTTTTGAAATAATGACAATTTTAGAGAATAATGAACTTATTTATCTTTTATTTAACAAGATCTGACTAAATCTCAATTATCTTATAAGTTTTAAATTAGTAAAACAAACAAATATCCAAATAGCAAGCCCATGAGAACTCATCTGTGTATCTGTGAAAATTTAAGAGCAAGCAAATGTTTGGGGAGGAAAACGCTGATAACACTTGGCACAGAAAGAATAATTCCAATGCGAAAAAAGAAAAGAAAAACTCCACATGAACCTAGTACATAAAAATTATAAAGTCCTTCTATTGCAGTAATGTGTTACCCAAGGATAAAAAATAGTTCTACCAAGATCAAGGTACCTAAAAAATAGCCCCAATGAGTGTCTAAACATGTATTCATCCCAATCTGTATGTGGGAGCTCAAGGGCTTAGAGATAATCACGACAAAACTTCACTTCTAGCAACTCAGAAGACTGAAAATAGCATATTGAGCACCTCAAGAAGTGAGATGCCCACATCTCATAGAGGCAGGGGAGGAGGGGATGGGATGGGAGGGGAAACCTGGAAGAGGAACATTTGAAATGTAAATAAATAAAATAACCAATTAAAAAAACTTAAAAACAAAACAAAGAAAGGAAGGAAGGAAGGAAGGAAGGAAGGAAGGAAGGAAGGAGATTCTCACACTTCCATGCACACCTCATTGCAGAGGATGAAAGACATCTAGCAAAACCTCTAGGCTTCAGAATACTGTTAATTTCTTACTTGCAAAAATAAAACATAATGTCAACTAAAAGTTGGCTTCACTGTAATAGACAACACTCACCAGAATATAAAAGCACCAGTGATGTACACATGAAGTCAATGCCCACAGTGGTCTACTTTAAACACAGACCTCTAATACTTCTCAATTTTCACACAGACCTAGTCTTAAGCAATCTTTTCATTCTTGAGTTAACAATTGAATATAGAATTAGAAAGAACCTAAAAAATGTCAAAGGTTTCATAAATACAAGACAATAATGAAAATAAAAACCAAAAATATGAAATCCCTGAGTTTTATGTTTTCTTTTTGTATATAATTTCTTGCACTTGGAAATTAATCATCTATGAAAATAGTGTAAACCATATTCCTTTATAGTACTACATATGGAGTATTTTAACTAACAGTTCATCCCCTGCCCCTCCCTAGTACTCTGAGACAAAAGTAAAATATAGAGCAGAGTTTTAAGCAATTTTGGGGAGTAAACAGGCAACAATACTTGTAAGTGAAAAAAACGAACATGCTCAAGAGCAAAGTGCCTACTATACTGCTAATGTTATATGTTTTACACACACACACACACACACACACACACACACACACACACGCCAGCACAAATAAGTGGCAAAAAAATCAAAAGATGACTATTCCTATGAGGCCGCACTCACCTACCAGCGGAAGGACATTCTAAAGTCCAGCAGAAACTCCACTCCTGACCTTTTCCTTCTCTGCTGTGGCCGTTCTACTCTTCAGAACATTATTTAAAAACAATTTCTGACATACAAAACCAGAACAAATACTTCCCATGGATATTTAACCAGATCCCCCAAAGGTATAAAGTTTAGCTTTTTCTCTCTAGCTATGTATACAAATGTACATAGCATTGGGAGTATTTTCCAAATTTGAGACAAACATATGTTCTAATCATAAATATTCTAATCTGCCTTTATAAAAACAATGATGTTTTCATATACTCAAAGCAAGCACAAAGATCAAAATTTAGAAACTAAGATCAACGACATATTAGTGAAATAGTATTTTTATTTTCAAAATTAATTTTTTTTCCACAAACCTGACACAGGATTAAAAATTGTTTTTAGTTGTCATGTTTCTGATATCCCATTATTTGGAAAGGTTTGGGTTTTTTTGTGATCATCATGACTTTATGACCTTTTCTTTTTTAAATGGAGAATATTTATTTTTGTAGTGTATTCAACTGAGTGTACTGATGCCTTGGGCCAATTAAACTCAGGTATATGCTTTGGCACAATTACCACAGGAATGATATTGAGTCCGCCTCACATTACTGCTGACTAATCAGTTAGAATGGTGACGGTAGGGTTTACCCACTAAAATATTACTTTTCCTTTTAAACTAACCTAGAATATGGTAGAAATTATAGATTTAGTTTGACATTAAAATTCCTCATAAGTTTAATGTTCAATGATTCTTTTACTTGAAATAATTATTAGTACCATAGCTGCCGACTGGTAAAGTTTAAATTCTGTTTCTGTTGGTATTTTTAAGTTTTGACATCTAACCAAAAAGAAGTAATGAATGAATAAATAAAATGTACACACATACACACACACACACACACAGTGTAAATTTTCAGAAAATAAGATCATATTTAAAAGAAAATGGATAAAATTTTAGATCATTACATTAAACAAAATAAGTCAAGACTCAGAAAGACAAACAGTACATTTTCCCCAGGTATAGAATTCAGATTTAAATTTGTGTGTGCAGAGATGTGCTTATTTATGGTCTTGAAAACAGAAAGAGGATAAAAAGATCTTAGAAAGGGGTATAAACACATGAAACACAGGGTATAAAGTTCTATTGACTTTCCTTTTTTTGTTTAAAGAAAAAAATAGTTACTTTTGCAGCCTATTTTTCAATGTGAGTTTCACTGATGCTTTTCCCTGATTAAATTCAGGTTATAGATTTTTCAGCCCAACTACCACAGAAATGATCGTGAGTAAAGGGAAGATGTGAGAAGACCAGCGGATGGAGAAGAGGATCGGGAACGGGGAGAACAGGGTAAAGAGGTACGTGAGACCTGGCACTCTGAGTGCTGACTTCTGTATGTATGGGCTCATGCGCTACTCTATGAGTTAGGACTTACTACTCTCACTATTTTAATGCTTGAACATTCCCACCTAGCTTTCAGTTTGGCTCCTGTGCCCTACTATGGCTCCAACATCATTATTTTCTTCAACAGCAGAATGCTTTTTCCAGATTTATCTTTATATCAACATTAAAAATTGGAAGTCCACTATTTCTCATCTTTTCCAAGGGCCTTATTTTCTAGTTTCTAACCGTTTACCCCTTCTTATAATGGTCTCTTCTGCTCTGGGCCAACTTGTGTTTCCTTTAAAAAACTTTTCCATTTTTGTTTTATCTTAATTACATGTGTGCATGCATGTATATGTACAAGAGTACAGGTGTCCACAGAAGCTAGAGGTGTTGAGTCACCCTGGAGCTGAAGTCACAGGTACTTGTGAGCTGTGAGCCTAACTTGGGTCTTCCCTAAGAGCGGCAAGTCTCCTTAACTGCTCCATCACTCCAACCCGAGATTAAGTCTTCTCTTCCACCTGCAGTTATGTTATTATACTTCTGTACCTATCATCAAATCCTTAGGGAAGTGATTTTCAAACTACTGTCATTTCGAGTAATTGCATATCATCGTAAGGTGATTCACGGGTGATTGATGTGCACTGGTAGAACTGAGAACCTGGGAGTTTCTCTTTCCACCTAATTCCTGTTTTTGAGCCAAACAGAGGTAGATAGATGGCACAAGCAATAAATAAGACTGTATCTATGTAGTTAGCATATTAAATACACATGCTAATTAGGATTTCATAACTAGTACATTTAGATAAAATCATCTGGTATAAAAATGTCCTAAAGTACTTATTAATATCCAAATTAATTTTAGCTCAGTGAGTTATAGCTAAGTTCTAGACTGTCATGTAAACATTTCAGTAGACCTTTTGGTCTTTGCATAAAAAAGGAAACGGGGCCTTGTTACCAGCAGTATTATCCCTGCATGCTCCATCCTGCCTACCTCCTCTTTCCCTAGTATACAGTACAACACGTGGAGCACTTTCCCATGTTTCTAGTTCTGAAACACAATAAACGTGTTAACAGCACACTGTGCATGGCAGGGATAATCCATTTGGTCTACAATTGAGAAGAATAAAAACAAAGAGCACTGAAAAGGAAATGTAGTAGTACCCTGCCTGCAGAGGGCAATGAAAATGATGTAACAAAAGGTGAGAAGCACCTTTAGGAGAAACGTGCTGGTGATCCTGGAGCGGTGACACACCTACTTTAAGAAACAGTTACTAGTAGTTCTCACAATGCACTGCTAAAAAAGAATACTTTTATATCCAGAATATTGCTTATATGCAAATAAATATCAATTTTCACATTTATTCACTAAAAGAAGCTCAATACTACTTTCTTTCCAGCAAAGATTGTAAGAGTCATGTCTGAATGTAATCCAATTGATGATACTGCTTTTTAAAGGCAGCTAGAAGTTCAGACTGCCAATGCCAACAAGTCTCTTCTGCATCTCCAGTCTCCATGTAAGCAAAGCTTAACTGTGCTCATAAATCTAGTTCATCTTAGTCTTTTCTAATTATAATGTTACATCTTCCAAAACCTCACATCTTCTTAGCTAAGACTGGAGTGCTAAACTGAGAACTAGGTCCGTGATAGTGACAGTTGTATATTTTTTGGAAAATTTATCCTCTGATGTTTAGGAAAATTACATTCATAATAAAGACTCATACAAAAAATTCTTAGTTATTAACCAGTAGGAGAGTTTTTCCTAAAATATACAATGCCTGCATCTGCTATACTTCGCAGCTGTTACACTAACAGCTGACAGAGACAAGCTTTCAATGTTAGAAGAAACAAGAATCCAGAGAAGATGCTTTGTTCCAAATTCTAATTCTTCAGTATTTATCTGTGTGTTCCTGATCCCTTGTGATGTTAAGAGACTATGTTACCGTAAGCAGAATTTGCTGTTCCTTATAAGAAATACAAGGCAGTGACTAACACCCTGAAATAATACTTTCATTTATTCTATATCTTATAATTCCACAGTATGAAATTCTATTTCTCTTCAATTCTGGTTCCCACTGTTGAATTTCAGATTTATTGAGATAAATCTGACATATCTGTCAATTTGAAATTTGACACAACTGACAACCAAGAAAACAAGCACAAAATGCCACTGTTACTTTTGGGGATTGCCAGAACAACTCTTCCTTACTTCCTACCCCATAAACTTAGAGGCAGCAAGACCTATTCTCATTTGCAGGAACAAGAATATCATCTCAAAACTCCTAAGTCTCCAGTGAGGATAATTAGCGTTCAAATTCTTAACATCCCAAATAGAAGTGATTCATGAGTGCATCCACAGTTTAGTGAGGAACTCAAAACCCATCAGCTTATAAGCACAAGAAACTCTTCCTTTTGCTACAACCAGAAGTCTAAACGAGCTGTGATCAAATTGCTAAGGCAGGCAAAACAAACACTGTAAACAGGTGGTCAAAAGATCAACTGAAGAGTAGGCTTTCAGCAGGTCAGGTTATCAGTGTCGCTGTGTTCAAATAATTAATGACAGTAAACACTATCAAGCTACAGTCAGTTAAATTACAATCGGAAATTACCTTCCGAGTCTGCATTTTCTCTGTTCTCCTCCGAAAGGCAACATAAGGATCATTGTTGGTAGAGCCATCTCTTTTCTCTTGCTTAATCTGGGGGATGAGGGATGGCCCCCTGCAGTTCTTCCGTTTTCTCACCCAGTAGTCATATACAGCTTTAATAAGGTAATCGTCTTCATTTAGCAGCAGTTTTGCTTCTTGAAGTGTTACAAGCTAAATAGAAAGCACAAGATGTCACCAATGGAAACATCTGAGAAATTAGGATAAACTACAGCAATCACAGAAAATGTGATCCACTGAAATAATTACAATTAGATATTGTGACAGCAGGTGATGATGTAATTCTATTCAACCTAACGAAAGTCTCTTAAACTGGGATGTTATTTTAAAAATTCGTATTTTGCCCAGGGAGGCAGTGGTTCCACTACTTAAAACATCTGATAAGGAGCTGGGGAGATGGCTCAATTAGAGGTGTGCTGCTTGCCTTGTAAGTATGAGGACCTGATGTCAGGCACCAACACGCACATAAAAAAGGTGTGTGCCTGCAGTCCTGGTGCCGAGGAGGTGGTGACAAAGGACCCCTGCATATGACTAGCTGGCTCATCCAGCCCAGTCAGCAAACTCCAGGTTCAGTGAGGAACTACAACTCAAAAAGTAAGGTGGAGAGTTACTGAGAAAGCAGGTGTCAACCTCTGGAACGCATGCATGTAAGCACGTGTTAACAATTTTCTCATCTGTGTTCCTGTGTTGACATAAATTTACAGAATCAATGTACTGATCAGTGGATTACCCAAGTCTATGGTATTGATTTCTAAGGTCGATTAATTGGTCTATTATAATTTGGCTGCCCTAGTGTGTGTGTATGCATATGTATGGGCACACACAAAACTCTTCCTATTGCTGCAACTGGAAGTCTAACCTAATTGTGCTAAGGCAGGCTGTAAACGCGTGGTCAAAAGATCAACTGACGAGTAGGCTTTCAGGAGGTCAGGTCATCAGTGTCACCGTGTTCAGTGCTACAGTCAGTTAAACCATTACAATCTTGCTGTAATTACTTCTGGTAGGCTTTCCAGCCTTGAAATGATCTATCCTTTTCTAATTTAGAGTTCATTATAGATAACTGACACCTCCATTTACATCCTACTTAAAAAACTAGTTGAGCGGTCTGATCTTAAGAAGTAAGGCAATGTATATGATGAAGCAGACTTTTATACATCTGATTTTGAGTTATAGAAACACTTTCCCCGCTGAATCCATAAAGGAGAAACAAGCCCGTTAATGCCTATGTGAGAGCTCTTATGTAAAGTGTCTGTCAGGGACTTGAAGGTATCTTGAAAGAGTGTTGAGAACAAGAATATTCTAGCACTAGGCCAGAGTAGTGAGTTTACTTTTATATGTAATTCCTACCAGGAAAAGAATATGCTGCTAATTCAGCTCATGTATTCTAGTTCATGTGACAGTCGATTAAGGATAAAAAAGGACTAGTATTTCTAAACTTCTTTTCTTAAAGCTATTCTTAAAAATTATGCTTAATTTGTATGCACGCCTGCACAGGCCACAGCTCCTGTGTGGAGGCAGACAACAATTTTCAGGAGTAGATTCTTGCTGAGGCAGTGTCTCTTGTTTCTGCTGCTGCACTGTGAACTGCAGGTTAGCTAGCATGGGGGCTTCTAGGTGATTGTCCTATCTCCGCTAGCCAACCTATGTCCCTGTGCCAGGATTATAGATCTATGCCACTGCATCTGACTTTTTGCACAAGTTCTAAGTCCTGAACTCAGGCCATGAAGGGTGTTAGCTTTTCCCTGCTAGGTATCTCCCTGACCCTTAAATGGAATCTTAAAGTAGAAAGCTTCAAACTGTTAAACATTCTGTTCAACAGTAATTTAGATCCCTAAGGTCTACAAGAACAGGACTAGAAGAACTGAGCTTTCTGTCTGATTTCCTTCTTGTATACCCCTCGTGCATGAGAGAGTGTAGTGATTAACTCAGGATCTAACACAGGCTAGGTGAGCACTCACCTACTGACTGACACTATTAATCCAGAACAGACTCCCTGAAGCTCATAGAGTCTACCTCATATTGACAGCATCACGGCATCATCAGTAGGAACCATGTGTTCTAGAGCCCACAAGAAACAATGCTCTGCTATGCTGCATGAGCTTCAGCTGTTTGATTATTATATTACTGACACTATTTTATACTCTTTGCTAATTAAATCAAGATCTTAGTCTAATTGTAGAGTCAGCAGAGCAAAAGTGAGATTCTTAACCCACACCACACTGTGAAAACTTCCTCTGTCCCTGAATGTGCTTTAGGACTTAATTGCCTGTTTGCCTCTTTTTCTCATACTCTTTTGCTCAAGCTTGTATTTTCTTTTTACCTTTTAAAATATTCTATATTACAACTAATAATTTAATATACAATTTACGGTTAAACATTCTGAGATTTTTTCAATGTCAACCATAGTTTCCAAACATCTATAAAATGACAAACCATGACACGTATGTATCTGTTTGTTCATGCATACAGGGTAGTGCTCTCCTGTAGTCCTGGTTCACAATTCTGCCTCAGCCTTCTCACTGCTAGGATTATAGCTAGGCAGGATTGTCCTGGGTCTTTTCTACCAGTTTTCACTAAGTTTAAAAAACAAAAAAAAAAACTAAAAAAAAAACCAACAACCTGTGACTCAGCATACATTTTATTCATTAAAAAGCAACGGAAGCCAGTAGTGAACCGGCAGTGGTAAATGTGTTACTTCTGAAACAGCTGTGGGCCACTTGGGCATCAGAGGCAGGGAGAAAACTCCTTACCATTGGGCTTCTCTTCTAGACCATTACAAGTTCTGTGGTACCAAGGACCATTTAGTCTGCTGACAGACAAAACCCAAGGCCTTGCAATTTCAATATATGTTGAATAAACAACTAAATTATAATGGAAAAATAAAGTTGTTTTTTTTTTTAAATAACAATGATGCAAAAACAAAGTATCAGCTCCATTAGTTCACAGATGTGGAGAAAGGGAAAATAAACTAAGATAAATACTCTGCCTAAAGACACTGACAAAGTGGACAACTAGACAAACACAACACAATGCTGAAAAGGAATGTGGGGGCTTCCGGCCAGAGTACTGCTGCAGTCAGACTCAGCAGAGCACGGAGGAGCTTCATCTGGTGAAGTCTGCATCTGTGAGGGGACCGCTACAGGCCCTTTTTGTCTTACCTCTCTTCTTTCAAAGCTAATGGTTTCCAAATAACTAATCGTTCACATTAAATTTAAAATGTTAAATAACACCATTTCACCTTCTGCTAAGAACAAATAACTACATTCAGTTAAAAATGGATACAGTGGGGAGTGACATGATTTTATGCAGATAACATGAGAAACATTTTTACTTATTAAATTACTTGTAATGTACAGTGCCACACAGTTATAAAAAACCAATGTGAGGAAAAATACACACTGTAAGAACTGAGTATTCTCCATGTATTAAATTGGGGAAAAATATTTTTTTTTCAAAGGTCTTTAAACTATGGTGATGAAGCTTTGACAGAATCCCAGTCTCAGAGACAGGATCACCAAGAAAGCATTGTAACATCAGCCATGTACTATTTTTCAAAGGATATGTACCCAAATTAAGAGCTCCATTTCAATTCTAAGCCTATTAATACCACAGCTAATAACACAATCTTTTCCTTCTTCATACGGAACCAAAGCTACCCTGTTAAAATTCACACCACTACCAGGTGTAAGTGACAAACACTTGTAACCTCAACAGTTGGGAGTTAGAGGCATAAAGATTAGGAGCTTTGGACTAGGCTGATCTACATGAGACCTTGCTTCAAAACAAACAAAACAAAAAAACCCAACTCGCCAAGCAAGCAAGCAAGCAAACTGCACTTATTCCACTTAGCTGCTCATTTGAGATAACTACTTAAGAAAGATCTTTGTAATCCATTCTTTCATTCAAAGCTTTCACTGTGGTTTCATTTAGGAACGTTTTTTTCTAGCCACATACTGATAAGATTGCTGATGCATTGAAACCAACTTCCACAGCAATGCGTACAACACTATGGTTTTCCACAAAATTAAAACAAATCTGAGTGAGTTAGTGTAAAACATTACTTGGGAGCTGGAGCGATGAATCTGAAGTTAGCATCAGTCGCCTGCTGAGGACCTTGGTTTGTTTCCCAACACCGACACGGTGGCTCACCACCGTCCCTAACTCCAGTTCCAGGTGATCCAATAACCATTTTTTTTTATCTCTGCAGGCACCAGGCATGGACATGGTGTACAAACATGCTTGTTAAATTTAAAAACTCTAAGAATCTTTAAATTAGTTTCTCTTTCATGGACCTAAAAGCATACACGTACGAAACATATCACAGCATACAGTGTGACTATTTTAAAACTGTACTTTTTGACAGCCGTAAAGAAGACTAGACTACAAAATGGCCCTTTATCAATATTATTTCTCTTGAAAAAGAACTATTTAACTATTCAAGATGCCCAGGAAGAGCCCACAGCTCTAGCTCCCCTTCTATTTCTAACCTCATAGATTCTGGCAGGAATCCAGCACCAGAAAAACAGAACTACTGCAAATCCTGGAACTTTAGTATGGACCCTGGCTGAAGTTAGTATGGCTACTTTTTCACTACTTCACAGTGTGGCTGTGAAGATGGTGGACTTTAAGCAAGTGTGAAATGTTTAGTAAAGAATCATCACACTGGGATTTAGACCACTGCTTACTAAAACCACAGTATTAGAAATGCAGACCTGGTCTTTTAGACAAAGGAAACAGTAAAGAGCTATAAAAGGGCACAGAGCATTCACTGGGGGGAACCAGAGAGAAGTTAAGCACCTGGAGTCAGGTGGAAGACTAACAGTCTCCTCCTTTTTAAAAAGGGAGATTTTATTAATAAAGTACTTTCTAGGAGCACAGGAGGATTCAGATGCGAGACAATAAAACTGGGAGAGGTGGAAAAGACCATATAACACTCCAGAATAAAAGCACCAGTTTCGTTTAGGGTGTACATGGCTGTGGGTGATTGTAAGTACAAGCATGGTGAGCTTGCAAGCAAAGCAAGCAAATGAACGATGATCCCTTTAAGAAAGAAAGGGAGAGCTGTAGAATTGACAAGGGGTCTGAAGATGATGAATTTGTAAATTCTGCTGTGCCACAACTGTTCTAGATAAATACTGCCTGGAGCTCAGCAGGTAGACACAGAATTTGAGGTCCAGCAAGAGGCTTCTGGTCGCTTAAGTTATAAAAGAGTAAGAGCTGAGGTCAGAACACCAAATGAGTATTAGCACATGTGACAGAAAAGAGCAATGGAAAGAGAGGAAAAAAGAAAATCATCAACTGTGGGCAACATCACCGAACCCAGGGAGACCGAGGTGAGCGTGGGTTGAAAGAGGCTCCCGGATGGCTATCTGGAGAGCAGGATGCACGTGGGAGTTTATGAGTAGTTTATCAGTAGTTTATGAGTAAAGGCTATGGAAAACGTAGGAAGCAGCAAGTCAGTTGTCTTTTGAAAATTTAAATTTTCAAAAGGGAGAGACAAGATGGTAGTTTGTTGAGAAAGATGAAATTAAAAGAAAGTATTCTCTTAGAAACAAGGATCCTTTTGAGAAGACAAAGACTTAAGGAATGTGAGGAAAGACAAGTAAAACTGCAATACTGAAGAAGTATGTAGTTATACAGGCCAATCAGGAAGGGCTGGGGGGTCTGCCTTGGGTGGGAGGGTAAAAGCAGGTATGTAAGTAGGAAGGCAGGGAAATGACACGATTATCAGTGATGGGTGCCTATTTTCCCCACATGTTATTAGAAGCATTCTGTTCAGGGCAGGGATGGTAGAAGGAAATGTGCTCAGTGAAGAGCAGTGTTAATAAATATATGAGAGTAGGTGCTAGTTTACAGAGGTAATAGGCTTTCTAATTAAAAACATGACAAATAATTCTAGAAAGTATTTACTTTTAAAAAATGGGCATGATTTACATGCCAGCGATCTGAACACTCAGCAAATAAGGCAGAAGGATGAGATGTGCAAGGTCATCCTCGACTTTGGTGATTTTAAGGCCGGCCTAAAATACATCATATATATGAAAAATAAAAGAAGAAAAAAACTTCTGTTTTAGAAAGTATTTTATTAAGGTACTCATACTGAGAGGAAAGCCAATGAAAAAGAATGCAATCTAAGGTGGCTTGTGGCAAACAAACAACTCAAAACCAAAAAACAAAGCACCAGAAAAAAAAAAAAAGCCAAAACCCTACAACAAAACACCAAAAATGATTTTCATTTAGAAATGACTGCAAATGTACAAAGAAGCCTGCAAGTATAAACCATTTCAAAGGACACCTGTGTCCTGTTAAACCTAGACTCATTCACTGCTATCTTTCAGACTTTTATCCAGACTATCACCCATGGCCTAATTTTGTCACGTGATTAAGAAAATGACCCTACCACTTTCCTTTTCACAGTAGGACGAGAAATCTAAGTTCAGGCATTGGAAAGAGCTGTCGTGACTGAAAAGATTAATAAAAAAAAAAAAAGATTAGTTTGTGTAATCTCTGCAAAGACATGTTAGGACCATCCAGGATTTGAGGGTAACTCCAGGCTTAGAAGGGTTTTAAACTTGAAGGGTCTTGGTGGAGACGCAAAGAGGCTAGTTATATCCTAAAAAAATAAGGGGGAAAATCCTGAAGCATCTCAAAGAAGTTATGGACAGAGAGGTCCATGGCTTATTATACCCATTAAAGCCAGCACTGAGGTGATAGAACCCCAAATGCAGGTAAGAACACTGAGAATGGCATTCCACCAAGACAGCTGTACTGCCAGCACTCAAGGAGCCCGAGGCCAACAGGGACAGCAAGGAAACAAGGTGAGGCCTTGCCTCAAAGAAATAAAAACAAACAAGAAAACAGAAGCAGCAAAGTGCAGTTCAGGCAAATAAAACAAGAGGGACAACTGTTTAAGATCAGCGCTGGAGACAGTTTTAAGATAAAGAGGACGGCCAGCTCAGCAGCAGTGGAATTTTTCCAACGTACAGGGCCCTGGGGTCAATGTCCAGCACTACAGAGGGAGAAGGACAGGAGAACACAAAAATAAGCACTAGATGGAGACGGAGACTAACCACAGCATTTGGCAACCATTTTCAATTGGTACGATCTCCAGAATGACAGGAGCAAAAATTTTGCCTATCTTTTAAAGTTTTTCTTCCACCAATCCAATAAACTCAATCCTTTGCCCTGTGAGGCTATGCCAGCCCCTAAAAGGAAAAGCAAGAGATCTGTGAATTAACGGAGCAGGGAGTTGGGAGGACAGATGGCTCTTTGTTATCTGTAAATTCTTAGCTCTGGTAACAATCCTATCACAGTCCTTTGATAACACTGCTACCATTACGTCTATGTCTCTGCTTTTAAGTAGGTGCCATCAAGTACTCTGCTCAGTGACTCCTTTGAAGGCCCAGAACCTCATTCCTAAGCAAAGAGAAAACAAGGTGGCACTGAGCAAGAAGTGCACAGTGAAATGCCAAGTGTGTGCGCCTTGTTTATCCCGTCCCTACTTGAATAAGCTGTCATCTGTCTCATTCAGTGTTATCAACTATTTGTTGGCCTAGACACTAACAAATTAAGCCACTCAACAGAACAGAAAACTTTTAATGATATGATCTCAGCCATACCAAGTGAATTTCTAAGCCATTATGGAAAATAGAATTCCAAAAGATTAGCCCAGCCTAAATTTGCTGCGAACATCTGTGTATAAAAGGACCCCAGAAACTATTTGATACCTGTGGATATAAACTCAGGACAACTGTGTGCACAAATCTAATAAATCCAGATGTGATAATGAAGAAAAAATTCTGATAGAAAAAGATATCTAAAATATTAGTAGGCTTAATACTACAAAATATAACTGGAAGAATGCTCCCTCACTCCCCTTTAAAACATGATCTATGTTTCCCAGGCGTATGGGAATTTTGCCATGCTGTCAATTGATGAATTCTTCTGACTACCTCTTAAGTGCTGGGATTACAGGCACATACATGCCACCACACCTGGTTGTATGGCAGTGCTAGCAATCACATTCCAGGCTTGGTAAGCACTCTCTCAACTGAATTTTAGCCTTAGCCCTAAAGTATGCTTCTTTTGATAGAACACTGGGTATTACAATTCTATCAAGACAAAGGGAAGACTGGCTAAGAGCATAGCTAAGTAATTTTCCAATAAAAAGGCTTTCAAAATGTTTTAAAGAGTTGCTAAAACCTTAGACCAGTGGTCTCAACCTTCCTAATGCTGTGACCCTTTAATACAGCTCCTCAAGTTATGGTGACTCCCAACCATAACATTATTTTCGATGCTAGTTCATAACTATAATTTTGCTACTGTTATGAATTGTAATGTTAAATATCTGATATGTGATCCCAAAGGGTCACAACCCACAGGTTAAGAATCACTACCTTAGAGAGTTAAAGAATTTAAGTTGAAGGAGAAATTGATTTCTAAACATTGAGAATCTACTGTACAGTTTATTTGTAATTTTGTTATACCCTTAAATTCCTTATGAGTAATTAGTAATTAATATACCACACAGGTACACCAAAAGTAATTTTTAAAAGTTTATTTAAAAATCTAATCATGTAACAATACATCCTTTATTATAGCAAGCTTGCAAGACAAAAAAAAAAAAAAAAAAAAAAAAACAGCATGAGTACAAAAATCCCCCAAATTTCCACATTCAAATACAACTATTGTTGGCATTTTGTTGTGTCTTCTTTTTCCTAATGCATACATGCAAGTATGTTTTAAATAAACCATAGTTTTCTAAATAAATTCTATATCCTGTTCTAAAATCAGAAACATAAACAATATCCATGGTATTAGTTACCATTTAAACTCATTATTTTCATGTCTGCATTATACTCTATCTTACAGGCAAGTGTCTCTCTCTGTGTTCTGTGGTACAAGGGAGAGGCAACCAGGTCTTACACATGTTAGGTAGGAGCTTCACTACTGAGCTCACTCCCAGACACCTATTTACTTTTCTGCAGAATAACTCTAGACATGAGGTCATTAAGTCAAAAGGATTAATACTTAAGGCCTCCTGATATGTGATGTCTAAATTTTTCTAGAAAGATAGTTATTATTGTGAAATTTTAGAACAGCTCACTAAAGAAAATTCTCAATTACTTTGTGAATAATTTCATATAACAACACTGCAATATGTACGTTATTAAAGTTAAAATTCACTGAAAAACAATAAACATAAATTTAGGTAAGATAATTACTTCAGATACCCAATTAAATAAAATTAGTTACTGAAATATCAAAAATATAGTAACTGTGTAAAGGATCAAGGCATTATGACATTATGTTTTTACCCACGTGGAAAGAAGTCACAACAGTATTCTCTAAGCTCCTATTTAAGAAAATTATGAAGTATTTTGTTCAAATAGAAATTCTAGGATGCTGAGAGAGAGGAAGAGGGAGGGAGGGAGAGGGAGAAAAAGAAACTGAATGCAGCATTTTCAGATACTTGGATAAGCAGATGCAAAGGTGTTAATTGGTTTAATTATAAGAGACACTTTTATATGGTACAGTACCTGGTTAGAACTGGCTTTTTCAAGTCTGTCAATCATAATTTCAAATTGCAAAGGTTTAATTTCCATCTTTCTGTTAAGTCTATTTAATAATGTCTCATCTTCTGAATCCATATCATAATCTGGTTGCTCGTTGTCTAGGTTAAAAGCTAGAAAAGAAAAAGAGAAATTCTTCAAATTGAGCTGCAATTATGAAGTTACACACATAGTTTTAGAGGCTGTACAATGACAGGCATATTGCTTTACATATGTAACAAGAATATCAACGGAGAAACTACTTTTTAAAGTATCTCACATATATGACAAAATATAAAGCAGTAACTATAACAGAGATGAAAATCAATGTGTCAACACAAGAACTACAGAAGAACATTAAAAATCCAGAATTAAGCTTAGCATACCGCATAAAATGTAAATCATTGAAGATAAAATGTGAAATAAAAATAATTGTCAAGTGTCAGAACAGTTGGCTAGTTACAAAACAAATTAAGGCTAACACCTACTCTTATTGTGAAGCTAATAAATACATATCACAACATTCAAGAAAAAAAACAGATACACTAAAATATAAAAAGAAATTACAGGAAGAACTATATAGGCAGTAATAAATTAAAATATCACAAAGACCAATTTAAAATAATTGGCTATCTAAATGTTAAATTCTTACATATAAAATTTTATGTCAGTAGACAAAGAACTGAGGAAAAAGTAACATAAAGAGCTATTTTTCTTACAATTTCTCAGAAATATAAGAAAAACTTTAATACCTTTAAAAACTGGCCAAGAATTTTTAGTGGAGAATAAATACCAATGTACTTTTAAACATGTAAATCAAACAGACACAAACACAGTACTTTTCAGTCATCAACTAGACTAAGATTTTAAAAATTGATTGATGCCGGGCAGTGGTGGCGCACGCCTTTGATCTCAGCACTCGGGAGGCAGAGACAGGTGGATTTCTGAGTTCGAGGCCAGCCTGGTCTCCAGAGTGAGTTCCAGGACAGCCAGGGCTACACAGAGAAACCCTGTCTCGAAAAACAAACAAACAAACAAACAAACAACAAAAAGAAGTTGATTGATATTAAGCTATTTGGGGCTGTGAAGAGCAAATTATAAATTGGTATTTATCAATTAAAATATACTCTCAAACTTGGTAATTCCAATAACATAAATTTACATAGAAAAATACATTGTTGAGAATAGTTTTTGCTATCTTGGTTTTTTTGTTATTCCATATGCATTTGAGAATTGCTCTTTCTAAGTCTATGAAGAATTGAGTTGGGATTTTGCATTGAATTTGTAGATTGCTTTCGGCAGGATGGCCATTTTAACTATATTAATCCTGCCAATCCAAGACGAGAGTCGATGGGTGGGTGGTGGAATAGCCCCATAGTGGCAGGGGAGGGGGCAGGGAATGGGGAGGATCCAAAGGGGAGATCTGGAAAGGGGGAAACATTTGAAATGTAAATGAAGTATGAAAAAAATATAAAGTATTAATTGTGACACCTTGAGAAATTTAAAAACAAACAAACAAACAAACCAGCAGAGCAAGCAGTCTACAGAGAAAAAGAGAAATGGCCACGTGCACATGCTCAGGATGCTAACCAAAGCCCAGAGAGGAGCACTGATGGGAGCGAAAGTGAAAGAGGAGGAGGCAGGAGGCCAAGGTGTAGAAAGGACTTGGGGACATATACACACATCTATTGTAAGTGCAGAATACTTTCGAAAGAAAAAAGAAATTGCTGATAATTACCTACTTCTGGTCAAAAGGGGCTATCAGGATAGGAGTTCAAGAATGGAAAGGGGAATTATAATTTTTCTTCTGATATGTATCCGTCCTTGTCTCTACACAAATATGTAGTGGAAATAACTGGTGAGATTTTAGAACAGAGCACTAAGAAAGATCAATCACCAGCATGCTGGTTATTTAATATTGCCTGCATATGAAGGTGAACTCAAATATATCTATCCTCCACATCTTTACCAGTCACAGATTTAACACTCCATTCTTAAGGCTAATTCTTAATAGTGACAGTAGAAACAAGGGTGTGTGCTCATAAACTTTCACAAAACCAAGTCACTACAGATAAGACTGGAACTCTAATTCTTTAGAAAAAATTTACCACCAATAACAATAAGAATAAAAATAAATGTTAGCCAAGACTTATAAAGCTTTTATAGCACTTACTAAGAGCCAGGCAATGGCCAATGTGTTATATACCTACTAAAATGACTATCTCAGCCTCTCTACGTAGTAGATAATTTATGTCTCAATGAGTCTCACATTCTGAAATTTTATAATGTTAATGTATTTAACTTGTATTACATCCTACATAACAAAGGTAGTAAGTCAGGAGGTTCTAGTTATTGGTGAACTTATGACACACTATTCTGTACTTATGATTAATTTAAAAGTATACTCAATTTGTTTTAAATATGTAATTCTTATCTTTTTTATATTGTTTAATTACATGATTATTTATTTACAAATAAGCTTTCAAAAAGTCAATCTACTTCAGATCAAACTCAATGAGAGATGTTACAGATCCTATAAACTATACAGATTACTAAACACTACTTTTTTCCACAAAGAAAATGTTATTTGCAGCTGCACACGATGAAACACCTTTGGTATGCAGACTAATAACAGTTACCCAGGTAGCTGATACAAGTCCAAGCTATTTTAAAGAAAGATTTGCCTAAATGCTAAGCAGCAGTAACTCAGTATGTTACTTTGCACAGCGAACAAAAATTCCCACAGGTTCAGGGGCAGAGCTATATATAAATGTTCATGACAATCTGAGTACACCAACCTAATCTTACTCACCTCTTGTCCCCCTCCCCCTCCCATCTGCTCTATCTAGATTCTATTCTGACAAAAGCCAGCACCCTGCTTGTGAGGCAGGGAAAGGACAAGAACAGCTGGGAACAGTTTAGAAAGATCACCGGTGATAACTGACAGGAGATCTGACAATGTGCTAAATCAGAATCAGGGCAACACTGGCTCACACCAGCACTCCTTTACTAGCATTACCACTGTCCTTTTTTGAAAACTGTACAAGAATCCTTAGAGATTTAGACTTCCTGCTGTCTGCAAACCAGACACACGGGTTTCAGCATTCTGTTTACTGCATACTTGGGTTTGTTATGTTATCAGACAAAAAGACAGATTCTCTTGTAAAAGCTGTCACTGCTTTGGACATACTTACATACCTCTAAATAGTACTTGGGGTAAAATGAGTACTAAATGCTGTTGGCTAAATCAGCATTCGTTAAATAAAGTATAGAAAGATTCTTTTAAACTATAAGCAGAATATTTTTAATTTATTGATACCTCAGATTATGAAACCCAGAAGACATTTTTTTTTCTTTCCACATAACAACTGATAAAAATAACAGGTTAGTGTTACAGGCCAGTCAGCCAAAGGGAAAAAAAAAGAGGAAAAGAAAAAAGAAAACACCCCCTATACATACGAAAGAGGTGGAGCCCGGCAGTGGTGGCCCACGCCTTTAATCCCAGCACTTGGGAGGCAGAGACAGGCGGATTTCTGAGTTCGAGGCCAGCCTGGTCTACAGAGTGAGTTCCAGAACAGCCAGGGCTACACAGAGAAAGCCTGTCTCAAAAAACCAAAAAAAAATGAAGAGGTGGAGAGGGGAGACAAAAGGGCTGGGAAAGTCTTGATGTAACAGATTAACAGAAAGTAAGGTATCATCCACAAAATATTCCCGTACCTAAGGCTCAGGGAACATTGTGGAAGGGGGGCAGAAATGTAAGAGCTGTGAGATTGTGTCTCCTAGTAACATCAGAAGCTATACCCATAAAGTCACTTCAGCATGACTGACCAAACATGAGCCGAACAAGCACACCAACAATAGACTGCCAAAGCAGATGGGGGAAAGCCCATGAGGCCTTAACCCTACAGGCAACTAAGGAATGCTGGGAGCAGGAGAAATAGCCATCCCCAGGAAAGAGCACACCAATCCGTCGCACGGTGCCAGTCAGTCAGCCCTGAAAACATATATACAAGCACCATACTATGGACTGAGCAGGTTTTATTTGGGAATACCTATGTATATACATAAGCATACATGATTGTAATAACAATCAGTGAAAAGGAGGCCATGAACCTGAAGAGGGTAAGGAGGAGACAGGAGAGGGCTTTGAGTTAGGAAAGGGGAGAAGTGTTGTGACTATATCGTGATTCAAATTCAAAGAATGAAAGTTTGAAGAATGAATCTCCCTGTGTGTAGATTTCGTGTGGTAAAAGCGTATCAGCAATGAACAAAAGGGAAACATGAGAGGATTTAAATGTGTGAATAATCACACTGAGAAGGAAAACCAAAGTGGAAAAGAAAGCAGAAAATTCCCTGCAGTGTCCACCAAGAAAGCGTGGTCACTCTCTATAAGAAGAGCAACAGCTTCTGTATGGGAAAGAAATTAGGATAGTCTCTTGACAGAATATATGACTTATTTACATGCTGACTGGTGTTAGCTTAGGGAATATATGCATAGTTTAGCCAGGAATGCCTCTTAAAGTTATTTAGCATTATACCATATTCATATCCAAGTCTCTAATAAGCCTAATGGCATGAAAACACACAAAACCAGAAAGACCAGATTTCCAATAGCTGAAATATGGTGAGATGGTGGTTTCAGGTTGAAGCAGCTAACTAAACATGGTATAAAATGAGTAGAATCCAATTCAGTAAAGCTCATAACAAGGCAGGTAGTTTCTGTCATCACTTCACAGTATCATTATCAACGTGATTGTTACCTACTACGTAATACCGTGCTTATTACATGCTGTATGATACAGAAGGACGTTTATTCTATTCTTCTGTCTCTCCTCTCCAATCTCCAGGAATGCTAATTCTACCTTGGTTTCTAGCCCCTTCACAGTGTCCTCCTGACATGTGGATCTGGGAGAACTTAAGTGGGTGTACATTTATTCTCTTATGTCCTCTGTGGTAGTCTGAATATACTTGGCCCACGAGAAGCGACACTATTAGGAGGTGTGGCCTTATTGGAAGATGTGTGGCCTTGTTAGAGGAAGTGTGTCACTGTGGGGGCGGGCTTTGAGGTCTCATGTCTATCCTCAAGTCTGGCCAGTGTGGAGTCTAGTCTCCTGGCTGCCTTTAGATCAAGATGCAGAACTCTTGGCTCCTCTAGCACCATTTCTAACTACAAGCTGCAGTGTTTCTCACCAAAATGATAATGGACTAAACCTTTAAAACTGTAAGCCAGCCCCAATTAAATAGTTGCCTTTATAAGTCAGTCATGGTGTCTCTTCACAGCAATAAAACCCAAACTAAGACACCCCCCCCTTCTTCCGTAAGTCCCTCCCTCCCTCCCTGGCCTCCACTGAATGGTAAACATTGGTGGAGCTGGGAAATCTTAATTGGGTGTACGCCTCTTTTCCTGTTTCCTCCTTTCCTTCCCTCCTCCGCCCTTCTCTCCCAAGGTAACTCTTATAAGACCTGATGCCACAGACCTAGTAACAAGTAGTTTGATAAGAGTGTCTAATGCAGGTCTCAATTATAAAGTCCTTTAAGACATGTTTTTTCTCACCTTCTAATAGTGCTAATTAAAGATAAACACTGTCTGTCAGTGTTTATGTAGAAAAGGGAAAGGAATGATACTTTGTTCACTGTAGTATTTTAAGCAGTCAATGTTGTCTACTACCCCTTTTTGTTTTGACACCAAAACATTCTATTTCTATAGTTTAGTTTCCATCTCATGGCCCTTGGATCTATAACCCTCACCTATTCACAGACTTCTTTTTACTCACACAAGAGTGCAGCAGCATGTGCTGCTAAGTATTCTCTGACATACTAAACATGTTTATCAGAGTGCTTAGAAATCATGGCCCCAAAGAACAAACCCCATACTGATCAGGTCTGTACTTATTTGTACATTCAGAACTCTTTACACAAACCATTCTTATATTTATAGATGTCTACCTTGCTCTGGACCCTTCTGTTATATCACTTCCATAGGGAACTGTACCATAGATGTGCTATCACTCAAACAGCCAAAGTCTAAAGTATATACGATTTCCTCCAACAAAATCATGAACACAAATTAAATAAAGCAAGTGGTCATAAGGCTTGTCTTAAAATTCCACTCTCACAAAAGCAAATGGCAAGTCATTAGAGCTGATGAGAATGAAGTGAAAACAATAAATGTTTCAGAGTTAGCAGGGAAGAGAACACTGACATACACAGTACAAATCAGGAAGTCTCCTTCCTCTTTTGTACCTAGAAGTTAGCTAAAATCACATTTCCTTTAAAGGGGATGAATATGAGTTTGAAAGGAAGATTGGTTGAAAAATCTTTACAGAGATAGACTTTTCTTCTTTCAGGGTAACTAAAGAACCACTTTTTGTTCAAATATCAGCCTGAAAGTTAATTTATAGAGGCTTCTTCAGAAAACTGTGGACTAAAACACTAGCTGCATCAAAGACAAGTTGAGGTGGCATCAGTGGAGGTAAAACACCTTCATGTAAAAGCACTGGCTTCATGTAAAAGCAAAAGGACTCATTTGGTAAAAGTGCCTGCTGCACAAGCCTGACGATCTGAGATGAACTCCTAGAGCCCATGTAAAAGTAAAGAAAACTGACCCAAAAAGTTGTCGTCTGGCCTCCATATTTGGGTTCTTACAATTATTCCCTCTGAATAATAATTTTTAAAATAATTAAAAAATTTAAAAGTCAACACAAATGTTCATAGCAAATTTTTTCATAATAGCCAAAAATGTCTTCCAGTGATGAAGCAGTAATGAGTACAGCAATGGGCTTACTTATTTTACTAATGCATCTTACTAATTATTAGTAGTTTATTAATTATTAATTAGCAATTTATTAATTACTAACTTATTAGTAAATTATTAATAAATGCAAATTACTAATACATACATCTTGAAAAACTAATACATCTTGAAAAACTGCACTAGAATTATGCTGAGTTTGAAAAATGTCAAGTGCACAAGTTACACAGTGTATATTCCATTTATATACGATTATTGAAATGATAGAAAAATAGAGCCAGACAAAAGATTAACAGCTACAAAACAATACCAATAAACTTATGTATCTCATTAAATCTTCATAAGAATAAAATAATTTGCACCTATCATAATGCCAACTACTGAGCAAGCAATCAAGGAATACAGAAAGATCCTATGATTCAATTCTCTATCATTAGTTGATCAAGACTAAAATTGTCTAATTTAGCAGACGTGATGAAAATAAAGTATAATACAATGTTACAGCTCATGTTAGTATTGATGCCCATTATAATGAATATACAGAAATCATGGTTTTTAATTAAATATGGTAAGTCTCAACCATAGCAGGAAATAATACTCTATTGCAAAAATAATGACCCTTTCTGCCTCTCTGTTGGCAAAGACAAATCCCAACTCTAATTTTAGGGGATCTAAAAGGCATGCAATGTGGTATATAGACATGCAGATCAAAATATCCCTACACATAAAGTAAAATAAACGAATCTAAAATAAATTTTAAAAAGATTTTAAATGATACAATTCTAAGTAGTACCTTTGTAAATGAGATATCATTTATTAACCTCACAATCAATAAGTAATAAAACGAGAGAACGGTATCTAATCAGATGCAAAAATTTACATTTATATGTGTATATACACACAACTATGTATGTCCAATTTGGCTACAATGAGTGGTTTACTACTTTAATAAAAGTACATTAAACAATAAAACACATAAATATATTGGCCACCTACCTATGAATCCTCACTTTTACCACCAGAGTCATTCATCTATAAGGCAGCAAGCACATTCACACAGCTGTTCATCCACCTTCAGAAGCACCTAGCATGTTCTAGCCCATTATCATCTCCCTCTGCCTTTTCTTGTAATGCTGCAGAAACTGCAGGGAATATATTACTGTTGCAGAGAGATGATGAAACAGGCAAAGGGCTTCCAGGCTTTTGAGGATGACCGATTTCTATGTGAAAACATACCTGAATAGGAAACCTAGTGATTACCAGGGTTTTCTTCACAAATATACCTTGTGGTTACCCAGCTTAGAAAAAAAAAAAATGTTGGATGGAAATGTTAGGGGAAAAAAATGCAACCTTTGAATTACTTCGACCATATCTATTTCAGGTTTCTCTGTAAGTCACCTTTTACTTGGATTACTCACAGTAAATAAGTTACCAAGAGGAACTTCTGAGTTTGATTTCTCTGTGATGAACTTAAACCACTGCTGGGTACTGACTGCTACTGAGCAGCATCCCTTCCAAAGGAGTCAGGGGTGGGGAACAAACCCTCCTGTTTTCCTTTCCTACGAAGTACCAGGCAGCACAGTGCAACAAGGAAAGAAGGCAGGTGGCGGCAGTGTTCAGAGAACACACTGCCAATACGAGGGGGAGAGGGGGAGAGACTCATCATATTTACAACAAAGCATGCATATCATCAAAACTTAAGAGATACATCTGCGGAACATAAACCTCACACATTAAGATAGCTAGAAGACACACTAAAAGAGAGCAAGAAACATCATGTTTGCTAGCAGCCTCAACAAAGTTGTTGGTACGAATGCACAAAACCATCTTAATATGTTTACTCAGAAAAACATAACCATGGATTTGTCAATATACTACTCATCTGTACAAACCCTCCTTTTTTCAAACCCAAAGAGCAAGAATAGGTGTTGCGTTTTGTATTTCATCTTACTACCCAGCAGAGAGAAGAGGAGCTACCATGTAAACTGGGAAGGATGATTTATAGCTCTTCTTCAGAAATGGAAGCTTGTGTGGAAAGAGGTTAAAAAAGTCTTAAAAACAAATAGCACCCAGAGCCCAGAGCCCAGGGCCCAGAGCCCAGAGGTTCAAAGAGTGACTAAGTCCTTCTCTTCATGGTTAGTAGAAAAACACTAGGTATGTAGAAAAACTATGCAATTAACTATAGTGGCTCATACAAGATGTAATAAAGGAAAAAAAAAATCAGTCTTAAAAATTTGTATTGCTGTGCTCACTCTTTCATGGAATCCAGTTTGAACTTTTAAAAATTTTCTTCTCCTACCACCATTTTCTCTGTATGAAATATAGAGAAATGTATGGACTACACAGAGTATGCCACACTGGCCCAAAAACTATTCTCAGATAAAGAGACCTGGAAAGCAGCAGATCCAAGAAGAGCATGACAACCTTCCCCATTTCTTCCTAAAAGCAAGCAAAGCTCTCATGTGTAGACACCTCACCAACAGGAGATGGAGAGCAAGACAGCCAAGAGCAAGGCTACACACAGACCTGTTATCTGCCTTTCATTTCCCAATACTTTTTCAGAATTGCTATTCTTTGTTCAGCACAGTACATCAGTACCTGGATCCACCCACTTTTTCTGATCTTCATTTACCTATGAGGTTCCCCCATGCAGCTGTAATAATCTATATGCTTCTCCTCTAATAGTGTCTTTTATGTGGGTTTAATCCCCAGGCCCAGCCAGGATACTCCCACTACAGCCTTATTTTCAGAAAAGCAAGGAAGTTAAATAAAGACTGACATAAGAGTTTATTTATGTGTTGATACAGCAAAGTTATATGATTTAGAGCTGAAAGACCGCATCTTACAGCCCAGAAAATGGTTAAGAACCCTGGTGAGCTGAGCACAGGCCTCGGGGTCATATAATGACTGGCATTTTAATTACACACAGAGGCTAAATCACATCCTTCTAGTCTTAGCTGCAGCAATGAAAGTCTTTGGAACATCAAAATGGAATAAAGACTTCAATATGTCAAAAGATAGTTTTTGTTTTATTTTGAAATTAAATATTTAAGCTTACAAATTATATTTATTAACTAAGACAATAAAAAAGATTATCACAAACTGGTGAGATGCCTCTGCAGATCAAGGTCCTTGACTAATAAGCCTGATGACTTGAGTTAGAGCCATGTAAAGTTAGAAAGTGAGAACTGATGCTAAAGTTTTCCTCTCACCTCCACACATGTGCTACATTTCCAACAGTTACCTAACATTTACCTAAATTATAGTAGTTTAAGAAACCATATTAGTCAGGCTGGAGAGATGGCTCAGTGGTTAATAGCACTGACTGCTCTTCCAGAGTACTTAGGTTCAATTCCCAGCACTCACATGGCACTTCACAATTGTCTGTAACTCAAGTTCCAGTGGATCCAACTCCTTCACACAGACAGGCCAAACACCAACACACACATTAATCAATCAATCAATCAATCAATTAAATACATTAAAATGTATTAATCACACCCATCTATTTCCTAAATGTTTATCCATAGAAACTACTTTAAAAATCCCTCTGATTGTAGGCAACAAAGTAAAAAAGAAGCACAAGTACATCTTGTCCCTAAGGCTTGCCTTTGCGCACTTGTAACAGTACTTTCTAAGAGAAGCTTGTATTTAAAGACTAACCAGACTGTATCTCCTATCTAGCTCTCTAGTTCTTTCATATGACTTTAACAGCCATTATTACTTCAGTTTATCTAAAAATAGCTAACACTGACTCTTCAAATCCAACACATATGGCAAGCTCCTCTTGGAAGCAAGCAACATACCAACACTATAAAACACAGAGAAAGTGAACACAAAGGCATTCTAGAAAGAGCAAAAGGAATAAGAAAAGGGGTGTATTTAACCACAAAGTATATTGCCAAACATCTCAGACTGGACAAGAGGCTATCTGACCCAAATCTACCTTCACAGCAAAACAGGTGTCCAGGACTACATAGCCAAAGAAGTTGTATGAACATATGTGAGGCATATGTTTAGAAAGCAAAACTGAAATTCTGTACATGTTTAGTATTAATAAATGTTATACACCCAAATCTCACGTTAAGTAGAATAAAACAGTATCTGCCTAAGATCTCACACACACTATTCCCATTTATACGGTTATCAACACAGTCTTGAAGCCAGTGTTTCTCAAACTTTATCGTTCACTAGAAACCACATGGATGACCTGTTAATACTGGGATCAATCATTTATTTGCAATCTAGTAGGTCTAGAGTGAGGTTTATAAGTCTGTATTTCTAACCCCCAAGTGACACTACAGGACTCTGTTCCAAGAACAACAACTCTAGTGCACTAAAACATCAGAAATATTGTGTCTAATGTAAAATACACTGAACTTCAAGACTCTGTAAGATGTTCAGGTCATCCCGGTTAAAATACCTTTTAAAGGTAGCCACTGAAAGCTAACAGAAGTGAAGTGCCTCTGTTGGGAGCTCTCCGAGGTTCTGAAACAACACCCGAGCCTGCCTGAGAACCATCAATCATTGCTCTGACTATGAGTAAACAGGATGTGAGTCTCCCAGGTTTCTTAGAGTTATAACACTTAGCCAGAGGTAGTGTTCACACCTCTCATCTCTAACCTACAAAGAAAGTGAACTGCAGCCAAGTTCAAAGCTATTTCTACAATGTTGTGCAGTGAAATCCAACCAACAACTGATTGATTCTTCAAAAGCTCTATAATCAGGATTATTCTTGGTCTTGTTGGTCAACCAACTACCCACTTCCAAAAACTCATTATATATAAATAAATATCATTGGCCAGGAGTAAGGACAATTCCAGGAACTATAAGCAATGATAATGAGCAAGTTGGTAACGTTAATTCTTTTAAGTTGGAACTTGCAGCCTGATAATATGACAAAGCAAGGAACACCCATCCCTTTCCTTTTCAGAAAGGTGCTGGGCTACCAGGGCTCGGTAGTAGAGCACTTGCCTAGCATACACAGAACCCTAGGGAATACCAAGAACAGAAGAAACTGACTTCTCCATGGACGTGAATACCAACTGGTTATCCAGTATCAAGGGGTCAATCCTGAAAACATCAGAGCTGGAAGCGTCAAGATAATTTTCTTATTTTCCCTGTATTATTTTCTCAGTCTTCATTTTCTTATTGTAGATTTTCATTCTTTTGCTGCTTTGTTATTCAAGAGAAAATTCTGTGAAGGATTAGTTCTGAAAGTAAAAATGCTCCTAACATTTGAAGACACTCAACTCATAAGAAATATACATTATAATGCTACCCAGACCAAACACTAAGAATTCCAAACACTAAAAGCAGCATTTTAATTAGACAGTCCCCCCCAAATCATGATTTTCAGTTTAATATAAAATGGTAAAATCTCCAAGAACACAAAACTACTCTTAAACACAAAAAAGCAAGGTGTAGAAAAATCATACAGGGCACCAGAGAGGTAGCTTAGTGGTTAAGAGTGCTGGCTGCCTCCAGGTGACCCAGGTTCGATTCCCAGCAGCCTCGTGTCAGCTCACAATCTTCAATAACTCCAGCCCAAGAGGATCTGGCATCCTCTTCTGGTCTCTCTGGGCAATGCATACATATGATGCACATACACACATAAAGGCAAAAACAGCCATACAGACATGTGTGTTTGTAAAAATTTTTTAAAAGAGAAAAATACACACAGGGTATAATAAGAGATACAAAAATAAAAAGAACCACATGATTGAGCTTAGGTGAGAAGATAAGACAATAAAGGAACTGATAAAGTAGCTCACTGTAAGAGTGGCTGCTGCGCAGGCTGAACACACAGATGTTTCAGGGTGTGTCCTTTTTTAAAGAATCAAAATGACCTGGTTTATTTAAAGCCATCTTATATTGTGAATACAGAAGCTACTCTGTATTTTAACGATCCTGGGTCAGTGGTCCCTATTTACTCTCTGGCACACCCATATTTTCCCTCTAAACTATAATCACTCTGTTCATTCTCAAGTTTGGCAGGTAGAGAATAAGAGCTGAAATTCTTATGTAGACGGAGGTCCGGCAGCAAGTGATAATCAGCATAAACTAAACCCCAAACCAACAATACATAAGAATAGAAATCTATTATTTTCTCATATAACATAAATTTCAAACATCTAAATGTATTTCTAGAATCTTAATGGGAGTGGGGGTAGGAACACTAGCAGTGTTATTCCAACAGACTGGCTGTTTCAACATTTACAAGACAGGGAACTCAGGTCTGACCTCAGTACATTGCTGAAATCAGAAAGATCTGAAGAAAAAGAAAAGCTTATGAAGTAAAATTTCGTGGGCAATTAATGTTGTTTTCTTTACTAATGGCATTCTTTGCTAAGAAATTTACCAGTTCTTTCAAAAATAAATAGCTGTGCCAAGGATATGAAAGTTCTAAATTGCAAAATATAAATTACAAAGCTACAGTGATCCAAATAGTAAAATATGAGCACAAGGTTCTACAAAATGGAGAACTCGGAAACGAACCCTCAGGTGTATATTAAAATGACTGACAAGGGTCCCCAAAATGAGCCAATCAGAAGAAACAGATGATGAGAACTGAATATTCACATGGGTAAATGAATTCTTATATTATAAAAAATAACTAAAAATGGGCTTAGAACCAGAAACTACAGTACTAGAAGGAAACACAGAAAGTAAGCTCTGACAAGATTTCACATTAATTTTCCTCCCTGTACTTCCCACCTAACCTCTAACAGAGCCTTACAGTATAAGCCAGGCAGATCTGGAACTTGTCAACTCACAGTACTCCCATGACCTAAGCCTCCCCATAAACCCTTTGGCTTGTTTGCTATAGCCAAAAGCACCAAAACAAACGTAGCTTCTGCATAGCAAAGGGAAGGATGAACATCATAAAAGACAAGGGAGGGGAAGCAAGGCACATAAGTAATGAGAGGACGCCATCCACAACACAAGCACTATAGTCCAAGAACAACCCCTACTAAGAAATCCAGGTCACAAATGTGCAGAGATCTGGAAGAAGTATTTCTCTAAAGAAACATAACCAATAAGCATATGAAAAGATGCTCAACATCAATAATCATCAGAGACTACAAATCAAACCGCAATCAGATCCAACTTCCCTCCTGTTAAGATGGCCACTAGCACCAAAAACGCTTAAGAAAAAATGGACTGCTGAGTATCAGTTAGTATAGCAGTTCCTTACAGCACTACAAATCTTTCTCTTCCTCCTCCCGTTCTTCCTGCTCCTCCTCCTGCTCCTCCTCCTCTTCTTCCTGTTCCTCCTCCTCCTCTTCCTCCTCCTCCTAATGATCACGATGATGATGATGATAATAATAATTCAATAATCCAATCTGGGTTAATGCCCAAAAGCAACTGAAAACAGAATCCTGAATGGCTGTGTGGATACCACACTTAGTGCAACATTGTTTAGAATAAGCAATAGAAGCAACCCAAATGTTTATATACTGATGAATGATGTTTTAAAAATATGGTAGACACAGTAGAATATTATATACCATATTAAAACACTACAAAAACAAAATCTTGTTATAAGCTAATGACATGGATAATCTTGAGGACATTATGCCAAATGAAGTAATAAGCAAGTCACAAAAGATACTCTAGGAGTCAATTCAATCTAAAATATTCAAGCTCATGGAACAGAAGTAGACATTGTTATTGTCAGGGGCTGGCACTGGGGAGGAAATGAGCAATTATTATTTAAATGATATAGAAGTTTAGTTTTACCAAAGAAATAAAAGTTCCAGAGATCTTTTGTACAAAAATGTGTATACAGCTAATAATATGTACTGAAAGTTATTAAGGTAAATTTATGCTCTGCCATTTCTTTACTACAATGAAAAGGTAAGCAAAAACCCAACCTTCAGCCAGAACGATGTCACAACTGGTAAATCCACGTTAAGGTGCTTTCTACAAAGTAATTTGGCTGTTCCCTAAACACATTGCTGGCATGAAGCACAGGAAAACTTAGAAGTAATCTGAGGAGATATGACAGATAATGAAAACATTTCTTGGAATTTCCTTTACTATAAAGACTTTATATAAAAAGCTATTAAATAGTGCACAAGGTCAAAGACATTAATTAATTATATTATACCAAAGACAATTTATTCATTTTGATAACTATGCTGTGGTTAAATGAGAAAATGCCATTGCTCCTAAGAAACATACAATGAGGTATTTGTAAGTAAATCTACAATGTACTCGAAAAGGGTGCACAAGAAAACTACCTTGGGGAGGAAAGAGAACGGCAGGGGAATAGGGAAAACTGGAGCAGAAGCAATGCAGACTGTTAACACGACATTTACTGAAGCATGGAGAAGAGTCTACAGAGTTCTTGATGCCATTCTGGCAGCTTTCCCTTGAATTGGAAATAATGCCAAATTTTAGAAATGTAATTTAAATGACATCAAAATAAAAAGTTCTCGGGAAGTATGTTCAGACACCATTTTCTCTCACTACCAATTTCATCTTCTAATATAAACGCAAGTCCATTTAAACATACAGATAGCAAATATAACTAAAGGTTGTCTTATAGCTCCCCAATAGGAAATTCATAAATATTTCATCTGTTTCTTTTCAAGTCTGAACTAAACACTACTAGTACTCAAAGAGATGCAAATTATTTTCTGCTCCCAATGTCTACTAACACTGATAATACACAGTTCAGTACCTTGGAAGAGGAGGCTCATCTGCAGCTAAAGTCTTACACCCAGTGCCAGCCACATTCTCTTTAAAAGCAAACAAGTAAAAACCAAAACTAACCTGCCTAATTCTAGATCCTTCAAAAATGGTTCCCATAGTCTGTTCTTTCATACCTAATATAGCATTTTGGCCCAGAATTCCTGCTCCAGTATTATCAATGCCTAAAAATTCACTAAAAATGCTTCTAGAAAAAACAGCAAAGTAATTGATAGTTGCTATAAAGAAAATGAAATTCTTAAAATGTTAATGAAAGCTGTATTTTCTTTGTTTGAACAAAACTGAACTAATAAATAGTGAGCAAACTTACAAACAAATAAACTGGACTAGTGTAGTGGTACATTCTGAATCCCAGTACTCAAGGCAAGGGTCAGAGGCAGGTTACTACATAATTGAGGCTTCCCTGGGTTACAGTAAGTTTCAGTCCATCAAGAGCTACAGAGCAACAAATAAACCAAAACCTAAAGCAACTAAAATATATATGTATACGCACACATACATATATAGTCAAATCATTTTAACTGAAGTAAAATATGAAAATGATCCTATTTAAAATTAAAATTGATTTAAAAGTAAACAAGTTGCACATATATTCTAAAGAAAATACTTGGGAAACTATTCTCTGCAAGCACCTTCAGGATAGGATATAAATTATAAAAGACCCACGTATGTAATCCCAGCATTGAGGAGACAGAGCAGAGACATTGTAAGTTCAGTGTTACAGCAGACCCAAGAGGAGGAGGATAAAGAAAGAAGGAAGGAGGGAGGGAAAAGAAAGGGGAGGGGGAAGAACAAAGAGCAAAAACTTCTTTAAAACCAAATAATACCAAAGTTATTAACTAAAGCTGAATAATCTCCATTAAGCTAAGAGACAAATATTTATAATTACTGAAGGCATCTTAAATACAAACCATAAAAAATCCCACAAGTTTTTGACTTTTCTCTTTTCTAAGTCTCCAGCCATCACAGAAGACAAAGAGCAAGCACAATCAGTGCTTGTTATGCAGACTACAACTATGTTTTAATTAGAGGAAAAAAGTATAAAGATTGTCAGAGAAAGCCAGAAACCAATTACATGTGTAACTTCTGGTTTCCAGGTAAGGAACTGAAAACTTGCCACTGCCTCAAATAAAACAAACAAAACAAACAAGGTCACAGCTTAAGTCATTGGTCACCAAAATTGGAGAGACAGACAGGTGAACTCAGAGACTCGGGAACCAATTTAGGAGGTATGTGGCAAACTTAAAATGTGCTTAAACCATGATTAAAGGTGGCCTGGACAAGCCTAAGCACCCAGCCATTTTTTCTTTCACCTTCAGGTATGTGAGTAGGTCTTCAGCAAATAAAGGGTCCCTTGGGGCTTCTGGTGAGAGAGGAAAGTGAAGTACTTTGAAATATACCCGAACATTTAGTTCTTCGCAAATGCTGAGCATAAGTTATTTCACCAGAACATCTGCTGATGTTTTATCATGAAACTCTGATCTGGTGGAAGAGAAAAGAACAATTCTAGAGGCTGGGTGGGAACAGTTCCATTTCTTGCCCAATCAAAAGGACAAAAAATGAGGGTTAGGGAGTGGAGAAAAAGAAAAACCTTGAGAAGCACTGAAGTTCAGAATCCAGAGACCCGGGCTCACCAGAAGATAAATCTGCCTGATTTTGTACTATTAAATAACAACTCCCCCACTTATATCATCCAAGCCTTCTTGGCTGCAGTTCACTTGGCCCAATACATCACATCTACAAACAAAACATAAAGCACGGTAAAAAGTAAAGAGAGACTTAATAGGTACTACAATCAGGTCTAGGACCTGATAGGAATGTTATATTTTTTGACTAGGAATTAAGAAAACTCTAACATGACTAAATAGCAGCAAATTGACAACATGCAAGGCAGATGGATAATGTAAGCTGAAAAACAGGAATCTTAGAAAAGAAAATCTAAATGAATGACAAGATCATTCAAAGTTACTAGAAAGAAAAAGTGGTACTGGAGATTTATTAGACTGGATGATTAAGGTAAGAGTCTCTTGGGTGGGTCCAGGGATTCACACTTGTAATTCCAGCTCTGAGGAGGCTAAGGGAAATTTCTCTAAATCTGAGGCCAGCTGGGCTTCAAAGCATGGGCCCTGCCTCAAAAATCCAAAATAAATACTATAACCCTTAACACATTAAAAAGGATAAAAGCCAAAGACTTAAAACTAGAGATAGCCCACAAGTTTTCCTTTAACCTCAGCACACAAACTGTGTGTGGCATGTGCACAAGCATACACACATGCACGTACACACACACACACACACACACAAACAACAAAAGATAAACGAATTTTAAAATAAGTCAGAAGGAGAAAGTGGACCTACAGTGGACCAAAGATAAAAATTACACTCAATAGTCTTAAAAATGAAGAGAACAGACTGAAATATTTGAAATGTTGAAAACCAACATAAAATATTTTACCTTAAGGGTACACACTCTATGAAATAATCCTCCCAAAATAAAGAAATAAAATGTTCTCAGACAAAATCAGAGGTGATTTGTTGCCACATGCTTGACTTGCATGAAATTTCAAAGTTCACCAGAGAAAAGAAAATAACATGGGTAAAAACCTAATCTGTACATACAGACCTGAAAACAAGTAAACACGGGCAAAGCAGACCTGCCACCTTTCTTATTCCTAATTACCTAACAGGAAAAGAAAATAATTTGTTCAAAACAGTAGTGATGACAACATACTATGCACACACATGTAATCTTTCATGTGATGACTCAGTCAGCTGTGAACCACATACAACAGTGGTCCTACACGATGATATCTAAAAACATTTCCATCACTCACTCGTTTGTGGGTGAGGCTAGTATGAATCATACTGTGTTGCTAGTCCTACAAGAAACAGCACAATCGATTATGTACAGCATGATATATCTGACACTAAATTACTGCAACTGGTCTATGTACTCATATATTACACTTTGTTGTTATGTTGTCCATGTTTATAAAATAGGATCTCACTAGATTCCTCAGAATGGTCTGGAATGTCCAGGCTCAAGTGATCCTTACCTCAATCTCTTGCATAGCTGGGACATGCCACTATGCTCAACACTATACTACATCTTTTATCATTAGAGTACATGTTTCTAAAACACACATGCACTAGTGTAAAACATTCACATATTCACGTATACAACACAGTGTATATTTTTTACAAAGTTACTAATTGTCATGTGTTGGTTATCTTTAAGAAATGAGTCACTGATTTTCTTCTTTATAGTGATCAACACTATAAAGTTTTCTTACACTATTTGTATATGTGTGCCACTGAGTGCATGTGGAAATCAGGGGTTGAGTCTTAGTAGGAGTTAGTTCTCTCCCTCCACCATGTAGAAGCCCAGAAACTGACCTCAGGTCACGCTTGTGGCCACGCACTTTCATACCCACACACCCCTCCTTCTGTGTATGGTCTTAATATCTGAGTGTAACTATGCATGTGCACTAGAATGAGAGCAATTTTCTCATTTCCTCTTCCCTTTGAGGATACACTGACCAAACCTCTTCTCTACTTTTCACACTATTACTTGTTCCTTTGACATACTGAAGATGGGTGACCAAACCTAGCTTGTTGGGGCTGAGAGTGTCCAAATCTCTTGCAATAGTATGAGAAACAAATGGCCTAGTGTAACTAAAATTTATAACAGTAAACAAAGCCAGGACATACCTCAGTTAATATTAGCTATTTCACTATATAAGAAGAAAAGTTTAGTTTCTTATTAGAATTCTAAGAAATAAGCATTTTCAGAAACTTTTAGGGCAGAGAACTCTTTTTGTGAGGGGGAGGGTTTGAGACAAGATTTCTCTGTGCAGCCTGGTTATCCTGGAACTTGCTTTGTAGACCAGGCTATCCTTGAACTCTGAGATCCACTGCCTCTGCTCCACAAGTACTGGGGATTAAAAGCATGTGCTGCCACCACCACCCAATGGCAGAGAACATTATTTATAGATAGATAGCCCACAGAATTATAAGGCAGGAAAGCAAACTTCCCTTAGATTTTGTGCAAGATAGGGAGCTAAGATGCTGGATTGTGCCAACTCCCAAGGTAGTGTGGCATCACTCCAGCATCTTCCGGAAAGACGCTAGTTGTCGGTAAATGTGCTAACTGGTAACTCCTGCTAGCACAACCAGGTACGCCATATCTTTCTACAGTATATTCTATAGGAAGACACATGAGCGGGCCAGTGTTTTTAAGTCAGCAACAATACTGCCACCACCCATGTCTGGCACCCTGCCCCTTCTCAAGCACAATGTTCTGCCATTCATTAGTTCTCTGCCCAGCCCAAAGAAATGTATGTCCCAATAGCTGTGTGTACCACCCTTTTCTATCAATAGGTAATATGTTTTCTACAGCCAACCTCAATTTTTTAATGTTTTAATATATTTTAATAGCCTTAAAAACGCATGCCACAATACATGCAGTTTAACAATTAGAGTGGTTTTACTTTCTCCCTGACTGCTTTACTCATGACAGTCTATTATGTTTGAATCTAGGTGATGGTAAATCCATTCCCCTCCTTTTAAATATCAAGCATACAAATAACTGAGGTCAAAGAAGCATGTATTCTGCTTGAACTCAAGACTTTTCATCTTTCTACCAAAATGAACAAAGGATTGATTACGTTGTTCTTCCCAAAATACCCTGAGTAGCATCTTCTAAGTCAGGAACACCCTCCTTACTGAACTAGCACCCATCCAGACACTCCTATGCCACTTCTATCTACCCAATGTTAGACTCAGGAGGTGGTGGGAATTACTGAATAACCTGGGGGTTGGGGGTTGGGGGGAGAATTTTAGAACCAGCTGATCTGAACCGCAGTTGCTGTCCGTGTCGTCTGGCCTTGCTTGCTATCTCAGTCATTCTTCTAAATACCTGAACCAACTTAATCTGGAAAGTACCACAAACCTGATACAATCTGTCTCTCTAAGGGGTGGTACTGTTTTCCTAGTGCTTGCTTATTTAATAGGGGATGTCGTTTCATACAATCTATACTGTTTGATTTCTTGATACTCAGAGAAAGGCAGAGAGAGACAGAAATGCAACAAAGCTCAGCCTTGGACTTTTCTCTTTCAGTTAAAGTATACTTAGATCATTCCTAACTCTTTTCAATAAAATTATGCTTGTCCCTGACTCAAGGAAAAGGCTCTATGACCAGTTTTGTTCACTGGGGAAAACACTGAAGAATACTGCACAGATAACAAAGTAAAATAGATGTTAGTCTGGCATGGATTTTATTTGTTGAAAATAAAAACAATATGAAAGCCCACTTTATATTGAGTGTTATACTTCCCTTTTTTTCATGTAGAATGAAAATAATCAGCTTACCAAAGAGCCTACACCAAGTATACTGAAGTGAAAGGACTGTCCACACATACCTATCTTCTCTGGCTTCAGGATCTTAGGAACACAACTCAATGCTTTCTGAGTGTGTTTTCAACCAGACAGGTAACAAGAAGCTACTTCATCAATTTTTTATCCTGAACTCTCTCCTAGTTCAGCAGGGGAGGTAATCTATAGATACATATTTGCAGGTTGTAAGGATGTGTATATGCTTGGCCCAGGGAGTAGCACTATTAAGAGGTGTGGACTTGTTGGAGTAGAGGTGGCCTTGTTGGAGTGTGTCACTGTGGGCGTGGGCTTTAAGACCCTCATTCTAGCTGCCTGGAAGCCAGTCTTCTCCTAATTGTCTTTAGAACAAAAGGTAGAATTCTCAGCCCCTCCAGCCCCAAGTCTGCCTGTAGGCTGCCATGCTCATGCCCTGATGATAATAGACTGATCCTCAGAACCTTTTAACCAGCCCCAATTAAAGGTTGTCCTTTATAAGACTTGCCTTGGTCATGGTGTCTGTTCACAGCGGTAAAACCCTGAATATAACAGAAGTAACCCTAACTAAAACACAGGTGTAATACAGAGAAAGAGGAGATGAACCTTCCTTCTAAACCAAGAAACAGAGCCTTGCTCCCGAGAGCCATTCTACTGGCTGCAAAAGTAGATGCAAGTTAACATAATGCAACACTTCAAATTAATTCATGTTCTAAAATTCTGACACTTGACAACAATTATAAAATATTTTCCCATTAAATAAAAGGGTAATGGGAAATTAAATAACTGACTGAAAGAAACTACCACTGTTCATAAGGGGATCTGAATTTAATTAACTTATTGAAGTCCAAAAGGAATACCCTATTGTGTTATGAGTAAATTCTCAGAATACCAGCTCAGTGACTGTAGAAAACAGACACTGAAAAGAACAGGAATGAACAAGATATTTATCACACATCCAGATTCATTCCACTTTCAGCATCTTGGGGGTGGGGAGTCTGTGCTAGGAGTCCATCCCAGGGCTTTTTATATGCTAGACAAATGTTACCACTAACCTATATTTCTGGCTTTTGCTTTTATGAAATGGAATCTTACTATACAGCTCAGACTGGCCTTGAACTCACAACCTTCCTGACTCTACTTCCCATATGTGGTATTATAGGAATGTGGAGTCAAACCTGATCCACACCCAATCCATCTATTCTAAACTAACACTGATGATGATTAAGAACACTCACTTTTTAATTTCTAACTTGGATGTCACAGAGTAAGTCTTCAGATTTCACTATACGTGTTAATAACTTTAGTCTTATGTCCTACAAAATTACTGATTGAGAATGACCATGATGTATATTTATCTTTGTTTTTCAATTCATTTACTCACTTATTCAAGAAACATTTAATTTTAATCATAATCATGTTGCGTACTATACTAGGCAAAGAGATTTTTAAAACGGCAATCTTAGATCTCAATGTGCTTTATGGCTTAGACAGACATCAGAAGGGGGCTTTAAAGTGAACAGTACTAAGAATTTTGCTGAACAGAGTCAGGAAACACTTCAAAAAACCATCCCAAGAATGAGACTTATCATAAAAATAAGTGTAGAAGGATTAAGAAGGTGCAAGCAAATAAGGTATATATACAGCAAGTTTTAGAGAGTTCACTACTCCTATAGCTCAAAGCATGAAAGGCTAGAGATATTAGAGAACCAAAATGCGCCGTGACTGCAGCTTCAGACTGCACAGGGTAATGATATACTGTAGTGAATGTGACAGGCTCCAAATGAGCTTAGAATGCAGAGGAGGAAAAGGGGGAAAGACACCCAATTTTAATTCAGTTCTATAAAGTTGGCATTATAGTGAAAAAATGCAGAGCCAAACATGGTTGGTGAGACACAAAAAAAGGCTTTACATTATACAAGCAGGCTAAAACTTCTATCATATAAATAACAGACAAAGAGTGCTGAGACACTTTTAAATGGGTAACCACAACTGTAGGAGCGCATGTGACTGACTCTAAGTAAATTCTATCCCAAGGCACATGTGACTGACTCAACGGTACAGTATACCTAACCTTAAATACAACTGGTCTATAAGGTGAGCAAACTGTGGAATATCATTTTGACAAAAATTTACATATAAGCTTAAAATGACAGGTTATAGATACAAAACCTTAAAATTTCAAATATAACTGGAAAAGGCAGAATATAAAACTACATGTATAATATGAAATATAGTACAGTAATACTACATGTTAACAAAGGGTCATGCTTATTGAATGGGGCTGATTCAAAGGTGTTACACTTAGTTTTTGGTGTTTTATTTCCCAAGAAGAACTTATAATTAGGTTTGCTAAACACAAAGCAACTGTTTCTTTGGCTTGGAAAAATGTTTAAGTGAAAATCTGCCTCCTTCCTCACTGATATTAAAGGCAAATCCAATAAACTGAAAGGATTCAAAGTCAATGAGAAAACAAGTCACATAAGTAATGTTTGCAAATATATATATTCCCCGAATGCTTCAGAGAAAGGGCTGCAGTGTGGCTCAGTAAGTAGCACAGTACTTGCCTAGGTCTGTCCCATTCTGAGCACAGCAAGAAAACAAAAGAAAAGGCAGTTTCTTGAAAATGATTCTTTCACAATAGGGCTTAATTTTTAGTATCATTTAAAAGCAATGAGTTAATATGCATATAAAAGCTTCAGTCCTGAACAAAAGGAATTGAAGATAACTCAATTCAAAGATAAAAACAAAGATAGCAATCTTAGGATCAATGAAAGATAATCAATCTTAAGCATGCTGATGTTTCAGATATGCCTGGAGGACTTGATTAAACATTCATCATTCCGAGGATGTAATCCAGGGGAAGAGTGCCTGCTAGGCATTAACAAAGCCCAGACAGACCCAAACCTACAGTGCTTTCAAATATGCACTTTTAGTCAGCACACCCATGGGCAGTCAGAAAGAAGTGCCTCAGCAGGACTTCCCCAAAACCCTGAATCTCTAGCTCAACAAGGAACTCAACATGTAAAACACATTGGCAATTCTGACAAGATACGAAAGACTGACACTTGTGTGGAGAATATTAGCAATGTGAGAAATAGGATTTTAATCAAGAACACGACCTCCTGAGACTGAGAATTTGGAAGACCACTCTGCAAGGCAGACTTTGCAGAGAAGACAGACTAGCACGAGGATGAAAAACAGGGTAGTAAAAATGTTACAATTAGGAGATCATCAAAATGTTAAGATTGGAGATGGTGACCATTTATGTACCAACAGTGGAAGGAAAACTGCAGTAAAAGAGCAGCAAAAATTACAATTAGAATTTTATAAAAGTTAAACGAAAGATGTTTTGAATTTTTCTAAAGATACAGCCCTACTAGTAAACATTATAGACTCAGGCCTTTTAAAAATAAATCTTACTTGGGTATGGCAAACATCCTCTTTTTAGTGGTATAATAAACTGTGTTCTAAAAATCTTATACTGTATAAACATGTCCAAATATTATTAAAACTCAAAGTGATCTCCCAGCTCAAATGAAAATATAAGTAGTTTTAATTACCTAACGTTTAACATTCTACTCACCAAAGAATATGAACTGAAAGCTTAAAGTCTCAGACAATACAGAATATTTTCAATGGCTGATAATTTAAGATTACAAACAGAAAACAATCAATGAGAAAACTTACGCTGAATATGAATGAACTGTTTGGGCTGTTTAAACTCCCCTTTGTACAAGCGATTGTAATAGTTGACGTTGCTCTCAGCCTCAGGAACTGGAATGACCATGCTCTCCTTTTTTTCTCTGAATACTTGCTGTGCTGAAATAGCTCGCTGTAAATGATGTTCCTGAAAAATGTAAAGTAGGCAACATAAGTTGTGTTAGTAACATTAACTCGATGCATAATTCTATTTAAAAGTTACTTTGTTAATTAATAAATGCAAAAAAATCAATTATGAATAGTTCCCCTTTGCTAAACCACAGGTTTTTTAGCATACACAAGACAGCATTTACCACCATCCTCCCTTAATGCCTGCAGCTTATTATCAGTATCACAACTTTATAAGAATCTTAAAAAGAATTCTTAAAGACCATATATACATGTTTATAATAAGCCTATACCTTGTGTGCTAAATAAATTGAGGTATTTGTCATCATTACCAGATTAATAAAAAAATATTCAAGTCATAGGAAATGAGTTTGTATTATAAATTTTAAGTATCTTCTACACTTGCAACTGAATAATTAAAATAAAGATGAGTCCAACAAATCATATAATAGCCATATCAGGAAATAGTTAATAAATATTAACCCAAAAGTTCCTCTAAAACACATGCAGGTTCTGGCCACTTTTCATCAACAGCCTCTGAAATGTTCTAATATCCTTATCTCCTCTTAGAGCAGCTTCACCTTTTAGACAGTAAGCCAGATCATGCCGCTCCCACAAGGATCCCCTTTGTATCAGTACAAGGTTAAATTCCCCAGTGATGTTTAAGGCTCTGCATCTCTTGAACATCTCAACCTCTCATCTTTCGCTCTAGCCACAATGTTTCTTCCTGTTTTAAAGCTGTATCCAAATAACCTATTTTTGAAATTCTTTAGTTTCTTTCTTTCTTTTTTTTTTTTTTGGTTTTTCAAGACAGGGTTTCTCTGTATAGCCCTGGCTGTCCTGGAACTCACTCTGTAGACCAGGCTGGCCTTGAACTCAGAAATCCGCCTGCCTCTGCCTCCCGAGTGCTGGGATTAAGAAATTCTTTAGTTTCATCTTTCAGAGAGGCCTTCCTAGAATTTCTTTGTCCATCATTTCTTGAACAGCCTTATTTCCCTCCACACACTTAGTTATGTATGATACACTAAAAAAGTCTCATTTGTCCGCCCATCTGCTAAGCATAAGTATGCTCTAAGGGAGCAGCTAGTTCTGCTCCTGTAAAGTTTTACATCTCCAAACAAAACAGTAAAACGCTGATAAATATATATTTAATAAATTAAATCTACTAGATTGCTAGTATTTTAGAGAATGAAAAATGTATTATTGCCCACAAAGAAACTGAGGTATAAATATGTGTAGTAACTTCTGATGGTCACATAATTCTAAGGGATAAAGCATATATAAACTTGGCTACATATGTGCAAAGCCAAATTCTTAATTGTATCATTTACACAATTTTAATTTTTGAAGTTCTATAAAGCCTAGGAACGTAGATATTAACTTCATTCACACCTTGGTGTAGGGATCTCCCAGCAACAGCCACATTCACAGCCACAGTCCCACAATGGACACAGTAACTATGAATGTGACACAACATGAAACCATAGCCTTACTTAAACATTTTGAGATCTTATGATAATTTTTAATAATTCAAGTGAGTGGTTCTCAACCATGAACTTTGTGAACACCATCATAATGTCATGCAAACTAAATGTGGTATGTTCTCACCATTTGTATGTATACAGGGCTTCAGTTTGCAGGTGATATGCACAGTTTTGGTGTCACATTCCAAGCACAATCCAATTTACACCATCAGACATAACATGTGCTCCTGATAGCTTGGTAAGTAAGTTGCAGCAATTAATAATATTTTAGTCTATCACTGTAAGCAAGAGATGTTTTAGGTCACTCAAAAGTTATAGATGACTATGAGCTACCATGTAGGTGCTGGGCATGGAATCCAGGCCCACTGCAAGAGCAAGTGTTCTTAATCACTGAGTACCTCAGAGTCATTTGGTTTTTTTTTTAATACAGTGTCAAATACTTTGTTGTTTTATAAACAACAACAAAACCTTTTATAACTAAAAGCTTTTTAGTTGTATTTTAAAAATATTTCTAATTATATTTTAAAATATTTTTAAATCATTTAAAATTATAACAGCAATTTTAAATAAAAATATCAGAAGATACTGAATGGAGAAAGAATGTTATCCTATAAATGTTTCAGTCAGATATGTGTACATTATTATCATTCACAACCAAAATTTCTAAAGAATTCCAATACCATAAATGTTCTGAGAAGATCTTACTGCTTATAATAAAGCCTCCAAGAGATTTAGAGATTCTTATATGTAGTATCCTCAGCAACAAACAAACAATATCCTATTTTTAAATAAAAAGGTCTATAGGACTCTTTTTAGAACAGCACACTTAAAGTGAAAGCTAGCTCACACTTTTTCCCTCCTAGGAAAGCAAACTCTAGGCCCTAAGAATCACCCTCACCTTCTAAGTCCTCTTTAAAGTTCGTTCTGTCATTTCTCAAGTTCATATACCTTTCTATTATAAGCCCCGCAGACTCGCAGGCTTTTGGTTATTGGTTTATTTAGGGCTATCTTGCTCACAGAGCTTCTCCATCATAGTGGAATAAAGGAAGGCAGGTTACCTACCACCTACTACGGTCTCATTTTCTAAGCTTCATAAACACAACCTCTCATTCTATCAGCATGTCTCTCCCCAAGCATGCTCCCCCACAATCACAATGCCCACCATTTCCTCTGCATCCTCCTGCCTATCTTCACCTCTCAAAACCCTGAAGACAACTTCTATTTGCCACTCCTGATTACATACACATCTCCAGTCTGTTATTAACAGTTTGTTCCTCCATTTTATGAAAAGCTTCAGCTTCTCAACCTTTTTATTTCCCTATCACACTCACTCATTGCCTTCATTCTTTATCCAGGCCTAGAATATTCTGTTGAGACTGTTCATCTTCTCTCCATTCTACTGATACTCCAGTCTATGTAAAGGCACTGATCAATAATTCAGTATTTTATGACTTTAAGCTCTACTGGTGCTTTTCACATATAGTCAAGCATTTATACACATAGCACACACACATGCAAAAAAAAAATGGGCTTCAAGATACAGGAGGTGCATTAGGCTAATACAAAATCAGCTGATGCTACAATAGATAAATTTAAAAATTATTTATCATCAGTCATCCTTCCAGAGATTTTGATATTATCTTGTCACTTGAAATTTTAGAGTGAATGAGCACAGTCTCTGCTATTAAGAAGCTTACTTGGTAGAAGGACAATATTCAAGCATGCAGTCATATTTGAGCCTGACAAGTATGTCTCTTCTCAATTAGTCAAA
>JADRCH010000067.1:8049808-8102790 GCA_019843965.1 Rhynchomys soricoides
CAGTCATATTTGAGCCTGACAAGTATGTCTCTTCTCAATTAGTCAAACCACTGTTTCGGGACAACAGGAAAAGACACCCAAAGAATGCAAATCTAATTTGAGACTTTTAGGAAGATGATGATTTGACAAAGCAATAAAAGAAATAATCCAGGCAGCAAAACCAACATGAACAAAATGGACAAAGGCCCAGTAACAAACAGAAGGCAGCTTAGGACAGGATTAGTTGTGTTTCCACACTTTCAACAGACTTTACAGGGTAGGATCCCAAGCTCACTGATTACATTTTCTCATATATTAATAACTAGTACTGTGTTATAAATTTAAAATGTTATTAGTGGTAGAATTTGAGTCAACTGAACAACTGTAAGGATCACATAAAAACAACACAAATAGCATTCAGAACTAAGAAACAAAGCCTTGGATAAGTGAATTTCTAATACTTAAGGCTGGCCATAGAAAGTAAGACACACAGGCAACGCCTTTCAGTTGCAAAGTGTTTTCTGGTACTTAGAGATCATCTACAATCACAACAATCTTGAGAATCAAACAAGTGGTCTGTTCTTAGATAAATTACATGTATATTGGAGAATCAAATTTCAGGACTCTGGTTCTGGTGTTGTTTGAGTATTCTATCCTCACAGGACACGGGCATTTGTTAAAGTAGATATGAGAAACTACGCTCTTACAATACGTCTGCAGACTTGGGTAATAAGAATCTGGGTTGAATAGCACCATGTTTTACAATCCGGATTCTTCTAATATAAACGTCACTTTCCTCCAAGTATAAAACATTTTAAAGTATTAATATGATCAAGTTTTAAAGTTTTAAAATTATCAAAACATTTTAATAAATGAGGGTTTCCTGTTAATCCCTAACAAAAATTAAGAAATTGATTTAATCTGGTGAACAAAGGGCTTCCTGCTTGAAATCACTCATTCACTAATCTATCTCCAATTCTAAATGAAAAATTTTAAAGCAGATCAGAAATTATATTTGCAGAGTTGGCAGATGACAGTGTAGCCAGAAACAAAAAAGCAAGACTTATGATACTCTATTTTAACTTAAAAGGCCAATATTGTTTCTAAAAATAAATACTCAGCTATCATTTCCTTCATCAGATTTTGAAGCAGTGTCTCAAAAAGGGGGTAAGACAGCTGGAGAGATGGCTCAGTGGTTAAGGGCACTTAGAGCTCTTACAGAGGACCCACATGTGCATACAACCATATGCAATTTCTAGTTCCAGAAGATTCAATGCCCTCTGAGTTCTGTTGGCACCAGACTTCCATGTGGTGTACATATATATTCTTGGGCAAAACACTCATAGACATAAAATAAAATAAAATGCTAAAAAAATGGTTTAATGATCAGAACAGGAATAACAGGGTTTCTAGAGGCCTGTGCTTCAGGTAATGATCGTAACTAGTCTCAGATTTTAAAAAGCAAGAGGGTACCTCCTGGAAGTAGGTACTGAAATTTTGTCTTCTGGGGACAGAGGGATTAACAGGGGTAATGTCAGGTTCTTGTTATATGCTGAATTATACTTTGGTTGGTCATTCAAAGTAACTAAAATAGTAGCACTACCTGATCTTTCCTTTAAAGGGGCACCCCTGGAGCCTTAGAGATGGCTCAGCAGGTAAGGGGCCTGACAACAGGCTGGATGATCTGAATTTGATATCTTGAACCCACATGGTAGAAAAAGAAATATTTGCTCCCAAAAGTTGTGCTCTGACCTCTACCAGTAAGCTGTATACACACACACACACACACACACACACACACCTCAATAAACTGTAATTTAAAAAGTTTAAAAAGTAAACTTTTTAAAATGCTGGGGTAGCTCAGAGGGTTCAGCACAGCATATCTCACCAAGGCACCTCTTAACCCAGGCACTAACCAACAGGCCTGCCATCCCACCATCCCTGACGCTTAAAAGTTCAAGGTCATCTAAGTCTGTGCTACCTACTGACCTATATGAAACCCTGTTTCCAATCTACTACCACAATGGAAAAGTTAAAAAGGTTGGGGAGATGGCTCAGCAAGGTCATAGCTTTGCCACAAAACCCAATGACCTCACTCTGAATCCACCTGAATGTGGAAAGTGAGAACCAATTTCAAAGTTATTTTCTGACTTTCACAGTAGGACTGTGTAACATGTACTCACATATATCATAAACACATAAGTAAAATTTAAAGATAAAACTGGCTATTACTATAATTACACCTAAATATTTTGTGTTTTCATAGATTATTATAGATTATTTTCCTTAGTAAACCATGGAATTACATATAAGCTATGAAAAGCAAACAAACTAAGTAATCTATGACTTTTAGTCATACATAAGTACCACAATCTATTTTTTGCTTTTGGGAAGGTATCAGCTGAGGTTCTATGGCCATCCAGTAGAAATTTGAAATTTAAGTCCTGCTGAATCTTACAATACCCACAGCCCAACTTGTTGGCTTTCAGAATTTGTCACTGAATGAAGGTAATAAGCTGTACATTAAGTCAAAGGTTATCTGTCAGTTTTAAAGCTCCATAGGCAACACTGTCAACTAAAAGCAACTGACAGGCCCCTTGTACTTTGCTACTATAAAGTTACTACTAGCAAACTAAGCATCTTATAAACCTCAGAGACAAACGAAACAGATGATTAGTACCAGATACTAAAGCAAAATTCTAGAAACTAAAATACTCACACAGAAGACCACAGGACACAAACTCCTATAAATGAGGACAAAACAACCCAAGCCTACCTGACCTACAGAAGATCAGGCAGCGGCAACTTTGAAATACTAGCAAGAAGAGCTGGAATTTTTTTTTTTTTAAAGGCCCTAATTTAAAAAAATATATAAACAATGGGAAAAGCTGAGCCGACAAAAATGAAAATGAGAGAACAAAACTTAGTAAATCTATTCAATAATTTAAAACCCAGAAAATATCCTTCAACTCTACCTATATTGATGAACTCGTTATTCCTGGGATGATCGTATAAAAAGGAAAAAAAAAAGACCCAAACTTAATTAAATCCAGCTCTATCCCGTATGATGACGTTTTGGGCAACTGACTGCATAAATAACATGACCCAGGTCACTCTCTGGTAAAACAAACAAACAAACAAAAACAAAAACTAAAACCCCCATTAAACATCTTCGGTCATGTACCATTCTACAGAATATGTAAGACTATATTCCCAAGACCAGGATGTGGTGGCCTATCCCTATAAATAATCCCAGAAATCAGGAGGTAGAGGCGTGAGGATCCAGTGTTTGAGTCCAGTTTGGGCTATACAGCAAAAATTGTCTCAAAATAACAACACAGACCAGGGAATATAGGCACATGACTACAGTCATCCTAATACTTAGGAAGCAGAAGTAGAAGGACCGAAAGTTCAAGGTCAGCCTGGACTATACAGCAAGATCCTGGCTTTAAAGACTAATAAAAGTAAAAGTGAACAACAAACCATATTCCAGGAAATCTTTTAAAAACTACAAAATTATATATTAAATAAGGTTTCTTACTGGGGAGCAAAATGGAGGGACAGTATGCCTCAAACTATGCTCCTCCACATAAGAGTGACATCATGGTCCAAAAAAACCTTCAGAAACCACCTCAAAGCTTATAGTTCCCCAGGTAAGCTGAAAAGAAAGAAATGCCATTTCAAGCATTCCTTCAAGTCAGCATAGCTGACTGTCACTGGGGGTTTGGGGGAGGAGAAATGGGCATGTCTGTGGAGCATTTTCTTGAGTGCTAATTGATAGTGGAGACCACAAGCCATTGTGAGAGGTACCACCCTGGGAAGTTGGTTCTGTGTTTCATAAGGAAGACAGGAGCTGAGGCAAGCCAGAAGAAGCCTGTAAGTAGTTACTGCATGGCCTCTGCTTAAGTTCCTTCCTTGGCTTCTCTGATGACTGAACGTAACCCTTAGGCTGAAATAAACATCTTCCCCAATAGGTTGGTTTTGGTCAGAATATTTCATCACAGCCACAGAACAGTAAACTTGAACAAACACCAAAAGAACCTTGGAGCATTAGGAAAACAAAACAAAACAAAACAAAAATACTTGAAGACTTAAGAGGCTCAATAAGAGGCTTAACCAACCAGAACAATCTATGGACTTAGGAGACAGGTTACATGAAACTATTAAGAGGGGAAAATGCAGAAATAAATGAAGGTACAGAAAATCTAATCCTAATGGGACACCATAAGTAGGAAAATACACACTTTAAAGGAAATTAAGGAGGAAGCAGGAAAGAGGAAGCAACAAGGACCTTATTTGAGGAAATAACGGTCAAAAAGCCTTCCATATCTGATAACTTTCAAGCTCAAAGGACAAGGACAAGCCAAAGATAACCACAGCAACCACACCAAGAGACTGTCAACAGTTGTTAAAACTGTTGTGGAAATTATGTAACTCATTATAGTATTTAGAAGAGTGTACTGTACAGCATAATATTGCCTTTTTTTTTTTTTTTTTTTTTTTTTTAGGAAAGACATAATCAAAATAACCAAAATAAAAGGATTTTAAGAACAAGAGCAAAAAAGACTACAAAACTTAAATGTTGAAATATTACAAACAAACTTTCAATAATCCATCCATATTTAAAATTTCCCAGAAAAGAACTTCATCAACTTGATAGAAGACAAGCAACCATGAAAAGTCTCCTCTCACATTACACTGTGACCAACACCACTCCAAGGCAAACACCTCTGCTCTCATTTCTAATCACCACTGTACTTGAGTTTCGAATAACATGTAAATAACAGCATGCAGATTAAAAAAAGGAATAAGATCATCTTGTATATAACATAACCCTGACTCAGGTGTGCTCATTACAGTGCAATAATCATTGTTAACAACACAGAACTGTATAGAAGATAAGCACATCATACTGTGTTCAGTATATTCTATAAACTTCAATACCTAGAAAAAAATCTATAAAGTGAACAAAACAAAGGTGGAAGCAAATATGTATGTTCTGGTAGCATGATTTACCTTAGTAAACTTTAACAGTTATTATTTATGTAATCAGTATAACTGGAAATGATTAGTTTCCAGTTTACTTTAGCAATTTACATAATGAACTGTTACACTGCCATTTAACACTTTTTGAAAAATGTAAGGACTCCTTTTTTTGAGACAAGATCTTACTAGCTGGTCTAGAACTTGCTATGTAGACCAGGCTGGAATTGAAGTCATTAGATCCACCTGCTTCTGCCTCCTGAGTACAAATCTTAATTTAAGGACTTTTTTTTGTTTATTTGTTTTTCAAGACAGGGTTTTTCTGTGCAGCCCTGGCTGTCCTGGCACTCATTCTGTAGACCAGGCTGGCCTCGAACTCAGAAATTCACCTGCCTCTGCCTCTCAAGTGCTGGGATTAAAGGCATGGGCCACCACTGCCCAGCAATTTAAGGACTTTTTAAAAGTGATTATGCATGAAGTAGAAAAGACAGGAAACCAAGTCATAGACTCAAGATTATCTAAGTAAGTAGTAATGTGAATAGATTGATAGATGACAATATGCATGGATAAAGTATTAAAAAGAAACAGGAAAGGCCTGAAAGAAAATGTGTTCAAATATCAGGCACTGTAATTGGTTCCTAGTGCCCTCTAAGTCTTTTCAAGGTCTCTACAATTGTCTCAAAGGGCAGGTGTTACAGAAGCAGCCAACACCAAAGTTTAAAACCATTTATATGTATTGGCAGTTCCTCTCAAAATTAAAGAAAGGAACAGATAGAGGAAGATAGACAAGAAAGAAAGAAAAGCGAACCTCGTTTTCCTATCCTAATTAAACTTGCAGGTTTTCTAGTAAATTTTAAATCTGATTCTCAGCCCAACAGTAATTCAAGTCACCTCAGAGAAAAACCGGATGCAACTGGAACTCATTAATGCTACACAAAAGGAGATTCAGAGACAAATATCACATTTTTCTCTCACAGATGAACAGAAACTACATTTAAATAAATGTGTGTATGCGTGTGTGTAAGTCATAAAGCTAGTCAGGAAACCATGAGGAGCAAAGAGTTTAAGGGGGGAGTAGAAAACAGCAGATTCAAAATCTTAATGACTCAAAAACTACAAATGAACACATTCCTCAAACAAATGTTAACAACATTAATGAGAATACAAAAGTATCTATCACTCAACAAAATAGCATCGAATGGGATAAAATAATTTTAGAAGTTTCAATCTAAGCCAGTGGTGGCACACACCTTTAGTCCCAGCACTCAAGAAGCAGAAGCAAGTGAATCTCTGTGAGTCTGAAGTCAGCCTGGTCCACAAAGCCATGGCTACACAGAGAAAACCTGCCTCAAAAAACAACAAAGGAGAGAGGTAGGGACGGAGGATGGGGAAAGGAGAGAGGAATCTGACAAGTGCTGTTGAGGAGGTGACAAAAGAGGAATTCTTACTCACTGCTAGTGGGAGTGCAAACTGCTATGACTATTATGGAAATCAGTGCAAAGGTTACTTAAAAAATTATAACCAGGGCCACTATATGATTTGTGTGTGTGTGTGTGTGTGTGTGTGTGTGTGTGCACATGTGCGTACGCGCGCGCATGTAGTACATAAAGATAAGTCTGTGGTGATTTGAGTGAGAAATGTGCTGCCCAGGCTCACACACCTGTACACTTGGTCCCCAGCTGCCAGTGCTGAGGTGCTGTTTAGGGAGCGTGTGGAACCTTTAGGAAATGGAGCCATGCTGAAGAACATATATCACTGGGGCAAGCTTTGAGAGTTCAGTGCCTCACCCCACTTCCAGTTTACACTCTCTGCTTCCACTGTGCAGTTGAGGATGTACTTGTTCAGCTTCCTGTTTCAGCCACATGTTGTCTTGCCTCCCCAGGCATTAGGGACTCCACTTCTGAAATCCTAAGGCCAAAACCCTCTTTTTTTGTAAGTTGTCTTGGTCATGGTGCTTTATCACAGCAACAGAAAAGTAACAAAGACAGAAACTGACACCAGAAAAGGGGACTGTTACTGTGAGGAAACCGCTCATGCAGTTTCCTGGAGGAATGTGGAAGACTTTACGGATGGTGTGAGGAAAGCTTAGACAGCTATTCTAGGAGTCTGGAAGCTAGCACGGCTGGGGATAATTCTGGTGGAAGAAGTCCTCCTGCAGAGGCTCCAGAGGAGAAGAATATTAGTAACTGGGGTAAAAGCTATTTATATGATATGTTGCCAAAGAATCCGGCAGCCTTCTGCCCTAAGAACTTTTCTGAGGCAAAAAATAAAAAATTTCTTTGGCAGAGGAAATTTCCTGAGAACATATGAGTAATCCGTGGCACAGTTATTACTGATAGCTCTTATGCAGATTTGCAATGAAATACAACATGTGGGACAAAAAGAAATACAAATTACACAGTTTGGAGAGGAAAAGTGCAGTAGGAACTTTATTGACTGTTACAGCAGAAGACAGGTGCAGAGAAGCTGTAACACTAAGGAGATTCGCGTCTTTAAGAAGAGGCCTGTTCTGCACTGGAACAAAGGAAAGCACCCTCCGTGTAAGACCCCACCCAGCTGAGCTTCCAACTTGTAGAAGTAAAAGGTCTAAGAATTTTGCTCCTAGAAAATAACAGCATACTAAAACGCCTGCTAATATGACCCAAGAGGACAAGAGTCCATCCCATCTTTAGAAATATAAAAGATTTAAGAAGGAGGGGACCATGGACACCTCCTCTATGGTTTCAGACAGCTAAGGTCAGGCAACATGTGGGAGTTCTGGAGATGCTGAGGAGGCCCTGAAAGATCACCGCCTGAAGCCATGGAGTGGAGATTGCAGTGTGTTGAAAATGACAGAGCCACCAGAGATCTATCTGCCAAGGAGAATTAACAGATAGGGAGTTAAACCATCCCAAGAGAGCTCCAGGACAACATGGGCTATCCATTTCAAAAATTCATTTAAAAAGGATACAGACTATTTTAGTAAACATAATACAAATTTAAATGAATGAATAATACAAATTTACAAGGAATGAAGGCACACAAATTCTAAGATACAATGGCATTAAATTACAAATTGATAATAAAGATCTTTATGAACCCATTAAATATTTAGAAACCAAACAACACTCTTCAACTATGGACCAAAGAGAAGAAAGAAAAACTGGCAAATATTGTGAATTAAAAAAAAAAACAAACCAGTGAAATGCTTAGAGGGTAAAAGCATTTCATGCCAAGCCTGCCAAGCCTAACAAGCCGTGTTCAACTCCCAAGACCTACAATGTAGAGGAAAATAACCAACTTGCACAAGATGTCCTTTGACCTCCATACTTGTTCATGTTTACATAAACACACAAACAAACACGTGCACACAGTAATTAGATTAAACAAATGTAAAATATCAACCACGCAACATTTATGAAGAAAAAAAGATTTTGGGCTAAAGTTCAGTGGGAGAACACTGAACTAGCAATGTATAAAACCCTGGGCTTAATCCCCCCCCCCCCCCCAAACTCAAAAAATCAAATAAATAAACCAATAACCTGAACATCTACCTTAAGAGAGTAGAAAAAGAACAAATTAAATGCAAAGTAAGCAAAAGAAAGGAAATAATCAAGAAAAATGAGGAAATCAGTTAAACAGATATCAGAAAAATACATGAAAGGAAAAGCAGATAATTTAAGAAAATTCACAAAACTGATGATAATATAGGTCAGAGAGAAAAGAAGATACAAACTACCAGTACCAGAAAACATTCCAGTCAATTTATTGCCAAGAAATAGGACAATCAGCTAACAGGGACAAATTTCTTTTTCTTCCTTCTGGTCCCTCCCACCTCAGATTATACAATATACTCTGATCAGTTTCCCCTCCCCCAACTCCTTCCAGATTCTCTCCATCTACCTAACTTCACCTTCTATCCCCCTCTCTAGAAAACAGGCAGACAAACACAATTAAAATTGGAAAAGACAAAAAACAAAAAAACAAAAACACTAGAAATACACAAACAACTAAGAAACAAAAAACACAAAAATACCATTGTTTGTCTTGTGTTGGCCATGTACTGTTTAATGTGGGATCTACTCTTACGTGTTATTAATATACTCAGTGAAATTCCATTAGTTAAAACTTAATTTTTTCCTTTGTGAGTATCAACTGGAGATAGTTTATAGGTTAGGGCTGGGAGCCCATGTCCACTTCCCCTCTCAGAGCTGGGACCTGGTCTGTCTTGAGCCTGTGCAGGCCTTGTGCATGCTCTCAGTCTGAGTGAGTTCATATGTGCATCCATTCTACAGTGTCTGGATGAGTTTCCTTGGTGTCATACATACCCTCTAGCTCTTAAAATCTTTCCACCTCCTCTTCACAGAGATCCCAGAGCCCCGAGGGAATCCAATAGTATATTGAAATATCATTACACAAATAAATGGGGTTTATCCTCAAGAATGTTAAGAGTTAAGCTGGGTATGGTGTGTGTGTGTGTGTGTGTGTCAGTCACACACACACACACACACACACTGAGGGGGGGAGGATCAGGAATTGAAGAACAGCTTAGGCTACATACTGAAGGCCATCTTGAGCTACACCAAGACCCTGCCTTGAAACAATTAAACAAGAAAACATTCAAACAACTATTATCCACAATGTTATTTTTAAAATGAAAAGAACATGATAATCTCTACAGACAGAGAAAAAACTGGGGTTAGAGAGATTGCTCAGTGCTTGAGAGCACTGGATGCTTGTCCAGAGGCCCCAGGTTTGGTTCCCAGCACCCACATTAGCAGCTCACAACCATCTGTAACTCCAGCTTCAGGGAATCTTACCCCTTCTTCTGGCCTCTGTGGGCACTAAAAACACATGTGATATGCACAAACATGGGTGCAGGCAAACCAGCCACACACATAAAATAAAAGTAAACCTTAAAAAAACCCCGTTTGATAAAATACATGGTAAGTTCCTTAGTGTGGTAAAGGGCATCCATCACACATAACATCACGCTTACATACTCAGTGCTTTTCTCCTGTGATGAGCAACGAGACAGCAATCAATACTCACTGTCTACCTAATACCTATTGGAAGTTCATGGCACAATCATCAAGCAGAAGGGAGAGAAGGAGAAAATAAACTAATCTGAATGGATCTGAGAAGATCATTCATTCTCCACTGGTTTAAGACTCTTCAGACAACTTGTCACACTCTCAGAACTGTCTGATATCACTTGCTATGCAGCTCTGAAGTCTTAAAATTATTAAGTTCTGGCCTACAAAGTCTTCATTCCAATATCAAGATCAGTGGGTATTTCAACCAAATTCTGATTCTAGTATCTAAAATCTCAGAATCTACCTATTCTTTCTTAATTCTTTTCTATTATTTGTTAGACAAGTTGTCACTATTTGTAGCTCTGGCTGTCCTCAAAGTCACAGAGATGCACCTGCCTCTGTCTCCCAAGTGCTGGCATTAAAGGCATGTGCCAGCACTGCCAGGCGAATCTTCCTTTTCACTTAGCACATGTTTCAACAGTATAATCTTGAATCCTACTCACACCTATTATTTTCTAACTAAGAATCTGTTGTGGCCCAGTGGTAAAGCACCAACCTAGCCTAGTTTAGTCTCCAAAGTTTTTGGGTATGCAGGGTATGTGCCATATTAAAATGTCATAACCAACCCAACCCAAATCTTTAAGTTTTCTATCTGCAAATGTCATTTAAAGAACTCAGACTTAGTAAGAGCGATTTTCAGTTCTGACCAAGCACATTCTGGATAATCAGTATTTTGAAATGAAGAAAATCCAATCCCAGCATGAGGATGATCTAACAGGTCTTATTTCCACACTCTAATTCCGCACATCTGGGATGGGGTTAGACAATGCATATCCCTCACAAGTTCTCACAAGATAATGATGTTGGGGGTTGAATACTACACTCTGAGAATCACCTGTTTAAGAAGCACCTGCTTAAGGCAGTACAACTGATAGACTGTGGTCCTCTAAATCACAAAACTTTAGAGTAAACATCTGAAAACTTAAAGCAATTTGGCAATAATCTGGTGGGACCAATACTTTAATACATGTGGTCTTGTATTTTTCTACTTCTCCTTTCTAGTAACATATATTTTTATTTTACTTGACAAAGGTATATCTATGCAGTGAAAGATATAAAATTATTAAAATTAATGCTTATTAAGAAACATCCTTCAAGCCAAGCAGTAATAACACCACATACCTTTAATCTCAGAACTCAGAAGGCAGAGAGAGGCAGGAGGAGCTCTACTAGGCCAACCTGGTTGGCAAATCAAGTTCCAGGACAGGCAAGGATACACTGAGAAACCTTGTCTTAAAAATACAAAAAAAAAAAAAAAAAAAACCAAAAAAACCAACCAACCAACCAACCAAAAAAACCCAACCAACCAACCAAACGAACAAAAAATAAAAAATAATGAGACAAATCTGAAGAATATCCATCTCTCTGGTATTTTTTAACATACACTTCCTTTGAAGGTAACATCATACATATTTCATTAATTTTGCCACAGATAGTAGTGGTGTATACCTTTAATCCCAGCACTCAGGAGGCAATGGCAGGTGGATCCCTGAATTCAAGGCCAGTCTGGTCCTACAAAGTGAGTTCCAAGACAGCCAGAGCTACACAGAGAAACCCTGTCTCAAAAAAAGAAAATGGAAAAGAAAAAAGGAGAAAAACAAGTTTTAGCTTGAAATAAAGTTACATTATTAAACTTCCTGTTCTTTCTGTTAATGTATCTTTAAGGATGTTTACCAAACAAATTAGGTATCCATTTGAAATAAATTCCCTTTAGATTGAGAAACAAGGTAGAGATTTTTTTCTGTCCTGAAAACCACTGAGGTGGATTTTAAGTAACTTCTCTTTTTACTATAATTACTTGGGAAGTATATGAAGGCAAGGTGGAATACGGGACTCTAATTCAGCATGTTACATTATAAGCACAGATGGAAGCCATCTCAACTGTGTGGAAATGTCATAAGCTTTACTACTTGACTTACAAATCAGTGTCTGAAAAACTCATTACATTAACTTGTTCCACTTGATAAAGTAACAAATATCTGCCCTTTATTCTCTTTATTCAGAAACTGCTGGGTTTCTGAAACCTTGTTTTGAATCATGTATTTGCTAGTTAAGAACATAATCTTCAACATCAACTCTACTTTAGGAAGGTGACACAAACATCCATGGCATTTAGTCTATACTCATTTACTCAACAGAGAAATGAGCAGAAGATTCAAGCAGTAGGCAAGAAAGTTACTGACATTTAGTTGTAAAAAATGACTTACCGACAATTTTTTTATTTAACCTTATTTCTCAAATTATCATTCATTCCTATAACTTCATACAGTATTTCAAGAACTACATTTTAAAACAACCAAGAATCAAGGTTTGGGGAGATGGCTCAGTGGTCAAGTGCTGAACAAGCATGAAGACATGAATTTGGACCCTCAGTATCCTACACAAAAGCCAGTTGTGATCATGTGTGCCCATAACTACCTTGCTTGAGAGAGGTAAAGAGATGGAGACAGAAGGATCATCCCTACTAACCTAACAAAAATATAAGGAGCTCCATAACTAGTGAGACATCCTGAGGGGTTAAGGTGGGGATACCTGCCATCTTTCTCTGGCTTCCACACAGGTTCAGGCACACTTACAGATACCTACCACAACACCACCCACATACACATGAAGAACTGTATTACTGTGTGATAATTTGAATAGGAATGGCCCCCAGGGGCTCAATTATTTGAATATTTAGTTCACAATTGATAAGACTGTTTAGGAAAGTTATGGCCTTGTTGGAGTTGTGTCACTGGTGGTGGGTTTTGAGGTTTCAAAAGCCCACATTAAGTAAGCCCAGTCTTGCTCACTCTTTCTCTACCTGCAAATTGTGGATCAGATGTAAACTCTCATCTATTGTCCTGCTCCAATACCATGCCTGCCTGCCACCATGCTTCCCACCATGATGGAAATAGAATAACCCTCTGAAACTGTAAACCAGCCTCCAATTAAACTTGTAACTGTTTTAAGTTGCCTTGATCATGGTGTCTCTTCACAGCAATAGAACTGTAACTAAGACTCATTGACTGTTGAAAAAGAAAAGATAAACACCATAAGATACAGCTAGCAGCCTGCCAACTCATCGGGTGTGGTGGTTTGAAAACAAATGGCTCCTATAGGCTTATAGGGCTCATAGCACCCCCACCCTCTACCCCCCACAGCCATTGATAGAACTGTCTGGAAAGGATTAGGAGGCTAGTAACCCGTGATCTGTACACAGAAACTAGTCTCCCTGTGATCTGAGATCCTATCAAGTTGACAATTAACCATAATCACAATATTCTCCATTATCAATATTATATCATATTTTTTAACTAACAAGTATCTTACAAATCTCTGCAAACCAAAATGTGTCAAAGCCTTCATGTGTTCTATTGCAGAAACAAACATAAATCCAAAAACCAACCAACCAAACAAACATGAAAAGTTCTGCTCCCCAAAGATTCTTAAGAGCATTGAAACAACCTAAGGAGCCTTTAAAAATACAATATAATAATAATAATAATAATATTATTATTATTATTATTTAAAAGTTCATATTTTGATTCTCTAACCTTAGGATGGAACCTGGTGTTTAACATTTTAAATATTCTCCCAGATTAAGACCAAATCACCATCTCAAACTTTTGCACAACAAGGTTTTCAATTATATAAACACCTAAAAAGGTATCATTATGGTAGAACCTCTATGGAAAAGAGCTTGACAGCATGTCTTACAAAGTCACACTTTATATAAAACTACCATTAGCTGAAGCCATTTCACTACAGGTACTTACTTACTAAAAGTCATTATTCTCACAGTAACTTTGTTAACAGTCAAATGTCACCTGACAGGTAAATAGCTACTGTACAACAGCTATAAAAGGAATACTATTCAGCAATTTAAAAGGATGAAATTTCCTTTCAGAAGTGAGAAGATTTTTAAAAACAGTAGTCTCACTATGTATCATTGGCAGGTCTGTAACTACAAATTTGTGGTGATCTTTCCTGCCTCTGTCTCCTGAGTATTGGTATCATAGGTTCGTGTGGCCACACCCAACAATATTCATAAATGTTACAATATGTATAGATCTTAAAAAATAATTGAATTCTGAGTAACAATAAGCTAGAGAGGGTTAAAAGTATATTATGCTCCATTTATACAAAACTCAAGAAAGTATTATCATTAATCTCCAATTACAGGAATACTATTGCTTATTTAAAACTCAAGGTAGTAGAGTGCAAAACATTTATGTCCATTTTCCTGACTGTGGAAATGGTTTTGCAGGTGTACTCAAACACCAACACTATCTAATTATATAAAATAATATGTATAGTGTGTCAAGTATACATAATACAAGAACTTTGTCTTTTAAGGGGTTGAGAGTGGTAGGTGGTTGACTCTGAAGGTCATTTAGAATTTTAGTTCTAAGTTACCACTAAACACATTTATTGTAGAGCAAAATAGACAGTGATGATCCAGGTGTCTAATGCCACTTATCAGAAGAGAAACCACAATCTGGACAGTCAAACTGTCCAGGACTTACAGAAGCTTTGGGGTGGTCACATTTGGTCAAGAAGATGTCCAAGATCCTTTGTAGAGAGTTAAAAGAAAACACTATTTGAGGCCTAGTGTTTGAGAAACACAGGTAAACTACATCTATTAACAGGCAGAGATCTAACTCAACCAAGGGAACTGATGCACCTAGCATAATTACATAATTTAGTAATGTTGTAGAGTATGAAATTAACATATAGAAATCAATAGCTTGGGCTAAAAGAGATGGATAAGATGGGTTAAGAGCACTTGTTACTCCTGCAGAGAACTGGGGCTGGCTCAGAACACTTATATCAGGTGGCTCATAATTGTCTGTAACTGTCATTCCGGGGAATACCCTTTTCTGGTTTCTAAGGGCACTGGGCCCACACAGGGTGCACATGCATATGCAGGTACTCATATGTATACATATAATCAACATAACTATTTTTGAATGTAAAAAAAAAAGGCTTTTGTAAACACAATGACAATAAGAAGAGAATATTGAAATGGCCTTTACAATAAAAAACCACATAAAGCTCCTATAAATAAGCTCAAAACAAACACACACAAAAAAAATTAAGAAAAGCATTCCTCAAAGATAAATAGACTTCAGCAAATGAGAGAATTCATAAATGTATCAATTCTCTGTAAACCGATTTACCAATGTATGGTGAATCCTAACAAAAATACCAACATTATTTTTTGGATTTTTGGCAAAATAATTATAAAGTTCACATGAAAAAAATGCAGTGGCACCTAGGAAATCTCTAAGAAAGCAGAGCAGTGAGACAGGCAACAGTGAATAACCCTAGAAAAGATGAAATAACTGACAGAACGCAATGATGAATTATAAAACAATTAACAATTAAGGTGGTAAACCTTAAGTTACCTCTCTTAAGGTAACCTCCTAAGTTAGAAGTTAGGCGTGAGAGAGAAAGAAGTGCTGGCACACAGCTCTAACCCCAACTGCAGGAGGCTGATACACGGGCAGCACAGGAACCCTATCTCAGGACACTCATAAGGCCCAATACCTAAGCAACTTTGGAGATAAGATAGCCATATTTCTTTCTTTGAACAACTGGATATCCATTTGGATGAGGGAAGCTTGTTATAACTACTAGGGGCTTGGGATGTGACTCAGTGATAGAGAACTAGGTCTAGCATAAACAAAACCCTGGTACAAACAAACAATAGCATGTACTAGAAGAAATCATTGAAATTCCATAATAAAGATTAAAGTAAATAACCACCACCAAAGGGAGAGAGACCTTCTAACTTCAATTACATAACAGAAATATTTTTATTAAGAACCAACTTACCTACTGCGTGTCAATATTTTGTCAATGTCTAACTGATTGACAGTGAGTGTCATCTTTGAACCACCACCTAGCTACAGCAGGGCCACAAAGCCCATAAGGGTTTAATGAACACAAGTTCATAATGAACATGAATGTTTGTTTTTGAGTCCCACTATTCATCGAAAGTTCAGGTTAGAGCAGTGATCCAACTGCAAGCTGTCTTGTTTCTACATTATCTATGTCCTAGGCTTCAGTGACAAGACCACACAGACTCAACCAAAGAGATTCATTTCTCAAATTTTTCAATCTAACAGAAATAGGTAAAAACCAAAACAAAGTGTTCCCCTTTCTCATATTCATGTATACAGTACTGTAGTAGTACCCAATTAAATACTTACTTAGTAGATTCCATAGGTGGCACATTCCTCATTACCCACTCTAACGTTCTGGGTTCCCAAATGAAAGACACATGCACAATCTTTATATTTTGCTGATATGCCTACAACAGTTCAATGGCTGAGCTACCTCCTAACTTCCACGTGGCTAATCCACCTTCCTCCAATATTCCCGAGTTATTTACTTATTAAATTCTGTATTCCACCTTTGTTGCCCTGGACCCAGTAGGGAGCCCTCTTGGGCTGCGATCCCCTGGCTCCTACATGGGGGCTATGCTCTCTATCCAGCACCTTCTCAGGTGTGGCATCTTAGTTTTTACTTGGGTACTACTACAGGATACATATACATTAAAAAAGCATACATATACAGAGCAAGCAGTACATTCACCTCAAAAGCCAACCATGGACTTCTAAAAGTAGCTGAGATTTAGGGATTTATGTTTTGTTTCCACACTTTTCTGGCATCTTTTCACATATTTAATATTGTTATGATAGAAAAGTAGTTACAGGATGCACAAACCTAATCTGGAAATCCAAAAGGATACTACAAGTGGAAAACCCCATACCTATAGTACACAATGTGGAAGTTAAAAAAAGTGATATGCCATCATAAACAAAATAAAGGTTATAATACCATATGATCAATTCAACAGAACAGAGCATTTAAGAAAACTCAAGAGTGTAGAGGAATTTTAACTCAGCAACATGGCTACTCTGGCTGGAATACATACGAACTTTTAATGGAGACAGAGGTAAGCAGATTGCTGAGTTCAAGGCCAGACTGGTACAGAGAAAGTTGCAGGTATAGAAAAGCTTATGTGAAGGCAGGGTGGTACACACCTTTAATTCCAGCACTCAGGAGTCAGTTGAGGCAGTGCAGTGGAGTTGAGAGTGGCAGTTTGGTTGGTGGCATTTCAGTTCATAGAGTTCAGTTTTTTTACTGTGACAGTTTTACAGACAGGCTGACAAGAAAGAACAAGCTGACACAGGTGAAAATAGAATGAGCAAGAGAATGAAAAGGAGCCAGAAGATGAGATTACTAGAGTTAGTTTGAGGCCAAGTAGAACAATTCAGTCAGAAGTAGAGAGAAGCTAGTTTGAATCAGTCGGCTTGGACAGGAGTTTGAGCCAGAACAGCTGAGTTGAACCAGGCAGCCAGAGTTCATAAAGAACCAGAAACAGTGAGTTTATTCAGCAGTAAGTTTCAGAGATGACAATTACAGCTAGTGAATAAAAGATACTTTTACACAAAAGGAACAAACAGCAATATATAATGGTCACCTAAAATAAGCCAACCCCTATCATTATAAGGAATGGGAAAATGTTTAATGCTTTCACACCAAGATCTAGAACAAGACAAAAATGTCCACTTTCACTGCCTTTACTCAACATAATACTAGCTGTCCTCTCCAAACTAATCAACCAAGAAAAAGAAGTAAAGAGCATCTAAACTGTCACTCTACAGACAGCATGATTTTATACAGGAAAACCCAACTCTGACAAAAAAAACTAGGATGTATCAAAATTGCAGAATAGAAATCAACAAAACAAAATGAATAGCATAGCAATACACCAATCAATTCGTAAAGTATTAGAATGACAAAACCACTGCCATCTAGCCATATACAGCAGCTACTAAAGAGGGTGGGGGGGGCACAGAACTAAAGGTCTAGGACTGAATATGTAATGAAAGAAAAACATCTCTCCAGTAAGAACCATAAAACACTGATAAAAAGAAACACAATCCCAGCTCCAGAAGATACAATAAATCTTCTGGTCTTTTGGGGCACCCCTACACATATGGCATATGTAGACACATGCACATGAATAAAAGAGAAAAAAGAAAAAAAGAAAAAAATGGGGGTGAGAGGAAAGAAGGGGAGGAAAAGGACTATGCTGGATCTCAAAATTGGGTCCTTAGACAAATGTCATCAAGATCTTACACTGACAATCAGTCTTCATTGCCAACTTGACTGGATTTAGCATCACTATGAAAACATACATATGAGTTTGTCTACACGTGTTCAGAAAGGTTTGAGTAGAGAAGTTTCCACCCTGAATGTGGGCTGCATATCCCATGAAAAAAAGAACCGTACTTGAACACTAATATTCCTCTGTGCTACAGTCACAACGGAACCAGCCACCCCACACTCCTGCTGTCTGCTGTCTTTGCTACCACAGTGGACTGCATCTCTCCTTAAATCGTGAACCAAAAATGAACCCTTCCCTTCAAAGGCTATTTTTGTAAATTATTTTGTCACACTAGGAAGAAAAGTAACTGATACACTTGGAAATATCTTAAAAGTAAAAATTCTTAAGCTCCATACTAGACCTACTGATTGAGACACTGGGATTGCAATCCCAAAAGTCTGTTTTGATGAACCTTCCAAATAATCTGACACATGTTAACATTTGAGAATTACTGAATTAAACCATTTACTACTCTGGGGGGTATTATGGAAGTCCTGACAAGTCCTGCTAAGTGGCTAAGCTATCTCACATGGGCTACCTATACATGAACAGTCCTATTCTCAATCTTTAGGGAAATTAGTCAACTGTCCTTTATCATAAAATAAGTAACAATCAATGTAGCTCCTACATAACAGGCAAGCAGCAATGTTTCTTATGACATCTTTTCATAAATCTTTTCTTCCAGGAATCACAGATCCCCAAAATATTCACAGAAAATAATTGAAGGATCCACAGAATGGCTGAGAAAAGAGTCATCTTTTAATTTCCCTAACCTCAAGCAATTTTAACATTTCCTTTGGTTTTACTAATGTAGTCAATAGTAAGAAGTAGTACTAGCAATACTAACAGAAATCATAAATTTTTCATGCCATGTTACATTGTTACTTGTCAAAATATTGTTTATACCCATCACTACTTCAAATTTAACATAATCAGATCCAACTGCACCCTGTTTTAAAGTTAATATCATTTAAACTGTTTTCAATATAACTTTTCTCTGTTTTTTTTTTTTCCCCTCTCAGACAGGGTTTCACTGTGTAGTCCTGGCCAAGAACTTGCTCTGTAGACCAGGCTAGCCTTGAACTCAGAGATCCCCCTGCCTCTGCCTCCCAACTGCTGAGATTAAAAGCATGAGCCACCTCCGTGGGCTTTCTCTGATTTTGCATATTAAGGTATTATCAGCCTGCCAAAAGAATCCATAACCCAAAAAAGCTGAGAATTCCTAGATAAAGTGTTACAGCCTCCATTTGGAAACGGAGAGAGGAATCATTTCCTAATTATCCAAACTGGAATGCTACCAGAAATTATTGAGGGGGGCAGATGCAAACATTTCTCATTTTGCCTGCAACAGTCCTGTTATCGTTCACTACAGACTGAATTGCTAATAATGTTCCACCTAAATATTACAAGAATCAAACATGGGGCACAGCTACACTCACCAATTACCTTGTTTTCTAAATGTGTTAACCCTGAAGCTCACTGGTATACCAGACTGTCTTCGTCCACTCTTCCTGGGTATACCAACCCCTGAAGAGGCTGTCATCACACAAATCTATTTTCTATCATGACTATGCATCTATCCAATCTTTAAAATAAAAATCAACTCTGAAAAACAAATACAGTAGTGAACTATTACTTTAAAACCCAATTACTGCTTTAAAAGTAGCTAAAAGTTTGTTTTATTGCCAGTAATTTTAACTTTTAAGTCAGTTTACTGTTAATTACTCTGCCACAAAACAGAAAAGAGAAAAATATACATATTAACTTGCTAGTGCATTGAAACTAAAGCTTTTAAAAATAAAAATATTTTCAACTGGCAAGAAAAAGAAAAAACGTGAAACTATGAAAGAAAGTTTTGGGGACACTTCATATTTTATTCTTCCCATTCCTTTACTCTGTATCAATGAAAACTATTCGTCAATAATAGTTGTTATCAAATGGCATATAAGGCAGATTCAAGTCTTGTCAAAAATGAGCTCTTTAATTCTAAAACTATGCTTTGAGAGGCTGATGAGATGGCTGAGGAGTTAAGAACCTTCTGCTCTTAACATGGACTGGGTTCAGTTTCTAGCACCCACATGGCAGCTCACTACCATTTGTTAACTCCAGGGACAGAGGATCAGACACTCTCCTGGTCTTTGGGAGCACCAGGCATGTGTCCAGTTTACTTAAATACATGCAAGCAAAGCACTCATAGACATTTAATAAAAATAAATAAATCTTAACAAGAAGGACCTTTTGAGATGGTTATCACCTCTGTCCATGGAAGGAGGCAAAGGCCAAGGTTATTTTGTCCAACTAACAGTACTATTAACTACCACGTGTGAGATTCTTGGTCAACCAAAAGCTTTATACACTTTGCCCAAGGAGGGCAGTGGTGAAGAGATGTACTGACAAGTAAAAGCAACAGGCTGACTCTCACAATGCAGCCATGTGATTTCAACACTATACTCGCTTAAGGGAAAAAGAGACCTAAAAAAATAGCTATCTAAAGGAAATGCTGCTGAGGAAAATCTGGCAGTGACTACCATTTACTTGCACAATACTAACTTTACAAAGAACAGTCCTCAACAGTGAGGTAGGCAAATTTACAGTTGTGTTTGTTCCATTTATATAGTATAGGCAAGGCACATAATCAAAGGCTAATTTTAAGACACAGTCTAATGATTGTAAGAGAACTTCTGCCATCTGTACTGGTCTCTTTAGTGACTTATTCCTATCAGCCATTCCCCCTCTGCTGGCCCTACCTTCATTATCCTTTCTTCATTTCCATTCTCCTTGAAATGAAGATGCAGGGATGCATGCAGTCAGACAACGAAACTTAACCAAGTAGCTGTGAGCACAGCTGATGCCTAGATTATAAACCTTCCATCATTTAAAGTAAAAAGGGACCTAAGTTCCTGCTCGGAATCCTGCTTGTGTTAGGTATGAAGCAAACATAATAACTTTCTTATGCCCATTAGTCAGTTGGGCAATGTATACTCATTCTCTCCTTCGTACATAACATTCATACTCATACAGGTTTACACACAAGCCCAACAGACACAAGAAAGCTGACCAAACAGTTAATAGCAATGAGTAATAGCAGTAAGATAGTGCAAGAAAATCAAAGCTAACAAAACAGCCAAAATATAGACTAGATTGCTCTATCCCTTTATAAGAACAAAAAGTAGACAGTGGATAAACATAATCAATTCCCATATAAAAAGTACCCCATGTCAAAACTTGGGATGGCCAAGAGAACTGCAGAGTTCAATCTTTAAAGGAACATCCCAATACCCAGGGCCATATTTGTTCTGTTCATCTTAGTTATGTCTGGACTGTTAGACAGAATGGAAACTTGCTATGCAAGTCATTTTTACAGGCAAGAGTCATCTAAAGGTCAGTCTAGTTCTAGTTCAGAAATGAGGAAATTAAGGTCCAAGAAGGCTGAACAAGTTCTTTGAAGCCACAGAAACTTATACAATTCTGCAAACTATGAAGGATTTGCTTTCTTTAAACACATTTTGGAGATTTCTTTTATTCTAATCTCATTAAAACCCTTTCAAATTCATGGTTTGTAAAACTAAGTACATGAATTCACTACAGTTCAAACCATGGATTTTAAAAAATTAATCCACCTAAGTGTTCCATACACAAAGCAGTAACTGTCTGGTCGACTTCCTGCCTAGGAGTAGACCACCTCTGTAACTACCAGGCTTAAAGACAGAAGCTTCATGTAAGTCTCACAGAAATCACACTCCACACCCCAAGAATCTGAAATTTTAAACTGAGAGAAATTTAGCAGTGATAAAAATAGCAGGGCTAGTGAAATAGCTAAGGGGGTAAAGGTGCTTGCTGCTAAGCCTAACGATCTTGACTTCAACTCCCAGAACCCACAGTCTCCAAAACTGTCCTCTGACCTCCACACATGCTAGATTTTGCATGCATATGCACACAACACACTAAATAATTGCAACTGAAAATTTTAATTAAAAGATAGAAATACCTGATATTTAGTGAATGCTTACTTCATGCCAATTTAACTTTTCTAAATACACGACAATTCACCCTCCAACAAACTGATGGGATCTTATAAATACTGGCATGTTTAAGAATGCAAAACTATATATATGACCTGGGGGTGGGGAGGAGAGAGCCTGAACTAGGAACACGTATACTTAGCCATATTGTTCAGCGCTTCTTAAAGATAATTAGTTATTAGTGATATTGATGTTACTAGCCACTAAAGGGCCTATCACTGTCATTATTCCTGGACTTGTCTCTGAGAAAATTCTCAGAGCTCCTTAAAGTAGCCAGATTTGTTTTCTGCTGCTTGAAACCAACAAAATCATCTTAATTGTAAAATGTAAGATAGGGCCTCATTTCAGAGCCTGAAACAAATGATAAACTTATACCAGAGATAAAGCATTCTTCTACATTTAAAAGGAATGTGTATACAAAAGGAATTCAGTTGCCTTAAGTCACTAATTTAATAGATGAAGCAATACAAAGGTAAGGTTCAGAGTCCTCAAGTCAGACATAGGACCTCAGTTCAATTTCTGACTCTACTGTATTTTATTTTAGATAGGTCATGTTGGACAAATTTAACTTCTAAAGTGCCATTTCTGCCCTCTAGAAATGAGACCTTCACACTTATATATCCTCCTGCTATAATGAACTCTAACCCTCTGCTGAACTTAACAAAGATAAGGCACATGCTCAACATACTCTGGATGTTACATAACATAAACAACCTGAGACTCAGATAAGGAAGGGAACTTCCAGCAATAAAAGGCCACCTAATGATCAGAACAAGAAAAATAGACTCCAGACCCACACCTGAAAACTCTTTCTTCCAGCCAATCCATCTATTACCTCCTGGGCCTAACACACAAAGGCACCAGAATCTGGTATAGTTTTATGCTTTGTTCAATTTAATCTCCACCACATTTTTCTCCAATCACTTACCAAATATTTACAGAATTTCTACTATATTTTAAACAGCATTGAAAATAGAAGCATTCAGATAAGAAATGTTAGAAAAGAAAGGTTTTTTTTTTTTTAAAATGTCTGCATATCCAAAAAAGAAAAAGCTAAAAATTTAATAAAATTAGGGTAGAGCACCACCATCTACTCCTGGAGATTGGATCAGTAGGAGAAGAAGGTTATGAATGAATGATAAGGAATCTGGAAGAACCTTCCTTTTGCTTATGTAACATTCACAGACCTTGCTTTAAATATCTTATGCTCAACATATAACGTACAACCAAGCTTGAAAGCTCAAAATTAGGGAGAGCAAGATGGCAATTGGGTAAAGACACTTGCTATACAAGCTTGGTGCCCTGCATTTGATCCCCAGATCCTACATAAAGGTGGAAAAAGAACTGGTGCAGCCAAGTGGTGGAGGCAGTGGCAGGCTAATCTCTGTGAGTTCAAGGCCTGTCTGATCTACAAAGCAATCTCCAGGACAACCTGGGCTACACAGAGAACCCTTCTGGAAACACAAACTAACAAAAAGAGAAATGACACAATGAAGCTACCCCTACCCTCAAAGGAGCACCCTGACATGTGAGCACTAGTCCACACTATGTAACATCTTAAAAGAAAACTCAAAATTCTCTTTCTGCAGGAAGCCTACTCTATACATCAGGAAGTTTCTCTCATGCCTCCCAATTACACTGGCATTTTACTTTTTCTAACATTTTCTGACATCTGCCATGTTACCTTATGGCCCTAGTTTTTGCTAACTTTCCCTATACTGCACACAATATTTACCTCAAATGACTCATGTTAAGCTCCATGAAATCAAGGTATTTTCCTGAAAAACTAAGAATCCTTCTGCACAGTGGCTTATACATAACTTTGATATCAAATGCATCTCAATAACTAATATCCCACTATCTCATTTAAGTAACATACACTTGTCATGTTTTTGCAATGACAATTTACAAAACTGTACTTTATATCCTATCAGAAATCATGTAAAACATCAGTGTCTAATTCTGAAAAGATATTAAGACTCAATACATTTCACTCAAAAAATATCACTTAAAATACAAATGACAGAAATCAAGAAATAGTAATGGGGAAAATTACAAATTCAAGTCGGTCCAGTTTTCTTTGAAAGTAAGCTAAAAGGTGTACTGGACACAACTACGATTTCATGGCAAGTGGATGCAGGAAGACAGCGAGCCTAAGGCCAGTCTGACTACAAAGCAGGACTCTTGTCTTAAAAAACACTGAACTTGCATATATGTAGGTACATGTATGTATGCGTATACATGTATGTGTGAATACTAAACCATATGATTCATGTAGACTTTGGCTTGTGCTTGAATGAAGATCTCTCTCACAGAAATCTGCCTATAGTTATACAGTTAATTAATGCAGGACAAAAAACAGTATTTCAGCCATGTGTTAAAACAAACAAACAAAAAACCCAGAGTATCAAAAAAGGCCTGTATTTATAACTCACAAAAGTAATTTAAAGAAATTTAAACATTTACATAGAATTCTTAGTACAGTGTCTTAGATCTAAATATTCGACAAACAAGAGATAGTAAAAACAGTAACAGCCACTATACAACATTCATGAAGAAATGACAGATTGGTTGATTGATCGCCTGTTTTTTTCAACTGGCAGAGCTTAGGCAAAAGATAGCAAACATAAAGGAAGAGAAGAAACGATATAAAGACACGTGTCCAAAAGAAATAGCTAAGAGAAAGATGCAATAAGCAAAGACAGTCCCACCCTACCAAATGCAGTTTCTAGATCACCTATCAAGAAACTGTCAGAAGGTAGCTCAAAATCAAGTCAATAACCTCATAAGCAAACTTCTCAAACACGATTCAGCTCTATCTAAATCTTAGGCATAAAAGCTGGGCTTTAATTTTTATTTTTTAAGGGTTTAAAAAGAGGCCCTATTTTATATTCTACTGAAAATGTTAAGTCAGGTAATCAAACACCAAAGAGAAATGTGATTAAGTCAAAGCACCAACACAGTGAGGTCAGAATTCGAGCAGCCAATCAAAAGCTTAAAGGCATTTCCTGCAATATTAATAGTCAAAAGAAAAACCAATCACAGAAACCTCCAGCTTTCTTTTGACAGTCACAGAAGCAAGGGAACCAATCCACACACACCCGCGGTTGACAATAAGGCGGGACTGAAGGTTCATTGAAGAAATTCTTCAGGGTGCAGTTACTATGAACTTCGCACACAAGCAACAACACTCCAGAGTCGTAAACACTGTCAAATCAGAGGAAATTCAGTCTTGGGTATAATTTAACCCCTGGGAAGAAGGAAACAGCATTTTGCCAAAATTTTAACATCTGGTCAAAAATGCAACTGTCAATGTGGACGCTCTGAGTTCTCAAGTTGTAAACAGCTGTCTCGCATGCAACTTCCCTGGACGCTGCACGGGAAGCGCGGGCCTGGAGGCTAGTTTCAAGCACTCGGGCTGCGTCCTAACTCCGCGCAACCAAGGAGGGCCAGCCTGGCAGGCAAAGCCCGCGTGCGGGTCAGGGGACTCGCTAACGCAAAGTCCGGGCCGCGGGTCGCTGCCCGGCCGCAGGGTTGCATCGCCTACTCCCGCGGCACCTCCTCCGGCGGGCAGCGCAAACCATCACCCTCTTAGCAGGAAGATGCATGTTTTGAAAGAGCTTTACTTTTACTAAATCTTTTAAAAGGCAATTTCATGCACACACGAATTGTAAAATGTAACGAAAATATCGTCTAGCCAAAGGACCCTTCTCGACCAATTAACCCCGCTCCGGGAGACTTGTCTACTAGGTAAACAGAGGCTTTACGCCAAGTGCGGCCGGCGCATCTCAGCGCCATTCCCGGCCGCTGCTTACGGCAGGGCCCCCTTACGGCAGCGTAAGCGGCGCCGAGAGCTAATCACAACACTGGGACGCAACAACATGGCGGCCGCGGGCGGGCGCTGCGCCGGCCGACAGGTTTACGCTACTCCGCCAGCGTAGGGTCCGGAGCGCGCAGCGGCAGCGGCGCCCTCCAGCGAGCGTAGAGCGCTCTGTGAATGGCGAGGCCCGGCTGACAAAGGGGAGGGGGAGGAGGGAAGGGGGGGTAATAAACACTCGAGTCCCTACCGATTCCTCCTCCTTCTCCATCCCGGTGGGCATCTGGGGCACGGCCCGGTTGATGGAGACGCAGTCGTTGAGATCAGGCATGTCCTTGCCGCGGTAGATGGGCAGCGGTTTGGCGGCGTCCAGCGCCCGCGCTCGGAAGGAGAGTTTACTCATTGTCTCCCCGCCTTACAGGAACAGCCCGGGCGGCGGCGGCGGGGCGGGCGGGGAGGGGGGGAGCACTCCCGCCGCCTCCTCCACCTCCTTCCTCAGTGCAGCACGGCCGGCCCGCTCCTCCTCCTCCTCCGCACTGCCCCCGGCCCCAGCATGGGCGCCCACCCCGCCCAAAAACAGCCCCCCGCCGCCCGCGGCCGCTTCCACACTCTAGATCCGCCGCTCGCCCGCCCGATCCGCTCCCTGCGCCATGGCCAACATGGCGGACATTACCACAGCGGCGGCGAGCGATCCCGGCAGCCCGCGCGAGAGCGCGCCCCCGCCGCGGGGACGCGCGTCGCCCTCTCCCTCCCTCCCTCCCTCCTTCCTTTCCCTCCCCTGCCTGCCCACCCACTCTCTCCGCGGCGCGGCGCGGCCAGCCAGCGGGCGAGAGCGAGCTGAGTCCGGGTGCCCCTTGGCCGGCCGCTCGGCACGCCGGCGGGGCGACAGGTGCCAGGTGCGCTCGGCCCCGGCTCCGGAGCGGGCGCCGTGCCTCCGCCGACTCGCTCCGCGCGCAGGGTTCCCTCGGGAAGGCTCGGCGCACAGGACCGCCCGTCTCAGGGGGCAGGAGGCTGTCCACCCCGGCTACCGGCAGCCCTGCGAGCCTGCCCTTAGACAGCTCTGCCCTCCCGGGCGCCTCCTGGCTGATTTCGCGCCTCGGGTTTGCGCATCCCGGGGAGGTACGATAAGTCCGTTGCGTCTGCCCACGCCGAGAGGCACAACCCTGCTGCGTCTCGCGCCCTGAAAACTTGGGCAGTCCCAGTCCAAAGGAGCTCTCCAGGGTTAGGCACCCAAGCTCACCCTCGCCTTCACCAGGAGGATGCTCATGGTAGACAGGAGGGTTCGTAGTTGGAGATTAGTACTTGAGTAGTTGCTGGACGCAACAAGCGGACTTGCACCTGTCATCCAAACTTTCTTAGTTTGATGATAGGCATGTCTTTGATTTTTTTTTTTTTTTAAAAATGCGAATTCTTAAAGATTCCACTTGAAATCTCTAACCAAAGCTAGATGTATGTAAAAACAGTGGTTACTGTGACGACTCAGAAGAGTTTAATAAAGTTCCCGGCTCCAATTAGCTTGCGTGTTACTGTGTTACAACTAAACTTGGATAATTAGTAGCAAGAGTCGTAAATGCTTGAAAGGGCAGCTGCAAAGATGAGAGTCCAAAAAAAAAAAAAATGTAAACACTTGAAGAAAACGATATAAACGTCACAAAAGAGTGATGGAAAGCTAATTACCACATGACATCTATGGACAGTGGCTGTGACAGGTCAAAGAAATGAGACACAGCTTTGGCTAGAAGTGCTTAGAGACAGCTCTGCAAAAAGAATCAAACTGACTCAATTAAATACTAGTTACTGTTGACACGAACCTTTTTGTTGCAGTTTCTTAGTCTTTAAGAATTACAGGTTTCAGAAATTTCCTGGTAGAGTCTTTAGGTCTCTTAATTATAAAAGTATATGCAAAAAAAAAAGATATATATAAAAAAAAAGATTTACAGGTTTCTAAGCAAATTCCCTCACAGTGCAACAATTTTACCATTTTCTAATCATTGAAAAATACCCTACCTAGCTCATAAAAGGGTAGATGGTTTGCTAAAGTCCAACAGTAAAAACTGATATGTCATGTCTTAATATAGCAAAACCATCTCTCTTCATTGCCACCCATTATTTTTTCTCTATTTCCTTCTCTCCCTGCTTTTTTCCTGCCTCTCTCTCCCCCTTGTCTCCAGCTTTTCCTTTGAAAGCTGAATGCTGGAAATTAACTTCCTGGTAACATCTAAATAGTCTAACCAGTCTGTTCGGGGACACTTTGGGATGTTATTCAGTGGACTTGTGTTTTATGTCCACTTGTTATTGGTAACAATGCAAACAGACTGTGGCTCCCTTCTTGTAAGCAACACCTTTCTCATGCTTGTGAGCATGCCCTGTTCTAAGTGTTACCCTCTGGAGTAGTTCCAATCCTTTGTAAGGAAGAACAAGAAGTTCTCAGAAGGGGGGTAGGGAGGGTCATTACTGAGTGCTGGTCTGAAAATCAGGGGGAAACAGAGGTTGAAAAAAAAAAATGAGTCATCGGGGCCTTTTATCTCTAGATGCCCAGCCCTTCTCAGGCTCAGAAACCGTAGCTTCCTTCTAGTCTCTGCCTAATGTTACACTCAGAGTGAACATTGTGTGTGCGCTCATGTGTGTGTGTGTGTGTGTGTGTGTGTGTGTGTGGTGTAGTCCCAAGCAGTTTGAAGTCCACTTAATTCTGATAGCTGTATACTTCTACATAGGGAGAAATACTGTAATTTTTTCTAAAAAGGAAACAGACTCAGACCTATAACTTGTCAAGTTCCAACACTAGGGACTGCAGACCTGGATTCAAGTCTGGATCTATCCTAACTCCAAAACACTTGTTCTCCTAGTGGCACTCTTTAGTATCCAAGCTCTTTGGTTCACTGGCCATCCAATGTTCAAAAGTTTCTGACCCAAAGTTAATTAATGAAAGTCTCCAAAGTTAATTAGTCAGAACATCTAGCCAATGGGAAGACCGGCATCTGCTCTTTCATTTCTCTAACCCCAGTTCCTTACCTCACAGACAGCAGGCATCTAGTATGTTTGCTGATAGCTATGAAGAAGTCATACCAGCTGCATAAAGAATTTCAGTGCTGCTGACCCTATTCTACCCCAGGTTGGAGTTTGAGTGACTTCCTGGCCTGGCATCAGGCTTAGCCATTTAAGCTAATTTTTCTTTTCTTTGGCCTACCCAGCTCTTCAGATTTCAACCTTGGGCCATCAGAACTTTAGAAACAATAAGAACATCTCAAAGAAACTTTTTTTTTCTAATGTAATGTAATGGTTTTTGCATCATAGTTGGTTTGCTGTTGGTCTTTGCTTTGGATGTGTTTCAAAGTTCTCTTTTCTTTTTGCCTTGTAGGCAATGATTACAGAGCTAAGAACAAAACAGTCTGAAGCAAAAGTCACAGTAGCCTTTCACCTGAGACACAGTCTGTATTTCCTTAGATTCTAATTCAGTGCCTAAACCCAAATGCCTGTTTCACATCTGGAAAGTATGTTTTTATTTGTAAGAAAATACTATTTATTATACTATTTATTCCCATTTGTTGAATGCTCTTATTTGTTAGTGCTAAAGACACAAATATCTTTTCAGCTTTTGAAGTAAATCCTCTTAGGAAACTTACCCAAACCTGTTTCAAATGGTTATGCAGCTGAACCTGTTCTAATTTCCATATGTAGTGCACATGTGTGTGTACAGCCATCCTACAAATCAGCCCACTTCAAATATGTTCTGGATCAATCTAAATGACAGTCATTTAATCTGGTGAATGTAATATATAAACACCAAGAATTAGAACCAGTTTCATAACCATAAAAAATATACAAATAAGAAACTTAAAAAAATGGAAATCACATTTCAAGTTTCCAATTCCCAGTATAATAATCAGGGCTTCCAAATAATAGACAAGTTCCTTTTTTAAAAACACCCTTAATCTAGTAAACACAGTTGCTATTCGGTGATTTCAGGGCTTTGCAAATGTCACGTTCTTTCTAATTGACTCCCAGTCTCAGCAAACCCAATTGAAAGTTAATTGGGTTGGTATGTGGACTGTATCTCCACCCTTCCCCCCATGTCTCTAGGAATGAACCTAATACTAATAAAGCTTCCTTGTTCCCCATATGTAATCTGAATGTGGGAGTCTGCATTCATTGCAATCAACTGGACTCAATCCTGCAGTCCCAGAGCACTTTATGAAGGCAACTCTGGATGGTTTGAGATGTTGGGGTAGAGCAGTGCTGAGGGGACACATGACAAATGTCTGCTTTCACCTCTTTATTTGTCACAGGGAACATGAGACAGTAAATAAAAATCTGTAGCTGTGGCTCAGTTACCGGAGCAGCATCTTTTCTCTCAGACCTGGTTGGAATTACAGGGTGCCACCTTGTGTATAAGCTGACAATTTACTTCCCAGCTCCGCCAAGGCTCTAGATAGACTCAAAAGTAGTCTGCCCCAAATCACTGCATCTTATTGACCAGGGAAAGATGAGACAGATTAATTGAAGGAAACAAATTTGAAAACACACAACTCCAGAGAATCTACAACACTTTATTTTAAGTCTGGCAGCCTGCCTCATTTGTCTCCCCACTCCTGACCGGAAAACACACCCAATGTCCCACATATGGAATAGATTGACTCAAGCTTTTTAGTGGGGGAGGGGGTAGAAGTAATTAAAGCTCTTGAATGGGCCTAATATTTCTGATTTGGACAATTATATGTGTTCTACTAACCTGTGAGTAAATAAGCTACTTAGATTTAACTTCAGGACTTTGACTTTCTTAGAGGCATTAGGTTCTATTCAGCTGATGAGTATGGCCCTACTTATTTTAATAAAGCATGATTCGGCTGTTTGGAAAAATGAATTTGAAGCAAGGAGAAAACAGCAAAGTCATGAACGGTAAAATAAAATCTCTTTAAGTGCTATTACTTGAGGAAAAAAAAAAATCTCTGCCTTCAGTGCTGCTCTCATGTAGCTAAGGCTCATGGAATTAGTGGGACCTTTTGTGTTATTTCCAATAGGGCGTTCGAATGAAGAACCCGGGGCGTTCGTGGCAGGGGCCTGTGGGTGTGTGGTTGGTGTCCTGTATCAGGCTCATCTCAGCTACCTTCCCTGACTTTGCCTACTGGCTCATCATTTTCTCAAGCACCCCAGGAAGGTAGCTAGGAAGGTGTATTTAGTTATTCACCTCTCCCTCTCCTCCACCATCCTGGTCTCCCTGACCATAAACAGATGAGAGCACTGAGCTCTCTGGGGTGCGAAGTGTTAGCTGAGAGGACTCCATTGCTAGGAAACCTGTTCTCAGCTATGTTAAATGCTGCTCCTAACCTTTTACCTGACTTTTGGTTTGTTTTTTTGTTTGGTTGTTGTTGTTGTTGTTGTGTCTCCCACTAACCCAAAGCTGCTGTTTAACATAAAAGCAGATGTGTGAATGAAGCATGCAGCTGGAATCCCGAGTTAAAGAAAATGGAGAACTGATTTAATAAGAGCCTCGCTGTTGCTGTTGTCCTAGAACAAAACAGCTCATTTCCTACTGCATTTGCTTGTTGAATTCCACAGTTGGGAGGTAGGGAGGAAAGCACCTTTATATCTCCAAATCAGAAGACCATTTACTTACCTTTCGTCGGCGGCCATTTAGGGGTGACTTTGCTGGGGAAGGAACAAACTGCTGAAATGAAACACTGATGATTTACATTTTTACTGGCATACCTAAGCCACTCACCTTGTTTCAGAAAGAGTTTCACGTGGCTTTTGAAGGTAGCTAACGCATATAGTAAGGGTGGCATTTGAACTCTAAACTCCTAGCATCATGAAATAAATATGTCAGCTTCACAGTTCATGATGCCCATTATAGAATATGATTACTCAGGATATATTTACTGCTGCTCTCGATCAGACCGCCCAGAAGTAAACGGAACAGTTAGAGAGTGCCACATTAATCTCAACAGTATCTTTACAATAGACATAACAGGGCCCCCTAGTGATTTTTCCTGCAGTGACCTTCCATAGAAACTATGAGATTAAAATGAACTTGGATGTCTGGGGCTATGAAAACGAGCCCAAACAGGTTTGAGGGTAAATGGACACCGTGGCCCCCAGGCAACACGTTATGAATAGCATTTTTTTCTCTACTGCCTCTGGATAAATTGGATTGAGCTGAAAATTGGGCTCTGTTCTTTTCACCTGGAGTGTGGCTCTTCCAAGTGCCCAATTACATTCATGTCCCTCCAAGGACCATGCTATACAGCATAAGTTAGCATTCTTTTGTAGAAAAGGAAAAGAGCTTAATAAATACCGATGTGTTCTCCTCTTGCAGTGAGCTAAGGGTTTGACCCTCCAGAGTCAAGAGACAATTTGACCTTGGATAACTGAGGTAGATATTGCCATCTCATGTTGGATGGCACTGGGGGGATAGGGATGCAGAGAAAGTGTCCTTGTATTTGCCAGCTGTGACGGCTATCTCTGGCTGTCAACTCGATTACATCTGGAATGAACTACAATCCAGAAGTGGAGGGCACACCTGTCATCCAGACCTGGAGGCTGGAAGATCCAGGCTTCTGACCTGGTTCTTTACATGGAGATCTTGAGGCAGAGTGGCCATGAAAAGCTTAAATCCAGTCAAGGTAGTACGGGTCTTTAATGCCAGGAGACTGAGGCAAGCAGGTCTTTGAGTCATGGTCAGCCTGGGACAAAGCAAGTCCCAGATCCAGGCATGCTGGTGCACATCTTTAATCTGGGCCACACCTTCTGCTGGAGGCCTACATAAGGACATTGGAAGAAGGAAGACTCTTTCTTTACCTGATTGCACTTACTTGTCAGCACATCTCTTGGTACCTAAGTCTTCAGATTCCAGCTTATACTGAAGACCAGCTGAAACTACTAGCCTCTTGGATTGAGCAGCTACTAGACATTTGGACTTCCTATTCACAGCTGCCCATCTTTGTTTTGGACTGCAGACTGTAAGTCATTACAATAAATTTCCTTAATATATAGAGACATTCCATAAGTTCTGTGACTTCTATAGAACTCTGACTAATACAGAAGTTGGTACCAGGATTGGTTCTAGAGGAGCAGAAAGATAAAGATGAATCTTTTAAGAATCTGGAATCGGCTTTAATAATTCACCAGCACCTTTAACTACTGAAACCTCTCCAGATACTTCCTCTCCTGGAAGCTCAGAGAATATGGGAGGCCTGTGGTGGAAACTATATTTCAAATTTAAAGAAGCAAATGCCTTTGATCATCTCGATCCATCAATTGTGACTGGCAATGAATTAGGTGACACATTATATGAAAGTTTCTACAATTTGGGGGAAAAGAAGGAAAAAATTTTTTGACTTGTTGCTCGTAAATATCTCTGGATAAATTGATAGAAAAAGCATGAGCTCTATGGTAAAATTGAATGGCTCCAGATGCAAGTAAACAATGTAAAGGTTTCTAAGTGTGCCCTTGAAGAGAATCTTCTCTCCAGCAGCCATAGAGCTCCAGTTGCAGAAAATCAAACTGAAGCCTCATGATAAGGTTGGCTGAATTACATCGAAGATTCAAGTCTCAGCCTCAAAGGCTGTCAGCAGTTAAAGTACGGGCATTAATTGGCAAGGAATGGGGTCCTATAACTTGCGATGGGGATGTGTGGGAGGACCCTATTGACGATGACAACTTTGAATCCTCAGATTCTCAAGGGTTTACCTCACCTGAGGAAGTGGCACCCTCAGCCCCACCCTTTGAAATAATGCCTTTTTCAAATAAATAAACCAGTAGTAGTGACTTTCTCTGAAGAAAATGCCGGGCAAGACAATATTGATGTTCCTCAAAGCCCACCAATAATTTCTTCCAGACATATAACCAGACTCAAAGCAAAAGCAGGCCCCTAGAGGGGAGGTAGAAAGTGTAGTCCCATAAGGAAGTGCGCTACACTACTGAGGAGCTTAATGAGTTTGCTAATTCATTCAAGCAGAAATCTGGGGAATATGTGTGGGAGTGGATTTTAAGGGTGTGGGATAATGGTGGGAGGAACATAAAACTAGATCAGGCTGAGTTTATTGACATGGGCCCTCTGAGTGGAGATTCTAGGCTCATATAGCTTAAAAAAATTGTCAGAAGTTTGAGTGGTTAGCTGAAGCGTTTATCAAAAGATAGCCTACTGAAAAGGAGTTGGAGATGTCCGATATTCCTTGGCTTAGTGTTGATGAAGGGATTTTAAGACCCAGGGAAATTGCAATGTTAAAGTGGATATGATGTGTAAAACCTAACTCTCTACAAGGGGAAGGCCCAGAAGACATGCCCTTCAGGAATCTTGTAAGATGCGAATTGGCAAGAGGGGCACCAGCACATTTGAAGAGTTTTGTTCTTGCCCCTTTTCCTTGTGCCAGACCTTAGGGCTGGAGATGCTGCTGCTTAATTAGATGAATTAAATGTAATGGGTTTAACAAGGCCTGAGGTAACAGGGGCCTGGTAGCAGCACTGAATGGCCAGAGACAAGATGATCATAGTTATTATAATGGGTAGCATAGACAAAACAATGTTCATAATGACCTCCCTATAGTGGTCAGCACAGGAGAGGGGAGATTTATAATGGCATAACTCATATGGACCTTTGGTACTGGCTAATCAGTCATGGTGTTTCCAGGGATGAAATACATAGGAAGCCTACTGCACATCTGTTTGATCTGTATAAGCAGAAAAATTATCAAACAAATGAAACAAAGGTTACATTGGATTATGGCAAAAAGCAATCTCAGCCAGTGAGTCAATTTCCAGACTTGAGCTATTTTGCAGACCCAGAACTCCTTGAATGAAGGGGTGGCCAGGTTTCTCTGAGGAAGGATCTTGACAAGACACCTAAAAGTTTTGCTGTTAGCCTTTCTCCAGTTCTTTCCCAGTGGGACCCATGGCCTTTTACAAGGGTAACTGCACACTGGGGGAAAGGACATAATCAGACTTTCCAGGGTCTATTGATGCTAGTTCTGAATTGACACTGATCCCAGGAGATCCCAAGAAACATTGTGGCCCTCCAGTTAAAGTAGGGGCTTATGGAGGACAGGTGATTAATAGAGTTTTGGCTGATGTCCAAGTCACAGTAGGTTCAGTAGGCCCATGAACACATCCTGTGGTCATTTCCCCAGTTCCAGAATGTATAATTGGGATAGATATACTTAGAAATTGGCAGAATTCTCACATTGGTTCCCTGACCTGTGGAGTGAGGACTACTATGGTGGGAAAGGCTAAAAGGAAGCCGCTAGAGTTGCCTCTGCCAAAGAAAACAGTGAATCAAAAACAGTACCGCATTCCTGGAGGAATTGCAGAAATTACTGCCACCATCAAGGACTTGAAAGATGCAGGGGTATTGGTTCCCACCACATCTCCCTTTAACCCTCCTATCTGGCCAGAACAGATGACAGACGGATCATGAAGAATGACTATCATGGATCATGAAGAATGACTTTCAAAAACCAAATTAGGTAGTAACTCTGATTGCAGCTGTTGTACCAGATGTAGTTTCATTACTTGAGCAAATTAACACATCTCCTGGTACCTGGTATGCAGCTACTGATCTAGCAAATGCTTTCTTCTCGGTACCTATCCATAAGGTCCACCAGAAGCAATTTGCTTTCAGTTGGCAGGACCAGCAGTATACCTTATCAGTTTTGCTTCAAGGATATCTTAACTCTCCTGCCCTGTGTCATAACTTAGTTAGAAGGGATCTTGATCATCTGTTTCTTCCACAAAATATCTCATTGGTGCACTGTTTGGAGCAAGTAAACAGGAGGTAGCAACCACTTTGGACTCATAGGTAACACATATGCATATCAGAAGATGGGAAGTAAATCCAATTCAAGGACCATCTACCTCAGTGACATTCTTAGGAGTCCAGTGGTGTGGGGCATGCAGAGATATTCCTTCTAAGGTGAAGGATAACTTATTGCACCTGGCCCCTTCCACCACCAAGAAAGAAGTACAACATTTAGTGGGTCTATTTAGATTCTGGAGACAGCATATTTTTCACTTGCGTGTGTTACTCAGGTTCATTTGCCAAGTGACTTGGAAAGCTGCTAGTTTTGTGTGGGCCCTGGAACAGGAAAAGGCTCTTTTAACAGGTCCAGGCTGCTGTGCAGGCTGCTCTACCACTTGGACCATATATATGACAGCAGACTCGATGGTACTTGAGGTGTTAGTGGCAGATAGAAATGCTGTTTGTAGCCTCTGACAGGCCCCCCTGTAGATGAATCACAGAAGAGACCTTTGGGATTTTGGAGCAAAACCCTGCCATCATCTGCAGACAATTATTGTCCCTTTGAAAAACAGCCCTTGGCCTGCTATTGGGCCTTAGTGGATGGAAACTGAACATTTGATAATAGGACACCAAGTTAACATGTGAACTGAACTGCCCATCGTGAGCTGGGTGTTATCGGATGCACCAAGTCATAAAGTAGGCCATGCACAGCAGCAGTCTGTTATCAAATGGAAATGGTACATACATAATGGAGCCCAAGCAGGTCCTGAAGGCACAAGCAAATTACATGAAGAAGTTTCTCAAATGCCTATGGTTTCTATTCCCATTACAATGCCATCTGCTGCCAAGGCTGCAACTATACCCTCATGGGTGTTCCTTATGACCAGTTGACTGAAGAAGAGAAGACTAGGACTTGGTTTGCTTATGGCTCTACCCATTATGCAAATACCACACAGAAGTAGACAGCTGCAGAATTACAAATCCTTTCTGGGACAACCCTGAAAGATACAGGTGAAGGAAAATCTTCACAGTGGGCAGAACTTTGGGCAGTACACATGGTACTACAGTTTGTTTGGAAAAAGAAATGGTCAAATTCACTGACTCATGGGCAGTAGTCAGTGGATTGGCTGGATGGTCAGGGACTTGGAAAGATCATGATTGGAAAACTGGTGAGAAAGACATCTGGGGAAGAAGTATATAGATAGATCCCTCCAAATGGGCAAAGGATGTGAAGATATTTGTGTCCCATGTAAATGCTCACCAAAAGGTGACTTCAGAGGAGGAGTTCAATAATCAAGTGGATAAGATGACCTATTCTGTGGACAGTCAGCCTCTTTCCCCAGCCATCACTGTGTAGTGGCTATTCCTGATTATCAACTTGACTATATCTGGAGTGTACTACAATCCAGAATTAGAAGGCTCACCTGTGATCCAGATCATGAAGCTGGAAGACACAAGTTTCTGACCTGGATCTTGGCATGGATATCTTGATGCATAGTGACCATGAAAAGCTTAGGCTCAGGCAAAGTAGTACATGCCCTTAATGCCAGGAGACTGAGGCAAGGAGATCTCTGAATTCAAGGTCAGCCTGGGACAAAGCAAGTCCCAGATCCAGGCATGCTGGTACTCATCTTTAATCTGAGCCATAATTTCTACTGGAGACCTACATAAGGACATTGGAAGAAAGAAGATTTGCTCTTCTTTGCCTGTGTGCCTTGTGGGACTGAGCAACTGCTAGATCCTTGGACTTCCATTCTGCCGCTGACCATTGTTGGGGAGTTGGACTACAGACTGTAAGTCATCAACAAATTCCCTTACTATACAGAGACTACCCATAAGTTCTGTGACTCTAGAGAACTCTGACTAATACACCCTGTCATTTCTCAATGGGCACATGAACAAAGTAGCCATGATGGCCGAGATGGGGTTTATGCTTGGTTTCAACATGACTTCCACTCACCAAGGCTGACCTGGTTACAGCTGCTGCTGAATGCCAGATCTGCCAACAGCAGAACCAACACTGAGTCCCAAATATGGCACCATTCCTAGAGGTGACCAGCCAGCAACCACTACATTGGACCAGTTCCTCCATGGAAAGGACAAAGTTTTGTTCTTATTGGAGTAGATACTTATTTTGGTTATGGATTTTCCTTTTCTGCACAGAATGCTTCTGCCAAAACAACCATCCATAACCTTACAGAATGTCTTATCCACCATCATGTTATTCCACACAGTATTGCTTCCGACTGTGAAACTTATTTCACTGCCAGAGAAGTACAACAGTGGGTCCACAATCATGGAATCCACTGGTCTTACCATGTTCCCCACCATCTGAAGCAGCTGGCCTGATAGAAAGATGGAATGGCTCTTTGAAGACACAGTTACAGCGCCAATTAGGTGGCAGCAGAATGAAAGGCTAGGACAGGGTTCTACAGAAGGCAGTATATGATTTGAATCAGCCTCTGATATATGGTGTAGTTTCTCCCATAGCCAGGATCCATGGGTCCAGGAATAAAGGGGTAGAAAAGGGAATAGCTCCACTTACTATCACTCTTAGTGATCCACTAGGAAAGTTTTCTCTTCCTGTCCTGACAACCTTAAGTTTTGTTGGCCTAGAAGTTTTGGTTCCAGAGAGGGGGATGCTCCTGCCAGGAGCCACAACAAACATTGCATTGAACTGGAAGCATAGACTTCCCACTGGTCATCTTGGGATTCTAAGGCCCTTAAACCAACAGGCTAGAAAGGAATAACAGTGTTAGGAGGGGTGACAGATCCAGATTACCATGGGAAAATTGGATTACTTCTCCACAATGGAGGTAAGAAGGATTATGTCTGGAGTGCAGGAGATCCCTTAGGGCATCTCTTAGTACTCCCATGTCCTGTGATTACAGTCAAGGGGAAACTACAACAGCCTAATACAAGCAGGATGACAAAGGGCACAGACCCATCAGGAATGAAGGTATAGGTCACTCCTCAAGGTAGAGCCAAGACCTGCTGAAGGTGCTTGCAGAGGGTGGAAGAAATACTGAATGGGTAGTAGAGGAAGGTAGTTATAAATACCAGCTAAGACCACGTAACCAGTTGTAGAAAATAGGATTATAAAGTAATATGAATGCTTCTGTTTTAATATTAATTAAGAGAATATCAATTGGTATTTAAATTGAGATACTAAATGCTCCTAAGAAACATTGACCTATTCTAAATTTACAATGCATCTGTGATTGTACAAGGAGTAGTTATATCATGTTAGGCATATTTATGACCAGGTTATTATTTCATTTAGACATGAGATATGATTTATATCAAGTTGAAAAGTGGTAGATTGTGATGGTTACTCTTGGTTGTCAACTTGACTATGTCTGGAATGAACTACAATCCAGAAGTGGAGGGCACACCTGTGGTCCAGACCTGGAGGCTGGAAGATCCAGGCTTCTGACCTGGTTCTTTACATGGAGATCTTGAGGCAGAGTGGCCATGAAAAGCTTAAACCCAGTCAAGGTAGTACGGGTCTTTAATGCCAGGAGACTGAGGCAAGCAGGTCTTTGAGTCATGGTCAGCCTGGGACAAAGCAAGTCCCAGATCCAGGCATGCTGGTGCACATCTTTAATCTGGGCCACACCTTCTGCTGGAGGCCTACATAAGGACATTGGAAGAAGGAAGACTCTCTCTTTACCTGATTGCACTTACTTGTCAGCACATCTCTTGGTACCTAAGTCTTCAGATTCCAGCTTATACAGAAGACCAGCTGAAACAACTAGCCTCATGGACTGGGCAACTATTAGATTCTTGGACTTCCCATTCACAGCTGCCCATTGTTGGGTTAGTTGGACTGCAGACTGTAAGTCATTACGGTAAATTCCCTTAATATATAGAGACATTCTATAAGTTCTGTGACTTTATAGAACCCTGACTAATACACCAGGTAGAGTTTTAGTCGCCCATCAAACTGTGTAAAGGTCATTCTTGAAGGAACTGAGTTCACAGTACCCACTTTTCATTTATGTACAAATTCTCCATCTTCCATACTTTCTCAGTCTGGCATCCCTTGCAGCTGTGGGCATTCCCTCTAAGACAGATACACATATCTGTGCTTACATCTGACCTAGAACTACCATTTTCTAATAGCATAAATGGACCTGCAAAGAGAGTGGATTCTGGAGATAGAAGTCTGTAGGGATAATCTCTTGTGCAGTGTGTAAAGGCATTCAGCTCTCAACAAAGACCTGAATTTCCAATAGCAAACCAAGAGAGAATAAGCAGAACTTCTAGGAGAGAGAGGATGCTGGGAAAGAGTCAGGTGGGAGGAGATTTGCTATCCAGACTCTGAGGAAGTCGGACCTTTAAAACTGTGGAGAGGTAACTAGCCATGTGGCAGACATAGATTAGTTTAAATGGGTTAAATAAGTTATAAGCTAGTGGGGGAACAAGCCCAAGTTTATGTCCTAGGTATTTATTCGTAAAGAATAAGCCTCAGAGGAAAGCTGGAAAAGCCCACAGTTGCAAATGGCACCCAACATGGGACTCTTAGATCCAGGCTTAGAGCCTGAGAACTCCCAACTGCAAGGTGGTTTCCTAGCTAAAGAGTGGGGAAGGAGCAGAGGCTGCAAGAGGTTGAATGCTTGCCCCCTTTAAAAGCCCTGCTGAGCAGAAAAGTAGGCTTCTCTACCATAACCTCAAGGCAACTACAGCTTCTCAGAGCTGCCAGAAGGTGCCCATGAGCTAAATGTAGCAAGGGGGAGCATGAGGCCTGTGGGAATGGCAGAAGCAACTGCCTACCTGACCAGCTCCCAAACAAGGGAGCACCAGCTGAGGAGCAAGAGAGCACAGGAAGCCAAGATGCAGAAGTCCCGAGCACATAGGAGGCTCTAATCTGGTACAGTATTAAGCACCCCCCAAAGTAAGCATTTATATAAACTTAGATACAGAGATAAATATTAATTTTGGAAGCAGTAAGAGAAATATAGTGAAGCCTGTAAAGAAAGCAGAGAGAAAGAAAAATAAAGATGTTATATAAATGTACATAGAAAATAAAGTCTCCATAGAAAGGAGAGAGTTACAGAGGTTAAAAAAGAAAATATTTTGAATGTTAAAAAGCAGAAAACACTGTAGAAGAGGACACTTGGAACCTGTATAATTTTGTTACAATTATCAGCATAGAAATAATTATATGTTCAATGACTGAAGTTTTATATTCTTTTTAAAAAAATGCAGAATAAAACGACTTAGATAAGGACAGGATTGAAAGATGGAATGCTAGGTTACAGACAATAGAACAGAGATTAAAGGATTCTTTAAATCAGAGTAAACAATCTTCAGAAAAATTCAACCTGGAACTTACAGTGACATCAAAAATATTAGTTCCAGTTAAGAAAAAAAAAAAAACCCATGAAGGCTTGAGGAATTAGGATGGCAATCCATAGAGAAGCAATTTACTGAGTTAAGAATACAGATTATGTTTGAGGCCACCTTAGAGAACTGTCATACAATAGATGGTGTGTTTCATTTTGTAGACTTTGGAAAATTAAGACATGTACATATGTTAACACATCACGCAATCGATACTTAGGATTGCAGTATGCGTTTGTCTTGAGTTCTAAAAAGGTTGATTCTGAGATTGTACATTTATTAAAAATGGTGGCTATCTTGGAGACACCTTTAAGGATTGAAGTTGATGATACTCCAACCTATGTATCCATTAGAATATAGTATTTTAGACATTATGGCATAGCAAATGTTACAGATATACCTAACAATCCTACAGGTCAAGCAATTATGCAGAAAACTAACCGGACTTTTAAAAGAAATACTTATAGAACAGAGGGGGATGTGAGATCTCCCAGAGATAGATTAAATGATTCTTTATTGCCTTTAAATTGTTTAAGTGTCAGTAAGATAGATAACACAACTGTTAGAAAGAACTGATGAGTTAGATCAGCATAAATATGTGATAACTTCAGAATGGAAGGCAGGAAATATGTTGCTTTGGGGAAGAGGTTTTGTCTTTGCTTCAACAGAAAAAGGAAAGTTATGGATTCCATCAAAATTAATAAAGATTAGATTAGGGGAGACCTCCTGAAGATCTAGGCTGTACCCATGGGGGAAAAAACCAACAAGGAAAAAACAGGAAATATGTACGCTGATCCCTCTACATGGGAATAGCTCTAAAACTGGATGAGACATGAATGTTTACAGCCAGGACTTTGGCTATGCATAGCCAATAGATTTTGTTGGCTACAGAGTCTTCAGGACTTATCATGCAATCCTTTCAAATGGCATGAATAGAATGTATATTACAGTTTGTCTATATAGTCCAGTTTGATGCCTGTCACCTGCTCAGAGAACAGAGTATCATCTTTAGCTAAATTGTACACACTGTGCATTCCATACATGTGTCAATGCAGAAGTGTATATTACCTTTGAAAGTTTATATGTCTGCAGAGTTAAAGGGCCAGTCACCAAAGAAGACAAGTAGTGCACGTGACTTCAGCCTCACAGACTGCCTCAATTGCTGTTCCCTCAGAAATCTGCATCCTGAAAAGCTTCTCTGTGGCTAACTAGATCATCCAGCATCACAAACTATTCCAGATAGGATCAGTTATATCCTGCACTTTCCCATCACACAGGGAACAAGCTCAAGCTTATGGTCTAGGCATGTATTCATAAATAAATAAGCCTTTGAGTCGTTGCTCAGGAACTGGGGAGTGGCTGGAAAAGTCTGAGGTTACAGAGGTCATACAGTTAGACTTGCATTGTTTCAAAAGGAACCATAATACTTGGCAGTTGCTTTAACCCGCTGAGCCATCTCACTGGAACAGAAAACTACCTTTAAAACTTTTTAAAAGAGATTTATTTCTTTTATGGATGTTATGTCTGCATTTATGTATGTGAGCCAATCACATGCTTGGTGTCCTTGGAGATCAGAAAGGGCATTGGATTCCCTGGAACTGGAGTTAGATAGAGACTAGTTGATAGGCATAATGTGGGTGTTTACAGTTGAACCCAGATCCTCTGTATAAGCAACAAGTGCTCTTAACTGCTGATTCATCTCCAGTCCCTAGACTCTCAGGCACAGCTATAAAGCTGGAATTATTTCCAAACTATTTCCTTAGTGGGAGAGTTCACAACTACCTTTCCAGCACCATGTCTGCCTGCATGCTGACATGCTTCCTGCAATGATGATAATGGACTAAACCTTAGAAAAGGTAAGTAAGCCCCCAGTTAAATGCTCTCTCCTTTAAGAGTTGCCATGGCAGTGGTGTCTCTTCACAGTAATAAAACATTGCCTAAGACACCCCTCCAATTCTCAGCCAAAACAAACCCTTCCTCGTCTTAAATTGCTTCTTGTCACATTGTTGCAGAAATGAGAAAAGTAACTATTCAATGGTCATTTAAGTTTTAAATGTTTTAATTTGAAACAGCAAAATGAAACATTCTTTCTCTGCACACTCTTGCTTTAATACTTCCTTCTCTGTTCCTTTTTGGTTCCTGTTAGCAAGCCAGGTGTAGGGATAGCTATTCACACTATCAAGGCCAAAGCCTGATGTAGAAGTGCTATGCTCCTGATCTAGCACTCAGGAGGATGAGGCAGGAGGACTACAAGTTTGAAACCAGCTTGGGCTACATAATAAGACTTATTTCAATAATGGAGGATTGATGATAGATAGATAGATAGATAGATAGATAGATAGATAGATAGATAGACAGACAGACAGACAGACGGGTAGACAGACAGACAGATATATTGACTGACTGGCAGGCAGGCAGGCAGGCAGGCAGATAATCATGCTGGGAGGCAGGGAGGCTATGGAAATGTCTCACTCAATATAGTTCTTGCTATGCAAGCACGAGAACTCAGTACCTATGTAAAAATCTATGCACTGTGGAACATGCCTGTAACCCCACATCTGAGAAGGCAGAAACAGGGGGGAAGCCTGGGTACTGCAGACTAGCCATTTTAGCCAATTGAAATCTCCAGGTTCAATGAGAGACCCTGTCTCAAAAAGCAAGGTAGAGAAAACGAGAGAGATATCTCAGCGAGTAAGAGCACAGGCTGTTCCAGAAGACTGGGGGTTCAATTCCTAGCAACCACATGATAGCTTTTGACTGTCTGTAATTACAGTTTCTGAGGATCTGAGGCCTTCTCTGGTCTCCACATGCACCATATACACAAGTAGTGTACAAATATGTATGTAGGCAAAACACCCATAACATATAGTAATAAGAAACTTTCTAAAAATGAGGTTGAAAACAATACAGGAAGACACTTAATGTCACTTTCTGGTCTCCACATATGCATGCACATGTGTGTGCACACACACCTCACACATACAAGTATATACACACATATATAATATATAATATATGATACATGATACATAATGTATAATGTAATATATATATATATATATATTTTTTCAAAGACACAAAAAATTCATGGCCCAACCAAAGAGATGACCTTAAACTTTTCAAATAAGAAAGGTTTTTTTTTTTTTTTTTGGTTTTTTGAGACAGGGTTTCTCCGTGTAGCCCTGGCTGTCCTGGAACTCACTCTGTAGACCAGGCTGGCCTCGAACTCAGAAATCCACCTGCCTCTGCCTCCTGAGTGCTGGGATTAAAGGTGTGTGCCACCAGAAAGTTATATCTTTATTTTATTTTATTTTATTTTATTTTATTTTATTTTATTTTATTTTTTTTTGGAGACAGGGTTTCTCTGTGTAGCCCTGGCTGTCCTAGACTTAACTTTTTAGACAAAGCTGGCCTCAAACTCACAGAGATCCACCTGCCTCTGCCTCCCAATTACTGAGACGAAAGACATGCACTACCACTCCTGACCTGAAAATTATATCTTTATTTAGAAAAATATCATATATTTACCAGAGACCTCCTTGTATCTAAATCTTGAATCGGACTTTAAAAGTGGTTCTCAACCTGTGGGTCATAACCCTTTTGGAGGCAAACAATCTTTTCATAAGAGTTGCCTAAGACCACCAAAAAACATAGATATTTATATTATGATTCATAACAGTACAAAATTACAGTTACAATGTATCAACAAAAATCATTTTATATTCATGGGTCACCATAACATGAGGAACTGTATTAAAGTGTCACAGCATTAGGAAGGTTGACAACCACTGCTCTTGAAACATCTGATTTGCCCAGAGTTTTATGCCAGGTTGGAGAGTTGCACTTGGTTTTGCAGAGGAATTGGTTTGATTCCCAGCACTGATATGGCAGTTTGCAAACCATCTGTAATTCTAGTCTCGAGATTAGACACCCTCTTCTGACCTTGGAAGGAACCATGCATGCATGTAGTACTCATACATACATGCAGGCAAAATACTCTTACACATAAAATAATAAAATAAATCTAAACAAAATTCCAAAAGTTTGCTTCCCTAACTATGGGAAGAATCATGTGAGGAAATCCTGCCCTTCCTTCTTTCTTTCCTTCACCTTTCTTCCCTCTCTCCTCCCCTTAGTTATCATGTGTGCCTGTGTATGTGTCTATGTGTGTGTGTGCCTGTATGTGTGTGTATGTGTGTATTCCTGTGTATGTGTCTATGTGTATGTGTGTATGCCTGTATGTGTGTGTATGCCTGTGTATGTGTCTATGTGTATGTGTGTGTGCCTGTGTATGTGTGTGTGTGTGTATGCTTGTGTATGTGTCTATGTGTATGTGTGCCTGTATATGTGTGTGTGTGTATGCCTGTGTATGTGTCTATGTGTATGTGTGTGTGCCTGTGTATGTGTCTATGTGTATGTGTGTGTGCCTGTATATGTGTGTGTGTGTGTGTGTGTATGCCTGTGTATGTGTCTATGTGTATGTGTGTGTGCCTGTATATGTGTGTGTGTGTGTGTGTATGCCTGTGTATGTGTCTATGTATATGTGTGTGTGCCTGTATGTATATATGTATGCATGTGTGTATGTCTCTGTGTGTGTGTGCCTGTATATGTATGTATGTATCTATGCCTGTGAATGTATATATCTGTGTTTGTGTGTGCCTGTGTCTGTGCCTATGTGTGTATATGTATGCCTGTATTTGTGTGTATGTATGCATGTGTGTTGTCTCTGTGTGTGTGCCTGTATGTGTGTATATGTGTGTGTATGTATGTATGTGCCTATGTTTGTGTCTCTCTCTGTGTGCCTGTGTGTATGTGCTTGTGTATGTGTCTATATGTGTGTGTGCCATTGTGTATGTATGTATGCAAGTGTGTATATGCCTGTGTGTATGCCTGTTCGTGTGTATGCCTGTGTGTGTATATATCTCTGTGTGTGTGCCTATATGTTTTTTATGCCTGTGTGTATGCCTATGTGTGTATATGTTTGCTTGTATGTGTGTGTATGTTTGTATGTCTCTCTGTGTGTGCCTGTACATGTGTCTCTGGGTGTGCCTATGTGTGTCTCGGTGTGTGCTTGTGTGTGTATGTGTATATGAATGTATATTTTATGCCTGTGTGTGTATGCCTATGTGTGTGCCTTTGTGTGTGTACCTGTGTGTGTGCCTCTGTGTGTATGCATCTGTGTTTGTATATGCCTGTGTGTGTGTGCCTGTGCAAGTGCCACAGCACTGCAGATATGGAGATCAAAGGACAACCTGCAGGAGTTGGTTGTTTCCTTTCACTGCACTGGGATCCAGAGATGGAACTCGGGTTGTCAGGCTTGGCAGAAGGCACCTGCACCTGCCGAGCCTCTTGCAGGTCCTTCTTCCTCCTTTTCTTTTTCCCTCCCTTCTTTTAAAAAACAAACATTTTATCACCTTTTTATGTATTTATTTTGTGTGTACACATGTGCCCATGTGTGGAGATCAGAAGGCATCTTGTGGGATGTAGTAGATTGAACTCGGGCCTTTGGGCTTGGCCATACCTTGTTTTAGGGACTTCGAGAGCTAATTTTAATAAAGGATTCTAAACTGCAACATAGGTAGCTTCTGTTCAAAATCAGAAAGAGATGAGGCTTCCATGAAAAGACCCATCATAGCTAATGGGCTGGCTTGTCTGTTCTGTTGGGAAATAGGCTGCCATGTTCACAAGTGACCTAAAAATGACATTAGCAGAAGTCAGAAAGACATATCTGTACAACACACAGGGAGGACTTCTGAAAGAACTTATCAATGGCTTTTGAAAAGGTTTGTCTGATTGTCAGTCTATACATACTCCAATAAGTTCGCTTGCACATCCACCTTTCTTTAATGAGGGACCAGACATCCGTGTAAGTCAAGCCTTTCAGTAGATGCCTGGTTATCTGTTGTTGTGTTCAGATTTTAAAAGGATGTGTTTGTTTTTTCAACAGACTCTCACTATGTAGCTATGTAGACCAAGCTGGCCTCTAAATCACAGAAATCTACCTGCCTTTGTCTCCCAAGTACTGGAATAAAAGGCAGGATGTGTTTATTTAGGGGTGTGTGTGTGTGTGTGTGTGTGTGTTTGTGAGTGTATGTGCATCTGTGTGCTCATGGGCTCTGGAGTTACAGGAGTTTGAGGGATTCCAGGCTTATTACACGGGCTCTGGGATCTAAGGTCCAGTCTTTGCAATGATGCAGCAGGCACGCCTAGCTCCTGAGCCATCTCTGTAGCCCCTTGGCATTGGTTTTTCATTTTTCTGTCATAAGCATCAGAGACTGGTTTGCTTACAAGGTTATGACTATGAATGCCTTCCCAAACAGAGTTCCCAGGACAAAGTGAGCTTTCCCAAGTCTTCACTGTGAAAGAGTCTATTGTCGGATACACATATTGTGTAGTTATTAAATCAGTCCCAGGTCAGGTGTGGTGGTGGCACGTGCCTATAACCCCAGTACTTGAGAGGCAAAAGCAGAAGGATCAGGAATTCAAGGGCAGCCTTGTATATGAGACCCAGACTCCAAAACAAACAAACAAACAAACATAAAACAACAGGACCTGACTTACTGACCCTTTGACCTCTTTTAAAAAATCATTATTATTTATTTACTTATTTATATATTTTTTTAGTGTTGAGAATTGAAAAGTGTCTCATATGTGCTAGGCAAGCATTCTATCAGCGAGCTATAGCTTGGCCCCTCCCACTTTGTCCCTTTTTTTTTTATTATTGATATAAATAAATCCACAGAAAATTTTGGGATAAAAGGCTGGTAGGCTTAGTTGGTTTTATCAATATTTCTGAATCCCAAGAGGTAAAAAATATTCCCTTGGCAAGAGTTTAGGGGAAAAAAGAACAATAGCTATCCTGCTTGGCACTATGTTCTCTGACAAAGTATTTGTTCTTTATTATTTTTATGAATTTATGAATAGCTCCAATGGTCTGCTTAAATAAGCTAGAGTCAGGCTTGATGTGTTTTGTTCATTTTAATGGACCCATTAAGTCTGTACGTATTTCCTCACTTTTAGAGCCACTTTACTAATTACAGATAGTTTGTCATTACATGAAGTACAAGTATAATTCAAATACTTAGAATTGAAAATGTCAGCTTTATTTTCTTCCCCAAACCAAAGATTTCTTTCATACCCTCAGAGATGGTATTTGCTGTCAATGGCACAACCAGTAGCCCAAAGCCGGCATAATTATTGGCTTCTCATCTCCTCAGCCAGATGATCTATAACAATAAATTCCTGGGGTAGTCATGCAATTACACACACCAGAGTCACCATCATAGCAGACACAGCTTAGTACAGATATAATATGATCACTTATCAAACAGGCATTGTCTTACATGACGTGACTGTATCATCACTGCCCAGCAGAACCTTTTAGCATGGTTCCTAACCTAGCCCTGACTAGAATACCAGGCCAAGGTGAGCATCAGAAATGTATCACTATTCTATACAAACAGTTTGGTGAGGACATACCACAGAATACTTAACTCCTCAGTACACCCAAGTGCTGACATCCTGGAGGAGGCTCACTAGCACAGCAGTTTCTATCGTAGGAAACTTTGTAACTAGACATAGTAAGGATAAAAATAACTTAGAAATTATCCTGAATGCTGAAATTATTGTTACAATGCACGCCTGCCTCTGTTTATCTTGAAGTATTTGATTAAGAGTAATAGAGCATCTTTAAGATATTTTAAGTTACAGTCCTTTATCTACTTTGTAGATAGGCATGCATGGTATGACATACATGTGGAGGTCATAGGCAACTTGCAGGAGTCGGTTTTCTTTTTCTACAATGTGGATCTTAAGAGTTTCAGTTCAGACTGGCAGACTGGCAGCATGAGCCTTTACATGCTGAGCCAACTCGCCTACCGAATGTCCAACTGAACATAACTTCTTTTTGTGCAGTGTAATTCCAGCATGAAAAATGGGCATTGCAGATAAGCCCTCACTTTGACCAGTGTAGTCAAGAGTCTCCTAGTAGGACTGTAAGCTTGGCCACCAACATTCCAACTTTTGCCAAGTGCACATAAGAAAATGTCTCACGAAGAACAATGGTCTGTAGTTAGAAAACATTCTAGCAAATGGACTGAAGGAAAGATCAAGACACAATGTTGTGGTTCATGAATTTCCTGCACGTTCAGCTCCAGTGCCTGTGGCAGAGGAGAAAACATATTTGACATTATCATGTTACTGTCCTTGGAGCAGATCCTTTTGATGGAAGGTGCTATGTTTCAGGGCTGCTTTGACGTGTATGGAGAAACATCAACATCTTTGTGAAAGTAATGGCTACCAAGTATTGTATAGAATTAAAAAGAAAGGCCTTTTAGGCAAGGATATAGACTTTTTTTTTTTTTTTTTTTTTGGCTTTAAAGGAGGAAATGGATTTTAAAATTTGAATAAAAATAAATTTTGAAATCAAATTAACGAAAAGGAGTGTAATTATTTTATCACAAATCTTACTCTTAAATGATGCCGTTTCCATGGATGCCAATTTGGCTGATCTGGGATGTGGCCCAGAATGTACATTTCACAAAACAGGTGATTCTGCCTCGCAATATTCCACGCTGTGCTTCCTCTTTTATGCTCATTTTTTTCTTTTCCCTGATTTTCATCTTCCTCTTGTTTCTCTTATGTTTCTTGCTCTTTATCTTTGACTCCTTCTGCTCCTTTTTCCTCTTCTTTTCCTTTTCTGGAAATGGAAGGAAGATATTGAAGGAGGGTGGCAACCAGGATGGAAAGACCCAAAGAATAAAGAAAGAAAACTGCCAATTTCATCAACTTCAAGCTGTGCTCTCAAGTAGTCCACGGCTTCATCGTGTTCTCCATGTCCCAGCAATTGTGGCACACATGTCAGGCTACCTAATTTTCTACAGTCATGGTTAGTAGGCGAAGGCTAGTAGAGGCCAGGGAAAACGGGCATGCATCCAAATTTAGTTCTGCCAACTAAAAGAAGCTGCATTTAAAATGCTCAGAGCAAAACCAGAATTAGAGCAACTATTGTCTTCATTTCCCAGTATTGATCTCCAGCTATTCTTTGACCACTTGCCTTTGTTTATTTCTGCCATAGAGAGACTTGTTGAGATGTGTTTTTTTAACATAGTAAAGTAATACTGTTTGAAGAACCTTGGCCTAGGAGTCAGAGGAACCGCAACCACACCAGCCCCTAGCTTTAGCTAATCTTGGTCCTTGGCACATCATGCAACCTTTCAGTTCTCACTGCCCATTACTGTCACAGTGAGGGAGTTATCTACAATGCTCATTTTGGTGCTAGAATTATGCTAAATTAAATTATATTAATCCCATATAAAGCTTCAAGATAAAACTAGGCATGCAGAATTATAAAAATAAGTGAGCTTTTATTATATTTTAATTTTTAAAGATTTATTTTTAATTTTTAAATCACGAATATGTAGAGGTCTGTACAAGTAAGCGAAGGTGACCTTGAAAACCAGAGGGGTTGGTCTCCTGGAACTTGAGTTGAAGACATTTGTGAACTGATGAGGATAAACATAGAAAAGCAATAGGAAGGTATTCTAAAAAACTCAGCATAGGACTTTCCTTGTCATGGTTCTTAAGACCTTGCTCTTAATCAGAAATGATATGCATGCAAGGCCCAAGCATCAGAGGCTTTCCAGTATCTAGATTCAGATGTTCTATGCCTGATTATTTTACTCACCCCAGATAAGGAGCCCACAACAGAGCTTGTACAGATACCACCAAAGTTCAATTTAGTGAACCAATGAGTTTTTATTAGACTTACTAGGAGGGATATGAATGAGGGGTTACTTATAGGAGCAGAGATGATGCAAAGACACAAGCTTTCTGTAGCATGGGTGACAGCTTACAAAATCTGGGAACCTGCTGCACACTGCACAGCCTATGGACAGCTCAACTGGTTGGAGAGTGTCCTTTCTAGGTGCCTAAGTTGGTACCTTGTCAAGGTAGCAGGGCTGGTTTTTGCTTCCTCAGGACAGCTGGTTTCTGAGTCTTCTTTGTAGCTTGTCTTGTCTGAGAGTGATTCTTGGCAGTCTTTATTCCTTAGTGTTCAGGCAGTCAGACCTGGGAGAATGGAGCTGAAAATGAGGCAGATTAAAGTCTCATGCAATAACCAACTTTATTCAGAGCATCAGACAATTTATACTCTAGGGTTAAGACAATTCACATGAGTAAAGTTCTCATAAGTTCAAGCTATACAATCACAAGGATGAGCCACATGTAGCAAAAACATGTTTTACTATAGAGGAATAAACATTTAGTCTAGTGACACCAGCATGCAATAGTGAGTAATCTGAAGTAAATTCACTCCTATCTGCTACACCTGGGGAACAACACATTCCAAAAACAATTCCACATTTTGAAGAAACTGAGGTCACAAGACTCTTATTTTCTCACAAGCACCCAGCATTCTCCTTGCATGACTCTGTTCTAGGACTGCATTCCGACACTTATGCTGGCAGAAAGGGGACTAGAGAATATAGTCAGTTTCAGGCAATTCCTGAAGCTGTTTTGAGTTGTTTACCTACTACCTTAAAGCTTCCCTGTAGGATGAGATGTTTTGATCTCAGAGGAAACTGCCACATCACAGTCTCCTTGACAATTAAAGAGCAGACTGGCTGAACATCTTCCCATTATCCTGTAACACTACTTGTGGTTGCTTTATTGGGTTCTTATATTTACCACTCTATCTTCAGCTGGCAGAATCATGCCCCTGCCAGAGCACAAGGCAAATCATAGTCAGCTGCTGTGGACAATCTGTAGGACCCCTATAGCCCACACCTGGGATTAAAGCAGAAACATATTTGTATAACATAACCGTGTTTTTAAAGAAACCAAAATTCTCACTACATTATTCTAAAAAGAACATTTCTACTCTCAACTTTGGAATGAAGAGGAGATATCAGGGAGAATGAAAAATATTAGATGTGTTGAGGTGGAAAGATAACTCATTGGTTAAGAGCACTGGCTGCTCCTCCAGAGGTCTTGAGTTCAATTCCTAGCACTCACATAGCAGCTCACAACTCTCTGTGACTCCTGTTCCAGGGGATCTGACAACCTCAGTCAGACATACATGCAGGCAAAACATCAATGTACATAAAATTAAAAAATTAATTAATTTAAAAATATTAGAAATGTTTCTCATCCTTTGCTCTTTTCACCTTGTTCATTCCTTAATTCCAGCATTGGTAATGCCTGCTATGCTTTCGATTTTCTATTAAGTAAACTTTCTATGAAGTTCTTTGAGGAGTCACAGATGAAAATGTACTCTCCTTTGTTGCCTGTTGCCTTTTGAAGGACGTCGTAACAGGCACGAGCATAAACAAACATGGCTCTGGCAGGCTTTGCCCTTCTCCCCCATTCCCTCTGCCCTGCTAAAAGCCATGAGATTACATTCCTAAAACTAGCCACCATGGTCTATTCCCTTATTTGAACAATTCCTCTCCCCTGAGGCTGACTACCAATGTTCAGCTCTCAAAGTACTGAAGTCCAGCAATCAAAAGCCCCCTTTGGCTCACCTTGTTAACATGACCAATCAAAATTAAACACCTCATCCTAACACAGGAGTATCCCCTTTTACCTTTATAAAACTGCTATTTTTGCCTACAGGCTGTGTCTGTCTCCTCTCTATCCAGAGGTAGTCCGTCCTTTGTCCCTCTGGAGCACACATTCCTTCCCTTTCTCCCAAATTCCTTTCACCTTCTCCCACATCCTCTATCTCCTGTTTTTGTCTCTTATTCCCTGCCCTTTGTTCCTCTGGGGCAAGTAAATCTCCTTTGTGCTGAGAATATAGTTTGGGGGATCTTGTGCTGATGCTGGTCCTTTCACCTACTATAGGACATAATGTGTAAATAAACACAGT